>CM031244.1:762307219-763002219 GCA_018340775.1 Taxus wallichiana var. yunnanensis
TATTACACATCACAAGATATTTCTTTAGTGAGGCACCAATCCCCAAAGAGCACTAACCCCTAAACCCTTGTTGATATTACTCATATAAGAAGAGACTTGCATGAATATGACTCATCACACAAGATTTTTATAAATAGATCATTGATGATATGCTGCAACAACTCAAGTTGATGGTGATCACAAAATTCAGCTCTAAACTTCTTTAAACCCTTGCTCAAACCCTAGGTTCTCAAACTTGCACTTTCTTCACTTCTCAATGCATCATACCCTTGCAAGTGCTCTTGCTTATCATTCTTGACCTATCACACACTTGATCAGATATCAACACATGCCTTTATACCTACAAAACTCTCACACCTAGGTTGCACTTTTCATACACACTCAAGTGGTTCAACGTTGCACCCAAAACTTCACTTTTATATGCTCTTCTTGATTCAAATTCAAAATAGATGGTTTCCCTCCTTTTGTTTGACCATAACAACTTAAAAACATCCCAAATGATTCACTAAAATATTCACATTTGACCCATGTAGGTCGGTCATGCCTAAAACCATCCAACTTGCACCAAAAATCCTCAAAACCCCATCACTAGAATGAGAAAAATCCACTCATGCCAAAACCATGTTTATTTAAGCTTCCTAATTCACCATACATGAGTAATATATCATAACATCATCATACATGGTCGTAAATTTACTTTAACCAATCAAATATTTCATTTAATGGGCCCATTGGCTCATTTCCTTCACAAAATAGTTGTTATCAACATCCTGATTTCACCTTTAGGCCCTAAGAACACCTCAACTATGGCATGTGACCACTCAATGGAATTCTTAGAACCTTTAGAACACTTCTAAGCAAGTTAGACATCATGAAACATCCATATACTCAAACCACAACTATTTTTGCCTTCACCAAAACAAGTTTCCCAAAAACCAAATTTTCAAACTCAACTAGTTTGCACCCTTTCTTCTACTTCCAAGACCTCTAAAAGCCTTCAATAGGAAAAAATTCATCCATCTTCACTTTCCAGTAGTAACAAGCATCAACTCATTCATCTCATGCTCCAATCAACTCAATCTTTCAAAGAAAAGTAGTCTTGTCCTTAAAAGCAAGAAACTTTCTTTCTCACAAACTTCTGACCGGAAACCACATAAAATTAAATCATTATGATACAAAACTTAAACCACTAAAAATCCCTCTAAATCCTCTTTCCATAATATGTTGGAACTCCTTCCAACTCCAATTGGAAGGCCTTCAACCAAGCTAATCTCTGCAAACCGGCTTCAAACTATCCAAAATCGCCTTTTAACCAATCAACACAAATAGAGCACACTTGACCATTTAACTACATCATCATGACCTAAAACCACCATGGACATCAATAAAACTCACATACTCAACATAATGTCCATTTAGTTTTCAACTCCTTTGGACAACCTTATCCTAAACTGAACTTCTTCAAAAACAGTCCTATTTGAGTGGGGTCCACTCATCACCATAACCATTACCATACCTTTCTAGAAACCTAAAGGAGTCCTCTACATTATCCAATCATCATCCATGCACTAGAAATCAATTTTGGCCACTTAGAAGCATTTTCTCTCATACCGCTTTTGAGCTAGGGTTTCAAACACATAAAAAGTTGTTTACCTTCTTAACATTCATTCATAAAAACCGACAATGAAATGACCTCATTATTTTTTGAAACCTTCTAGACTCAATGTAGAAACATCCCTAAAAGCCACAAGGTCCCATGCAAAAGAACACAATTCAAGGTGAGCATCAGAAGATCTAATTCGAGTTGGAAATGACCTTCTTCTTGACCTTGTTTCACCAAAATTGACATAACTTGCAAAATACTCATCATGGAAACCTAAAATTTTTCCCACAACATCATGACACATCCTAATAACATCTCCAATCATCACCATGTCATAAATAACTCTTAATATTTCCAGTCACTGAGACTTGCATAGCTAGCCCTTAGGGTTTTACACTTTGTAAAGACTAGGGTCAACTGAAATAACATCATAACTCATCATATAAACTCTCCAAAAGGCCCTAACATACCTGTTACATCATGAATCAACTACCTACATGCATCCATGAGCTCACATGGCTCCAAAACTCATCCTCATGCCTTCTAACAGCCATACCTGGTCCAAATGAACACCTAAATCTTGGTCATCCACCTGTATCTACACCCTGAAACTCATGTGAGTGCCAAGAACTCCCTAAAAATTATATCCATATAGAAAACATGCTCCTCAAGTCACCAAGAAGCTCCAACTTCCATGCAATATCACATAGGCTAGCTAGGTCACTGAATGGGCTTGTTAAAACAAACAATTCTAATTGAATTAACATATGCAACCAAGAGCATACCTGAATCTCCAAATCATCATCACTATAATCATCATCTGACCCTACCCCATCATCCACTTTGTCATTAATGGGGTTTTACATCAATGACAACACCTAAACCACAACATGCCAACAATCTCCCCTTTTGTCATTGATGGAAAACCACCTGAACTTCTTCCCTTTTTATATTAATGACAAGGGCATACTTGTAACTACATGGAATTCACCTTATTCAACTTCATATGGTCATCCCTTGGTTGGAAACATCAACAAAAGACTTCATACCACTCACAAACTAGTCAATTTTACCAAAACTGATTTTACCTTCTTTCCAAGCATAAAGACACTTAACTCCCCTAGGCAAAGCATATTCAACACATATATACACCAATAACCATGAAAAAAACATCATTATACCTCTTCATGAACAAGAGCATCATCACCATCCACCTTCTAAACATGCAAAACTTGTCATTTCACATCCAAACTTGTTTTTGCCTTCAAGAAACCATCAGTAGTAGACTATACCGAAGCATACACCATGTGAATCATGCCAACATTATGTAAAGTTTTTCATCAAATTTTGTGAGAATATTCCTCTACTATGAGAATATTCCTCTACCCCTTTATTTAGGAATATTCCCTTGTTTTCACTTTGAACTATAGTTTTGATCAAAAGCAAGAAAAAATCTATGTAGACAACTCTGGATGGATTTTTTTTGTGTCCATACGTTTTCTCCATTGAAACATGCCCACTTACTTTATCACATATTTATTCATGAAATTCTTTGTATTTCACCACTAATAAAACCTCGTTTTTATCTAATACTTCATAGAAATGTAATTTTATTTAAAATCCGATTCTAAACATAAGAATTACTACATACAAAACCATGTCACAAAATGATTTCTGGTTTGCAGGTAATTTTTTCTTTGTTTTGTAAATAGTTTTCTTATTTTTATATTATTTATATGATTTTTGTTGCTCTTTGTATTGATAATAATTCTTTCAACTATATGTCACTCAACATCTCTTTCTCCAGGTCACTCAACATGGAAACATCCATTGCAAACCAAAGATCACTTTTTAGAGTCCGTTGAACCCAAATTGTAAAAAACGTAAGCAAGGCATTAGCAGGAAGGGCCAAATTGTCTTTATTTTGGTTGAATAATGTCTATGTGTGAAAGGGAATACATTTATTATTTCACTCTCAATATTTTGCTTGGCATTTGGATATTATGCATTTAACTCAAATCATGTTGTTGTTCTCTCATGATTTGTTTGGGTATTGGATATCTTCATTGAACTATTTTGTAACAATATGCCATATTTGCTAGCAAAGGATCTATGGCTTATCGTTGTGTTCCATCTGATTAATGCAAGAATGATATTTTCCACGACAATGTATTTTAGCTATCTTGTTTGTTATGTCATTTTAGG
Organism: Taxus wallichiana var. yunnanensis; assembly: GCA_018340775.1. Lineage (NCBI taxonomy): Eukaryota > Viridiplantae > Streptophyta > Pinopsida > Cupressales > Taxaceae > Taxus > Taxus wallichiana. The sequence continues at coordinate 762,311,028 of CM031244.1, forward strand.
GCCTTGTTAAGCCCAATGAGGAAATTTGTAGCGAGGGTTATGATGACATTCTTGAGGACCATCCTGGATGAAAATGGGGAAGATTTGGGTGATGTTCTATTGAATTTAGGAGTTTCCCCTATCATCCTTAAGTCACCTGATCATAAATTGGTTTATGATGGTCTTGCACTTGTGATGCCTAGCAGATGCTTCCAAAATTTACATACAAGTCTTCCTAGGCATAGACACAATATAGAAAAATCTACTTTCCACTATGCACAGTTGTTTTAGCCTCTTATAGTGGCGTGGCTAGGAGGAGGATGTTGGCACTAGTGTGGAGTCCGTAGCACAACTACCAAGTACATTTCTTGAAATTTTCTAAGGCCTTTCGCACAAACCCATTTTGTCCATATCTTGCTCTTCCCTCATCATTTTTCTGGGAGAGATTAGTCTATGGTCAATCCTGGCGGAGGGAGACGGAGTGCGTCACTGACAAGTACAATAAATTCAAATATTTCAACCCTTTATCCAAACTAATGTTTGAAGTCTTCAAGAAAATAAAATCTGTAGATATGTGTATATATGTTCAACTAAAGTCATTTAATTCCCTTGTCTTCCATTTGATGTACTAGAGTCATAGGGTTTGTAATATAATAAATATATGAAGATGTTATTTGCAACCCATTTATGGCTAAAGTACATTTTTTATTGATTGTGGCTTGTTTGGAGGGATTTTAAAGCAAGTTGCTTCCTTGTACATGTTTTCCTTTCAACCAAGGGATTATATTTTAATCCTATATAAGGCATGTAAATCACTCCATTGTTTCCTTTGGATTGGAATGTCCCACCACACAGTCCTTTCGAAAAATCTCTATCTACGATGTGTCCGCCCTTGGCTCTTTATGAATTCATTTATCTAAGAGTGGCTTAAGTTTCATTTGGAACAATGGATGCCTATCAATTATCATTCATTATTTTGAGTGTCTCGAGAAGCTTTAAGGTACTTCAAGACATGGGCAAGTATTCAAAGTTTAAATCTTCTATAACATTATACGTGGTAAGCCATAAATTCAAAGTTAGGTGAGATTTTCAATCAACGATTTCATGTTTGTCTATGCTCATTTATTAAAATTGTCCGATAGAGAGGGAATAGATAGCCACATAAATGAACTATCATAGACACTATATGTATAGTCAGACATTAGACTGCTACAAAGGATACATGTACTACAAAGATTTCATCTACTTCTTTATTTAGGTAGTTAGGTTTTAAATGTTTTTCATGGCTGACTTATCTTCTCTCTTTTATTCTCTAAATTGAGTTGAGAATTTCATTGTAAAAGAGGTGGTAGTTGTAATTTATTCAAACAACAACTATTTGCTAGGAATTTCCACTACCAAACAATATCTCGAATATTATGATGTTGTATGTATATTCATTATCTAGTCTTTGATTTTTGAATATGAACTTGTGTGTTTACAAAGCAATTGATAGACCTATTTGTGGCTTAAAGCCATTTTGATTTTGTCTTGTTGCTCTAGTTTAATTCACACTTTCAAATTAGAGCTCACCTTCGAGTATTCATTAAGTTGATTGTGCTTATTCAAAAATTCCATGCACATTGATTAGTTTTGTGTTTGTAAGAAAAGTAATTATAATATTATAGACAAATCCTACTTCCCATTTTGCATTGTCTCGTCATCTCTCCCTTATCCCCAATTAAGATTAGATTAGCTTTCTTTTATGCATAAAAGTAAGAAAACATGACCAATTGTCTCTAAAGTTTGTCTACAAGGAGCAATCCAATGATGAATAAACATCCCATGTTATGATTGGTATGCGGGAAGCATTAAGTTGGACATTTCAAAAAATCAAAAAAATACATTTCAGATTCTTGCTCGTTAGTTACAAAAGCTTATTTCAAAGTTATATCAAAAAAATTGAAGCTTATTTTCATCTAGTGTGACACCCAAATTTCCATTAAAATGTTAACTGGTACAAACATCTTAAATATATTTATTTTGAACATGTCAATAGATATCATTCTCAAGCCTCTTATCTTGGATTTTATGCATATTACATTGATTAATAGTTTAATTACATTCTCTTTATACTTTTTAAAGTAACAAAAATGCGAAAAAAGGAGCCGTAAGCTCTACAATAAGGTCAAATAATTACTATTTTTAATTGATTTCTCAAAATATCCAAAAACATTATAGATGAGTCAAAAATGCCCAATTTAATGTACAAAAGAAAATTGTCACAATTACGCCATTAAAACCCAATCCCTTTCTACCACCGTAGAATGTCTATCGGCATTAAAAAAACATTTTCATGAAAAAAACTAGAGTATTGATTTCAGAATCCACTTTCCAATAGTTTGCATGCAAAGAGAGTTGTTACATTGGAGACTTAGTTTTATAGTAGGTAAAAAAAAGAGGTTATAAGTTGCATGTGCTTTATTCCATTGAAGTGGACTTTCAGAGTTGGATAAGAATGCGGCCTACCACATCCACGTTGTTATAAAAGCCCTTCAAAACAGAGAATAAGGGAAGCAAAGTTGGATCCACACTAGTGAAACAATCTAGAGGCTCAATTAAATTTGGTTTCAACACTTTTAAAATACAATTTTTGCATCTTTACGTACATTTGGTCCATGTCATTAGGTTAAGTCTATTTTTAGTTTTACATCACCAAAACCACTCCATTCTATGTAATATCTTATTTACATCCTATATAGACATCACACATCTTTTAATTTTGTGTTATATGACTATTGGATGGATTCATGGGGACAAAGATGCGATGCACATGGATGTTGGTTTGGAGGTCCCAGTGCATTGGTGAAAAAGTTTCAAACATGGAAAAGTTAAGACCCATGGAACAATGTATTTTTGTTCTACGAGTTCCACAAAATTTTATGTTCGTAGAACATTATGAAGGCGATGTCCCATTACATGTAAAGTACACTAAACATTTGGAAGCCGCAGAGGTCATAATTAATGTCCGCGAGAGGTCACATGGGTACAAAGCTGCACAATGAGGAATTTGGACTCCCACGACATGAGGCAAACACTGGGAAGTCATATAAAAAAAAAAAATTGCCTAATCTTTGCAAAATGATGTTAAGGTCTTCAAATGTCATGAAACACTCTAAAATGCTACCAAACACCACGAGAAGGCCACAAATCACTCCAAATGTTGCATAACATGCTAGAAATCCACCACATGAAGAGAAAACATGCCAATGATAGAAAAATAGAGAAGGAAGTTGTTGGGGTGAGAACGGGGCTAAATACAAGCCATGTGCAGAGGTGAAGGCGTGCACCTGTTGAGGGTGCGCATTGAACCATAGAGAAGTTTTAAGAGGCTAAGAAGTAACGTGTGGGAGTATGCGAGGACAGGAAAGATATAAGTATAAGCCGGTGCACGAAGGTGCTCATGAGGGATGAAAAGACATCGAGGCATGAAGGTCCACACACAAAGGTAGATTTCAAGAGTTAGTCAAATTTCAAAATGGGCTAAAAATAGAGAAAAGAAGAATTAGCGTGGTTGGTGTAGACACAAAATCTATGCACTTGTGTAAGTTTATAGGTCTTAGAGCATACTAATATATACATGATTCCTAAGTAAGAAAACTAGTGATTGACAATGTCTTTTATTTTGCTTTGTTTTTATACTTTTATTGACCTTACACACGCTATGGCCCTATTTGTATTTGGTCGATTTATCTTTTATGGCCTCATATACTAGCACCCATTTAGGAAAGAAGCACCCAGGTGCTCTTGTCCCTTATGGACACTCCTAACCTTCTTTGCTTTCTTCTTACTCTTTTGGTTCTCTTGTACTTTTAGGTCATATTTTACAACGTTGGGTTGGCCTTTCAGTTGTCAATTATGAAATTCAAACAAGGGAATCATATATATATATATATATATATATATACATAGTTAGTGTTTGCAAGTGTTTCTACAAATTTAACTAAAATTAGAGCAAGGAAACTATCACCTAAAAATAGCTTCCTAACCTAGCTAAAAATGAGAAATTACACCATCATGATGAAGAAATGAGCAAGTCTTAACATTAATAACTTTGAATATAATCAAAACACAATGTAAATTCATGAACTCTATTCTCCTTAATTGCCTAATTTAAACATTTAAAATGGACCTAAATAGTCCAAATGGCAATCAAATTATATTGCTTGATCCTTCAATGGATGCTTGGGTGTGAGGCTTAGCTCTTCAAGAATGGAGGATGGAGGGCTCAAGAATGACAAAAGGCTATTAGTATGAAACTATGTGCTTACTTTTGTCTCTTGAGAGATTTAGGTGTAGGTATAAAGGTAGGAGGAGGGCTCTTTATATAGCCCAAAGGATAAAGGATTCAACACATCCTCATGAATGTGGGATAAATGGAGATGTAGAGTTAGTTATGGATAAGGGGGTTTAGATGGGGTTGAGTTAGCTTTAGGAGGGTTTAGTTTGTCCTCAAGTGGCTCATGTGGATAAAGGGGGTGTATTAATTAATCAAGATGTTTAATTAATACATGTGCAAGCTTTTATAAGCTTTTAGAGGGATTTTAGTATGATTTAGACCATTAGGAGGGAATTAAACCAATTAAATAGAGATTTATTGATTTAATGAGAAGGGAGGCTAATTAATTAATAATAATTAATTAGACTAGATAGAAGGTGTCGATTAACGAAAGGTCGTTAATTAGGGTATGTGTTGGATATGCGACTTAATTAATTAGCTTAATGTAATCAATTAACGATAATGGAAGAGAAGATGAGCGCCATTGACAATATGTCGTCAATTTGCGGGAAAGGAGATAATTAGCACAATTTAAGTATTTAAATTGCTTAGGCGTAATTATAGGTGTCTACATTTGCCCCTCTTTGGGGTGGCGTAAGTGACGTCACTTCAAAGATAGTAGACGGAAGAAAATTTTGAAGGGATAGAAGAAAAATTAGTAGGAGGGAGAGATGCCCCCTCGAGTGTCGATGGGGTGATGAAAGAAGCCGATCGACGATCGAAAAAAGATGAGAGATAGGCAGAAGAATGGGGAAGAGGCAGGATGCCCCGGTGAGAGAGAAAATTAGGGGTGAAAGGGAAGTGATGTAGAAGAAATATGGAGGAGGGGAGAGAAGAGCTTAGCCTCTAGCCGTTGTTTATTGGAATAATTTTGATGTCATCATATTGCCATAGGAACTACATCATCGGTCCTTATGAAAAATATAAGCATATGACAAAGGTAGAATGACATGAAAAGCCATACTATGAACAATTGTCCATTGCTAAAAATACCAACTCCACGCAACATACAATAATGCAATGCAATACGAGAAGGAAACAAGCTCATTTAACAGGGAAAAAAAGTACGAATGCACATATCAACCCAACAACGGTCAAGACAGTTGTACAAATGTTTTGTTATCAGTGTTGAAGAGATCCACAAGTTCGTGATTAACGACAAGGGTTAAAAATGATGCCCCGAGCAAGGATACATGCAAGGGGAAATGACAATGGACATGGGGTCCATGAAAATCAGTTTGTGCGCAACGAAACAACACCAGGCAACGAAAGTGCCCCAGAGTACAGACGAAGCAAGCAGCTAGCTTTGTGAATGGTTGTGAATCGGTGATCCACGAGTCGTATTAATCGGGAAGATGTGAGACAAACCAATAGGATATGGAGAAAATACCATGCACAAGACACAAGTTTCAGCCAAAATAAGCAAGTTACCATTTTTGTAGGGTTTTTTACTTTTTAGGATTTTGAAATTTTTGCCTTGTTTTAGGATTTTGGATATATATATTGTTTTTATTTTTTTGCTTTCCGAACCGTGGTGAATAGTAAAAGAAAGTAGAAGAAGAAAGTGAAGGGCCTAGGGGCAATAGAAAGTGCCCTAGGTGGAAGAAAGGAGAAACAAACGACAAATAATGTCCTTGTTTAATGGAAAAATTAAGAAAAAATAATTATTTACAAGAGTGTGGAGAAGAATAAAAATCGCCAGGGAGCAATAAAATTGTCCGGGAGAAGAAAGGGGTATTGGACAGCAAAAAATGCCCCAATATGGTGAAAAATAAGAGAAAAATAATTATTTAATAAAAATAATTATTCCACAGCGAATAGAGGAGAAAACGGTGATCGAAACGGGCCTCCCGGCCCTCCTGATGGTGAAAAATAGGTTAATATACCCCACCAGGGGGTAAAAACATCGTGACCAAATCATTTTAACTAATCAGTTTAGAAATTTTATTGTGAGGCTCTGACCCTGAGGAGAACCATGGTGATCACATGAGACCATTTGAGGCACGCAGATGCAGTCCGAGGGTACCAGTGCACGTGGACGATGGCCCCTTTGTGAGTATTGAAACCTTGCTCGTTAATTTTTGTCATTAATGCCTTAATTTTAGCTTTTAGCCATAGGAAAACACGTAGGCAAGGCATGGGATAGGGCGCATAAGTGCCATTTTGGGGGCGTAGGCATCTTTTTGGGGGCACATGCGCCAAAACGTGCACACGCGCATGCGTGCATAAACCGCACACACCCATGCACACGTGCACACACAAGTACATGTACGCGCACGCACACACGTGGGAAATGGGGCACACACGAAAAGTGTGGCGCATGCACTAATAGGGAAAGCGCACACACGAGGGCATACGTGCGCAAGTGCAGGCACCCAATATGTAGCACACACGCAAAAAGTGCACATAGGTGCTCAAAAGAGGCGCACGCCAAAAGATACACGCTTGCAAGCGTAGCTCCAGAAATGTGGCGCACACACCAAAAAGGGCGTGCATGTGCCCTAGATAGGCAGAAAAAGATAGGAAAGTGTCCAAAAACATGACACTTAGAATAATTTTTAGGGTTTTTGGGTTAACCCTAAAAGATGAGATAGATTTTAGAAGAAATGTTAGAACTAATGAGCGGTGTGTTATTTTGAGATGACTACCAATTTTACGAGATGCGGGAGCGGCATACCCAATTACAGAGTTAGAGGGCAATATGTGCCGATGCGTGGCCCGGAGCTATGGCGATACTACTTAAGGCGTAGAGGCTAGGCCCCGTGGCTCGGATGCCCTCTATCGTACTAGATCACGCCTTTTAACTGTGCTAGCTGAGCAATGGCATAGTGAGAGTCAGTGTTTCAGACTACCCACAGGAGAGATGACGGTGACCATTGAGGACATTTGGTGGATCCTTCATGTGCTGATGATGGGCACTTTGATCGAGTACTAGTTCGGATGCAGGGCTGATTAGAGCAGCTTGTAGTGCCCTATTTGGTGTTGATGATATCCCGCATGATGGGATGACTATAACATTACATGAGTGCATCTCCGACCCCACATTGCATCGGGGACCTCTCTACATTATGGCTCTTATCAGTGGGTTCCTACTCACTGATAAGATAGGGACTTCATTTCGAGAGGACTACTACCATTGGTTCATGACATTTACAGTGGCGAGAGATATTGCTAGGGGCGTGTATACTGGCCCATTTATACTGGGATTTACACCTAATTACATACCACGGTTAGAGAAGCCGTGGGTCCAAAGCATCATTATTACAGATATGGTCATGGGATCATATTGCGATCGGATGCCCTATGGGCCCTTTCCGTGTTCGAGATCCTAAGGAGCCATCATACATGGCCTGGGTAGTAGCTGGTGGAGATGTACGTGGCCATCTTGGTAGCCTATTCTAATATAGGCGGGAGTTCGACGAGATGGTTGAGATAGATGTCATCTGGCAGCCATATAGGCATTTCCAGTGGTCAGAGGATGCCACAGAGCTCAGTGTGTGCCTGGTGGAGCACTTTCTTATTAGCAACCGTAGCTATATCATGGAGCTATACCGAGTAGATAGTGCTTAGTGGTAGGCAGCGCAGGCAAGGAGTCCCAGCCAGATATCTGGCATGCACATAGGGACTCAGAGAGGTAGACCATGGGGCCTCGTATATTGGTGGCCCGAGGTAGGGCGAGTTTCACACAGGTGGTCCCACAGGTATGGGACCCATTACGATAGGTGAGAGACCCGGGACCACATCGATTATGCGGCTTGGTATGCTACTGATATTACCCCAGATGACTCACTATTCAGAGGAGGCCTAGGCAAGCACACATTCACCCACCAGCCGAGATATGGCACGGAGCGCGGCACGAGGGCAGTGACACAGGCCTGATCTAGAGGATCCCTTTGATGGCATCCCACATGATGGACAGGTGCCCCCTAGGCATAAGGACCAAGGCCGTAGGGCTCGGTGATAGCAGCCATGTAGCCACCCAAAGGCGAGGTCTTTGAGCAAGGGCTATCTTTTAGAGCACCTAGGGACCATTACCAAGAGCACACACAACCTCCCAGCCCAGTGGCACAGATAGCCACAGTATATGTGCGATTACAACAAGCCATAGTCGAGAGGATGCGGCTAGAGCAGAGAGAGATGAGGCTCAAGGCTGGTGTGTGACTGCAGTAGCAGAGAGAGATGAGGCCCAAGCTCACATTGTGACTTTACTTTCAGAGCGGGATCGAGGCTCGAGCCCAGCAGCAACCAGGAGATGACATAGTAGCATGGAAGAGCAGATCCGAGAGACAGCGGCACGGGGGCTCAGATATTGAGCCTCCTTCATCAGTCCCAGTCACAGTGTGCATGGTCATTGCACAGAGAGACCATGTGTATGCACGATCATAGGCATTATTAGCACAGAGGGACCAGGCCCACGCCGAGCTGCAGGTGATGACTACAGAGAGAGACCGAGAGGCTGCTACCTCTAGATAGGCCGAGGCAGACTTGGGCTAAGTGACAGGTGAGCGAGATATCACCCTTGAGTAGCGCGCGCCTCCAGAGATGTTGACCTGATATGTGATGCCACTAGACTTGGCGGTGAGGCCCTATTTTACAGACTGCATATTACAGAGTGGTTCTGCCAGAGCAACGAGCAAGACTGCCACAGCTATCAGGGTCGAGTGCATTAGGCTCTCGATCACGGAGATCAAGCCATTCGACCAGATCAGTGAGACAACCTCTACTAGAGTAAGCTAATTTAGACTAAAGCACCATCCCGGCCTCCGGTGTTCCATTGTCAGAGGACGAGATCGGGAGCCTCGGCGAGGGCAAGAGCCGTGGTTGAGAGCCACATTTTTGTTCACATATTCTTTTATATGTATGCCTCTTATGAAGGTTGAGTTTGATGATGTACAGTCTTGTATTATGATGCCTTATGAAGGCTTGATTATTTCGATACATGTCCCTTTTTATGGCATTGTGTATTGATGATGTATTATATTGAGTACCGATCTGGACATTGTATATATGTGTACAAACATTTTGATGTAGCATCCTTATACGCCTCAGCTGAAGGCATTTTTGATATAGATGTATATTTGACACACATGTATGTATATATATATATATATATATATATATATATATATATATATATCCTCAATGAAGGCATTTTTGATATAGATGTATATTTGACACACACACACACACACATGTATATATATATATATATATATATATATATATATATGAGGATTACTTTGTTTTGGCTCAGATACACATGGTTATGAGATGATGTATTTTATTGTTTTTGTACTCTGATGCATGTGACACGAGTGGGCATAATTCTATGATGTGAAATACCCCTTTTCAGAAATTACTCTATGTTGATTCTCATTGCATGTTGTGTTTGTTTGATTCAACACTTATGGATGCATTGTGACACGAGTGGGCATACATTGATTCTCATTGCATGCTTTGCATGTTTTGATTCAGCACTTATGGATGTGTTATCTGATTTTGTACTTTGTATGTATCTGATTTTGATTTTGATGTATACATGTGTTGTGGATGTTAGATGATAGATCTTTAGATGATATCAAATGTATTTCTCATGTGTTATTGTAGATGTATATGGATGGGATGATATGATGATATTGGTGCGGGGGATAGATTTTTGATCATGCACAACCCCTCTTGCCCCATTGATGATACGATATGTGATGATTAGCTTAGCATACATGCATGATGTAAAACTTAGCATTTTGTTTATATATGATGTATAGATGATGTTAGATGTGATGATAATGATGGTAATGTGATGTGAATGATAACAAAATAGAGCACATGCAATAAACACAACCAAATGCTAACAAAGAACACCAGGAATTAATGTAATACACCATGATTCACCATGCTTTATTAACAAGTAACAAACACAACCAAATGCTTAAGAAAGAACATAATGAATTAACACATTACATCATGATTTCCCAAGGTTCACTAGCATGTAAAAACATACCGCAATATGCACAAGAAAGAATAAATCTAATCTAAGTAAGAAAAGACGAATCCTAACAAAGTATGCCCAAGCAACAAACAAACCAAAAGCAAGAATACAAAACAACTATATAAGCAACAAGCAAAGCAAGAAGCAAGACAATGCAAGTAACTATTTTAGTAAGATATGTTTTCATGCACCAATTTTCTATTGTTTAGGTTTTTGCGAAACAATTTTCTATTGTTTTTATGTTTTGTGAAACAATTTTCTATTGTTTTTGGTTTTTGAAAAAATTTTCTATTGTTTTTGGTGTTTCAAACAATTTTCTATTGTTTTTAAAGTATTTGCAATGGTTTTCAAGAAAGCTATGGAGGTAACCAAGAATGTTGATGGGGAATATAAAAGGGCGATGGAAGCCATGTTTATGAACAAAAAGGTGAATTCGTTGAGTTGCCCCAGTGTAAGATGGGAAATAGCAAAAGAACACACCCTCCCAAATGAACAAAAAAAGGCAAATCCAGATAAAGGCTTGACAGGATGGGGTGCACATGGAATCCCGAAGGCAGAACCAAGTCTAGGCCAAAGAACACTACCCTCCTGACGTAGGATGCTTGTGAACAACGAATCCTCCTGAGGTGCTGAAAATCGGTTTTCACCCAAGGACCTGTCCAAAGTGCCACAATTGCATGGTTTTCACTAGTGGACAACCTATTTTCTCTTTTTCTATTTCTGATTTTTTGATTTTTTTGTACTTTTGATATTTTTAACTTCCTTGCGCCATGTTCAAGCATAGAACCACTTAAGATGCATGGCATTCATGGGCTCCCAGAGCTCATCACCATTGGGGTGAGCCAGTTTGTACGCCCCTGTGTCATACTTGGTGACTATGACATAGGGTCCCAACCAATGTGGTTCAAACTTCCCTTTCTTTTCTTGCTCTACTCTGGTGTTGAACTAGTTCTCCTTCATAACTAAATCACCAACCTCAAACTGACGAGGGATGATTATCTTGTTATAGTTTCTAGAGACTCTGTGTTGATATACTTTCAGGTGATTAAGAGCATGAATGCGCCTCTCATCTAGTAGCTCTAACTCAGCCAATCTTGCCACGCGATAATCTTCATCCTTATCCAGATAATCCCAAAGAGAAATTCTCAGGGATGGAAGTTTGATCTCTAAAGGGATGATAGATTATGTCCCAAACACTAGGGAATATGGTGTTGCACCCGTAGGAGTGCGAATTGATGTTCGGTAAGCCCACAGGGCTGGATGGATTTGTAGGTGCTAGTTTCGACCTATTTTGCTGACCATCTTTTCCATTATCCTTACCAAAGTCTTGTTTGTTACCTCATCTTGTCCATTACCCTGAGGGTAATATGACATGGACCATTTTAACCTGATTTGGAACCGTTGGCAAATACCTTTCATAGTTTTGTTCTTAAATGACTTCCCATTATGGTAACAATGCTACGTGAGAATACCATATCACAAATGATGTGATTCATGATAAATTTAGAAATTTGTGCTCTGTGACATAGGTTAAAGGGACATCCTCCACCCATTTTGCAAAGTATTTTATACCTATGATGATATGCGTATGACCATCGGATGAGGTAGGAGTAAGTTTTCATATTAAATCAAGTCCCCACTTGGAGAATGGCCATGGGGTAGTGATAGGTTGCAATGGTTCATGACTGAGCATGAATGAAATTTCCATACTTTTGGCAAAGTACACATTTTCTGACATAATTGCAACAATTAGTTTCCATGGTAGGCCAATAGTAACCTACTCTCAACAATTTCTTAGCTAAGACCATTCCATTTGTATGTGCTTCAGTATACCCCTTCATGCACTTCTTTGATTGCCTAGATTGACTCTGTCACATCCAGACAACGTAATAGATTCCCATCGTAGCCATGACGATAAAGTGTACCTCCTAAAAGGGTGTTGTCAATTTTTCCCCTTTTGGAAAAAATTGGACAAGTGGGAGCCTATCATTCCCGGAACTGGAAAAGGGCCTCCACGAGGAGTTTCATGACATTTCAAATAGTCGAAGTAGGTTCAGAACAAGGAAATTGGCTTTGGGACCCAAAATCAATAAAACGTATTATATGGGTTTTTATCATGCTTCTATGCATGGCAATATGAATTATTTTGACAAGCGAGATTGGAATGCTCGATTCAATTTCACTAACCTTAGGTATATGAATGTGCGACAAGTTATTTGGAGTAGCTCGATGAGTTCATAGAGGCCAAAAATAAATTTTTCGGTTGTCTTCTTCAAATGCAAGGTTGTCAATTCATGTGGAGGGTCTTGAGTTCGAGAGATATCTCGGGTGAGTGATAAGTAATCATTTAAACAAGTAGCTAAATGAGTCGGGCTCAAGCATACTCGGATGAGTCTGCGAATACCGAATTACAATCATGTAGAGAGACAGAAATAGCTTGAGTCCTAGTGAGTTGCATTGGAAGAAGACAAAACGGGTTAAACTCCCTCACCGAGTTGATAATAATCCGATTCTATTTTGACAACTTGAGTAGTTCATTGAGAAAGATGTGAAATAAGTGATCCTAACACTTAGAAGATGAGCCATTTGACCAGCTCAAGGTGGGAACTCGTGTTAGTATTTCATACAAATAAAACTTGCTATGAAATTGGGATGCCAGGAGTTCATGTGGATGGCATGGATGTGTTGAAAGTTAGAGAGGTTGCTAAGGAGGCAATAGCCAAAGCAAGGAGAGGTGATGGACCTACCCTCGTTGAGTGTGAGACATACCAGTTTAGAGGACATTCTCTTGCTGATCCTAGATGAGCTTTGAGATCCTGTGGAGAAGGCTCACTATGCAGAAAGAGACCCAATTGTGGCTTTAAAAAGCTACCTAATCGAGAACAATCTTGTCAAAGAATCAGATCTAAAGTCAATTGAAAAGAAAATTGATAAGCTGGTTGAAGAGGCTAGCTGAGCTATAATCAGCCATGAGATGAAGAATTTGGAGATGCAATTCCTCTTCTAAAGCGTGGTGACAATAAATGCTCTAGAGAATGTGTTTACAGATCCCAAAGGATTTGGAATTGGCCTAGATGGAAGGGATAGGTGACAAGCTCCCACGCACCAAGCAGCAGGCATGTTACAGTATAGTAGAAGCCTTTTTGAGCACTTCCAACAATGATTAAAGGTTGTCCAACTATGTTGTTATTTGTTCAAGATTATCGAATGCATCCTCAAATTGATTTTCCTTCAAGATGTATTTATCAAAATCGATTAAGTGACAAGTGAGAGTGTTATTTAGGAGACCTAATGAAATTTATTACAAAGATTCTCTATTGAGACCTTACTTGTTTTACGATATAACTCATGGAAGTGAATCTCATAGAGGTGGATCTATTTATATCATGGAGAATATTCATGAAGCACATTTTTCTTTGCAATTATATAAGCAACTTCAACGAGTCACTAAGTTGGCAGGCATAAAGGTTTCGTTGGAATTATCACACACCTTACAAACTATGCTGAAATGTTGCACCGAGAGTTTGATGTTGTCCTCAAATCGATGAAGGAAAAGGTTTTATATCAATATACCATTGGTAGATGCCTTTGAGGCCAAAAGGGAGAGTGTATAGGTGATTCAAGTCATTGCATAAGCGTTGTTTTAAGGTAACTCATACATGGGCATTGAGAACTCAACTCGATAATGGAGATAGTGTCATGGCAAGCCGATATGATATTTCCACGCATGGGAAAATTCCATGATGATTTCCAAGTGGGTTTTCATGAATGGCAAGCCAAAGCATGAACTCCACATGCAGAGGAGGTTTGGATGCATCATGGGATGAAAGAAGAGCCCATCTAGCTCGACTCGGCAAGAGGAAAAAAATCATGGTGATCCCACGTGCTGGTGGGAATTGTGGAGATAAGGAACTTACTTGCCAAGTTTGCGTGGTGAAGCTGAGGTCAGGCCCCGTGGATTAATGTGGCCGAGCCATTACGTGGGGATTTAGAGCTAGTATGTTGAGTTCGAGACATTGGAGATGGCAGCCAAGCTGTTAACTCCACGTAGGGGAGATTCAGGCAAGCATGGTCAATTGGAAATATTGGGATGGAAAACCAACATGAGACTTCCGCACGAGCATGTAAACGGGAGGATCAGAGCACGTTGGTGAATTTAGAGGAAGAAGTTGATGACCGAGGTATGGTGAGTGAATCGCCATATAAACAGGTGAATAAGGAATGACGCTAAGTTAGAAGAACGAGTCCAATCTTTGAGTGGAACGGTGCATAGACCTTGAATGCATCGCAAAGTGAGGAACACCAAACATTGAAAGGATATCGGTAAAATGAATAACAAGTGTTCGTCAAATGGGAATCAAGACCGATTTGAGGTTTGAGTCAAGAAAGATTAACCAGCGCATGGAGATTGCAGAGGAATCGAAAAGGAAAGCTCATCGGGCTTAATAACAAGTTAGAGTTGGACATTCCTTAAGAAGAGCTCATTTCCTAGAGCTCGCATGAAAGATTTGACTAACCGATTTGAGTCGCATTCGTCATTCGTTGAGAAGAGATTCGGGGGAGAGCTTACATGGAGGATGAGACGATAGACTCACCCAACCGAACTTGTTAGGCATTTTGTGATTCACTCGATAGGTTTATAGAGAGGGGAAACATTTGAGATGATTGCTCGGGATATGCTTCACTTGCACGGTGTGGCATTCCCTAGCCGAATCTTACCTGAAGGAAGTGTTGATGCCCAAGCTTTGCCCAATCCTGGTGATTATCATAGCGTGGAAAGATGGTGAAGTGCATCTTAATGATCCACTTGCCATTGCAAAGCTGCAAGAGGCAGCACGCATACAAATAATGTTGTAGCTTATAAACAATTTTCTAAAATAGTTCAGGATTTAAACAGACATTGCAATTTGTGAGGCATGTTGAAATTTAAGAAATCTTTGGATAAGAAGATTTCTTTGGAGGAAGTCGAACCCACTAGTGAGATTGTGAAGTGATTTTGCATGGGTGCTATGAGTTATGGCTCAATTTTGTTGGAGGCTCATACAACTTTGGCTATTGCGATGAACAAAATTGGAGGGAAGTCCAATACAGGTGAAGGAGGAGAGAACCCATCTCGCTTACAACCACTTCCTGATGGTTCTATGAATCCTAAAAGAAGTGCAATCAAGCAAGTTAGCCTAAGTGGACGTTTTGGTGTTTCTAGCTATTATTTGACCAATGTAGATGAACTTCAGATTAAGATGGCTCGAAGGAGCAAAGCCCGTGAGCGTGGGAACTTCCGGGCTATAAAGTCTTTGGTGACTTATCATTCTTTGTCACAAGAAATTCTACTATTTTGGTGTAGGGCTTATTAGTCCCCCTCCACATCATGATATTTATTCCATTGAAGATCTTACACAGCTTATATATGACCTTAAGAATTCCAATCCAAGAGCTCGAATCGTGTAAAGTTGGTCTCTAAAGCTGGTGTTGGAGTGATTTCTAGTGGTGTAGTAAAGGGTCATGTAGACCATTTATTAATTTCAAGACTATGGAAGATATGGTGGGTCATGCAGAAATGCTGGAGATGGATAAAGAAGTCATTAACAAGTAGTGAGAAGCTTGAAAATATCGATCTCTCTTTCTCTTATGGGCTGCGCAGAGATTTTCCAAAAGACTCAACATTACATTCGAAACAAGATCATGAGTTGGACATGGCCTTGGATCAAGAGTTAATCAGGCTTTCAAAGCCAGCCTTAGAGAAAAGGCTTCCAGTTTACACGGAGATGCCAATTAGAAATGTTAATAGGGTTGTTGGCACAATGCTTAGCCATGAAGTCACCAAAAGATATAATATGGCGGTCTGCCTGTAGACACCATTCATGTTAAACTATTAGGAAGTGCAGGTCAGAGTCTTGGGGCATTTCTCTGTGCGGGAATAACCCTGGAGCTGGAAGGGGATAGCAATGATTATGTCGGTAAAGGTCTGTCAAGAGGCAAGATTATAGTTTACCCTCCAAGAGCAAGTCAATTTGATCCTAAAGAGAATATTGTCATTGGGAATGTTGCACTGTATGGAGCAACCGGTGGAGAAGCATATTTCAGTGGAATGGCGGTAGAAAGGTTCTGTGTGAGGAATTTTGGTGCAAAAGCAATTGTGGAAGGAGTGGGAGATCATGGATGTGAGTACATGACTGGTGGAACTGTGGTCATTTTGGGCAAGACGGGAAGAAATTTTGCAGCTGGTATGAGTGGAGGAATTGCCTATATTCTTGATGTAGATGGAACTCGGTTCTCAGCTCGGTGTGGCGGTGAATAGAAGGGCAGTGGAGCTCATGCCCAACTTCGATGAGTTGGCTTGGCAATCCAACCACTGAGTTGGGATATTTTTTGACATATTCACATGGACCCCCATCCTCTTCAAGTCAAATGGGTCAATAGGGGGTCCCGACATTATGTTAATTAATTTAATATTTTTATTTAAATATTTTTAATAATAATATTTATTATTATTATTTAAATATTTTATTTAAATATTCTTTTAATTAATTGAGAAGACTATGTCATCGAGTGCAATTAATGACCCATGATGGAACCTTCTCGGGTGGTTCAACTAACTCGTAATAAATACATCATGGGCCTTCAATCTAGGAATGTAATTATGACCTTTCCTCTTCTTTCTCACATATTCTTTTATAAATGTAAGTTGGAAGCTCATTTCAAAGGTTCCAACGGTTCAAACAAGTTAGATAGTTAGATATCTCAGGTGAGTGTATGCTTTTAAAGAGTCCTCTCTCTTCGCAAGTTGTTCTTATGTGTTGAGAGAACTTTTAAGCTTCCTCTTCAAGACCGTAATGGAAAATACTGCCTTTTCTAAATGGATGATGCATTATGCATGTTATTGAAGCAATAAAAGTGTGTGTTTTGTGAAATAAAAGTGTGTGTTTTGTGACTAATCTTGGTCCTTTCATCCTTTTGTGTTTCTTTGTGCCTTTCTCATACTTGCGCAGTACACTTTGTGCAAGTTTAAGTTTCTATTACAGGTTCTTGGAGTTCTATGCTTATTGATTGGTGGAGTATTACATGCAGTTGAGTTGTGGTGTTTGTTCAACCTTCTTGAGTTCATCCTTCTTCACTAGGAAACCGGTATATTTCTCGGTCTGATAAAGTTTAACAAAGGGAACGCATGTCTCATAGTTTGTGGTATCATGTACCCTCTCTAAGTTGCAGTAGGTGAAGTTGACTGTGGTGCACACACCCTCTTCAAATTAACCCTTCTTGAGTCTGGAAACACCCTTTATTTGGTGCATCACCATCCCTAGTATAGTTTCATTTCTATAAATCTCTTTCCCTAAAACCCCATGAAAATGTTAGCATAGGACTAGATAATCATTTTTGTTACACTAGGAGTAGTACAACACTTAGTTTAGGAAGAGGAACGGCCTTTCTCGGAGGTTCACTTGAGCCCAAGTCCCATAGCTTGAGAGGTGATCCCATGTGTCCCAATCACACCGAATGTCCTATTCACATCTGGCCATTCGGAGGGTGCAGTGATTTGGCGACAACAAGTGTAACTGCGGGCTATTTGGCGAATCGGGATTTACTTTTGAGAATGGGAGATATCGGGAGGGAATGTGTTGTCCTTAAGATAAGTGAAGATGGGTTTGTACATGGGGAATGGGGAACAACAACCTCACAAGCGAGAAAATATTATGGCATGTCATACGCGCATCTTGACATAGATTTTCAACGAAGAATGGCATATCATTATTCCTGCGGAATATGAAGCATAGACCCTACCGTTGCCATGGCATTGGTGATTTGTTTTGCGCTCTTGGGATTTTCTCAAAGGTAATGTGCACAAAATACTCCTTTAGAGTTTTCACTAACTTTTTCTAAGGTATGAGCTTTTCATCCTTAACCTTATATTCATCATTAACTTGTTTGATAATTAATTGTGAATCACCCACAACCTTGACGTGATGAACATTCCACTTGATGGCTAGCTTCATTCTTGCAATAAGTGCTTCATATTCGCGTAATGTTGTTCGTGCGAGGAAGCTCTAGGTGAAAATCTGCGGTATAGGATCACCCGAAGGAGTGATAAGAACCACTCCTGCACTTAAACCATGAAATGTAAATGATCCATCAAAATGTATCTGTCACACGGACATGATTCTTCAATGTAGAGCAAGGAAGCATCGACATATCAAAGGTTATGTGTTCAAAGGTTCCATGCTAGTCTACAAAGTGCTTCCTTTAACCAATTTTTGATGGACAAATTCTATGTCAAACTCACTAAGTAGAATGATCCAATTAGCCATTCTACTGTGAGGGCAGGTTTGGATGATAAATACTTAAGTGGGTCAACCTTGGATATGAGCTTGGTCTTTGTATTTAGTAGGTAATGGCTAAGTTTTGAAAATTAAAAACAATGGCCAAGCAAGCCTTTCAATCGAGGATAATTAAGCTCATAGGTGATGAGGGTGCGACTCGGATAGTACACCGCTTTCTCCTTATGGCAAGGTCGTATTGGCGGCAAGCACACCAATAGAAAATTACGTAGTGGAAATATAGAGCAAGAGCGGATCCCCACGGAGTGGGAGGCATGAGGATAGGTGGATTAGCCAGTATTGTTTATTCAAAGCAAAGGCTTGTTGTTGCTCGGGTCCCAGATGAAAGTGACGTCCTTTTTAAGAAAATGGGTGAATGAGTGACATTTATCTACAAGCTGGGAGATAAAGTGGTGAATGGCTTGAATTTTCCCCTGTAAGCTGCGTAGTTGCTTGATATTCTTAGGTGGAGGCATTTCGGTGATAATAGAAAAATTTGGCAAGGTCTACCTTAATACCTCATCTTGACACAATAAGGCGAATAGTTTCCCGATAACACACCAAAGACACACTTCTTGGATTCAACGACTTTGTATTCACGCAGGCATTCAAAGATACGCTGCAAAATAATAGGATGATCCTCTCTTGTTTTTGACTTTCTAGGATATCATCTACGTAGTGCTCCATGATATCATAAATCATATCATGAAAATTACTATCATGGCCCATTGATACGTTAGGCTCCTGTATTCTTAAGGCAAAATGGCAACACACGATAGCGAGAGAAGGTGCCCCGAGGAGTTGTAAAAGTGGTTTTGTGTTGGTTTTCTTGATGATCTTAATTTGATTATAACCTAAAAAAATCCATCCATGAGTGATAGCATTTTGTACCTGTTGTTGAGTCAACAATCATATCAATGTCGGGCAACGAAAAATCATATTTAGGCAAGCTTTATTGATGTCCCTAAAATCCGTGTAAATTCGGGATCGATAGGTTTCTTTGGACAGAACAATGTTTGATATCCATTGAGTAATCAATTAGTCTAATGAATCCTGCTACTGCAAGCAATCTTTCCAACTCTTCTTTAACCAACATGGCCACTCTTGGGTGCATCTTTCGGAGTTTCTATTTGATAGGCTTGGCATCTGCGTGCATGACTAGGTTGTGCATGACCAAATTCGGATCTAAGTCGGGCATGTCTTTGTAAGACCATGCGAACACATCAATAAACTCTCGCAGCAACATAGTGAACATCTTTTATTCTCTAGATGAGAGTGATGCTCCTAATTTTACTATCTTGGGATCTTCTTCTATACCAATATTGACATCAATGGTTTCTTTGACTAGCAATTTTGATAAGTCCTCCATACGCGTAGGATCAGGAGGAAAGTTGAGATCTTCATCCAAGGATGTCTCCACAAGATTTTCATCCTTGGCGTGGTCACTTTGTTTGTCCTTTGATTTTCTTATTTGTTTGTCAACCAGTGCCTCAAAGAGGTTTTCACTGTGTGACTTGGACTTTGATTTTTGTCGAGGCTTTTCTTTAGAACTTTTACCCTCGCTTTTCTTTAAATTTTGCTAACCATGAAGTTCAACCTCCTCGCAAAGTAGCGCGCATGTGTCTAAGTCGATAAAGAAACCCTTCTTGTGATCTCCAATGGGAATTATATCCCTTATGCCCATGAATTCTACAATAGCCTCGTGTTCTTGAATAAATCTAGTGGCACGTGATGTTGTTGGTCCACATTCAACAAGGAAGGGTATCTGAGGTCAAGGGTTGGTTCTGCGGGTTAAGGTTAGGATAGTGTTGTTCATGAAAAGGTTTGTGGAGGCCGAGATCCTCATATTGGCTCTACAATGGGAATCCGTATCACTATCTAGATAGTGAACTATCCTCACGCTCGAACAAGTTGTGTCTTGATCGTTGGGGTGTGCTCCATAAGGTGAATCCCAATGTCGTATCTTTCTGTTTTGAAATGTGGAAGAGGGATGGGTTCTCTTTGTCCTTGTTCATTCCTCCCACATCCTAGGCATTTGTAGCCCATGGAGTACATCATTTTACTATATTTTTCATATTCTGGGTTCGATAACAAGATGGCTGAGTATCCTCAGGGACCCAAGTCATAGGTGGATCAAGTAATTTCTCCTCAGCCAACAAGCCTCCAGGTAGGAACAACCCAATAGTGTGTTCCTCTCTAGGTATTTTGAAGTGGTAGTTGGGTCAACCTCTAGTCTTGGGCGATAGTGAGAGGTCGGAAACCAAGAGTGCTTGTTGTACATTATACTCCCATGACCATATTCCAGGACTTTCATCCTATGAATCAAATGGAGATGTTGAAGTAGACTCCCCATGAGTGCAAGAACTAAGAGAATCGAATCCATCCGGGATTCCATGGCCTTAAGTGAAGAGGGACAACTATATCTACGGAGGGACATGTGTATGTACAATTTCGTGTAAAGCTATTGAGATCTCTATAATGAGCAAAGGGCTTTGAATCTCTTGGTATTGTAACTTTATGTCCCTTATGCTTCAACTTAATGCATTGATGAAATGTTGATGGCACGACTGCATGGCATGAATCCATGGTCGGCCTAGAAGCATGTTATATGGAAGTTCCAAGTCTAGGACATGAAACTTTGTCTAATGACAAGTGGGACCTACCTCCATAGGTAGCGTGATGGTACCTGTTGATTCCCTTTCCATGTTGTCGTATGTGGTGATAGTGATGATATGGGACTCAAGATCTTCCTCTGTATGTCCCAATTGTTTGACCAACTTAAGCGTGCAGATGTTCAACCCAGATCCGTTATCCACAAGCACCCATTTGATTTTCCTATGGGTGATAACTACCTCAATGTATAAGGGAAGATTATGTGTAGGATTCTCGTAAGGATCTCCCTATGGTTGAAAGTGAGATGTTCACTCGGTGTGATGTTTACCACCGTGGCTTGAAGGTGTGCAAGATTGACTTCTAAAGGCACTCCCAACCCCTGAAGAGTTTGGTACAAAATGTCCTTATGCACATTGGATATCTTGAGAAGATCTAAGATCAAAATCTTAGCAGACGTCTTTTCAAGTTGTTCTAAAAGGTTATATTTACTAATGATGTGCGGGATTAATGGAAAAGGTTCCAGAATCACAAGGCGGGCACGCTTGCTTACCATATGCATGTGATCCTTTCCCTTGATCCGGATGGTATTGACATGGTTAGCGGAGAAGCGAATACATCGATAAGTGAATCATAATGATTGTTATCTCATTTAGTGTACAAGTAATTCACGGCTTTATAAGTTTGGGATGAATCTCCCCGATCCGGCTTTGACTTTTCCGACTTGTCATGCTTGGGGAATGGTTCTTTATAAATCCCCATTTTCTCATTAGTGTTTGTGTTTTTGCGGGGTTATCAACCTCTATCTCCTCATTATCAATGAGGTCCTGAATATAATGGCAAAGCCACGAGATTTTTTTGTCTTATGTCCTTTAACATGATGTATTTTCGTAATATTCATGCTCCTTGTACCATGAAGGTTTGGAGCGTTGTCATCAAAATGGTTGCATTGTAGGATAGGTCATCATGTGGGCGCATCAATTGTTTTAGTATGACTTACAAAGGTTCATTGAGAGAGGTGAATGTTCTTCGCTTTGGTGGTGGTTGAATTGGGCCCTTGGTTAGTTTAAAAGGTTGACCAGTTTGACCATTTGAACACGTTTGGAATCAGTGATTCCATCTCCCACCACATTTTTGTTTTTGTTAAAAATTTTCGGCTTTTCCATGGGTTTGACACTTTGGTTGTCTTTAGATTGGGTTTTGAGGGCACCTTTGCAATGAGAGCCTTTTAATTCGAATCCCTTTCTTGATAACCTCCTAAAAAGTACGAACACAATGCATTTGGAGGTGGAAAGCTATATCAGGTTAAGATTGGGAATGAAAATACTAACCAGTTGCTTTTTAGGGAAAGCACAAGGGAAGCGACTAGCTATCCCTCTCCACCATTGGAGGAAGTTGGTGAAGGTCTCATTTGGGCGTTGCTTGGTGCCACATAAGTCTTCCATGGTGACATCACTCTCTATGTTATATGAGAAGTGACGCATGAATCTTTCTACCAATTTTGGCCAGGTGAAAATTGATCCTCGTGGTAAGCGTGTAAACCACTCCAATGCTTGACCTCCGAGACTCTTGGGAAAAAGTATGATGAGGTAATTGTCACTATAAGACACCTCTTGACATGCCATGTAGAAATCTTTAACATGATCCCTTGGGTCTCCTTTCCCTTTATATTTTTCAAATTTTGGCATATCAAATTTATTTGGAAAGGGTTGAAGGGTCATTGTCTTGTCAAAAGGATAGGGGCATAATTCTTTGTATTGATATTTCTGATGCTCCCTATATTGCTCTCTTGTAAGCTCGTGAGCGTCGCTTTCATGGACTGCACTTCTTGTGTGAGCAATTGTTCTTTAGTGGGAGAAGCGGGGATGTAAACATGATGGTACCCTGTGTCTTCTTCTCCTTGGTTTTCTCGATGGAGTTCATTGATTTTAACCTTAGGCCTCAACTTTTGAACATTCTTGTTTGCATCTTTCTGTACATGGGAAGTAAGCAAAGCTAGTTGTCGGCTTAGGTTACTGATTTGTTGTTGGATTGTGGCTTGGTTTGTGGCTTCTTCTTCTAAAGGTTCCTCCTCTTCGTATTGTGGAGGTTCTTCACCTGTCTCATGTTCTATCTTGTTTCTTCGTGGCACTTTGATAAAGGGTATTCTATGCCCTACCACTTTATCATTCCTGCGTAAGAAGTGGAAGCATGTTCGCCTGTTAAAATATCTTCCATATTGATAAGGGGACATTCTTCCTCAGTAGCGTCATTTGCAGGTAGTATTGTTTCATTCTCGGTGGGAAATTTGGCCCCTAATTCCATGACCCGTGCCAACACTCTATCTTTGTTTCTGAGAAGAAACTCATCTAGTAGAGTGGGGTCAAAATCAAAGTCTGCATGTGGTGATTCTAATTCATTTCCACTATGATTGACCATCTCTTTTATTTCCTTTTACGAGAAAATAGTGGTCCTAGGTCATGTCGATAAAGGGGTTTGACCCTTCTTTGTTAGAGGTTTATCCCAAGCTTGCACTTGTTGTTCCTCATATGTACATTTCTTTAACCCTATACATGTTTTAGGAGCCATGTTTTGTGACGGTTTCACTAAGGTAAGTTGTAAATGTGTTCAAAGCTTAGTGATCACCCCTAAGTGAAATCAAAACATATTTGTTAAGAGTATGAATAAATCAACAATGTGAGAATACCAATGTGATAGGGTGATAAATCACTAGTGATACCCTGTTTAAATGAAGTACCTCTAGACTACGTTTCAAAGAGTAGTTTCGTGTTGTAAGATGATTAACAAGATGTTTTCACTTATGCCAAGTTCGAGGAGATGAACAAAATGTAAGGAAATACAAGAAGTCAATCGACCTCCCAATCAAGATATACGATGAGCGAGCTCAAACTCAATGAAGACCTATATCTCAAAAAGTGCCTATTATAATTTACAAATGACACAACAATATCACCAAGATATGCTAACCCACTTTGCGAGAAAGTGAAGTATTTATATCAAGGTGTTATTGATATAACACGCACAAATGGTAACACTCAAAACTCTTTGAAATCGAGGTAATAATAGAACCGAACTAAAAAGCTCAAAGTATAGCTAGGAATAGTTAAAAATGTGTGCGGTATGTAACCCTACAATATAGATATTTATGTCAAATTTACTAGAAACAAGACGTAAATATCGAAATTGTAGTGATACGATACAAACAAGCTAACTCTTCTAAGGAAGTCACGGTGATGAACCACCTAACTACAATGATGATGATCTTGACAAGGGTATCAAGATCACAATGGCTACCAATGAGCGTGAATACACCTCCGCACACTTTAGATGTTTAACTTACGTAGCCGTAAACATTTATGGGCATAAACGAGATATAAAAGTGACGAGAAGAAGTTGATTGGTAACACAAAGGTAGTCACCCTCTTCTGATCAACAAAGTGTCAAAAGAATGTGAAGGAAGTAAATTAAAAAAAGGATGAAAAATGTTGGCCTCACTTGGCAGAGTTTCGCCTCACCCTAAGGCAAGTAAAAACTAGGCAAAAGTAACGTGTCACACGTTTCTCAATGAAAATATGGTTCACAACTCAATATTGTTTTAGAATGGTCAAAGTGGGCTCCTGGCCAAAGTATATCCTCCTAGGTGGTTATCTCATCCTAGGTGCTACAAATATTATCCATGAGCGGGGTGATTTACCCAAAAAGTCACAATGACTAGTTTGGGAGTATTTCGACTTTGCCCCCTTCAAGCACAGTGGGCAATAAATGCGTCCAAATGTGTACTTAAAAGGGTTGCGTAGGGATAACTTGTAGCTCTATCTCACAAAGGATTTACTAGTCAGATAGGTAGTGCGGAGCACGTCCCATTTCATCCACAAGGTTCCCTCTTGTGTGGACTACTTTGGGGTTCCTGGAACCACCCCCATTGTTGTAGCTTAAGGCGTTATGCCAAAGGGGTTATGTTCTAGTTGAGCGGAGAAGGACGTACCCTTTTGAAAGTAATGTTTTGAGTATGTTGTTCTTTTTATCTCTTTTAATTAGATGTGGTTTACTTAAACACCATTTGGCATCCTATATAACAATTGTATTAGTAGTTTTATGAACATAGTCGATGCACAAAATTACAGCCGATCTCCTCCTCTCTCTCTCTCTCTTGCTTGGGATTTGATAGTCTTTGTTTTGATTCCTCCATTCTTTGACAAGCGTTTTGGTCTTGTATGAAGATGTTTAGTAGTTTTCCATCAAAAGAGAAGGCATCATTTCTAATTCTCCAAATCTCTCCAAGGACGCAAGAGAAGAGCATACGTGATTGTCTTCTAAAATCAAAAAGATATCAAATGGAAAAACACTTTAATTCAACTATGCCATATTTACCAATTCCAAGTCAAATATCTTAACAATCTCAAAGCATCAAAAGGACTTAAGAATCATTTCTGATTCCCAAGATCACCCAAGAGGACGCGAGGGAAGAGCATACGCGATCTTAATCCTATAAGTAAACAATGCAAAATATTACCTAATCAAATACAAACATGAAAAAAAAGCTGCAAAGACAAATATATGAATTAGATAAACCTGCAAGAATGTTAGCACATCAACACTTTAATTTCAAAAATGCAAAAAGGACGCATGTGCCCCTTTTTCAAAGCTTTTGATCCTGGTTTGTCTAACAGGGTTATTATTGTTCTTTACTTTATTGGCGATCCACTTTGGAGTTTAGCCTCGCCATACAACTCAAGAAATTACTTAGTGCGCGGCATACGTGCTCTATGAGGTTAAAAAAGGGTTCTTTTAGCACTCACACGTGTGTATGCGCCACTTGAGAGATGTGTGCCACTGAGAGATGT
Source organism: Taxus wallichiana var. yunnanensis (assembly GCA_018340775.1). Lineage (NCBI taxonomy): Eukaryota > Viridiplantae > Streptophyta > Pinopsida > Cupressales > Taxaceae > Taxus > Taxus wallichiana. The sequence goes on from CM031244.1 coordinate 762,337,080, forward strand.
GTGTGCTGCGCCACCCGAGAGATGTGTGCGCCACAGCAGTGCTCTGCGCCACTCTATGGAATTTTTAGATTTATCAAGCACCTACGCCACTAGAGAGGTGTGTGCGCCACAAAAAATAGCATATGCGCTATTATTACTCGAGAAAAAATAGATAGAATAACCGCATTACCAGAAAAATGTGCCTGCGCCACTAAACTAGTATGTGCGCCCTGGTTAGGGCATGTGCGCCTGATTTGATAGGTTTTGAGAATGCGGTGAAGGTAGTGTATGAAACAACGTTTGTTTGAGTTAGTTTACCTACTGCTTTGGTTAGGGTATGTGCGCGGGTTTGCGCGCATGTGCGGGGTCAACAAACAAAGTGAAAGGTCTTAAGCAGTGCTGCGCCACGAGAGATGTGTGCCACGAAACCGTGCTTGCCATGAAAATCATGCTGTGCCCCTAAAATCGTACTGCGCCCTAAAATCGTGTACTGCGCCGGACACTGTAACCAAAGTACGGACAAAAACACAAGAAACTTCACAATATCTCAAAATTTTGACAAGTTAGCTTAAGAATGGCAATAACCCATTAAAATTAAGGCTATGAACATGAAGTTACACATATCAAATGAGCAAAAATTCCAAAAAATGGACATTAATTACTACATGTGCATATCAAAAAGTTAGCCAAAACAATGAAACTTTAAACTAAAATGTCATGGGACTAAGGGTCCCACTGGGCGTGCCAAATGTGTGCAAGTGTTTCTACAAATTTAACCAAATTTAGAGCAAGGAAACTACCACCTAAAAATAGCTTCCTAACCTAGCTAAAAATGAGAAATTACACCATCATGATGAAGAAATGAGCAAGTCCTACCCTTAACATTAATAACTTTGAATATAATCAAAACACAATGTAAATTCATGAACTCTATTCCCCTTAATTGCCTAATTTAAACATTTAAAATGGACCTAAATAGTCCAAATGGCAATCAAATTATATTGCTTGCTTTGATCCTTCAATGGATGCTTGGGTGTGAGGCTTAGCTCTTCAAGAATGGAGGATGGAGGGCTCAAGAATGACAAAAGGCTATTAGTATGAAACTATGTGCTTACTTTTGTCTCTTGAGAGATTTAGGTGTAGGTATAAAGGTAGGAGGAGGGATCTTTATATAGCCAAAGGATAAAGGATTCAACACATCCTCATGAATGTGGGATAAATGGAGATGTAGAGTTAGTTATGGATAAGGGGGGTTTAGATGGGGTTGAGTTAGCTTTAGGAGGGTTTAGTTTGTCCTCAAGTGGCTCATGTGGATAAGGGGTGTACTTAATTAATCAAGATGTTTAATTAATACATGTGCAAGCTTTTATAAGCTTTTAGAGGGATTTTAGTATGATTTAGACCATTAGGAGGAATTAAACCAATTAAATAGAGATTTATTGATTTAATGAGAAGGGAGGCTAATTAATTAATAATAATTAACTAGACTAGATAGAAGGTGTCAATTAACGAAAGGTCGTTAATTAGGGTATGTGTTGGATAGGCAATTTAATTAATTAGCTTAATGTAATCAATTAATGAAAATGGAAGAGAAGATGGCGCCATTGACAATATGTGTCAATTTGCGATTTTGGGAAAGGAGATAATTAGCACAATTTAAGTATTTAAATTGCTTAGGCGTAATTATAGGTGTCTACAATTATAACTCCCAAATGAAGGGACAATCACTAAGCATTACCTATTATCACCATCAAAAGGCACAAGAGCATCTCAAAGGCATCTATCTAGCACATCCACACAAGGGACAAGAGTTGCATCACTCTGCATACACAACATAGGAGGGGAAGTTCATTTTATTCCATCTCACACATTTGCATACTTGGAGCATTCTAGATTTAGCTCGCTATCATAGTTCAACTCGCACAAGGAAACCTAGGGCATCATTAACTACACATTTAAAAATAGCTACATGGATTCTGAGATGTAGCGCAACGCTTGGTCGTAAGATCACTCTTGAGTGACCACCGAGGTCACCGACTCCTTGTTCTGCATCTTATTTATTAGGTTTGATTTGGTTTGTGGGTATTTGCAGCTAGCTATCTATTTTGCATGTTACATGCACGACCAATGACATTGTAGTGAAGCTAGAGCGACAAAAGGAAATCAATAATGAAGCTCCTCCTACACAAAAAATATCAGAACTAAGCATACGATTGAACACTAGCCAGATTAGTCACTTAGCACTTGGGTGCTCTTATCCTCTATAGGTGCTTTATCTTGCACACATATTTGAGTTAAGAACCTCTAGTGAGCCTTTTTGACGACATTGCTTTAAGTCACTCTCAACTATTCACATGTCGAGATCATCTCAAGGTTGCATAAAATCAGCCAAGTCACCTCCTCTCTCTCTCTCTCTTGCTTAGGATTTGATATTATTGCATGGTTATTGCTTATCCATTTCTTGTATATTATTATTATACATCATTCATCACAAGTAATTACTCTAAAATTTAATTTAATTTCATATTTAGATCAAATCATTTGGTGAACCCATACTACAACCCTAACTTCCTTCATGGCCTTCTCTTTATGCCCATCACCCATAATGTCGATTTGGTCCTCTTGCTCAAGTTAAGCTTCCTCCAGCTTCCCATAGGATTTATAAACCAATGGCTACCTTTGATAATCCTTTGATCAACTCAACCCATGTTCCCTTTGAAAACATTAAAGCTTTCGATAGTGAACACTCATACGATGAAGACACCAATGTTGATCAAGAGCAACTTGACAAGCTCACTAACTTTTGTTCACCTTACGTGACCACCCTACACATATTCCACATGTCCTAAATGTTATCCTGCTACAAAACATGCTTGAGATGTTGCCTCTCACTCTCTTATAGGTTCCTCCTTGATCGTCATGGCCTCCACACCACCCTCCACTATTCATATTTCTATAGCTACAACTACCACTCCCCTCCCTCCTCCCAATACTTCCCACACACAACATGTATCCTCTTCAAGAACCCATGACCTAGCTTCTTTATACCATGATTTACAATCCCAAATTCTTCAATTACAACAGCTACTTCACATTCCTCTCCATCTCTAGATTCCTCACTCCTCCTTCATATCCATTTTACACCCACCATTTCCTCTTATCTGCTACCTCCCAACTTCATTGCACCTAAGCTTCCCACCTTCAATGGCCATGGTGACCCTAAGAGCACCTTGATCCTTCCATGTTGCATGTCTAGACTACGTTGATGACCATACATTGTTGGCCAAATTATTTCCTCACAATTTAATAGACTATGTTATGCGTTGGTTTTATGATCTACCTGTCCATTCAGTAACTTCTTTTATAGCTCTAGCTGATGCGTTTCTCACTCATTTTTTTCTATGAATATACACCAAAATATTTATACTCAATTATTACTAAGATCAAACAAGAATCCAATGAACACCTTGCGGACTATGTCTTGCACTATAAGAATAACCTTGCTAAAATGACTAATGTCCTCGTTGATTCCAAATTACAAGACTTATTCATTCAAAGTATTTTACCTCCTCTCTAAGAGAGTGTTATCTTTGAAACCTCTCCTTATTTCGATCAGTTATGCCATAAACTTAAATCATGTGAAACTAAATTGCTAACCATGGGCAAACTCAAGTATTATGACATTCATCCACTTCCTCTTCTAGAAAGTTCCAATCCAAATATGCATTCAAGCCATCTCCTAAGCCTACCGATGCTCAACCCCATCTATCATGTTGTTTCTTTCCTACCACACTTTAATTGCAACCCACTAGGAGAACCTTTACTAAGTTGCCTTGCACCTCGTTTCCTATTACCACAACTCATTGAAAGCAATCTCATTACTCTCCCTCCACCACTCAACCTAGATCCTTCTCACCCACATGGTCATAACTACGATGAAAATGCACATTGTGATTACCACTAATGCAATGGCCACTCTATTGATCATTGTTTTAAGCTTAGGCATATCATTCAAGATCTTATTGATAATAATGCAATTGAACTCCTAGCACCAATTATTTCCAAACTGGTAAATGATAATTAAAAGCTTAAAATCTTTAATCACCCTTTACCCAATAATGAAAAGCCAGGTACTAATTTATTTCTAACCATACATATCATGATGTACCTCCTCCTTCATCAAGTATTCTTGATTTCCTCGTTATTGTTATTGACATACCACCACTAGTTATCACAATCTCAGATCATGAACAACATTACATTTTCCTCTGATTCACTACACATTAATGCTTCTATCGGTACCTATACAATCAATAATACTTTGGTCTATCCCTCAACCCTTACTAATGCATGCTTCATTATGCTTCTACTAGCTATCAATGCTACCTAACCTCACTAATCACTTTTCTAGTCCCTAATTCTTACAGTCATGTCATCCTTCCCATCACTTTTGGGCCCCTTACCATATTTACACCATTCCTTGTTACATCTAAAATACAAGGTTGTGACATGGTCTTAGGTCTTCCTTGGCTCTCGCATCACTTAGGCTATTCCCTTCCATGCTTCACCTTTGTCTTAAGTTCATCCATAACAAGCAAGTTGTCACCATCAAAGGTGTCCCACCACATACACCATTGCCTCATCCACTCTTGAAGATATTTTTGCACCAGTCATGATATATAGTCCTCCTACATGACTCAAGTCTAGCTCCATCCCTACACCTACCTCTCCTATTCATATGTGGTCTCCATCGGGACCTCATCCTCACCATTCCAGTATAGTCCACCTTGTTTCGGCCTAAGTCCCCCCTGCTCGGGTAGCCCATTTCTCTCGATGTTCTCCACCCCCTTCACCACATCGGTCTCCTTCACATACACATAGGTATTATCCTACATCACCGATCACGACCACCGCCACACGCTCACACCTCTCTTTCGGATTCCAATTAAGGGGACCTTGATAATAAATGTGAACACTAATATTATTCCTAATGAGACCTTGCTCTTTCCATTGTTGGATAACTTTCCATCACGTGTACACTTGGGGGCATCACACTATCCCCCCCCCTCTCCATCACCATTTTATGTCTCTATTTGCTACTCCTAGTTCACTTGCTACATCTCATGTTTTGTGTTTCATGATCACACTCTTCTAACATCTATTCTCAGCACACTTATTCTACTATCATTACCCGATGTCGCACTATAGTTATATGGTTCATACTCAACTATTGAGGGGGAAATTCTTAAATGAATCTCACATCCTTTACTCCTAAGATTATTTGCAATATCTTATGTGCTCTATTACAATTCTTTTCAAGCATTCTCACATCACCTTTAGTAAACACATTTTATCGTCATTACCCGATGACACACTCTTATTCTATGGTTCATTCTTGATTATTGAGGGAGAATTTCTAAATGAACCTCATATCATAGCACCCCATTTGTGCATTGGGGAAATGAGGCTCCTCCTCTCTTCACATCTTGCACATTACAACACCCTATCACACTTGCACAACATTTACATATCTTGGTTGCATTTACTCTTGTTAGCTTATTCTACTTACATGTTACACTTTGTTTTCCATGCTAGTTAGATTCTTAGTATGTCAATATATTTTTCTATACACACATGCACGCTCACTTGGTATCTTGAAGTGAATGCAAAACTTTTACAGATTTTCACACGATGCACAATGCTCGACAATTCCTTTACTTAAAGTCTCGTAGAGGCTTCTGGGGCTTCTACCTTTACACTCACATACTTTGCACATCACAGGTTCTATTGTTACATTATTTAATACTTCTCATCATTATCACTTTACATTTTTGCTGATCTATACATGCTTGGACATAATATTTATCTCTATAACATGCTAACAAGTGCTTCATGTGTAGCATTTGCCTTGCAGGATCTATACAACCATGGTTAGTTGTCACCTATTGCTTATAATTATTTGCTATTGTTTGCTTATTGTTTGTGGGTTATGCCTTATGTCTTGCTCGATCATTATATGTTTTTGGTCATTTCGAACTTGATTGTCTTGTGTGAATTGTGAGTGATGTCCCATGTATGAAATTCACTTTTCACGGTCCATCTTGTATTCATAGTTGTTTGTTACACTATTTTTTATTACATGCTAGCTATTGTCAGGACTAACACTTGTTCCTAGTCCATCTTGTTTGCATGTGCATTGGTTTCCACTATGCACATCCCCTACCCCCTCCCGGTATCCAATATCGAGATATGCATCTCAATATCAAGTCCTCTCATTTGGGCCACCTTCTCCTACTTTCATCACATGCACCCTAAACGGGGGCATCATTCGATGTAAGCAAATCACCCTTACAACAATAAAAAGTTACAAATCTAAGAAGAAGAATATAGAATTAGCAACAATAGAGTAGTCACAGTAATGACCCAAAATTAGAGTTGGGTCACAAACACAGAGTGGACACTAGTCCCGAGATCAAATAATAATAGTGGGCGTTTGTGTCCCACTCAGGCGCTTGTGTCTGGGGTAAAATAAACAATTTCTTAGTTCACCATAATTTCTAGTAGTTCACAACATAGTTCTATAGTAGTAGTCACTTGACTCCATTTTCAAAATTCAGTTTACATCCAGACGCAAACAGTTACATATAGTTACATACAATGACGTGTCATTTGCAGTGGCGCTTATTTGGGAAGCATCATGGAAGGAGAGTAAAATAAACCTCTCTCCCCAACACTTTTCTCTTGGCGTGAGATCGCCCAAAAATCATTCTTGGTGTGAGATGCCCAAAAACCTCACCCATTCGACAACAAATTCAACGGTATCTCCAAGCAAATCAGCACGATCTTCTATCTTTTACACCCTTGTACATCAAGTTCATGCTCATACGCAACAAGTAGTAGCTCACATCAACAAACATGAGCTCTAGTAGCACAATACTATGCATACGCTTCACCCCTAGGGTCTACCTCCCCTTCCTAGTTTCCACGCTTCACATTACGATCGCTTCATGCTTTACTTGTCCACTTAGCACGCTATCGGCTACACTCTTCTCTACAGGATCACAAAGTACGCATTTTCTATCTACTTTATGCTATCAATTATTCACTTAACAACATAAAGTGGGGACAAAATTAGACATAAAATCTATGCACTTTGGGTACATTTATAGGTCCTAGAGCATACTAATATATACATGATTCCTAAGCAAGAAAAATAGTGATTGACAACGTCTTTTGGGCCTTTTGCTTTGTTTCTTATACTTTATTGACATTACACACCCTACAGACCTGTTGATATTTGACTGATTTATCTTTTATGGCCTCAAACACTAACACCCATTTAGGATAGAAGCACCCAGTGCTCTTATCTCTTATGGGATCTCTTAAGCTTATTTGCTTTCTTCTTGCTTTTTGGGTCTCTTTTAATTTTGGGACATCTTTTATAACTTTTCAACTTTTAACTTTGTTGTCAACTTTTAATCACATATATAAATAGTTATAGCTCTCAAATGAAGGGTCAAGCAATAAGCATTACCTATTATCACCTAAGCTTGCATCTAAAGGCACAAGAGCATTTCAAAGGAATCCATCTAGCACATCTACACAAGGGACAAGGGCTGCATCACTCTGCATACACAACATAGGAGGAAGTTCATTTTATTCCATCTCACACATTTGCATACTTGAAGCATTCTAAATCTAGCCCACTATCATAGTGTAACTTTGCAAGGGAAACCTAAGGCATCATTACACACACATTCACATAGAACTACATGGAGTCTGAGATGTAGTACAACGCTCGATCGTAAGATCACTCTTCGGGTGACCGTCAGGGTCAGTCTAACCCCCATTATGCATCTTATTTATTAGGTTTGATGTGGTTTATGGGTATGTGTAGCTAGTTATCTATTTTACAGGTTATAGGCATGACTGACGACATTGGAGTGAAACCAAAGTGACAAAAGGAAATCAATAGTGAAGCTCCTCTCGCACAAAAAATATCGGAGCCTAAGCATTTGATTGGACACTAGCACCTAGATCAGTCACTAGTGCATGTGCATTCCTATCCTCTTGTGGGCACTTTTATCCTGCACATTTCTGAGTTCCAGAACCTCTAGTGTGCCTTGACGACACTTTACTTCTAGTCGGTCTCAACTATTCACTGCCCATATCATCTCAAGGTTATATGAAATCAACTAAGTCACCTCCTCTCTCTCTTGCTTAGGGTTTCATATTATTGCATGTTTATTGCTTGTCCATTTACTATATATTATCATTGTATATCATTCATTACATTAGTTAATCTGAAATTAAGATTTAATTCAATTTAAATTAATTTAGTTGGCAAGACAAGTCCAAAAATAGACTTAGTGAGGATAAGGCACCAACAAAGGATAAAAAAATGCGGGATGGACAAGGACTAGACATGGACATAGTTCATTATTATAGGATGAAGGCATGGGTAAGACTGAGCTATTTATAGCATGAATTGGAGGTTAAAGCAGAGTTCAAAGGCACACAATCTATAATTAGGGAGTCTATTGTTAGAACTAAAACATGTAAGGTGAAGGACAAATTCCCACCTTATATATGTATGTGTGTGTGTGTGTGTGTGTGTGTGTGTGTGTGTGTCACATTACTTTGTATGAAAGAGGATGATTATTATGTTGATAGTACCTAGAGATTTGAGTTAGTGAGTAGAGGTCTATGTATGTATGAGTGCATGATGCGCATAGTGTATGTGAAGACTTATGTGTTTGTAATGGATAATCTTGTATGGATTGCAAGATTAGAAGCGATGCATGTGGTGTAATTGGAGTCCAGATCCTATTGTTAATTGTTTATGTTAATGAATGATTAGATGTATTAATGAATGTTATCTTGTTATGCTATATTATTTGGATTATATTTGCTACCGTGTGTTATGAATGGTTAAATATTTGGTTCACATCTTTACAAGCCAAGATAGAGAAGGGATGTGGTAGGTTGCATACACTTCGGGTGAGTGCTTAGAAATTTGTCTAAGTGAAGTACTAATATGCTTGACTAAGTAAATGTTGACAACTAGACTCCAAGCTTGAGAGGGAAAGAATGAAAACATCAAGATTAATGTTCCCGATTACGGTGGAGGGTTACGACCGGAGGAGTTGATTACTTGGTTGAATCACATGGAAAAATTCGTTGAGTGGAAAACCTTTTCAAAGGAGAAGAAGGTTAAGTTTACATGCACTAATTTGGCTAAACATCATTGATATGGTGGGATCACTTGCAAAATGAAAGACAAAGGAAAGGAAAGGGTAAGATCTGGAAAACTGGAATAAAATGGTGAAGAAGTTGAAAGAAAAGTTTCTTCTGTAGATTATGCCCAGACACTATTTTGAAGGTTTCAAAACCTAAGACAAAAGGATCTCAACATTGAGAATTAAACCAATAAATTTTACAAGCTATCAAACCAAGTGGAATAAAGAGAGTATGAAGAATATAAGGATACAAGGTATGTAAATGAGTTGAGTTATACCATACAAGATGAGTTGAGTATGATTCAAATCCATAACATGGATGATGTATATCAACTCGCATTAAAACTAGAAGAAAATAACAAGAGGAGTAATTTTAGAAGAGGTGTGAAGAGAGGGCCATCATCATCTCCAATGAGAGGTAGAGGTAGATTTGATTCTATAAAAGGTGAATCCTCTAATGTAGAAGGGCATGAAGAATCTCGTCAAAGTGGTAACTACCAAAGAGGTAAATGTTTTCATACACGAGAAGAGGTTATAATGGAGGATGGGGTTGGAATAGCCCCCAAAGGTAGGAAATGCCTGAGAAGGATGACATTGGTCCAAGTGGAAGAAAGAGACAGGAAGAGAGACTTCACGAGATACAATGATGTGCGAGAGAGGGTAGTTGAAGAGGTTAGCTTTTTGAATTATCGACCTTAACCACCCTAATGACTAAGTATTGCCTATATAACCCTACTCCAAAGAGACCTTATACTCATATAATTTTCCCACAAAATTATGATGAGATGTAACTAATAATATATAAATAAATGTGCTTATAATGAAACCTTTGATATTAATTTGGCACTTGATAATATGACTTTCCACCATCGTGTACTTCATTTTTTTACTCTTGGTTGAAATAAGATTTCTCGTTAGAAGATTTAACTCTTTTTCAGAATGTTCCCAAGTGATGAGGCAAGTGTCCATATGATTCCTAGATGGTTTGAAATGTATTATGTCTTTATTTATAGATTTTACCTTTCATTAGTTTCCCACTCAACCAACCCTATAATTATGTTAAGGGTGACTGAAAAAGTTACCCATTTGAAATTGTGATTGTTAGGTAGGCGAAGGGTGGATTCATGACACATGGACACATTCTAGAAATACATCCAACGGTCTTAAAATGTAGAGCTGTAGGATGTGTGATGTCTTTCTAGGATATAAGTTAGTTTATGTATAAAGTGAAGTGGTTTTGGTGATGTATTACTAAAGAGTAAGGTTATCCTCGTAGATTAGAGAGTGTTTTGGAGAGGTTAATAAGAATGAATAATTCTAATCATGTATTTGAGGAAAAAAATTTCAGTAAGGTAAATGTAATTGTCAAGTGCCTCATACCATATTTAGGTACTACACTTAACAAGAAAATTATGTATTCTCAACCCTATTCCACTATTTGTAAATCGCATATTGTAACATCATCATCAAAGGAATAATGATATCTCTTTGATTCACATTTGTGGGTACAAAGGATAACTATATGCTTCATTGTAGATAGTGGAAGTAAGAAGAACTCAATTTTATCAAATTATTTGAAATATGAACCTATAAATGAGACTTCACCCACAACCACACTCTATTGAATTTTTAGACTCGAGAAAAGAAATTATTGTCAATCAACAATGTCTTCTACCACATGATGTGGGAGCATAACTTCTGAAGGCCATAACTTTTGATCCGACCATTGGATCGTCTTAAAATTTTCAGGGTGGTAAATCTTGTTTAGTGATATACCATGACCAACATTTCCATAAAGGTTGTTTCAATTTAGACATATTTTAAGGGCCGGATTCCTTCAAAAGTGGTCTAAAATTGGCCCTAACGTTTTTTTTTACTTTTGTTTAGAACTTAGAGTTTTAATAAATTTTGATATGCTTTATAGAATAAGCCAAAAATGGTGTGAACCTTTATTTATGAAGGCATATTTTGCACGCAAAATTTGGGGCCCATCCGAGGTGTTTTACTAGTAGGTATTTTTGGCATTTTAGGGTTTTTAGAGATAATGTGAAATAAAAGGAAGATTGTAATGATGTAAAAGATTAGTGTGGATTCAGAATGAGAAGAAAAATATTTTGAAGCTTTTAGTTTTTTGCAAACATTTTGTGTGTGTTTTGGAGGTATTTCAACCTCTTGCAATTGGATCCACATCAATTGGTATCATAGCAGGATTTGGATCTTGTGGGAATGGTGAAGGTAATATATATTACATTTTTCTGTGTGATTTATTGCCTCTATTTTATATAATCATGGCTAGATGCGAGAGGGGAGGTTATGCCCAAATGAATAGGCATATGTAAGAGCTATAAAGACAAGTTGTTGAGATCACAAGAGAAGTTACATGCCTTAGAATGAGACATGTAAATGGGGAAGCGAGTATGAGATAGTGATATTGAATAATTACCTCCGTTAATGAATGGATGAGGAAATGAAGAAGAAAATGAGAGAGATGAAGACATATTAAATGAGAGACCATTTTAGGGAGATTGATCCATGCTTGAGAGGGAAAGAAATGACAACATCAAGATTAATGTTCCTGATTATGGTGGAGAGTTATGACTAGAGGAGTTGATTGACTGGTTGAATCACATGGAAAAATTCGTTGAGTGGAAAACCCTTTCAAAGGAGAATAAGGTTAAGTTTGCATGCACTAATTTTACCAAACATCATTGATATGGTGGGATCACTTGCAAAATTAAAGAAAAAGGAAAGGAAAGGGCAAGATCGAAATTGGAATAAAATGGTGAAGAAGTTGAAAGAAAAGTTTCTTCCTATAGATTATGCCTAGACACTATTTCGAAGGTTTCAAAACCTAAGATAGAAGGATCTAGCATTGAAGATTATACCAATGAATTTTACAAGCTATCAATCTAGGTGGAATAAGGAGAGTCTGAAGAATATAAGGCTACAAGGTATGTAAATGGGTTGAGTTATACCATACAAGATGAATTGAGTATGCTTTAGATCCATAGCATGGATGATGCTTATCAACTCACATTAAAAGCAAAAGAAAATAACAAAAGGAGTAATTTTAGAAGAGGTGTGAAGAGAGGGCCATCATCATCTCCAATGAGAAGCAAAGGTAGATTTGATTCTATAAAAGGTGAATCCTCTAATGTATAAGGGCATGAAGAATCTAGTCAAAGTTGTGGTAACTACCAAAGAGGTGGGTGTTTTTGTATGGGAAGAGGTTACAATGGAGGACGAGGTTGGAATATCCCCTAAAGGTATCATACATATTACCGATGTGGTGAAGAAGGGCACAAAGCTTTGAGTGTCCACACTATCTTACACATGATATATGGCAAGGAGAACAACCACAAGTAAACCTAGTTGAAGCTGAAGAGGAAGAAGAAATGGAGGTCTTTGCTGAGACTTGGGTGAAACCCTCATGATAAGGAGGATGATGATCATCCCAAGGAAGGAGAAATAAAAATATGGTGTTGGTGTTGATTCTTGGTTGCAAACAAATATATTTCGAATAAGATGCACCTTGGAGGAAAGGTATGTAAAATTATTATTGATGGTGGTAGTTGTGAAAATATGGTCTTAACTATGATGGTTGATAAACTCGGTCTGAAATGTGAGAAACATCCATATCCCTATCACATATCATGGTTCAAGAAAGGGAATGGGGTAACCATAGATAAAAGATGCCCTATAAAGTTTTTAATTGGGAATACCTACAACGATGAGGTGTGGTGTTATCTCGATGAATGTGTGTCATATAATACTTGGGAGGCCTTAGTAATATGATAGAAAGGTTATAATGATGGAGGAAAAATATTTATACTTTTTGGAAGGATGGTGTAAAGGTGGCCTTGTTACCCTTCAAGGAAGAAAGAGAAGAGTAATGGCTTTTGGCTATAAAAGAGTTTATTACAGAAATGGAAGAAGTTGGTTGGTGTTATGCACTGATGTCAAAGAATGTGGAAATAGAGGCCTTTAATATACCCATTCTGCAGAAAAGGTACTAAAAGAATACAAGGATGTCATATAAGATGGGTTACCTCCAAAGTGGGATATACAACACCATATTGATTTGATCCTAGGATTGGCCCTTCTAAATCAGGTAGCCTACAGGATGAGTTTGACATAGAGTGAGGAGTTGAACAGGAAAGTGATAGATCTAATATAGAAAGGGTTAGTGAGAGAAAGCATGAGTCCATGTGCAACTCTAATGCTATTGAATCCAAAATATGATGAAGAATGGAGAATGTGAGTGGATAGTAGGGCCATCAATAAAATCACAATTAAATATTAGTTCCCAATTCCAAGATTAGATGATATGATAGATGTGCTAATGGGAGCCCAATATTTTAGTAAGATGTACATGCGGAGTGGGAACTACCAGATCTCGAATTCGTGAAGGGGATGAATGGAAGATGGATTTCAAAACAAAATATGGATTGTACAAGTGGATGGTGATGTCATTTGGGCTATCTAATATACCTAGTTCATTCATGAGGTTGATGAACAAAGTATTACAAGAATACAATGGTAAGTTTGTGGTTGTCTATTTCGATGATATTTTGATATTCATTAAGACAGTGGAAGAACACTTGTTACATCTGAAATTGGTGTTAGAATTGTTACAAAAATAGAGTTTATATGTAAACTTAAGAGTGTAGATTTCTTCAGAAAATTCTAGTTTTTTTGGGGTTTGTCATCTCAGAGGATGAAGTGAGGATGGACGAGGAAAAGGTGAAGGTGATTTTGGAATGGCCTATTCCAAGGAATGTGACAGAGGTTCGTAGTTTTCATGGATTGGAAAATTTTTATAGGAAGTTCATCGAGAATTTCAAGTAGCATTTCCACACCCATAACAAAGTGTACGAAGGGAAAGGAGTTTGTATGGACCAAGGTAATAACAAATAGTTTTGAATTGTTGAAGAAGAAAGTGTCAGAGGCACCTATTTTGGTATTGTCAGATTTTAGCAAGGTCTTTGAGGTTGATTGTGATGCCTCACATGTCGGGATTGGATTTGTACCAAGTCAAGAAGGACGACCTATGAAATTATTCAGTGAAAAGCTAAATGAAGTCAGGAGGAAATATTCTACTTATGATGTGGAATTTTATGCTATTGTTCAGGCATTAAGGCATTGGAGACATTACTTGGTAGCTAAGGAATTTGTACTCTTTACTGACCATGAATCATTGAGGTATGTAAACACACAGAAGAAACTAAATAGTAGGCATGCAAAGTGGGTTTCATTTTTGCAAGAATATACTTTTGTCTTAAAGCATAAGTCGGGTAAGAAGAATCAAGTTACTCATGCCTTGAGTAGACCAGTAGAGATTTTTATAACAATGGAAAATGAAGTGGTAGGGTTTGAGGTAGTTAAGGAATTATATGTAGGTGATCCAAATTTTACTAATGTTGTGAGACAATGTAAGGACCCTACAATGGGTAGTGGTTATTTTTATTATTTGATGCGGGATGGTTATTTTTCAAGGGAAAATAATTGTGCATCCTTATTGGTTCAATGAGAGAAAATATTGCAAGATAATTACATAGTGGGGGTTGGTTGAACCCTTTGGTATAAGTAATAAATTGCTCTTTTAGCATAAAAGCATTATTGTCCAAAGGTAAAGAGGAACATAATTAGGATCGCAACAAGATGTAAAGTGTGCCAAATGGCTAAGGGTCATGCATAAAATCTTTGGGTTGTATATGCCATTACCTATCCCTACAAGGCTATGGGTGGATTCGAGTATGGATTTTGTGTTAGGACTTCCTAACACATGACGAGGGAATGATTCTATCTTTGTTGTGGTTGATATATTCTCTAAGATGACAAATTTCACTACTTGTAAGACAACTAAAGATGCTTCTAGAGTTGTAGATTTGTTTTTCAGAAGTGATTAGGTTGCATGGAGTTACAAGAACAATCACTTGAGATCGGGACACAAAGTTTTTGAGTCATACGGAAGACTCTGTGGAGGAAAATGGGGACACAACTTGATGGGGTTAACACAAGGTTGTACAGATAATATATCAGATCTAAGCATACATGCAATAAAAGTGGATATTCTACCAAAAGAAATATACAAAACAAGAGATATAAATCAACACCAAATTTAATGTGGTTCACCCAGTGTGGGCTACATCCACCAAGAAACAAGTCAATCTATTATCCAAAGCTTTCATAAAAAAAATTGAAGATCTACAATCTTCCACACCTCTCAGATGTACAGTAGTCTCTTTCTCTCAAGCTTCTCCTTCTTCTCCAAGAATTCTCTCTCTCTCTCTCTCTCACAATTATTTCATAATAATCATCAATTCTCTCAATCCTTACTTCTAAACCCTAGCTTTCATGCTTATATAAGCATATACAAACCTAGGGCACTTAACAATGCAATTGCAATCAATATATCTGCTTTAATACTAAAATTAGATCTAATTCCCATGAGTTAAATAAAATACCCACACATAGGTAACCAACACCGGTTAGCCCTAACCGATGTTGGTTCCAACTACTCGAACGATGACGGTCATATGTGACCGATGTCGAGTTATTTTGTTTTCTGCAAGTTTAATATATCATGCTAAACTGAATTAATTGAGCTCCACGACTCAACAATCTCTCACTTAGATATAAATTACTACACTATACATGTACAACATCATTCTAGGATCCTTTCCTTATCTTTGTTATTTCCTCTTCAAGTCTCAAACTTGATGACCAACAAAAATAGAGTGTAGCTCCAAATTCTCTTTGCTAATGGCTTTATTAGCATATCCACAGGGTTTTCACTCGTATGAATCTTCTCCGATTCCAACCACCCATCCTCCAATACCGTAGTATGAAGTGATACCTCAACTGAATGTGTTTTGTTCTATAATGAAACGTTGAGTTCTTTGCCAAATGAATTACACTGACTGTCACCGAATAATTTGCAATCATCTTGCTCTTTTCCCAACTCTTCCATGAACCTACTCATCTTTATCATCTCTTTTCTAGCCTCTGTAGCTGCAACATACTTTGCCATGTAGTAGACAAAGCCACAACCTCTCGCAATCTTGACATCCAATCAACTGTCATCCCATCCCACCTTTGTGAAAATATATCCAAGTAGTGCTCCTCCTACCATCCGGATCTCCAACCATATCCGAATCAAAATAACCACATAAGAAATATCGAACCTCCATAACATAAATGCATGTTAAATGTCCCTCTCAAATACCTAAGTATCCATTGGATTGATTTCGATTGCTCTTTACCTGGATTGGCCATAAATCTACTCACAACTCTCACTACTTATGCAATATCGGTCTAGTACAAACCATAACATACACGAGACTTCCAACTCGCTGAAGCATATGGTACTTGTGTCATGTATTTGACCTCCTCATGTGATGAAGGACACTAGTCTTTGCTCAAATTTGAAGTGTCTCAACCATAGGTGCACTTACAAGTTTTGAATTCTACATTTTAAACCTTTATAACACCTTGTAGATATAATTCTCCCGAGAAAAATACAATTTCTTGTTCTTCCTATCTCTCGTGTATTTACATGCCAATGATTCTTTTTGCAGCTCCTAAATCCTTCATAGCAAATGTGTGAGCTAGCTTTCCCTTAAGCTCACCAATGTCCTGCATACTAGATCCTACAATAAGTATATCATCCACATACAATAACAAAATAATATATCTCCCATTTTCAAGCTTCTTCAAATAAACACAATTATCGATTCACATCTCAAGTAACCATGCTCATGCATGAAACTATCAAACCTAATGTACCATTGCCCTGGAGCTTGCTTGAGCCCATATAGGATCTTTTTCAACCTGCACACTAATTTATCATTACCCTTGACTTCATACCCAAGTGGTTGTTGCATATAAATCTCTTCATCCAAATCACCATGAAGGAAATCCGTCTTCACATCTAATTGCTCTAAATGAAAATCATGTACTATAACTAAACTCAATACAATACGTATGGAATTCATTTTAACAATAGGAGAAAATATTTCACCAAAGTCAATACCGCTTTCTGTGCAAATCCCTTTACTACAAGCCTTGCCTTGTACCTTTTTTTTCCACCCTCTTCTTCCTTGATCCTATAAACTCATTTTTTCTACAATGTCCTCTTACTTGATGACAACTTAACCAAATCCCAAATTTGGTTTTGTTCCAAGGAGTCCATCTCCTCATCCATGTCATGCTCCCACTGAACTTGGGTCTCATCCTACATTATTTCTTCAAAACTTGTTGGTTCACCTTTATCAATCAATAATAAAAAAGTGAGAGAAGGTGTAAATCTTTCTAGAAGTTTACTTACCCTTTGTGACCTTCTCACAAAAGTTTGGGGTACTTGAGGCTCATTCTAGACCTCTTGGGCATTTGTTTCCAATTCGACATGGATCGATGCCGATCACCTATAACCGACACTGGTTACGCTAAGCGATTATGGTTTGGCTCTTCGTAACCAATTCCAGTTCAGGTGACCGAAATCTTAGTTCGATTGGCCGACCGAGGCTAGTTAGGGGTTAATCGACACCGTTCTTGTGTAACTATGTAGGTATGAATTTTAAATCTGAGAGTTCATTTTCATTCACAAACTTCTCAACCGATTTGTCCTTGGGTACCAAAATTTGATCCCTATACATTCTCTTTTCATTACATTCAATGTCACAACTACTAACAATTTTAAAATTCTCTAAATCTTAAAAATGGAATCCAAAATCACCACATACATAACCAATGTAAGTGCATCTCTTGGATTTTACATCAAACTTTTTTCTATTTTCCTTATCAATATGTAAAAAAGCTTATGAACCAAAAACTTTAAGAAAATAAATATCTACCTCTTTTCCAATCCAAGATTCCTCTAGTATTCCTCCATCTAGTGAACTTGAAGGCCCATGGTTAATCAAATAAACCATTGTATCAACTGCTTCTACCCAAAACTGTAAGGGAAATCCAACATGTATCCTCATACTTCTAGCACATTCCATGATTTTCATGTTCATTCTTTTTGTAACACCATTCTCTTGTGGTGTTCTTGGAACCATCCTTTTCTCGTACGTATTCCATTCATTGAACAATAATCATTGAAAGCTTTGCTATAATATTCATCACCATTACCAGATCTAAGGCTCTTTAAATTTGAATTTGATTCATTCTCAACAAGGGTTTTCCATCTTTTAAAAGTCTCAAAATATCATATTTATGTTAATACAATAAGCCCATATATTTCTTGTAACATCAATGAAAGTAACATAATATCTGGGAATCCTTCGTGAGAAGCTCCCAGGTTGGTCCCCACACATTTGAGTGTACAAGCTCCAATTTTGCTCCTTCTTAGTTTCCCTAACTTTGTGAAATCTCACTCTCTTTTGTTTTTTAAAGACACAATACTCACGTAAATCAAGATCTAAATATTTCAAATTTGATAACTTACCCTTAGCCTTTAAGATCTGCATTTATTTTTGACTCATATGACCCAACTGATTATGCCACATGCATGCATCTGAATCGAAGTAGATAACACATAAAATGAATTAGTAACACAAGTAGATAAATATAACGTTCCTACCTTCTTGCCACAATAAATGCACCCTTGATGACTTTCCAAGAGTCTATTATGAATGTAACCATGCAACCAACTTTAGCTAGTTGCCCCCGTAGAAATAAAATTCCTCTTGAGGCTTGGCACGTGATTCACATCTTTCAATACCCATGTATTTCCATTTTGAAATTTTAGATGAGCTTCTCTTTACTAGTAATACTACAAGGTTCATCATCACCCAAATAAACATGCCCAAAATTACTCTAGACATAATTTCTAAAATAACCCTTATTAGGGGTTGCATGGAAAGAAGCTCTGAATCTAAAACCCATGATTCTATTCTATTATCCAAAGAAAGAATAAGAGCATCTTGCATTACCTCTGCTATAATATTTTCCTCTTTATTTGCCTCTTTACCTTTGTCTGGGTGTTGGTTCTCTTTATCCTTTGACAAATAATATTTCTTTGCATGTCATTTCTTTCCACAATTCCAACAAGTAATTCCCTTACCTCTGGATTTAGATCTATCATTCCTTGACTTTGATTTCCCATTATTCTTACTCTTGGATCTCTCCTTCTACCTGCCTCTGCTTTCTACATTCAAAACATTCCCAGATGATGATTCCTCTGTAATTTTCCTGCAAATTTATTCATTCAAAATTATACTAACCACATCATCAAACTTCAAAATATTATTAGCAGATGATGTATTACTAACAACCATTACCAAGTTATCCCAACTATTAGGAAAAGAACACAATAATAAGAATGCTTTCACTTCATCATCAAATGAATATCAACCAATTTTAATTAATTTACAATAGATCGGAAATCATTCAAATGACTAGATGCAAATCCACCTTCATGCATCTCAGACTAAATAGTTTCTTCATCAAATAAAATTTATTTGAAGCACTAGGTTTTTCATATATATTAGCAAGAGATTTCATTAACTCGCCATTGTATATGTCGTTTTTGTAATATTGGAAGCCACGGATCTTTGTCGAGTTTAATCTTATAGATCCCAAAGCCTTTCTGTCAAGAATCTTCCATTCTTCATCAGTCATCTTCGTAGGTCTAGACTTTTCATCCAATGGTAAGTAAAAATCTCTTTAATACAGATAATCCTCAATTTTCATCTTCCATAATTGATAATTTCGGTTGTCAAACTTCTCTACCTTGTATTTGTTTTCTTTTACCATTGTTGTAGCTTTCACTCAATCGAAACCCTCTCGTGAGTAAATATGTCAACACATAAAACCCTCAAATAAAAGCTCGATACCGGTTGTTGGGTTAGCACAAGGTTGTCTGAGATAATATATCAAATCTAAGCATACATGCAATAAAGCGGATATTCTACTAGAAGAAATATACAAAACAAAAATATAAATCAACACTAGATTTAATGTGGTTAACCCAATGTGGGCTACATCCACCAAGAAAAAGTCAATCTATTATCCAAAGCTTTGAGAAGATATACAATTGAAGATCTATAATCTTCCACACCTCTTAGATGTACACTACTTTATTTCTCTCAAGCTTTTCCTTCTTCAAGAATTCTCTCTCTCTCTCTCTCTCTCTCTCTCTCTCTCTCACGATTATTTCACAATAATCATCAATTCTCTCAATCCTTACTTTTAAACCCTAGCTTTCATGCTTATATATGCATATACAAACTTAATGCACTCATCCATGCAATTACAATCAATAGATTTGCTTTAATACTAAAATTAGATCTAATTCTTGTGAATTAAATAAAACACCCCACATAGAGGTAACCAACACCGATTAGCCCTAACCGATGTCGGTTCCAACTTTCCCGATCGATGCCGATCATAGTGACCGATGTCGGTTACTATATTTTCCTGCAAATTTAATATAACATGCTAAACTAAAGTAATTGATCTCCACAACTCAACACAACTATAGTTCAATAGTGCATATCACCCCTAAACTAATGGACAAACAAAAGTAGTAAACAAAAGCTTGGGAAATCTTCTACGTTGCATAGTTGGAGAAAAGCTAAAATAATAGGATTTACTTTACCAAAAGTTGAGTTTTCTTATAACAGCTCAGTAAATAGGTAAACAGGGAAGTATCGCTTCCAGATTGTCTATGGAAAGAACCCCAAGAGAGTCCTAGATCTGATTTTTCTTCTAGTGAAGATAAAACCAATGATGATGTGGAAGCATTTGTAAAACACATGCTACAATCGGGGAAGAAGTGAGGAAAAGCTAAAAGTTAGTAATGTAAAATATAAAGTAGTTGCAGATGTGAGTAGGAGAGTACATGTATTTAAAGAAGGTGACATGGTTATGGTTCATATTAGAAAGGAGAGGTTTCCAAAGGGGACATATAATAAACTAAAGCATAAGAAGATTGGGTCATGTAAGATTATGAAGAAATTGAGTGATAATGCCTACAAGGTAGAGTTACGACAAATTTGCTATTTCACTAATTTTTAATGTAAATATGACTCATATAAGTTTCCAGTCATGAGGAAAATTTCATGGAGGAGGAAGAAATAAACCGGGAACAATAGATTTGAAGAAGAAAAAGGAAAGGGTAATGCGTGTCTTAGACCAAAAGACAGTCACTACTAGACATGAGAGCTACAACAAATATTTGGTACAGTGGGAAGGTTTGCAATAGGAAGAAAATACTTGGATTCCTAAGTGGGAGTTGAAGAATATTGACAATGGAAAATTATATGAATTCCATCAACCTGAATTCACAAGAGCATAATTGTTTTCCATAAGGGGAGAATGATGCACTGAACATAATTTCTAAAGGCCATAACTTTTGATCCGATTGTTGGATCGTCTTAAAATTTTCTAAGGTGGTAGATCTTGATTAGTGATGTACTAAAATTAATATGCTCACAATTTTTTTGCCATTTTGGCATATTTTTGGGGCCGGATTCCTTCGTCTAATGGTCTAAAATTGGCTCAGAAATTTTTTTTACTTTTGTCTATAACTTAGATTTTTAATAACTTTTGCTATGCTTTATAGAATAAGCCAAAATTTGGCGCGAGCCTTTATTTATGAAGGCATATTTTTCACATAAAATTTGGGGCCCATCCAAGGTGTTTTACTAGTAGGTAATTTTTGGCATTTTAGGGTTTTTTTAACATTTTAGGGTTTTTAGAGATAATGTGAAATAAAAGGAAGATTGTAATGATGTAAAAGATTAGTGTGGATTCAGAATAAGAATAAAACTATTTTTAAGCTTATGTTTTTTTGCAAATAGTTTGTGTGTGTTTTGGAGGTATTTCAACATCTTACGGTGGATCCACATCACCACATGCAATCTAATAATTTAGAGATGAGTTCTTATGTGATGTGACATCCCCAAAGGTTTGTGAATTTTTATTTGACATGCCTTTATATGGAATTGATATGGAGTCTACAAGTTCAAGACTTGGATTATTATCATTATATTGGGAAAATAATCCTATAGGATCCTTAAGGTCCCACTTAAGAAGACAATGTACCTTATTAGCAGGTCAAAGCATATAAGTGTGTCCCACTTTGTGGCCATTTAAAAAAAAAAACTAAGTAGTAAATAAATATTTTAAAATACTTTTAAAACTAGAAAAAATCAAGTAAATTATAGACCCACTACATGTTTGGTCATTTTATTCATGTTTTTTCATTTTTTGGTTATCTTACACGTCTTGTTAAAAGTACAAAAAGCGACAAAACGTGGGATACAATTATATATGTTGTGACCCTATTATTATTTATTATAGGCATGGATCAAATTGGTCACAATGGAAATCTTGTGGTAATGGTTATTGGGCCAAAGAACAATACTTAGATCATTACAACTACATAAGACACTATACATAATCGATTATACAACAAAAAATTGGTGGATAATTTCTTAATAAAGTATGTAGATGTCTTCATTACACCCTCAAAGTGTATCCATACACCGATAACACATCCCATTGAATTGATCCCTAAAAATCTATACCAAATGTACTAGTGTGTGTGTATTGTATATGTATATGTTATATATATATATATATATATATACATACACCGATAACACGTCCCATTGAATTGATCCCTAAAAATCTATACCAAATGTACTAGTGTGTGTGTATGTATCGTATATATATATATATATATATATATATATATATATATATATATATATATATATATATATATATATGACACAGGTACAAGTTAGGATTTCGGAAGGATCCTAATCCTTGTACAAAAAGATCCAACGAGAGGTTCCAAAAAGAGAATGAAAAAGGAAACTAACTAAATATCAATAATATCATAGAGGATATTGGTTGCTTTCATATCGACCTCCAGAGATAGCGAGCATAATTAAACATAATATCAATGGAGCACTTGATCTCCTCACAAGCGTTATTAATAACATCTTTAAGGATATAGTGTAATATTTCCAGTTCTTGATGATAGAAAACACACACTATATTTTGTAAAGGATAAGGTTGATAGCCTTGGTGTAGGGGTCATCTTCCTCCACAACATGGTCCATCACAAGTGAGCTAACCAGGGCCATATTTAAAGCGGGAGACCTGGTTTTCCGTAGTTTTGGGATCATCGGGATCATCCCTGGTCTAAGCCATCATAAGTATCAACAAGAGCATCAAATGAATTGAGATCTAGATTTGGTAGAGCAGAAGGAGATGCATCCGAAGGAGCCGAGGTAGAAGCATGATACAACACCGTTTTTACTTTTGTCTAGAACTTAGATTTTTAATAACTTTATTATACTTTCTAGAATAAGGCAAAGTTTTGCGTGAGCCTTTATTTATGAAGGCATATTTTACACGTAAAATTTGGGGCCCATCCAAGGTGTTTTACTAGTAGGTAATTTTTGGCATTTTAGTGTTTTATGACATTTTAGGGTTTTTTGGCATTTTAGGGTTTTTAGAGATAATGTGAAATAAAAGGAAGATTGTAATGATGTAAAATATTAGTGTGGATTTCGGAATGAGAAGAAAACTATTTTGAAGCTTTTGGTTTTTTGCAAATAGTTTGTGTGTTTTGGAGGTATTTCAACCTCTTGTAGTTGGATCCAATCACCACGTGCAATCTAATCATCTAGAGATGAGTTCTTATGTGATGTGGCATCCCAAAGGTTTGTGAATTTTTCTTTGACGTCCCTTTATATGGAATTGATATGAAGTCTACAAGTTCAAGACTTGGATTATTATCATTATATTGGGAAAATAATCCTATAGGATCCTTAAGGTCCCTCTTAAGAAGACCATGTACCTTATTAACAAGTCAAAGCATATAAGCGTGTCCCACTTTGTGGTCATTTTTAAAAAACTCGAGTAGTAAATAAATCTTTTAAAATACTTTTAAAACTTTAAAAATTCAGCTAAATTATGAAACCACTTCATGTTTGATCAATTTTGGTTATCGTACATGTATTGTTGAAAGTACAAAAAGTTACAAAATGTGGATACAATTATATATGTTGTGACCCTATTGTTATGTATTATAAGCATGGACCAAATTAGTCATAGTGGAAATGTTTTGGTAGTGGTTATTGGGCCAAAGAACAATAATTATATCATTACAACTACATAAGACACTATACACAATCAGATTATACAACAAAAAATTGGTGGATAATGTTTTAATAGAGTATGTAGATGTCTTCATTACACCCTCGGTGTATCCGTACATCGATAACACATCCCATTGACTTGATCCCTAATACTCTATACCAAATGTACTAGTGTGTGTGTGTGTGTGTGCGTGCGTGTGTGTGTGTGTGTGTGTGTGTACACACACACACACACACACATATATGACACTCGGTAAAAGTTAGGATTTTGGAAGGATCCTAATCCTTATGCAGAAAGATCCAACTAGAAGTTCCAAAAAGAGGATGAAAAAGGAAACCAACTACATATTATGAATATCATGGAGGATATTGGTTGCTTCTATATCGGCCTTTGAGTTATAGTGAGCAAAATTAACCACAATGTTAACGGAGCACTTGATCTCCTCACAAGTGTTATCAATCAAATCTTTAAGGATATCAGTGTAATATTTCCAATTATTGATGACAATAAACACATGTTGTATTTTGTAAAGAATAAGATTGATAGCCCTAGTGTAGGGGTCATCTTCCTCTGCAACATGGTCCATCATAGGTGAGCTAGTCGGGGCCATATTTGAAACACGAGACTAGTTGTCTGCAGTTTTGGGATCGATATGATAATCCTGGTTTGAGCCACCGTAAAAATCAACAAGAGCATCAAACGAATTGAGATCCAGATTTAAAAGATCGAAGGAGATGCATTTGAAGGAATCAAGGTAGAAGTAGGATACAACACAAGGTTAGACAAAAGTGGGGGAGACAAGGCAAGGGGAGACTCGAAGAGGGCATGATGAGGTGAGCGGAATAGCCAGGGCAAGGGAGGAGAAGAGTACTACAAAGGAGGAGCCTTAGTAGGAATCATAGAGGGAGACAAATGAGACAAGATGATTTCAAGGAGTCGTCGAGCTATAGTGAATAAAGTGGTGGAGGCGATGAGATTTTAGGGAGGTAGAAGTCAAGGGGGTAGAAGAGAGAACATCGTGAGGTGCATCGAGGTGGACATCAACAAGGTAAGGGGAGACAATTTGTGCTTCCCCTTAGGAAGAAAAATCAAATAGTGGGGAATGAGGATGATAGGGGAAACTTTGGTGAAAAGAAGATAGAGTAGACCTTGATGAATAATAGGGTCGGCTCCTTTCCTAACTTGGTTAATAGAATCCAGTAAAAGAGTTGAAGAGGAATTGGGGGAAGTTCACCAATATTCCATGGCAAAAATGGGCAAGGAGAAACAAGTGAATGTCATGAATGAATTTGTAACACCCATCAATGGTGAAGAAACACATTAAGCAACACATTACCTTATTTCAGAGTGTTTTAACTCGCTCTTCTCAAAGCCAAAGTAGTACTTTACGGATTTTGTCAAGATCATCTACACAAGCAAAAATTTCTTTAGAAAACAACCTTTTTATGTAGGTTGCACCGCAATTTGGGAGGCCAGTGGCGTGTGATAATGCTTTGGTTGCAGAAATGGAGAAGACAAAATCCCCAACTTTGACCTTGCCGCCATCCCAGGAGGCGAGAATGTAACTATAAATCATGAGAGAATGACCACGCAAAGACTCCATGAAACTTGAGACCCCACCGTGATAAGGATATCCCAGAACCTCCTTATTTTCCTTGATGTCATTACATTTAGAAGGTTCCACGCAAACAATTTTTCTACCCATGCTTACAGAGCTCAAGAAGGAGGTAAAATTGAAGCAAAAAGAATAATGCGATGATGATTTAAAAGGCTAAGGATATTTAAAACTCACACTTTCGAAGTTAGTAGGAGATCATAAATGGGGGATCAACCTCAACACGTGTGGGCATGGGAGAAGTAAAGGTAGAAATGAAAGTTAAAGGAGGGAGGCTCGCGTGGCGATATGGGATATCCGGGGTGACGTGGCGAAATTAATGAGTCGGATGAAGCTTCTCAAAGCATAGACCCATAGATGTTGGAGAAGATACGACACAAGGAGGGGTACTCGATATTGATGAAGTAGGGGAGGGAACCTTTAAAAAGATAAAGTAGCCAAAGACGCTGTAACTTAACAAACCAAATGAGGGTCACCAAATTCTAATGCTACATCATTTTTGGAAAATGTGGATATGTCTTTCGAGAAAGATTCAAACTAGGAAGTGTGTTTAGGGCATTCAACACCTTTATTGGCTAGGGCATCAACAAGGGCATTCCTTCCCTATAAATGTGTTGAAAGGTGACTTCAGTAAAATCTTACTTCAAGGCTCGACGTCCTGAATGATGTTGTTGATGGTCTGCAGAGGGGGATTGATATCTTTTAGAATTTTGATGAGATTTAGTGAGTCACTCTCAATGATGATCTTGGCGGGACCTAAGAACCTGGCCAATTCCATACCTTTGAGGATGGCTAATGCTTCCGCTCTATGGTTATTACTAAAACCCATAGATGTAACAAAAGGTGCTAAAATATTTCCTTGATGGTCCCTCAACACACCCCCATAACCCGAGGGGTGAGGATTCCTGTTGAGGCACCATCCACATTTGATTTCCACCACCCATCGGGAGGAGCTTTTAAGCGTAACAACTCTAGTAGCATCATATTGTCTTAAAACAAGATCAAAAGAGAGATATTTTTGCGATTAACGTTGGTAAGGAGATCAATTTTAGAACTACCTAATCTACACTAAGAAGAGTTAAGGTTATCTGAAGAGAGACGATGATATAGCGGGCAATATTGTCCTCTTCACGAGAAGAGTCTTGAAAGATATGTTTGTTTCTTTCCTTCCATAAACCTTAGACAACATGGGGAAGAAGAGCTTTCCAAGCCAAAGATACACACACACATGTGTGCGTGTGTATGTTATATATATATATATATATATATATATATATATGTGTGTGTGTGTGTGTGTATATATACACACATACACATACACACATATGTGTGTGTATGTTATACAATGTGTGTGTTAGTTTACACACACACACACACACACACACACACACATACATACACATACATACATATACCACACACATTTATTGTGTGTTTGTGTGTGTGTGTTATAAAAATATTGAGGGATAATAATTTTTAGGCACCTATTTTGGACTTATCACACAACACATTGATTAATGACTTCATTAACTTGCTAATAGATTTGCATCAACTTATGACAAAAGGTCAAATTTTAGTTGTACCATTTGTTTGACACAAAATACTTTTTTTTTTGGTGAAAAAGGGGCTCAAAATCTTTTGCATGACCAATATATTACAATTTTTGATCGTCTTCTCAAAAAAGAAAAATACCCGATATGACACTCGAATGGAGGTCATTTTTAGATTGACCATTTTATTGACATCTCACACTTTGTTGCACTCCACCACAACCCCTTGATTGTCATTGTAGGTTACTCCTATTATTGAAAATAAGAGAAAAAATTAGGGGAAAGAAATTTGCTTATTCGATGCTCTAAAATTTGTTGTTAGAATTTGGAAGTGGAAATAAATGTTTTTCCTTGTGATAGAGTGAACCTATAAAACTTAGAATGCCCAGATTCAAGATGTATATATTTTACACTTAATGCTCCATATATGTCCAAACCACGCACTCTAGTTCATTAGTGAAATGTGATTTTACTCCTAGGTTCATCTGCTCATGTCTCTTCCAAAAATCTTGCTCATAAATTTGCATCTTTTCTTGGATCACGGAGAAATTAAAATTCTTACTCTTAACACTAGTCCGGTAGTAGAATATGAAATTGTAAGGAGAAAAGGGGTGTTTGGGGGTTTGCGTTACACTAAGGAATAACTAACTATCTTGATATTTGTTACACCCCTTGATGTTGTATAATTGAAAATGACACACCAATAATTAGAATAATTCACAAGCTTGACAAACTAGTAATATGTATGTGTTTATAATAATGAACTTTAGTGCTATAATAAATGCATATGATGATTGTTTTATTCTAAAAAATGATTGTAAGTGTTCCATAGATTCTTGTGAACAACAAAGTGAATTCTCTATCTTTCACTTGATTTCTCTAGAATTCCCTTGATGTATAAAATTATAGATCCCCAAATGACATAACATGTATGCATATTTATAAACAATTGAAATTTATAGTAGTATACATATCTTAAATACATCTATTTGAAAAATGTCGATATATATCAATCTTAATGTTTTTATCTTAAATCTTACACATATCACATTGATTAATATTTTTATTTCATTCTCTTCATATTTCCCTCTCACTAATGACAAAAAAATATTTCTAAAAAAGGCATCAAACTCTACCATATAGTGAAGATATTACTATTTTTTTATTGATTTCTCAAAGTTTAAAAAGAAACTTGTAAGTGATGGTCAAATAGATATCAAATTCAATGTTGAAAATAAAAGTTTTACATGGTCATACCATTAAGTGCCACCCCTTTTACCATTGTAAAATTTCCTTCAACATAATTAAAACCCTTTTGACATGTAATATAAAGTTAAAGATGGGTGAAAAGAAGAAAATACAAACCTCTAAGAGCATGCACCGATAAAAATTTGAAGTACACATTCACCTTCTTTAAAAAAGAACTAAAAATAGTGGAAATAAAGGAAAAATAATTTAGATACAAAAACACGAGCGTAAACACGGGGCAATGGGCGAATGAGAATAAGCGACCAAAAGTTTGGAGGTAAGTGAGTAGTGGATCGATAGTGGAGAAGAGGATTGGGAATGAATTGATGGGAAACACACTACAGCTTAAATATAGAGACAAGTGGGTAGAAACACGAGGGAAACATGCAATAACACGAGGACAAAGTTTTAAAGAGTGACAAATCAACACAACTTTAGAGAAATTTTTGTAGGACATATCAAGACAAAGTTTTAAATAGTTTTAAAGCTGGGACAAATCAAGACAAATATATGTGGGACATAGTTGCATCCAAGGACAGCCTCATAGCATCCAAACCACGCAACATTTGGCCTAATAATGGATATAGCCTACAAAGTGTTTGACAAAATTCCTCAGTTGATTCTCAAACGATTTTTGATACAAATCATTGAGATAGAAGTTTGTTGGCAAAGTGTTTGACAAAATCCGAGACATAGCCCTGGTGAAGGAAATGATAGAAAATTAGATGCAAGTGAATTGAATTATTTGAAAACCATTGGAATCTCTGCACAATGAATAAAGGAATCATGGAAGAGAATGCCACACTCCCAGGCGACAGTAATATGAAATTTGAAGAACACACTGATAGTGTCTCAATAGGAAAATGGGAAATTAAACAGGGAAAAATGATTGCAGAGATTAACCACTTGGATCCTCAAACAAGTATGTTAATCCCGTATGGCTTGACGCATGATTCGGAGCACCAGGCTAACCACACAATGCCCACAACAAAAGACATAGAAGCATTTCCTATTCACGCTCAAAAACATGAGGACAATCAGATCAAACTTGTGGATATAAGAGAAAGACTGACATATGTGAATGCCAAACAATATAAAAGGATCTTGTTGCACAGACAAGTTAAGATAGCAAGAAAGATAAAATGGTTGGGAGGTAAAAAATTTGCAGCAATTCTTCCCAAGACCACCTAGTAACATCCTTGTTTCGCCAAATGTAAACATAACACAAGAACTGCTCAAAAGGTGGGTAAACAACCAAGGTGATCAATTGAAGACAATTTACTGGCAGAGAGAGGAAGCGAAGCAGCAAGAGGTCAAGCAACACCAAAAATTCAACATAGAAAGAGAGGTTGGAAATCAAAAAGATCAAGGGGATTATAGCCCCATATCAACACCCCTAACATGGTCATCAGAGGTATATGTTAAGGAGTTATTGAGTCTCAAGAGAAGGGTAGATAACATGGAGATGAAAGAGCAAATGAAAGATACCCAGTTTCAAGAGATTGTCGAATCCAACCAGAAATTAGAACAAGAAAATAAGATGCTCAAAGCCTAGATAAATAATTTGCAACACATCATGGAAACATGACAACAAGAGATATTAACATTAAAGCTTGAGCTAAAACAATGTAGGAACATTAACACAACTTCAATAGGTGGAGAAAGAGATACTATGTCGATCAAAGAGATTCAATCGGCAATGGAAAACATGGAAATCAAGGAAAATAAAATGTTGGAAAAATTAGAAGAGGTCAGGTCATGGGCACATGTAGCAAGAGAACCAACAAAAACACAAAGGAGATGATAAATAAGCAGATCAAACTGCAAATGTGGGAGGAAAAAGATTGTCAGGATAGAGCATCAAATATAATAATCAAGGGGTTGAAAGAACAGGGAGAAGGGGAAATTACTAGCAGGGTTGTAAATGACTTCTTACTAGATAAACTACAATGGGTAGGGCATATTCTCCAAGCAAACAAAATTGGAAAAGTGACTGAAGGGGGCAGATCTAGAAATATAAAGATAACCTTGAAAAGCATGGAAGATAAGAATAAAATATTAAGAAACAAGCGATCGATCTCTCAAGGGCACACAATTTTATATAGATGAGGATCTAACTCTTGTACAACTGGAAGAAAGAAGGAAAGAATGGGAAAAAGTGATGATAACGAGAAAGGAAGGTAGAGAAGCATGGCTATACAAGGGGAAAGCCCAATTTAGGGATAAGAAAACACATGATAAATAGGGAGTCGGGGTCCCCAGGATCATCTTACTTTGGTTAGTTGGAATTGTAGAGGCTACCCTTGGAGGAGGGGTCCTGGGTTGGGGCCCATAGCAGAGGATAAGGATATTATTGTCTTAGTTGAAACTCATGAGCATGAGGGCTGCAAAGTGCTAGAATTTGAAGGTTATGTAAAAGTCTCGGTTTGGAATGAGGTGGTGGATAATGGAAAAGGGCATGGAGGGGTAACGATCTTGGTTAGGGAAACATGGCAAGGAGTCATAAAGGAAGAAAAAAAGGATCCAAACAATCAATACATATGGATGAGATTGAAAGACAAGGAAGATACAATTTATCTAACAACTTGCTACTTCATTCCCTATGGTTCTAAAACATACAAGAAAAAGAACCTGGATAGAGAAGATCCTTTTGCAACATTGAAAAAAGATATTATAGAATTTGATGCCATGGGCGAGGTCATTTTATTAGGCGAATTTAATGCAAGAACAACAAATAATCAGGCTCTTTACCTCGGTATGGAGGAAGGGTGGAACAACAATCCTTTATGGTTAGATGAAGATGAGAAGCAGAAGTGGGAAAGGGTCTCACAAGACAAAAAGGCGATATCTCTCATTTTGGAGCTGAACTATTGGGAATATGCAATTTACATAATTTGATCATTTGTAATGGGGTAAAAGCATGGCCGAAGTCAGGAAACATCACATGTCATACTCACAACGGACAAAGCATTGTGGATTATGCTATCTACTCGCAAAGCATTATGTCAAGGGTTTCGAGGTAGAGATAGGAAGTTGTCCAATTGAAATGAAATCAGATCATAACCCCATTCTTATGAAGATTACTATGAAAAACTATGATCAACAAAGGACTAATCTTCAACCAAGTAAAGAAGCAAGGGTTCAAAGCAGAATTCTTTTGACTTGGGAGAATCAAGACACTTTTAAAGCTATGATTACAAAACAGATTCAGGAAATTCAAGATTTTGACAGTTTCAAAGGGAACAAGAGATTTATGAACAATGAGAATTTGATGGTTATAATTCACAGGGTGCTCCTGGAGTGCAAGCGTTCTAGAGCCAGAAGAAGTACCAAAAATAGTTTCTTGGCTAATCCGTGGTTTGATGATGACTGCAAGGCATGCAAAGAAAATGGTGAATATTTCTGGAAGGGACAAAACATATATAAAAGTGTACAAAAATCTAGTGAGAGATAAAAAGGAAGAATTCATGAAGATAAGGAGGAAGGAGCTGATTTCTATGGGGAAGAATAATCCGAGGGGTTTTGGAGAGAACTTCAACAGACTAGAGCAAATGTGGAGAATAGTATCATAGATATCTAGTGGTTAGAATATGCAAAAATGTTGTATCAAAACAAAGATCCTCTACCTCCTCCTCCAGTAATTGAAAATAAGGACAAACTCTTTTCTACAAAGGACATCAAGGAAGGAATCAAAAAGTTGGCAGCAGGCAAAGCGCAAGACATTGATGGGCTACAAGCGGAATTTTTAAAATGGAGTATGGATGACATTACACCATACATAAAAGAGATTTTCAATGAGTTATTTAGTACGGTTTTCTGAAAATTGGACAACCAACATTGTCATCCCTCTTCACAAAAGTGGTGATGTCAACAATCCATCAAACTACCGCACTATTATGATTAATCCTATTTTCGAAAAACTCTTTGGTAGTATGGTGGAGCGCATAATTAGTATTTGGGCTGAGAAGGAAGGTAAGAGGGCGAAAGGACAGGCTGGTTTCAGACCAAAACATTCTACTATTGATCATTGTGTCACCCTCAGACACTTGATTGAAAAGGTTTGGGATAAGTAAGGGGAAGAGGTCTATTGCTGTTTTGTTGACTTCAAAAAGGCATTTGATATTGTACCAAGGGGAAAACTTTGGACCAGAATGGAAGAATTGGGTATACCAGAAAAGTATAGGGCAACGGTTCATAGGCTTTATGAGCAAGTTCAAGCCAAAATAAGAATGAAGGATGGCTTATCCGAGTGCTTTGGGAGTGACATCGGGGTCAAGCAGGATGTCCTCTATCTCCCACTTTGTTTGGGCTATACATAGACAAGCTAGAGGAGTGGATTGACACGATGGGGGAAGTGGAGTCCACCTAGCTTCTTATGTGGTAAAATTGTTGCTTTATGCTGATGATCTTATTTTAATGGCTAAAACAATGCAGGGATTGCAAGATCACTTGAGAGCTCTGGAATTATTCTGTAAAGAGGTGGGGATGCAGTGAACACAAGTAAAACCAAAATCATGATTTTTACTTTAAGAAGAAAGCCAAAGCAAATGAATTTTGAGTTCGAAGGTGGTCCCTTGCAAGTGGTAAATGATTACAAGTATTTGGGTCTTAACTTTCATGGAAGGTAATCTCGGTTGGGAGGCTA
Source organism: Taxus wallichiana var. yunnanensis (assembly GCA_018340775.1). Lineage (NCBI taxonomy): Eukaryota > Viridiplantae > Streptophyta > Pinopsida > Cupressales > Taxaceae > Taxus > Taxus wallichiana. The sequence goes on from CM031244.1 coordinate 762,370,482, forward strand.
GGCGCAGCAGAGCTAGGAGGATACAAGGGGGATGGAAGGATTTATATATGCTAGAAAAATAGATGTAGATCAAGTGGAAAGTTGAATAATGGATGAAGCAAAATGGGATTAGCGTGCATGAAAACCAAATTAACTCTTTTTGGATTGCTTGTTATTCCGGTGGTCTTATATGGTTGTGAAGTTTGGGGCAGCAACACACATCGGTGGTGAAATGGAGACAAATAGAAAGGTTACAAAAACATTTTATCACGAATAGCTTCAAAATAAAATCCACGGTTCCTTATGAGATCATTCTTGTTGAAGCTGGGGCCTTCCGATAGAGGAGACAACGAATTCGATTCAACTTTTGGGGTACTTGAAGAAAGTAGAAAGCATGGGAGATTTCGGTGGCCTAAGATAATAGTGGAAGAAAAGTTGAATAGAAGGAAGAGCACTTGGATGAAGCAAAATGAAAAGTGGATGAAGAAATGGGAAATTAGCATGCATGATTGTCCTAACACTAATGGGGATATCAAAAAGTATGTAAGAGAGAAAGTCAAAACTGCCATGTGGACGAAACAATTGGGAAGAAAAAGAGAATACTATGTCAAGAACTTTAATCCCACATGTGATCATGAGCAAAAACACTATATGGAGGCAGAAATAAAGTGGAAAGCTAAGATGTTAATTGCCCAATTGAAAACTAGTTCGCACCATCTTAGATGTGAAACAGGAGATGGACAACACCGAAAGAAGAATGGTCCGAAAGAGTTTGTCGATTTTGCAGGTCAGGTTTTGTGGAAACGAAATGACATTTTCTAATGGAGTGTGTAGCGTATGAGGACATTCGGAGTAGCTATACTGATTGTCTAAAAACGAAAGTTCTTACAACCTTGTTTGAAGAGGATAAGATTGCAAAAACAACAGATTACTTGACTAAAATCCATAATAGAAGGCTCAAGATTAGCAAAGAAATTGAGAAAGAGCAAAAGTAGCAGTTTTGAGTTGGTTTCTTTGGTGTTTTGTTGGCTGGCTTGTTTTTGCCTTTTTCGGGTCCCATAGGCTGCTTGGCCTCGTGGACGTCATTAAAATCCTTCATTCATTCATTCATTCAAAAATCACTCAAAATTTAAAATTATGCTTAAAAATTTAATTTTACACCAATAATCAGCAAATAAAATAAGTAATAAATACTCACGTGTCATTTGGAAGGGACTAGAGTGCTTAAGAATGAATAACATGATAGGTATAAGCCAAAAAAATAGATTGTAGAATTTCCATATAATTTATTCCAAAACATTATTTCTTATAATATGAAATATAAAAGCTTTAACATTTATGCGGCAAACTTCACACGTGGCTATTGTTGGGGAAAATGACATTGAAAAAAACGATTAGAGAGGGAAACCTTATTATTAAAAAATAAATTTAAAAAATGATGAAATCTGGTTCGATTCGAACTGAACGGTTATCTGTCTAGTGGAGCTGTACGGTCTGCTTTTACAACGGGAGCGAATTCCACCGCCATAATATGAGTTATAGTACATTAAAAATGTCCAGTACGAGAAGAGAACCAGGGTTCGAGTCTTTGCAGTTTACTCTGCGAAGCTTTTGTAATGGCCGCCTACTGAAAAATGAGGCGCAATTTTTGTCCTCTTCACGGCATTTACTAAATCATTCGGCATTGAATATTCGTTCTCGAGGTTAAATTAAATCAGGAATTGGATCCTCGATTTGGAAATTTGAAGAGACATTGCAGTTAGGCACAGGGCTTTTCATGAATGCAGGTCAGTTAAATATTGCTGACCTTTTTAAATTTTCGATGGATAAAGAGGAATACATATTAATTAATTACTTATGGACTTTTCGCATTTTGTCAGGCATTTAACCAGCGTTCGAGTCTTTCCGGGTTACCCTGCGAAGCTATTATAATGTGCGCCTAATGAAAATGAGGGGCATTATTTGTCCTCTTCACGACATCAAGTGAAATGTTTCAAGGTTAAATTAAATCAGAAATTCGAACCTCGTTTAGAGATCTGAAGAGACATTACAGTTAGGCACAGGGCTTTTCATGAATACAGGTCAGTTAAAATATTGCTGAACTTTTGATATCAACATCTTTTCAAGATTTTAAGTCTTTTTCTCTTTTTCGTATGGGTTTCCATTCGCTATGTGTTGCGGTTGTTTCATATCATTCACCCTTGGTCAATATCTCCCTAAAATTTGGGATTTGTTTCTTTTGTTTGCATGTATTATAATAGCTGGCTTTCCATTTGCTGTGTGTTGTTGTATACTCTCTAAAGGATTCCTTAGAATGGATTCTGCCTCTGGGAATGTGGCGAATTATTATTATTTTTTATGGATTTTATGTTTCATTTAGATGTCCAGAATTGTATGGTTCGTACCCTCTATTCAGTTTTCTCTGCAGAAAATTGTTTGAGTTGTAAGATTTGCCAATTTGGGCAACATTTTAATATCATTTTTGACTTCATGTGCATACGCACACATTCTATCCTGTAATAGAATTGCCTAGAATCTCATAGTTTTGGTGGGATCAAGTCATAACTTGTCAACAAGCAAAGTATTCCTTCTTGCCCTGTTCACCAATATGTACGAGAAATCCTTTTCCAAGTTCATGATCATCACCTTGCGAAAAAAACAGTTAGTGGTGTTTGTCTACACACCATAGATCTGATTAAAATAAATAATAGCACCAATGGACTATACAATGCACAACCCAATGCACCTTTTACATTTACAAGATGTTATGCTGCACTACAATAGCACTGGCTATGTTGGGTTTTATTCGTGACAGATATTTCCATCCTATGCCAATGCTCTGCTACTGTTAATTAATCACTACAGATCAGGCTATGTTTTTGAGTTTCATTGATTTACTTTTGGTCATTTATGGATATCAATATAATTTCTTTCCTTCTTTCCATCATGCATTATGGGCACGTTCTTATGTCTTATATACTGTTTGCTCTCACCATGCTGAGTATTAATTTCTTAGGTACAGGATATAGTGTATTCAAAAAGAGCCACTGGTCTGCAAAATTGAGGGTAAGACGAAGGTTCCTGGCTCTACTGGTCATGTTCGCGTTTTCTTTAGAAAGAAACCATTGATTTTTAATTTTGCACTAGATATATCTAAGTCATAAGACATAGAAATGTCTCTAGCAACACATAATGACGGACTATGAGCAGTGAAGTCTGAGCAAGAAATTTCTGAGTGTCATTATTATTGTGGGTGTTGCAAAGAATTTGGTAATCAAGTGTTTATCTACTTATAAATTTCAATGATGGATTCTTCAAATTGTAGGTGTATCGATTCATGAAGTTTGCATCCTCTCTGAGTACTATCGTTTACACCTTCCGTAACCCTCAACATGGACTAAATAGAAATTATTTAAGTCATCCATCTTCTTATGCACATTGAACCATGTGAAAAGAATGATCAACGGTTTTCAAAGTTATCTGCATGGTTTTTCTTCTGCCTTCAAATTTACTTATTATTTCTTTAAAACTGCCTTTAAGGCCAAGTTAAAATACTTGGAAAATGTAATGATACAAATTTAGATCCTAGTTCAGATAATGTATTTGTGAAAATCATCATGTCCTCTTAAATGTGCATGAAATATGTAGTTATTAAGTTGCAGAGGCAAAACAGTTTGACTTCTTCCATTTCTCAGAAATGTTTTCTGATAGTGAGTGGGTTTTTGCTTTTTGGATTATTTTCTTTGCTGTTAAATCAATAAGCAACAAAAGTAGTAGGAAAATAGCGTGGGATTTCTGATTTGCAATTTTGACTTGGCATTCATTGCATATCTCTCAGATTGAAGCATGATCACCGAATCCAGGTGTTTAAAGCATGTAGATGGCAAGGAGTTGGAGAGGTGGCTACTGAAATGGTAACACTAACAAATAAATGTCTTTATTGGCCTTTCTTTGCAATAGTGTGGATTGATACATCTTGAAATACAATCAAAATTAAGTAATTAATATTTGCATAATTGAAAATGGAGTGTATGATATTTTGAGTGCTTGGTGTTTTCTCTACCCTCACTTCTACTAAATCTTCTAGTATGGACAAGCATGCATTTCTGTTTGCACTATAGTTTGGTATTTTTATATACATACAAATTACAAATATTCCCATGTGGATCTGCATTTCTATGCATATGCAAAATTCATGGTTGGTTGATTTCGTTGATTGAATAATTCAAGGTGGTTGATTCTATCATATTTTCCTTCACCACTTGAACCCCACCTAATACCTACATTTTTAGGTATTACTTCTTTCCTTCACCACTTGAGCTTGAATACTTGGGGTGAAAATGCATTTTCGGGTGGTTGAAACCTGATTCCAAGTAAATCCTTCTTCTTTCTTGTGTACCTTCCTCATCTCATATGTCATCTAAACTGATTTCCAACTCAAAATCAAACATAAATTGTATTATGGATTTTCCATGTGTAGATAAAGTGTCACCCCAATTGCATTCTCAATTCCCTAAAGTAATATGTATTCCAAATTTTGTTCTTTACATGTATGTACTCTAAATTTTATCTCTTTTCGGTAAAATTTAATTTAATATAGAAGGATACATTCTATTTTTAGGTCTCAGCTACTTCAATGCATTAGGTTTGGTGCATGGGACCGCACAGGTTTGAGATGCTTATATGCTCCCTAATTTCCAACCTGTTTGAAATATTTTGAGTTCTCAAGCTTTGTTAAACCTTGACCTCCTCTCGAACCCACCCAATTTTTTGATTTATTATAGATAAGATAAGATAGACAACTTGTCCAATAATCCCTTTATGCTGCAGACTAAGAGTATATTCGTTTTTGAGGCTTGGACCTGTGCAATTAGAATAACTAGGAACACAAATTGTTAGTTGTCATCCTTTCAAATCAGCAATCAATATTATGCCTAGATTTTATGTTGAAAAAGACAAGTCTCTTTCCATAGAATAAATATTATCAATCATTTCACTCTGCAAACTGGGATTCTATTCCTCGAGGCTTGGTCTTGTACAACTAGAGTAACTAGGAACTGTTATCCTTTTAAAAAAGCATTGAAGATTCTGCATGACTCTTATATTGAAGAAGGAAAAAACCTCTTTCTATATATATATATATATATATATATATATGATATATCTGATCTCATTTTTAATTTATGTGTGATAGTACAACGGTAATTTAGTTTAGCACTAAAGATGTTAGAATATGTGGAGAGAGAAAGAAAAAAGAATAGAATGCACAAAGATGAAATGAAGAGAAACCGGAATGCACACATTTGAGATTGTGTGTCCGTCTATTTATTATAAACGAAGAAGTTACAAAACGGTTGATGTAGTTACAACTGGTTACAACCAACTTGTAGTTAGGCACCTTATAAATAAGTCTTATATTCTCATACCCCCTCTTAAGACTTATTCTACATAAAGCAAAAAAACAAACAATCTAACAAGACTAGAACAAAACAGAGCTACGCAATCTTCAGACACTTTCACTTTGAAAGCAATGCTATGATAAGGTAGGGCTCCATCAAGCTGCTTCATGACCTTCGTAAAGGTGTAGCTCCCGAGCTGAATTCCCGAGTTCCCAGATTCCACCTCCCCGAACTCCCGAATCACAGATCTCCCGAATTATTGGACAACCATCCATACTGAGCCATCCACAAGCTCCATCAAGTTGTCTCATGACCCTCGTGAGGGTATAATTCCCAAGATCCACAGTCTCCCGAACTATCTGAGCAACCATCCATACCGAGCTTCATCTACTCTGTATCCTTTCTTGCCTTTGAGTTTAGAGCATCTTTATATTGCGTATTCGTCACTGTCCTCACTACCTTCGCATCCGGCGGGTCTTCAACACTATTTGATTGGTATTTTCTTGGAATTTTCCCTTCATCATTTTTTTTATACGATCTTATCCGTCTCCTGAAAAATATTTTGCTCAATAACTTGATAAATCTTTTTCATAAAATCCCTAGTTCTTGATTTGCAAGAGAATATAGGATCCCCATGCTGCCCTAGATGACTGTACTTCCTTTTTAGACTGGATTATCTTTTGATTTGTTGTTTTTTTTTTAAAATTATTATTATTTCTTTCATGCCCTAACTTTGTGACTGCAATAATGCACCATATTAGTACAAATCGTGACTGTAAAGCTGTCCAAAATCGTGACTTCTCTCGTGACTGTAAAACAGTCTAAAATCACAACTTTTCATGGCTATTAAAACGTGACTATTGTTGGCTGAAAAAACTCTTCCAAATACACCTGGTCGCGGAAGAGATTAAACACAATTTTAGACTGATGCCCTTCACGTTTGCAGGATTTCGTGCCTTTGAAATCAGTCAAATCAATGGAGTTTTGACCTCATAATTGTTTTTCATGCCTTCTGTGCCCTAGCGCAGGAATTTCCATACTCATTTCTGCTTCCTCGACCTCAGTTTCTGCCTTTTCCAGCCCTCACGATTTTTGTTTTCCTGAAAAATGCGACTTTGTTTACTCCTGATTCGCAACTGTAAACTCAGTTTTTCTCCTTGTGTGACTGTGACTTTGTTTCGTTGCCTTCAAAGAAGCTCTAAATGATGTCCCTCAAAAATCTTCTTGTGATTTCCCTTGATTTCCTTGCAACCTCTGTGAAAACAATTTTGTCCCGTGCCCTAGTTGGTACTCACAGCCACTTTTTCTGCCCTCTCGTGATTCACGTTTTTGTATATATTCTGCCTTTTTGCGAACTGTAATATGACTGTAACAGCAACAACAATGGAGACCTCTTTCCTTCTCTTTCTCCCTTTTTGCTTGCCCCGCGCTCTGATACCAATGTTAGAATATGTGGAGAGAGAAAGAAGAAAGAATAGAATGCACAAAGATGAAATGAAGAGAAACCGGAATGCACACATTTGAGATTGTGTGTCCGTCTATTTATTATAAACGAAGAAGTTACAAAATGGTTGATGTAGTTACAACCCGTTACAACCAACTTGTAGTTAGGCACCTTATAAATAAGTCTTATATTCTCATAAAAGAGACCAAAAGTCCAAAAAAATTGTAAAATCATTTTTTTTTTTCGTTTTTCCAATATTCACTCTGCTGTTCATTAGCTATTTTTCTTTGAATGGTACATCAGTAATGTATTTAGACACCAAGGTCCAAAAACTCGTAAATTTATTTGTTTGTTTTTCAAAGATTCACTTTGGTGTTCATTATGTGTTTTTAGGTGTTCATTATGTGTTTTTATTTGAATGTAAAGGATTCCTTGCAATACAAAGATTTAAAACTGACCTCCTCACCTGGAGTGTAAGAATGATTTTTATCAAAACCTTCAATAGAAGACACCCTTTCCATGATGAAAAAGAATGTCTAATATATATATCCTGCAAATAGAAGCCATTGACACCATAATTGGGAATTGCATATTGTAGCACATTCCCAATAATGAAGAAGAAACATGAACAAATCCAAGAAGAGTTGACTGCAATGAAGAGAAAAATTCCTACCATTATATCCTGTATAATAGTCATCCATGATTCCATATAGCCTGAAGGATGGCTATTTCTCTACACAGTAGCATCAATTACTGAAACACAAATAAAAACTAATACCATAGGACAACCCCGTCCTTTCTATTAAGAAATAAATTAGCTATTGCATCCTCAAGCACAAATGATGAAGATAAATATAGATAAAAAATGAACATACCTAACATGATGTTATGCGAGATTCTCCCTCCCTAATTCTAACAAAAATGACAAAATAAGTTGCAAACACCAATTAATGAAAGTGTATACCAAATCATTGAGAACTGTAACCCAAGAACTTACACAATCGTGGTAGGCAACAAAGAAGCGAGCATAAAATTAGTGAACACATACTTCTTATCAGGCCATGGATTAATGAGGGAATGTCTTCCTATGGGATAAAAAGAACACCCTACCACCATCTTCCTAACATAATTTTTCATTTTTTAAAATTTCTTCAAGGGCTGCTCTTACCCGTCGACTGATCGCATGCCAAGTCCCTTGATCTAGATGAGCGTTCGAAGGATGTGGTGAAACCAATTTAACTAATTTCTCATCCACCTTGTTAAAATCATGGTTTATAAGTCGCTTGAATAGAAGGAAATGTTTTATTTATTTATAGATAAACACTTTTTTATCGGAGGTGTGAACCGGGGTTATCCAACCTTCTACATTTGACTATGAACATTCAACTATGAACAAAAACAGGGTGATCAACAGATAAAACAGAAACTACTGCCACCTTGAAGCCAAAAGGAAGCCAAAAACAAACTATACATCGAAATACTATAGTAGCTACATGAGAATTATTCAGAAACTTCTATTACTTCCACCTTGACATGAGCACCGTCCTTGCCCTTTGGAGCCTCACTGGCAGTAGCATCTTCTGTGGCCTCTGCGAGTTGCTTGCACTTGCTAGATCGGCGCATCACCTCTCCGGCCTTGGCTGCCTTCAACGAAGGAAGGCGTAGGAAGACATGCCCTTAACCCCGAGCTAAGAAACGAAAGGGGGTCAATCCAATAGGAGAAGCCAGATAATCCAAGTCCAAAGGTGAGATAAAGGCAGGACCAACTTCCTTCATCCTACACTTTTGGTGGACCAAAACAACAAAATCCTGTAGCATTGAGTTCCTTTTTCTAGCTTTGCCACCAACCCCCTTGCATATGGGATAGACTGCTTTCTTCACTGAAGCCTTGTGAAGCAGTGCGGAGTAAATGAGAACCGAGCAACCGCCTCATCCAAGCCCATTGTATGTTTAGGCCATATGAAATGGTGAGTGATCATGATAGTTTTCTCCTTATTTTGCCTAAGAGCAAGAAATTAGAAACAAAAATGGAGGCTATTTCCACATTAACTCTTGCCTGCTGCTCCCAAGAAGGTAACAGTCCCCTAAAAGCCTTTCCACAACATTACAGACTGAGCCTGACCCAATTCGAAAGACCTTCTTCAATCGAGACTGAGAAATGCTACCGTAAAATGCCATCTCCTTGGTTTCACCCTTCAAAAACAAACATGGGAATGGTGGAATAGCCATATTCTTGCCACAAACCCTTTTCATACAACGTAAAATGTAGAAAGGAAATAGGTGAGAGGGATATGCGATCGCCCCCTTAAAAAATGAGCTCCCACGCTTCAGACCTTTCATAGGGGCATGATTAAATTCCGCATCCTTTGAAATAATATCTTTAAAACCGACCACCTAGATACATCATTAAAGATGGACTCATTAGCTTGCATCACCCCACGTTGGCCAAAAATCCGCTGCCATAGTAGCCTCCCTATAAACGTGATCAATATTCCAAAAGTCTAATTTGCTAAGCCAAAAAGAATATTAGAGACATAGACATCTAGTGCCCAATTAAGATCCTTGCCATTTTTTATTGCTTGGACAATTATTTGTGAATCTCCTTCATATGGAGGTGGGAGCTCCCGCATTCGATTGCTCTATTGACCCCAAACAAGAGAGCTTGGGCTTCAGCAATGTTACAAGTCCCGTCTTGAAGATGAAACAAACCAACACTAATCATCTCTCCTTTCTCATTTCGAAAAAGGTACCCCGCCCTGAAAGGCCGAGGTTCCCCTTGGAAGCCCCATCAAAGTTAACTTTACGAAACCCAAGGGGTGAAAACTTTGGATGGTAAATGCTTTTATTATACTAGAGCTATGAATTGGAGTGGTGGAGGAGCACTTTCTCTAAGTGGGACATGGGGGTGGGCTTGGGTCCTTAATGTTTGTCGAGCAATCTGCATTCGGAGCGCCCGCTATGTTTCGCTTGGTCCATATGGAGAAGTTCGACCCCTACCTCAAGGTGTCCCCATGGCCACTTATTGAAAGCATCCAATGAACTCAATGGGAATGGAACTTGGGTTGATGATTACAAACTACTTGTAACTCACCAATAGCCCAAGACTTTGAGTTCTAGAATATAAGGAAATGTTTCTACACACTTATGAATGGATTTGACCAAGAGTCGTAATTGCTGATTCTTTGGAACCTTAGAAGGTCGCTGATTCAAAGGGGAGGCTACCATCTTGGAATTGGTTTCAATTATCAAAATTTTAAAACCTCGTTCCGTATCTAGTATCACTCAATAGCAAATCCCATAATTTTTAGGAAGGTTGTTTTCGGTAAGATCCCCAAGCCTCTAGAACAAGCCAAAATATGGGATTTCCACAATGATTTCAACAAATCACCTATTTGGGGGAATGGTAGCTAGCTAAGCTAAAATATTTGGGCCCCTAAAATAAAAATTCATAGATCCTCGTTGAGGCTAGCATCTCTAGCGCACCACAAATATCATAATGTGGCTTATGCCTTGGAACCTCAAGGATTTGAAAATTCCCAATAAATGCCTCTTCCCTATGGACAAAATCAAGACAAAAAGGTTGACATGTCCTTTTAATATAACCAATGCATCTAGGTTCACTGAGTATTAGGGATTTGGGACAAAAAGCAAGCAAACTATAACATGCCACAACGCCCACACCATCACCAATGGGATCCATCCAAATATTCTCTTATTTACCACAATTCCTTCCAATGGGGTGCCTGTTTTCTTTTTATAAATTCCATATGAATTTTTTCTTGGTAAATATATACATACTTGATTGGTTTTTATTATGCAACATGGTTTATAAGATAATCTCCAAACTAATAGCCTCTAGAAATGAACCCCTTTGCTGATCTCTGATTCTCAATGAGATTTTTTTGACTGGAAAATAATTGATATCATCACGGTGGTCCAAGGGATACCGCATTCTCTCAAAACCCAACACAAGCATGGACTTTTAATCAAATCAGACAACCATTTACATATCAATACAAGGGCAGTACCAGCCAATTGTTCACAAGCTCTACAGACCTTAGGCAAGGAGATCCACTTAGTCCATACTTATTTGTTTTTAACAAGTGAATCACTCCGTTGATCCATTTAGGTGGCCAAAACAAGAGGCAAGATTTTTGGGCTGCTAGAAATAGGAGGGGGACGAAACTGTAACTTTCATTTTGCAGATGATACTTTGTTACATTCAAGCCTCCTTATCACCAACAAGCTTAAATCCTTATTTAGTGCATATCAAAGGGCCTTGAGACCTCAGGTAAATACAAGGAAATCCCATTGTCATTTTCCAAAACAATCTTAACAATGGAAACACCATATGACAATGTTTAGCATACTAGGGAAGAACTTCATCTATGAAATATATTGGGTTTCCCCTCCATACAAAGAACAATTCTCAGTTGTTGGATAAGACCACATGCTAGTTCATGACCAGATTATTATTTTTGGATAAACCAGTGGCTTTATCAAGTGGGAGAAATTCATCTGGATGATCATAACGAACATTTCCATTTTCAGGAAAGTCATGGCAATGATATTGGCTTTGAAATTTTACACCATGGATTTGGTTTGGGTTACTATCATTAAAAAAAAATGGGAAGGTTGTCCCTTTGAGTCAGGAAAGGGGCCAAATTTCTACAAAATCATCTAAGCTGGAAAATTGGGCATGAAAAAATAATTCTATAAAGACTCCTGCAATGATTATCCTCATTTATCCGTCTTCAAGTTTGCAGATTCTCTACCTCCCTTTCACTCAAAATGGCCAGCTCTAGTAGAATATTTTTGTAAAAAGGGCAAGTTTTATGTTCCAGCTCGGAACCAGGAACTGATTATGTGAATTGGTCAGCCATACCCATTGTCATTCAATGATTTCATCAAGCTATTGGGTACCAAACAATATTCTCTCCCATACTAGGGATATATCTCTTTAGGCTCCTACTATATAAATCATAAATGTATTGCACAATTTCTTCAGCTTACTATTCCATAGGTAACTCACACTTGGAACACAGGCAAGAAGTGGAATGGAATATGGAAAACTAAGCTATGGCATAAAATCAAATCTTTCATAAGGCTAGTACTGCACGACAACTTCTGACTATGGACAATCTAGAGAAGAATGGTTTGTCAGGTCTGACTATATGCCCTAACTATAACCACAAAGCTGAATCTATCTCCTGTCTATTATTCCACTTGCGATTTGCTCGAGTATTGTGAAATGGTACAGCCAACCTCTTTGGGTGCAACATTCTCTCATCTGAATTCCTAACCAGTTCAATCCATAAATAGTCCGGGTTGCATAGTGACATCTAACTTATTTACTGTGCACAAGTTCATCCCCAAATTCATTTTTGGTATGCTTGGAAGGAGCATAATGAACTTATCTTTGATAATACTCATCCATGGCTAGCTCAAATTATTAAGAAAATTTAAATTCAGATTATAATCACGGGGCTACCAGCTCACCCACATTCAAATTGTAGAATATTTTCCATTGTAGCCTTCAAGTATCAGAGCTCATGCTTTGCAGCCTTCCAATGAATTTGCCTAGGTTTAACCCAGAAATGGCTCAAGGATTTACTATAAAACAAATATCACGCTCAGTATTGACAACATACATAGAGAACCAATCAAATGCCTATATAATGAAGAATCTATCACATTTGAATCTGAATCAGTAGATAGCTTCAGATTTGGAATCATAGGAGTGGAGAAGGGTTTACAATCTAACATCTGAAATCTCTTCACAATCGCCACAGTCTACTTCTTTTGTTCAAGGAAGATCTCACCTATACCCAGACAAACCTCTAGACCCAAGAAATAATGCATAAGGCTGATGTCCTTCATGTAAAATTTGCTGGCCAACTTGTCTTTACGCTATGTAATGAACTTCTCATAGCTTTATAGAATGATCAAATCATCAATGTACAGGACTAAAAAAGCAGATCAAATGTATCATAGAAATAAGGATCTGCAAAAGTTTTGTTGTAGCCCAATTCAATAAGTTCTATCAATCTGTGAGTACCAAACACATCATGACTGCTTCAACCTATAAAGGGCCTTCGTTAACCTACACATAGGTTTCTCGCCCATGCACCTCAAAACCCCTCAGCTGATTAATGTACACTTCTTCAAATTGACTATTCAGAAAAGCAATCTTTACATCCATTTGGTATAAAGGCTGACAAAGAACTGATACAGTAGACATGATGGTCCAGTAGAAGTATACTTAACAACTGGAGAAAAGGTCTCGTCATAGTAAACCCTCTCTGTGGGGGAGAATTCTTTTGCTACAATTCTGGCCATGTACTTCTCAATGCAGCCGTCAGCCACATGGTTGACATTTACGATCACCTGGAATATTCACTAATTTCCCCATTGGTCTCAGCAAGATCTCCCAAACATCATTCTTCTAGAATGGAGTTATACTCCTCTGTCATGGCATCTTGCCATAACTGCTCAACTGCAGCCCTTTCACAATTTGAAGGTTCTGCATTAACAATAGAAGACATCAGTGCAACATAAGTAGGAAATTTCTTAGGGGCCTCACCTGGAAAGAAGATTTTGGCGCTCGTACTTGTTCATGTGCATCTTATAATGTCTGGATAGACACTTAAGCTTCTTAACTGGACTAGATGGTAAAGTGACAAGTGTTCCTTCACCAGAATGTTGCTGATCTAAATCTGATTTTTCTGTAATCTGCAAATCAGAACTTAGGACAGCAAGCTTTTCTCCTCCTCAGCCTCCCTAGGAGGCTCGTGAGATTGACCTCCTGCTCATTACTATCGTCCTTTGTGCTGAAGTGTAAATCCAGTAAGCATTGGCTATTTAACTATAACCATCAAATATGTGCCTGATGCTGATGGGTTTAGATTTAGTCTTCTCATTTGGTACATGAACATAAACATGACACTCAAAAACATGAAATTGTGATACCTGAGGCTTGTTACTTGTGAAAGCTTCTTCTTGTGTCATGTCCTCCAAACCCTGTGAGCTATTCAGAATGTAGACAACTGTATTACATACATGCCTTTGCCCATAGGCACATGGAAAAATCCATGTTGTAGATCATGGCATTGGCTGTCTCAATGATGGGCGTAATCTTCCTTTCTGCAACCTCATTCTGCTGCAGGTTGTACAGTATTGTCAGCCCCCTCTTGATCCCTCCTCTGCCCTTCATTTTCAGTTCTCAACACTTTGATCTTCATACCCGTCTTGTTCTCAACTAAAGCCTTGAACTCTTGAAACTTAGAGAACACTTGATCCCAAATCTTCATAAAAACAGTCTAGGGTTTTCTAAAAGAATCATCAATGAAAAAGACATAATACAGATTACCTGTCAAAGAGAATGAAGTCATCCGTCCATATTTGTCTGAATGAATTAGATCAAGAATCTCTCTTTTATCTGTTCTCATTTCTTGGGAAATCAGTCTTGGCTTGTTTGTTGAGTGCGCAACCCTTGTATGCTCCTATCTTGGCAATCTTGAAGTTCGACAATCCCTGCACCATGTCCTTCAAGATAGGTAGTGCTCCATAGTGTAGGTGACCCAATTGCTGGCTGACCCAATCACTTGTGCCATAGCTCACATAGATTGTCACTGCCATGCATCAAAAAACCATGCTTCAATGGATAAACAAGCAATCTGTATCTCTCACAAGCATGCTTCAATGTGGATCATCAAACTGATCCACATGCCTAATATCTATCACAAATGACACTGAAAAATATTCTTAGTTAAACCAGGAACAGATAGGACATCAACCATTCCTATAACATCATAGGAATGGGCTATGGGCAAGCTCAAGAACATCACTTGATAGCATGCGGTAGGAGACATGGCTCATTCCTATAACTAGATATGTGGTAGCATTGACCAAATCCACTTCTAGTCTCTTGTTCTTGAAGTCTGATGAAAGCCTTCTTGTTGAAGATCATGTGTCTAAATATTGCACTGGCTACATGCCACTCGTTGATGAGAGTTTTATTCTCATGGAATTGACCACAAACCAAGCACCAAAGGATTGAATGGATTTTACCCCTCTTGTTTTAGGATCACCAAAAGGCAAATCAAGCTATGAGTTGCAATTTTTGACTCTCCTACGTGGTCTGTTGTGAATATAATCGGCAAAGCGATGTGAAAGTCACTACGATAGAAGGAAATATCTGCATTCACCCAACCAATTAAGATGGTTGCATCACCTCAATTAACTTTCATTTTCAATGAAGCTCAAAATGGGATGGTATTAAAAGAAACTAAAAAAGAGAAAAGGGTAGGGCAGAAAAGAGGATTTTCAGATTCTATTGCAATGCTTCTCTTGAATGATCTCTCATGGACTTTGCTATTGTTTGATCATGAAAAGAGAAAGAGGGTAGGGCAGAAAAGAGGATTTTCAGATTCTATTGCAATGCTTCTCTTGAATGATCTCTCATGGACTTTGCTATTGTTTGATCATTACCCAAAATAGTTTAGCATATGGTCAAACTAAAATGGGCAGTTTAAAGAACAATTCCTTGTGAATCTTAAACTTTTATAGACCTGCAATCATTTGATTTATTGCTATGGTAAATTACCAATGTACTTCTATCACAACAATCTGGTTGGCTATGAGAACCATGACACTTGCTTATAGTAGCTTAAGCTCAATCTAACTTAATTCACTAAAACAAATTAGTTCATTTGAAATCAAAACAAAAAAGCATTAACAATGGAGTTACTGAAAATCCGAGCAGAGAAACAACAAATGAATTTCGTTTCCGGAAAAACTTGTATTCAATATTATTTCTTGACAAATTTGGATCAGATTGTACCAAGTTCAACACAGGAATAATTTTCTCATTAATACTCATAATACAAACCATACAATTATATAGGAATAACATTCCTATAATTTAGGATGTAGGTATAACTACACCTCCACGAATCTCTCTCCCAAACACTATTAACATGAGTGGTTAAACTCACACACAACATATATTTGTTATAGTTGTTTTAATATAACAACCTATAACAAATTACTAACTTACCATTTACAAGATAATAATTACTCTCGTAATTATTATTCACCCATACACAAATGTGAGCACTAACACATAGTTTCCCTAACATGCCCCCTTAGTGCGAACATGGGAAAACCTGCCTTGTACTTGTACCTACTCATGATCTGGTTTTCATAGGATAATCACAAACCCTACTAATGGTTTTACAAATGGTTGACCAAAAACCAAAAATGGTGGTTTTACAAGTGGAGTACCACAAACCAAAAGATGATGGTTTTGCAAATGGTTTACCAACAACCAAGAGTGGTGGTTTTACAAGTGGTTTACCACAAACCACAAATGATGGTTTTACAAGTGGATTACCAACAACCACATCATGATGTGCCAAGTATTATCATTAACTATCATCACATTTCATCATTGAGAATCCACAAAATTGGAGGAATAATATAGAAAATCTCTGTTGCTCATACACATATAGGAAAAGCTCATGTCACATTGGAAATGGAACATTGATAGTATGTTCCTCCCCAAATGTGAAATTTCCACTTATTCAAACATGAACATCGCAACTACAACACACGGTTGGTGCCAATATTTTGTCTGATAAATTTAGGTACTATTGTGTAATCCATGTAAATCGGTCTTGGTCAGTTCCTAGTTTGGGCTCTTTTCGGTTGAGAATCCACGGAATTGGGTGTGGATAATCCTTGTAAGAATTTATGTTGTCTCCCGGCTTTGTAATTTGACCGGGTTGGGACTATCATTGTTCCCGACAATATGATAAAGCACGATGATTGTTTCCCCCGAGCTAACAATGAAGCACTTAGTATTTGGCGGATGTACTAATTTTTTGCAGCTGCAGAATGCATGTTTTCTCCCGAAGTTCCTAATGAGGGATCTTCTAAAGGTTCGGAGGCTGCGTATAGACACGCACATAGCGTTTTGTACCTTTTACATTTGTAACTGTGCAAAGTGGAAACTAACTCCTAGCTCCGAAGTCCCTATAGAAAGAGTTAAGAAGATAGTAGTGGGAAGCGGAACATAAAAGGAACAAAGTATCTCATGATTCTTTGAGAAATGCAACTTGTAAAAATAGCCCCGAGGCCCGATGACTTAGAGATATTGACCAAGTATGTAACACACACATGAACGGAAGAAGAGATGCACTTTGTATTCTACCAAGATGGTGTGTGAGTTATCTTGCAATATTTTCCCGAGGCCTGTCAACAAAATAATGAAGATCATTAATGCACTAGCCATACATGATATAAATACGCGGAAGTGGGACTTGTACAATGTAAATATGTGGGTGATAGGACATGAAAGGATTGCAACGGTTAAAAAGAGAAAAACTTAGGAATTACGATTTTTTTCCCATGAACGCAATCTTTGGCATTAATGCAAGAATCCGAGAGTAGTTAATGTGAGAACTTGATATAAATATTCACTCTGCACCCAAAAGCTCAAAACTTTGGCAAATACCCATGTAGCCCTAATGAAGGTTGAAGCGAGAGGTGTTTTCAAAGATCAAGAAGAAAGTTACGGTGTTCTTCATTCAAATTCTGAACAATAATCAGAGCTTTGTTGAGACATGTGAGTAAATTGGTTCTCTTATTCTTGTGAATCTTCAAAGAAAAGTTTAAGGTTTGTTTTTAGCAAAGGTGGGCTTGTTGAAAGTGTGTGAAACCACGAGGATTCATATACACTCCCGAAGACAACTTCCAATCTCAATTCCCCTGGACAAAATTATAGATTTTGACCTTGCTAATGCCAACCTAGATGAGTTTAGGCAGAGGTTACATTCCCCGAAAGAAGTGACACTATGGCCCTAGTGACTAGCTTGATTATATTGATGTCGCCGCTGCTTTCTCTCCCGCTACGCCATGCCCAGAACTTGTATGGGTATGTGCCCAACATTATAACCCTATAACAAGAGAAGTTGGGACGGGAATGGGGACCTGGTCTTATCTTTCCAGGAATAAACGTTTGATAGAATGTTGGGTTTTCCTCCTACACGGGAAGAAGGTGCCATTAGCAAAGAATCAACACAGTTGTATTGGAACTTGTGGGAGAAGAAATGGACTAAGTTTATGAACAGTCATTGGTTGGCTAATCCCCAGGGTTTCGTCTCTAGAATGACTAAAAGCTGAACATAATTGAATTCATTGAGGAGGTTGGAGATGTAATTACATTGTTGAACTGACTGATGGGTATGGAATCCACCACCCTTTTCCATGAATGGATGTTCCAATTCATTGAGGTAATACTCACGAATAAAAACCTCTCCCTTGGGCCGAGATAATAAGTAGCCGAATTCATGAACAAATGATGGGGGTTGCTCAAATTGCGAGAGGAGAAAAGGCTGACATGGCAAAATTCTTTATGACTTCTTACTTGGTTTATAACATTGCTTTCAACACAACTTTCTAGTGTATCAGTCTTTCTCTTTCTGTATCACACTGTTATCCTTGATGTTTCATGGTTCTCCGTTGTGCTCTTTGACTCAAGTTTAAGTTCAAGGTTGACTAACCTATATATTGCCTTGTGGTAGCACTTAGTTACCTACTAACATCTTGACCTATGTACTAGAACAACCTAGTTGGATACATAGACTCAAATATGTATACTACACTCTTATACACACCTATCCACACACAATTATGCAAGCAAGAATGAAAAGACTTGGCTTTGAGGTCTCATTTGTTTCTCAATCCCATATGGTGCCTTGTAGCCTTGTTCCACCATCACATCTGAGTTAATTTCTTCACTTTTGCAGATGGGACTACCCAAGTCTCTTTGACATGAGCCTACTACTGTGGTATGCATCATGCATAGAGGCTAAGCAGGTTTATATACACAAATTTCAACTTTTATTGACTGATACAGTCAAGAATTATGCTTCATGAGGGCTAAGAGAATGAACAAAGATGGAATGAAGTTGTAGAGCCTCAAATTAGCTTCATGAGGATGAAATTCACATCTTGCAAACTGTTCTTAAGCCAATATAATCTTGAAAAACATTAAAACATCCAAAATTCCCACTGTGATGGCCAAAACTGGTAATTTCAACCTTGCATGATAGGGGTCTTAGTGGAAAGAGTGCTTGCCCATCGAATTAAGCTCTGCAACTTTGGGGAATGGTAGGTGACCTGGAGAACACCGTGATTTCAAAATTTTAAGGAATTTGACCGAGCCAATATTGAGATCCACGATGCCCTATTTCGGGCAGTGAAGGAGAAAATCGATCACAGAAGACTTAATTGAACGTTTCAAAGCATGCAAAAAGTTCTATTGGATTTGTGATGGCTAAATTCATATTTTCCATGTTTTACAGTAGCTTCATCGATCCAATATACCTAACTATCAAAATTTGACCTCTCGGTCTATGCAAGGTTTCAACTGTAAATGCATACAGAACAGTGAAATACGAGTTAGAAAAATGCAAAATAATTACTGTCAAGCTTCCAACACCTTCAATTGCCTTCAATCATGATGATTACAACTCTAGTTTGAGGATCTTGATGAAAAATCCGTCTAACTTCCAGTTTGCATAGTTAAAAAAACCACTTCCTAATATCACTCAACTACACTCCGACAATAGTTCAACTACCACTAAACTTGGAGATCAGTTCAAACCTCCCACAAAAGATGGAATTTACTTAGATCCACGTTGATAATGGATATCTAAGTTAATATTGTGCAAATTTGGCTTTACACACAATAAGCCTTATTTAGGCACTTACAAGCACACATACACAAATTTGAAAATTCAAACACACAAACTTGGAGGGAAATAACACTGCATCATCTAAACTGTCATAGACTCATTGACCAACATGACAAAACCATCACAATCACTGTAACAACTCCATGATGCTCCTGCATCACTTTTCCCATGCTTGATGATGGAGGGTGATCTCAGTAGCGCTAAGGTATATGATGTTTTCTTTCAGCTAAAATTGGAAAACTATATGACAAACTACAGGAATGTTTCTAATCTCTTCTTTGCACCTGTAATTTGCCTTTTTCACCCTGATTGGGAAACTGAAAGATTTTCCTAGGATGCCAAGCGGGTTATCACCCAGTATGGGTGTTATTTTATCTAGTTCTAGACTTTTTCTTATATCAGGGTTAGTGGTTTTGAAGGGAGTCCCTATTTACTCCCTAGGTGTGTGGATGACAAGTGGGCATTGATGGAATTGGTGAGGTAATTGTTACCAAGTACATCAGATCATCGCCAACAAACATCTCACATCCCCTATCAAGTTTCCCATGATTATTGGGAATTACACCTGCCCAAACATCTAAAAGGAAAGAACGTTGGAGGCAGAAATGGGTAGATGTATGTTGGATAGATTTGAGGCCAGGCCTCAGTATGATATAAAACAAATCATTCATAGTATTGCACCCACTCAAATGGAGCATGAGGCTCATTATGAATACTTTGGATGGATTGTGAAGATGAGAAGGAAGTCAGAAAAAGAGACTATTCAAGGATGAGGTTGTCCCAAATGATGGATTTTGGGGTTATTTATGCCCTTGAGGGATTAAAAGATGATAATTATTGATGATTACATCAAGGGAATATTGCCTCTCTCACCTTGCACTTTGCTGCCGATTGGGAAGTTAATGAAAGAAGAAATAACTGAGGGTAGGACCGCAAATGTCATTAGACTCTCTCTTAGGTGGTTGTTCTCAAAAGGTGTGGATATAAGTTACCAAAACACCTCCGTGTTTAGGGAATACAGGCTACTTAAGTTACTTGATGATGTCCATCCCTGCATCGGAAAATCCACGTTACTGGGACGTTTGGGGAAGGAAGGGATTAAGGTCCTTTTAAGAAGTTAACATCTGCATTAGTTAGGGATGACGTGAGTGTTGAGATTAGTTGATTGGGACCTCCCTTACTCAATTGGCAAAAATTTGCGAGGAGGTACTTCAGGACGTATGAGTAGGACTCGGTTGTTCATGCTACTCCTTAGCAAATTTTTCCATAATTTGCTTGAGGATCAAAGGGGAAAGAAAAGATAGGAACATACACTCTAGGAAAGCCTAAAGAGGTGAGTTTATCTGAAGCACCTCGTAAGGTACTAACACCTAGAGATGGGTCTACAAGACTCAGAAGAGGAGGAGAAACGAGTTCACCTCCGAAGGATTAAACGGACCAAGGCATTTGAATGGATTGATTTAGAGGAAGGAAAGACAATCATCCTCTCCACTCACCCGCCATTATCAAGTCTCCGGTGATTCCACTTGTTATGGAATCAGTGCCTATTAACCCAATCCTTGTTAGCCCACTAGCTCAAGTTGTTTCACCCACTAAGGAACAAACGATTATGAATGTTCCTGTACCCAATGTCTTGCCCAGTTCGCAACAGAGCATTGAGACGCTAATATTAGAGCAACATCCAAAGGAACTTGACACATTTGAAGTTAGGGTGAGAGTTGAGCTGACCTCGGAGCAGGTTCGAAGTATTACAGTGGCAGGAGAGGAGCGAGATAGTGAACACGAAGTGCAGGATATGCGACAGACAAGCGAGAACCTAGAAACACGGTCTCACGCGAAGGGATCACCTGGGAAGCATCACAAGGGGAGACTTCGGGTGTCAAAGTCCTAATAACACCCCAGGACATTGAGGTGGTTGTAGAAATTCTTGAAACCCAATTTCCAATGACCAATGTTGTTCCCCAGAAACCTTGTGAGACAGTCCTCGTCCCTAGTGAGAAAATGGAACCTTGTCGGCCTAGGTTGAGAGTTTAACGAGGACTAGCTAGATAAGCTCCGATCTGTAAATGATTGTTGTTCCCGGAGTCACTAAAAGCTGTTGGCTAGATTTTCTGCATAGCTGAAAACCTAGGCAGTTATGAGATAAATCTCCCTCATTTACCGGTGAGGCTCCTGTGTAAGATCTTGTCGATTATATTTCCTAATATCTATTTGTTGGTTTTACTTTAACTGTGTAGCTCATGGACCATAGCTAGGCAATTTTGCAGCAAGTAAGCAACTGTAAGAAATGTATGCAAGAAAGGGAAATAATTAAATACAAGAAGAAAGGAAAGGAGATGTGCAACCTAACCAATAGTTGACAGAGTTGATCACATGCACATAGATGAAACAAATAGATCTTAAAATACAAAATTTGAAGCAAAGGACAATTTTAGATGTAGATCTAAGACAACACAAAGTTTGTGCACAAATCTAGAAAGAAATAAGAAACGAATGCACCGTTGACACAAAGCTCTCCGGAAATCTACCTCTTCTCTATTCCTCTACTTGTAGAAAGCTATCGGGGTTTCAGCTCAAAGTTCTGGAACACAAGAATGCTGATTACAAATTCGATCCTTTAACTCGTATGTTTTTCCTCTACTTATTGTGTGTAGAGGGGAAATTACAAATGGGAAACTGCAATTGAACTAGAACATGAAGAAGTAGTAAAGGGAACATTTGGCAGTCATCTTCCTAAAATTCCTCTCTTAGTGACATGCATCAAGAGTTTAAGTCAAAATTGTGCACATCTGTCACCTATCTTAAAGAATCTTCCCAAATAACTTAAAGTAATGGTTTTTCAACCAATAACTTTAATTTTACATTTTCATCCAGGGAATATAAGAAATAAGAGAAGAAAGAAGAGAAGAATGAAGATCTGCTAGTTGTAACACCTATACTTTCTTTTTGTTTTGATATTGAATATACTTGTCAAACATGTAATTCAACATCTTCCCATCTGTTTTAACAATAACATCTCTCTCGATTCTGAACTGTAACAACCCTCTGGACAAAGCAACAACATTAGCCTTCACTTTCTCTAAACCAGCCCATATCCCTCAACATCTGCTTGAAGCTTTATGAGTCTACCAATTGAATCCATCGTGAAAGGTATGGTGGCTTCATCAACTTCTTTCACACAACCAACATAAATTCCTCATGGGAAGTAGGTAATTCATCTGGGATGCTCTCCGACACTTCTCCCATCTTACTCTCCAGCAATTGCATCCTCTTCAACATGAGCTTGAGGATCTCTACGCGAAAGGAAACTGAAATTTCTAATTGCTTCCCCTTTTCCATCAATCCACCAGGCACAATTTGTTCTGTAATCAGCACATCCTTTGGCAACGAGTGTATCTTAGCTAAAGTATCCAGATGAATTTCAGAAACTATGTTCTCATCTTCTATCTGTGTCATTAGTTCCTTTAGCTGGGATACTGCCCTGTGCATATTCTCCAATTTAGTTATTCTTTTGAATCGCTTTGAAGCTTGTGAATGATTTGCTTTGAGCAATAGCTTTGACTTGGTCCCCTACATCGTCTATCTCCCTGCATCGAGATGATTACTTACCTGCTCATGTGCTAGAATGGGCTGAGAGGAAGGTTTGACAACCTTAGCAATGATCTCGTATAGCCATTTGGAACACTTGCCTTTGAAGCTTGGATCTTAGCCTTCTCTTTGTCAAGCTTAAGGAATAAATCGTTCATTAGTGTTTGTGTATCGCTTTAATCCTTTGTGGTAGTTTGACCTATTAACACTTTGGTTGAATTGCTATATCAGCCGCCGTGAGCTCTCCCTCGTGCTTTCCTTCCTGCTGGGAATCGATAACTTAGCGAACCTTTGATTCCTTAATAATCAACCTAGAAGTCATTTTGGCAACTTTAGGTCTTCTATCTCTTCTGCCCAAACTCAGGAGCAGCTGAAAGTCGTGTTCCTCCAGGTTAATCTCCTCTTTGGCTTTTGGGATTGTCTGCAAAGCCAACCATGATGAAAAGTTGTTTCTTGGGAATGAGAAATCGCCGAGTGCACCACCATCTCATGCTCTGATTTCGCTTTATCAGAATTTGCCACCGTGTTATGACTGCCACCCTCTAAATTGTCCAAAGACAATACTTTTTCAAACTCCGCCATCTATGCTTTCAACTTCTCCGCATGGATAGGTGAAGACCTGAGTGGTCGAGGAGAAAATACAAATGACGTTGGATTCAAAGGAGGAACAACAAGATCTCTCTGGGGTTCCGAGGTTGTTGAAGTGTTATGAGTTGATGTTGGAGAAGTTGGAACTAGCATGATAGCTATAGATTTGGCCTTCTCCTATATGTGAGACTTCTTGTGAACTTTAAGCTTTTCTGGCCTTTTGCTGCTTTCACCTTCGTGCTTTCTTTTGCTGGAATCTCCCATGGTAAAGTTGCATGTGATCTAATTCATCAAAGCTTCATCCAGTTCAAAGTGTTAACTAGAACTACGGAAGATCTTTCTTCAATCGTTTGGTAACCACCGATATTTTCTGAAGAGCAGCCCTATCTCTTCCCATTTGATGATACAAGTCAAGTATCACATGCCCATCGTCGAGATTTGTAGGTATCCGTGCCAAACCATAATCAAACATTTGTTGAGTCGA
This sequence comes from Taxus wallichiana var. yunnanensis, assembly GCA_018340775.1. NCBI lineage: Eukaryota > Viridiplantae > Streptophyta > Pinopsida > Cupressales > Taxaceae > Taxus > Taxus wallichiana. Next base: position 762,394,725 of record CM031244.1, read on the forward strand.
TAACCTGCTGAAGTCTTTCTTTCTGACTTCATACTCGTTTCTGCACTTCATCCAGAAGTCTTCCAACGAAGGCACATGTGAGTATTCCTGGGAGATTGTCTTCCTCGCTACCCCATATGGGTCAAAGTTCAGCCGTGCTAGGAAGAACTCAGGCTCATACTCAGAAAACATTTCAGCTTCGACTTCTCTAGCTTTGTGGATGCTCTAAAGCATTGTAATACCTACTGAGTGACTAAAAAGAAACCCGTAGACTTGTGCCGCTTTGATTGTAAGTCATGCATCTCCATGAGTTGTCTGCACAACTCCATGATGACCCACTTGTTGTTTGGATACCTCGGCAACTTTATTGGTTCTCCGAAAAGCCGGTTACCCTGAGATAGGTGAAGTTTGCAAATTGGATGAAAATGTAGCCATGCTGGGATACAACTTCCCAAGCTTCTTTGCTTACCTTGTTGGTCTTTAGATCACTATTTAGTTTGCAGATGAATTCATAGAAGAACCCATCGTTGACCGCTTTGTAATCTTTGTGGCATTTAGGAACTGTCAATTGTGGGTAGCACTCAAAGATAGGATCTTTCGCCAGTATGCCTCGTCTATCCAACTTGGAAAATATACCCTGCGAGGTTGTTGCATATACCAGGTATGAAGTCATTTTGAAGTTGTAAGTCCGCCTCACACTCCGAAGTTGCTCACCGATGTTGTCACTGATGATCTCTGCCCAATTGATTATTGAATCAACTCTGTTGATCTCAATAGTCCTCATGAAAGCATACATCCATGAGTGGAAGTTGTGAGTATTGGCTTCTCCACTTATCCTGCAAAGCAATTTAGTAATATCATCCACCTCTTGCACCAAGTTGGATCGCGGAAGAGTCTTGGGAAATTTGATGGGGACCTAGGCTTGTTCATATATCTGCATTCACTGTGCCCATGTAATCTGCTTTATGTTTCTCCCATCTGTTGCATGCATCCAATATGTTAATTGCAATCACCACCGTTCATGTCGGAATCTTCAGACAATAATTAATAAACTGTGCATCTAGCCTAATAATTGTCTTTCCGCAACATCCCGGATTGTTTTGAAAAGAGGATGATATGATCTTGGACACTCCATAACAAATTCGGGCAAGCCGAGTATGGTGGGAATGCGACACTTGAATAATTCCTTGCCGCGTTGCTCGCATGAGAAATGTCTTTCCAGCCCTAGATCTATCAATTATTTCGGAGATGGGTTCAGGGCCTATGTCCGTGTCATTTATATCAAGCAAATTTGGACGCTATGCATGATTCTGTTGATCCTTCTCTTTCATCACGCTTCATCATGGTTGGAGCAATCTTTGTCTGAGCAATCTTTGTCTGTGTTCTTTTTCTTTTAATCTTGTCGGAATTCTTTGCAACTGGATTAATTTGTGTAGATCTAGCAATTTCTTCAGATTCGGAAGATATATTCAATGTACCTGACATTGATTTGAACTCCCTTTCACCTGTATGAACACTGTAATGAATACTTGTAATTATTTCAGACAAAGATGAAGTCCAGAGCATGAATACTTGATTTCTGTCACCAAAAATCTGCATATGAAGCTTGCTGCCCTAAAATTTGAGGCTTTGCTTACATGCAAAACAAGCATAAATATTTTTAAATTCACCTAGGCACTTATAGTAACATGTAGATAATTATCATAGCATAAATCAAGCTATTCCAACCCTAGGCGCCAAACCTTGAAGCTTCCTGGTAATGAGCAATTTAAAAACAACTTCGATGCACAAATCCTCCTTGATTTTCTTTGTGTGCCTAGTAATAAATACCATGAAAAAACTGCACTTTTGGCATGGGCTGCATGGGATCCTTAGCAAAAATAATTAAATATAACCATCAACTTTCTATTTCTAATAATTGTCCTTCCTATTCAGCTAGGTAATTTAATTAATAAACAAGCATGTTTATTCACCCAAATTGGGCGCCCAATTGTGCATGCTGCTGGCTGCCCTTAAATAAATTTATTTTATTTATTTTTAGCATGCATCCTTTAGTTGTCATTGTCGAGAAGTTTGGCTTGACTTCTTGCTTTGAACTTTTCATTCATCCATGGCACAATTTACTTACAAACATCCATGACTTGTCACTTGGGAATATCTTAATAATAATGGACATCCTCAGGCAATAAAAACAAAAAAAGACCCGTTATTTTACAAGAATGTTTTTTTTTCAAATGGGTAGTCCCAGCATTTAGGGGGGACACAGATTTCATCATAGCACCATCGGGGTTAAATAGAGCTACCCCCTCTTGCCTACCTTGTTTGGTATTTATATTGATGAATTGGAGGAATTTCTCAGGGACCATATCCAGGAGGGGGATGGTTGCCTTCTTCACTAGGTGCTGATCTACATTCTCCTTTTCGTGGATGATGTAGTCCTTGTCTCTTTCGTGGAGGGACTTTAGAGACAATGTGATGCCTTAGCCCTTTTTGCGACCGGATAAGCGATAGTTCACCTTGATAAAACCAAGGTCATGATCTTCAATGGGCTGAAGACTTCTGACTTCCATTTCTTCTTTAGAGTGAAAGAGATTGAGATCACCAACTCCTACACTTACCTAGGAGTTTTATTTATCGGGCCCCATTTCAGTCTTCGGCTTGCTCTTCAGCCCCGTGTCAACGAGGGGTATGCCTTTTTGGCAATCTTGGAGAGACAGTGCTTCCGCCACCACTTTTAGGACATCTTACATCTTGTCGAAGATGTCTCTCTTGGATTCTCTTGTGAGGCCCTTAGTCCTCTATGGCTCGAGGTTTGGTGGCCATCCCGTTTGATTCTCGATTGGGCTCTTATTGGCGAGTCTAGATCCTCATGCTCGACACAACATTAGGTGGAAAGAGACAATTCCTGGTTGAGTTCAGGGCACGCCCTTTTAGACTAGAGACTATATTTGGCCTTGTTTCGCTTTTGCATTGCATTTGAGGACTTTCAGATTCTTCTGCAGGCAGGGACATGTATCTCTACCTAGCCTATTGTTCTTCTAAGACTATTGCACTTTTTGACCATAATGGTTTTCCCCTGCTACATGTACGCTTCTGAGTCTCACATCTTCTTGGTTCTTTCGGGATTCAGATGGACCGCCTCCCACCATACAAATACTCCTGGGACGCCCACCTGCCCATCTCTTACTAAGTTAGCATGAAGCGTACAAAATTATCGAGAGATGACATTTAAGGCAGTTCATCCAAAGCACACTTGAATCAACTCTCCGAGTGGTTTACGTCCTAAGATGGCTTTTTATGTTGCACATTTCCTTGAGGTATATAATGGGCTTATTAGCCGGCCTATGTATATCTCCCGACACTTTGGTTCGCAAGCAATCTGCATATCCGATTAGAGTAGGCTCGAGTTAGAGTGGGCTCGTAGACTTCGTTTGGAGGACCGTTTGGAGGACCGCTCGGAGAGGATTTGTCAACTTTGTTCTTTCCAGGAGGTCGAAACGGAGGAACACTTATTTTCAGGTTCCTCATCTACTATGAGATCAAGGGAGATATCATTGCATATTCCGGGAGCATCCATCATTTGCGGCTTTCTTTGGGTATTGTGATCAGTGGTGTCTTGCTCTCTACCTACAGGAGGCTCTCAGACTTCAGAACGAGACCCGTTAGTCTCCTCCTAGAAGGATGCTTCTCGATAGATCACATCAAAACCCCGCCTGTCCCCTAACTTTCTGTTGTGATTCTCGTCCAAAACTCAGAAAGTGTATGTGTTAAGCTTTGTAGCATATAGCTTGGCGAATGTGTGTCCCACCTAGATCGTTACGTAGTTGGGATAAGAGGTATGACCCGATTTGTGGATGGGGTGAATAATGTGGTGGGAGCAAGACCCCAAAAATCATGTACAAACCACTCGGTTGAAGAGATCCACTAAATAGTTGTTCATTATATCAACTCCTTGTTTGAAGAGTTCTTCTGGAAGCCCTCATCCGTTGCTTTGTTACTATTCATGGCTGAACTTTCATTTTTAACATTCGTGTGGGTGAAAATGTGACAAGCAGAAGGTGGGGACACAACCTGGATCTGGGGCTGGCCAGGGATGTCGTAAAGAGTGGAGGTATGAGCATACATGGAGTTGGGATCCAAGTCTGCGGAAGAGGGGAATGCCGAGGGAGAAAGGTATGCCAGAAACACTTAGAGAGTGTAAAAGGGACATATGGAGCTCCGTGTCTTCGTCGTGAGATAAAAATATGTTTCTGAGGCGAAGGAGGTGGCGATAAGAGAACTTGAGAGAGGGAAAGGATGGGAGAGCATGAACAAAAGAAAAGCGAAGCTGTCGGTGAAGGGCTTTACAATCCTCATCATACCATTGGTTCATGGGGCAAGTTTTTGTTAGGATGGGTGAGAGTGATATGGGGGTAGGAATTTGAGGCAATCTCATGGATAATGGAAGAGAGGAGGTTGTACTTCATGTTTATGGAGAGCGAGGTGAACTGAGGCTCAGGGGGGAGAAGTTGACAAAGGTGGGAGGGAAAGGTATTAGGGTCACCCTCATCAAACTTCATAATAGTGTGTGGAGGACAACGAGAAGGGAGGCATGACTTGGGGGATCAACCTGCAGAGAGAAGGAAAGGGTAGCATGATCAACAAGAGGGATGGGGGAGATGGACAAGTGGTGGATGTAAGGAACCAGGTTAGGGGTAGTTAAGATGTAATCCACCATGTTAGCCCCTCCACGTTGAGAGTGTACGGTGAAGTCACGGAGAAAACACGAAATACCATTCGAGAATCAATAGTTCGTGAGACTCTCCCATCTGTAAGAGATGTTGGCCATAGGACATCAAGGGTCCCTGCAGAGTCCTCTGACTCTCTCTAAAGACCAATAGAGTTGGGATCCATCTCAAAAGCACAAAGCACATCACTAGTCTGTGCGCAAAGGGACCTAGAGGTTTATGGTCGGGCGTTGAAGTCCCCCAAAATGAAAACCTCTCTAACCGCTGAAAATTGAGAAATACGTATAGAGGTCAAAAAAGGGTCCTTATATGGGCAATTATGAATGGCATAAGGAGAGGAAGTTGGGGGAAAGTAGGAGACAGACAAGTAGTGGATGTAAGGAACCTGGTTAGGGGTAGTTAAGATGTAATCCACTGGGCTAGCCCCTCCACAGTGAGGTGTACAGGTGAAGAACCTAGAGTAGGAAAACACAAACTACCATTCAGAATCAGTAGTTCGTGAGACTCTCCCATCTGTAAGAGATGTTGGCCATAGGACATCAAGGGTCCTGTAGAGTCCTCTGACTCTCTCTGAAGACCAATAAAATCGGGATCCACCTCAAAAGCACAAAGCACATCACCGGTTTGTCGCGCAAAGGGACCTAGAGGTCTTTGGTCAGCGTGTTAAAGTCCCCCAAAATGAAAACCTCTCCAACCATTGAAAATTGAGAAATACCTGTATAGAGGTCAAAAAAGGGTCCCTATCTGGGGAATTATGAATGGCATAAGGAGAGGAAGTTGGGGGAAAGTAGCAAACCGCTATAAAAAGTCTTTGAGGTGGGGTGAAGTCCGTCTGATCCTCACCCAAAGGAAGTGGGCAAACTCAACCGCAACGACCACTGAAATTCTATTTTGGAAAGTGTCTCTGACCAAGCAACAACCCCTCCTGATCCCCTGACACCACCAGAGCTCCTAGTTTCTTGCTTGCAAACAGAAAGCCAGTGATACCCCCTAATCTCCGGAGAGGACGAACAAGACTCTCATGAGTCTCTGTGACAAAAAGGAGGACTTAAAAACCCAGAGCATCATATAATACACCGAAGAAGACCATAATAACCCGTTACCATTCCTGCATGCAATGGAAATGCCCATGTTCTATCGGTTCTCCCAACGAGATCGTCATTTGGGGCTGGACTCGAGGGCCCAACCGAGAGGGAAAGAGTCTCGGATAACAGGTTTGAGATTACGAATTACAGCCCACTTGCTTGTTTTTCTAGTTGTCGTCATCGCTTCACGAGATTGTTTGAGTTCGACAACTTGGGCTCACGGTAAGGTCTTCATTAAGGAAGACCTTATTTGGAAGAGGGAAAATAGCTTATGCTTGGTTCTAAGTGCCTTAAGCTTGTCTTCTATTGATTTGAAACGAAGGAAAAGCCTTGAGTCCAGTCCAAGCCATGCCCTGTCAAGCTGCACATCTGGAAGCTCCAATTTCTTAGTGAGAAAGTTAGACCTAATGGCCATTAGGTCCGAAGAAGGGGGAGGTGTGGGCAACCCTCTCACCTTGAGGTTGAGTTCCTTAGCCCGCCTGGTTCATTCCTCTACCAGTTTTGTTTGCACCACATCTTCAACTTCACCGCGAGGAGGAGGAATTATGCCCTTTCCCTTCACCACTTGGGCCCAAGAGTCTATTTGTTTGAGATTTTCATGTTGGGTTTTGAACTCTTCCTATTTGTTTTTAAGGTCCAATATCTCAACTTGCAGCTGGTCATTGATGATGGGAGTGGAGTGTGATGTGGTATCTGCTAGTGATCTCCGTAGAGAGATATTATCTGCTTCCACCTTCTCCATCCGCGAAGTAAGCTCAAAGACCTCCGTTTGGAGAGCCCTGTTGGAGGATTCAACGATTTCCAACCTGTGTAATAGTTCCTCAATTATCTTTGGGTAGTCCTCCTCGTGCTTTCCTTGTTCCATTTTACTGCGATATAACCGCCCTGCACATCTAAATTCGATGGAGACATTGTTGGTGGATGAAATTTGCTGAAGTGGAGTTAAACAAGGGGAAAGCTAGAGAGTCCCCTAGATGACCTAGTTGTTTGAGTGTTGGTATAGGCATAAAGCCAAATAGTTTCGAGCCAAGATGGTGTGGTCATAGGGTTAGACACAACGAGACCGAGTCGAGGAGAAATGACAATGGATTAAACCCAAACAATTTTGAGAGAAACATTGTGCCCAAAAGAACAAAACACGACATGGATTCAAGAAACGAGGTAGGAAAAGACAAAACATGGCAATTAGAAAAGCAAGCGTGGTCACAAAAAGACCACGACAGGGGATCGGTAGAAGAGAACAACAACGTAAATATACACGAAAACCAAAAACCAAATCGATAACCTCAAGCAAGCGAAAAACCCTATTGTGTCACCAGAATGTGACCATTCGAAGGAGAAAATCGGTTCGAAGAAGGAGAAAAGAATAGAGAAGAGCTCGACGCAGACTTACACTTATGCGGAGTTCAATGACTTATGATTTGGACTTCACGTAAAAGACCATGATATGGATCGGTAGAAGAATCTCAAGATTATTAGGATTGTCACTAAGATAAATTCCTTAGCACACTCAATCATGGGTGGCTCGGGGAAAAAAGGTAAGGTGACCAAAAATGTACAAAAGACTCTACATTAGAGTGATTTCCATGAAGAGCTATGATCACATTGCTTTAAAAATCACGGGAAATCACGCGATGTGAGATTTGCACTATAGGATGTATCAAATTATGATGATCATTTGTTATAGAAAGCAATTCATTGATTGTGGAACAATATTTAGCGTGGAATGTCCCTAATTGGCCGATTAGCCCAAATTCACCAAATTTTAACAATCAACACAAACCCAAGCTCTTTTTGATCACCAAGATCCCAATGTGGGCAAGGTGAGAGCATACGAAACCGGGATGTGAAAGCAAATCAATGCAACTTATTGGCGGCAAGCCGCACAATTTACAATCAATGCCAAAATGGCGGGTAATGGAATGCAACTCTTGGCGGCTTTGCCATCCAATTGTTATTACAATGTAAGTGCAAGAAAATAAATATCTTTTGGCGGTGAACTACACGGAAAGTTACAAGCATCACAAAATATCAATGCAAACTAATAACATCAATGATTACAAACATGAAACCAAATGCTGATCACAATCTCAAGTAGCTGAATCAAACCTCATTAACTGATATTAAACCAGAAATGCTTCAAACAATAGATCTAACATGTAGATGATCAATTCCAACCAATGTGCTTGCTGATTTGTGCATGAACAATTGTCATGTCCCTTTTTGGAAGTTGATTTATGAAGACCTTAAACCATTCTTTTCCCGTGGGCCTAAGGAAGAAAGTGAGGGAAGATCTGGATTGTATTTTTATTGTTATTTTGTTTATTATCACGTATCCTATTGGGAAGGCGAGTGCCCTAGATAGAAGGACTTGTAGTTAGGAAATAAAGGTATTATGAGCATGTAGGCTCCAAATACCATTTGAATATTTAAAAACACTTACCTTAAGGGGTTGACCATCGTTTTTATATTGTAAAAGCACTCCTTGTGGTTTTTTAAGGAGATCGCTTGGGTATTATTGAATCATGTTTTGGTGAATATTCATATCTTGGCTAAGGTTTGCTTGTGAAGCACCTTATCTACCTTTCTCAAGGACGAAACCCCTTGATTGAGGACTTTTGGAGGACGAAAACCCTTCCATAAGGTTTTATGTATGCAAGCTGATTTGAAAGGCAATAAATTATCATTTTCTTGCATGATTGATCTCTTTAGTTCAATGATCTATTTGTTTGGAGTGGAGCAACCCACTTGGGAGTGATTATTTGGTATGTGTGATGCTAATTTGGCAAATCTGAATTTACTATCTTGTTCTCCATATTTTCTAAGGCCAAGATCTAGAGTTTCGTGAATTTTGGAGGTGTTTTACTATTTTTCCAAGCTTGATGATGTTTGCTGGTTGAGGGTTCCATAATTAATTATTTTCACGCTCAATTCTGATTTTTACAGCTGATTGTGTTTGCTAAGGGTTTTCTAATAATTTTGGCATGAGATTTGAAGGGCTTTAACAAGGTTTGACCCACCTTTGAGGGGTTTAACTCCTCTAGGAAAGTCGCTGCCCTAGGAAGGGTTTAATTTGTAGATTTGCAGGGTTATATCAACAGTTCTATAATCTGATTTGTGAGTTACATCTCAGCTTTGGTTCATTTCCTGAGTCCCCCTAAAAAGGGACATTACAACAGCAATATCAAACCCTAGAGCAACAATAGATCTCAAGTATGCTTGCTGATTTGTGAATGAACAACAGTAGTAAACCTCATAGTACAAAATAGATCTCAAATGAACTTGTTGATTAATGAATATACAACAATGTAAACCTTAGAACAACAATAGAACATGGATGTACTTGCTGATTTAAATGAGAACAACGATATCAAACTCATATTAGATCTGAAAACTCACAAAACCCTCCAACAGATATGGGCAGCAGCAATAGGAATGGTGGCGATGTATGACAGAGCAAACCTTGAATAAAGTCTGATTTTTATAGTAACAACAACAAATAATGATTATCCTCAATTTGGCGCTCCAAACAATGAATATTGATGATGAACAACAACATATGATGATAAATTCTAAAAATCAGTAACAATGATTTGCTTGCAAGTAAAATTCGATCCAATCCTCTACAAGCTGAATTTTTCATAATTTTATTGTGTGGCGACAACGTAGGAAGCCTAAAAATGACTTCAATTCTTTGAGCACAAATGTGATCCCTGAGTGAAATCACTCTTTGAAATCCTCAAATTATGGAAAAAGAGGGTTTTCGTCCTCCAAGATCTCCAAACAGCAAGGGTTTTCGTCCTTGGGTGCCAAATCAAGCCAAAGCTCTCACAATGAAGAAATGTCATATAAAATCATGATGCACAAATGAGCCAAGCACCCCCCTTATAAACCTTTCCTTTTTGGGTCCTTAAAGTATTTAAAAATACTTTATTATTATTTTATTTTTAGTATTTAAAAATACTTTTATTTAATACTAGTGTTTAGAAACACTTTAAAATTATAATCTTATATTAAGTTGCCCCAAAAGTGGAAAATTACAGGCCCAACTTAAAATAACATTATAATTCATTTCCCTTGATTCTCCCTTTAGCCTACGGGAAATGGGGATAGGCTAGAGGTCTTCTCCATGATTTTATTTTGAAAAGGGGACATGACATAGCGATTCCATCCACAAATAACTATGTGAGTTGAATGTCATGGGCTTCTTGTATGACATCCTATTTGGTCTATGTTGTGACTAGGAGGATTTTCTTAGTTTTAACAAAGTCTAGAACATTGAGTGAGACAAGTAGGGTATATTACCCACAATTGGGGATAACAAAAGAAGCAACTTAGTTCAATTGTGTCAATGACACCTTCATCTTATACATGATCAGAATGCTAAAAATAACTATGAAAAACGACTATAAAAAAGTTATTTGATGGCATGGGGAAATGGTTCTTTCAATTGTCAACCTTCACATCAATATGAGTATGCGGGTTCAATGGCCACCCTTATTGACTTCCTTGGTACATAAGTGACAAAATTGTCGTAAATGGAGCTATGTTAACAAATGGTTGAGGTTCAGAAATTTCTATCATCAAAGCAAAAGCCAAGTGCTCACTTTCTAATTTCCATTGGAACTACACATGTATAACTCTTGCTGCTGCCAAGTTGGTATAAAAAGACATGGTCGAGTGCACATTGTTTGCTAATGGTCCAAACGATTATCATTTGGGAATGCTCAATGTCATGTGCTCTACTACTTGGAGGATTATTGGGTCGCTTGCAAAGATGAACATGATTTTCAACGGGAGGACTTTGGTCACATGTTTTTGAAGCAAATAATTAATATCAGTTTGAAATTTCTACCTAAAATGGTCACTGAAGATGAGGACTATCTACAATCTCATGTGTATCACCAAAGGTAGATTTTTCTCTATGCACTCCCAAGAGTGATTTGGTCCTTGATTGAGGTTGTGTCATTGGAGGAAAGAATTAAAACTATGGTTCATCATAGTATCATACTTTGGTTTGATCAATAAGGAGAATTAAAGAATACACCAGCAAGAAAACAACCATTGGAGTTACCTCCAAAGGTCAAGGATCTTCAAGCATTCCTTGAGTAATAAGACTACCGCTGGACCCACATTCAGTGATTCTATTGGCAATGTCCCACGTTCTGTCTGATTAGCTAGTGGAGTTGGAGGATATGATCCTCATAAAGAGAAGATGCCAAAAGCTACATGTGGTAGAGACAAATCAGTGTAGAGGCCTAAGATCATGATCAAACTACCTCAAACCTCAGAAAATGCTCTTGCCTCATTTCTCCTCTTGGTTTTGACAGTTCTATATTAATGTATGATACAACTGAGGAATTCCTTGCCTCAGGTCAAAGTTAGGGACATTACAATCTGAACATCATCAGAATCATATATAAATAAATGAATAAAAGGTTAGGAGCTATGATTATCTTTCTTGTTTAACATTCTACTTGGGTGGCAAACTTTGTTCTTGTTCAAAAGAAGAATGGCAAGATCCGGATTTGTATTGTTTTCCAAAACCTCAACCAATATTCCTTGAAGGATAATTTTCCATTACTCATCATGGATCGGATTTTGCATGTAGTTATTGGTTCTGAAGTGATGTTTATGTTAGATGCTTTTCCTAGATAGAATCCAGCTCAAGTATTGCAAGAAGACTAGTATAAAACTGATTTGACTACTCCACGGGAACCTTTGCTTATAGGAGAATTTACTCTAAACAACGCAGGTGCCACTTTTCAAAGAGAAATGGATCTTGCATTTGGTGATTTGAAGAATAAGATCATACCAGTTTACCTTGATGATCGTACCATGTTCTCCAAAAGAAAATTTGACCACGTTGATCACTTAAGAATGGTCTTCGACAGGTGCCGAACACATCAGGTTTCCTTTAATCCTAAAAAGTCCCCCTGTGCTGTGAAAGAAGGAAGGTTATTAAAACATGTACAGTTTTTAAGCGAGGACATAAAATTGATCCTGAAAGAGTGAAAGCAATGCAACAATTCTCTGCCAACCAGCAAACAAAGAGTTCATTCATTCTTGAGAAGTTTCATTCCTGAGTTTGTTGAACTAACTAGACACATTGCTCAAATGATATGAGGAAAATCTTCATTCATGTGGAGCTGTAATGGCAAGATTATTTTTGATGAGATCTAGAAAATGATTGCAAAAGGACTGATATTGTATGACTAAATTTCAAGAAAGTTTTTATAATATACAAAAATGCAATCAAGTTACAAAAGAATTATAAAGAGATAGAATCCCCCATTTTTACGAGCTTTAAAATGTCATGAGATAAAGTAGTCTCCTACTGTAAAAAGTGCCTATGTTGTGGTAAAAACGGTCATACAATCCAGGTTCAAGATTTTGAATTCTCATACATCTATGATGGCCCATTTATGACTGTGAAGTCAATTTTGATTTGACAAGAGCTGGGATCTGAAATGGCAGGGTGAATTGCCAAGGTGAAGCAATATGACCTGGATATGAAACCCACCAAGCTTGTTCAAGGAGTGGGTTTATACCAACTAATTTCTGAACATAACCCTTAGAAAGTAGATCATGATGCTGATGATGAGCTCCCTATGCCTGTTTTCATTGGGTCAATAGATGAGTGGTATTCAAATTTCAGATATTGCTTACCTTTTGTGATATGGGAAATCAGCAGAGCTTTTTTGAGGTGCGTAGACAAAGAATACCAAAAGAGGTTGTTAGAAGCTTTCCATAGAAAAGCATGCACTTGCAACTTCACAAGTCATGCAATTCAAAATTCTTCAATCCTATATTATTGGCCCATGATTTTCAAAGCTTTATATGAATGGATTTCAAAGTGCATAGCTTGCAAACAATTTGTGGGAAGGCCTGAGCTTATTTACTTACCTCTCAGACTAGTTGTGATTGAAGAACCTTTTTAACAATGGGGGCTTGACTTCATTGGCACTTCGAATCCCCACTCCAGTTGTGGTCACTCTCTGTTTTGACAGTAAAAAAGTACTTCACCAAGTGGGTAAAAGTGATTCTTATTAAACAAACAGCTTCTAAAGGTTTTACAATTTCATAAAAAAGAATATCTTGATCTGGTATGAGGTATCCTATACGATATTCATGGACAATGCCTCCAAATTTTCTTTTTTGTACTTCTCGATTTCTGCCATAGTCATCGGGTTTCATTATTTCACTCTTCAAACTATTTACCGGTTAGGTAATGGACAAGAAAACTCCAACAAAAACAATATCACAACTATCATCCGCAAGCTTATTGATGAAATTGAAGCAATTGGCATAAACATTTGTACGATGAATAATGGGTGGATCAAATCACTCGGAAAAGGTCCATTTAAATTAATTTATGGGATTGATGTAATGATTCTGATCTCATTGGAACTTCTTGCACCATAGCTTGCTCATATTATTGAAGAGGAAGAATTCAAAGACCCACTTAAAGCGAGGATTTTTATATAGCTCACTAAATTGGAAGAAGAACATGTTTTGGTTGTTGACTGGATTGCAACTCATCAAGGTAAGGTGAAGAGAATATGATTGTAAGGCTAGTTAAGAATAGTTTCAAATTGGGGATTGAGTAATCTCGTGGGATGAAAGAAGAGAGCCAAAGCGACAACTATGGAAAGGTCAACTCTCTATGATTGGGTCTTTTCAAAACTTGTTACTTTTGTGGGGACAATATATACTACTTGGCATACAAAGATGGTACTCATTTTCCATTTCCCTATAGTGAGCAATATCTAAAGAAATTACAGCTATCAAAGATATAACAATAGGTCCGCCAACAGGAATAGCAACAACCAAGTAGAGTCATCTCAAAACAAAATGACATAAATAAATGTATGTGAAATTGCATTGCCCCAATTGGTGTAGAGTTCACAATACCGCTAAGCATGGTGAATTAGATTGTATAGAGTTCTGTCATGCATTTAAAGTTTTTCAAGGTGAATTGGATAACTATGAAATAATTCCAAATACAAATGATATGGCTAACCCATCTCCAATGATAGAAAATCACCTAGCTCGCTATGATGGTGGAGACTTCACAATACCGCTAAGCATGGTGAATTAGATTGTATAGAGTTCTGTCATGCATTTAAAGTTTTTCAAGGTAAATTGGATAACTATGAAATAATTCCAAATACAAATGATATGGCTAACCCATCTAATGATAGAAAATCACCTAGCTCTGCTATGATGGTGGAGACTTTTTCTTTCCCATTACAGGAGGACAATGAACCAGAGGAGAATATGGATGAGATCCATGTGTTTCAACAAGGCAAGAGTAACTACGCATTAAGGAACAAAGCTAACAACACAACATCCACACCTCAATGTTAGCACTACTCCACCAGATCCAAAGGTGAAAGACGAGCCTCCTCTTCCAAAGGAGAATGATTCCAATCCACAACAAAGTAGCTTAGGTATGCATAAAACCAGTTACAACATTGTTGTAATATCCCCTTCTTGGTCGAAGACCCTTAGCCCAATTTTGTTTCCTGACGGCTAAGGGGTGATAAAAAGGGAAACTATAGTCTTAATAAATTATTATAAAGTGCATAAAAAGAAACTTTATAAAAACACTTATATTAATTTATTAATGACTTAATAAAAATAAAAGAGAAAAGATAAAGTGAAATTAGAAAAAGAAAAAGAAAAGAAGTCACTTTATATTTTTATTTCCCTAGGGGAAAATGTGACCCATGTTGGGACGTGATAAATACCAAAAAGAATTGAAGGTGGGAAAAGGTATTTGATTCGTGGTTGTGGGTGGCTACTAAGCCAAGATTGCTTATAAAAGCAAACGTACTTGGATTTGTAAAACATCTCTTTTATTATATACAAATTCCGATTTTTGTCCGAGCTTGAGAGATTTGCAAAATAATTTCTAAGGACGAAAACCCTTGGAGATTATCTCTTGAGGACGAAAACCCTCTTGAGATCTAGGATCACGAAAACTATTTTTCTATGTTGTGAAGATTTTCCAATTCAGGGGTTTCTATTGAGGATCAAGATTCAAGGAGTTATCTGTGTTTTCCAGTAGTTTTCCAACAACGTTGAGGACTAAAGTTGTAGATTTGTACAAGGGTGTGAAGGAGAATATTTTCATGTGATTCTTCCTTATTTCCAGCAGTGGAGTGACCCATACAAAGAGCTGATTTATGGTGTTTTGGATCTGTTTTGGAGCTGATTTAGGTTGCTGATTATAATTCTGATTTTTAGAAATCAAATCAGCCAATTTGCACAATTTTTGGGTCAAAGAATTGGTGTTTCCAATTGTATGTCTGAAGGGGCAGTCTGCAGATTTTAATAAATAATTCCAGCCTGTTATTGATGCACAATCTGGTATTTTCTCATGATTTTATCCTTATAAAATTTGCTGATTTGTTTGATTGAAAGATTCAGTGGTTTTGCTTCATATTTGGTGAATTTTCATTCCTATACCAAGTCACATTTTCTGGGATAATATTCAGATCTGCATATAATAATTTTTATATATTCTCTAGACATTGCATTTTTGTTTGGGATTTGCGGGAAATCCATCCGGGGTTAAAAATGTCCATTTGGGGACATTATAACTGTGGAGGACATGAAAAGATTAAAGCAAACATAACATTGCACGAGCTGGTTCAAATCAGCAAACGAAGCGAGATTTATTGTTGAAATCTTTAGACAATAAGACCCTTAGAGGACTCCAAAAATCTTCTCATGCCAATGTTGCGTTGTACTAAAACAAAATTGAAGTTCCTCCTTTCCTTTTAATTGTTAGAATATTTGGAAAAAACTTGCATAACTGCCTAGTTGATTCAGGAGCATCTATAAACATTATGCCTTCTAGCATTTGCAAGAAACTTGGCTATACCCCAATTAAATCTGATAGGGTAGTGGTCCAACTAGACAAGTCTAAGGTAGAAGTAATTGGGGAACTTTTGAATGTTCATATGCAATTAGCATCTGAGCCTAGAATTCAACAATTCATGGATATTTAGGTTGTAGAGATCCCTGAGGCATATGACATGTTGTTGAGTAGGGACTGGTCAAAGGTTTTGAATGGTTATATGTCAACTGATTGTTCTCACATGTGGTTGCCTTGAAGGGGAATTCCAAACCAGATTAGGATAGAAAGGGAACCTAAAATGAAGCATATGATCACTGAGTATAATGCCAATAATGAAGAAGCTAAGTTTTGCTCAGCTAATGTTGGAGTATACACATTGCATGTGGAGAAACTGGAATTGTTGGAAGAAAACCAAGACCAAGAGGCATATTCATTGGCTACATCTGTTATTGCTCTTATGCCTACTCGGGAGTTAGAGAAGAATAGAATGGTGGTATGGTTCCCATGCCTTCGATACCAGATAACATAGAGCATTTTCAGGCATTTAATGATGATCAACAAATAATTCAATTTTTGAATAGCTCTGATTTTTTTTCATCTCAGATTATAGATGAGGACTTGGATGATTTAAATGATGATGATGTTTTAAATTTAAGGAGAATAGGATTCCTAAAGGCATGATCTCTCTTGAAAGAATGTTTGATTCGACCAGAAAAATTGGAGTGTTGCTAGACCTAAGGTAAGTGATAAAGATTATGATCAACTCAACCTAGGCACTAGAGAGAAGCCTAACTTGGTAAATGTTGGCCTAACATGTTCAAATACGAGAAGGATAAGGTGAAAAAATTGCTAAAGAATTACACATATCATAACATGGTCCTATGATGACTTAAAGATCTTTGATCCTAGAGTTATCACCCATACCATACCATTGATGGAAGATCACAAACCTTTTAGGCAAAGGCAAAGACCGGTAAACCCAATTTTAGAACCTTTGATTTACAAAGAGGTAAAGAAATTGTTGATTGTTGGAATAATTTTTCCATTAGACACTCAACTTGGGTGGCTAATTTGGTTCATGTTTAGAAAAAGAGTGGAGAAATAAGACTATGTGTAGATTTCAGGAACCTAAATAGAGCCTAAAAAAGACAACTATCCCCTTCCTTCTCTTGATGAGGTCATACAAATTGTTAGTGGGTCTGAAATGATGTATTTTCTTGATGGTTTTTAGGATACAACCAGGAATAGTTGGAAAACTCGCCGAGTTGGCGAGTACTCTAAAAAAAATCCCAAATGAGTACTCTCCTGAAAAACTCACCACCCGAGTTTTTTCGAGTTTTTGACGAGTATTCCGAGTATTTTTCAATGTCAATCATCATAAATTCATATTACTTATCAACCGATTGTTGTATTCGCATGATGATGTGATTTTGTATTGTATTTGTATTCAAATCTAATAGAAAACACTTCTCCAACATTTTATGGGCTCATTTGATTCATTTTGTAGCTTGTGTTGCTTAAAATTTATTTTTTTAAAGAAATTTGTGTATTTTTAAGTTCTTTAGTATTCTTGAGTATTGGCGAATATTGCCGAGTATAATTTTTTTGGTCTCGCAAGTATTTGCAGTACGAGTATGCGAACTATGTAACTAAGTGTTGGTAAACAAAGATGATAGGATGAAAACAACCTTCACCACCAAGTGGGGAACGTTTGCCTATAGGAGGATGCCCTTTGGTTTAATCAATGTTGGAGCAACGTTTCAAAGAGCAATGGATCATGCTTTTCAAGGTCATAATGGCAAATGTATTATCATTTACATGGATGATCTAACTATGTTCTTTAAAAACAGGTTGGACAACGTGGGGCACTTACAAAAGGTTTTGAAAGAGTAGAAGGTATGGCATCTCTTTAAATCGAAAGAAGAGCATATTTTGCATTACAAAAGGTAAACTACTTGGCCATGTCCTCACGAAGGAAGTTATATCTATTGACCTTGATAGAGTTAATAGTATTTCAAAAATCAGTCCTAATAACAAGAAAGAATTGAAATCCTTTTTTGGCAAGATTAATTTTGTGAGGAAATTCATTTCTGGTTTTGCTGAAATTGTTAGACCATTGAATGCCATGCTAAAGAAGGATGCTAAAATTGAGTGGACAACTGATGCTAAGAAGTATTTCAAAGATATTAAGGAAGCAATAGCCTAGGCTCCTGTTCTAATCAGTCTAGACTTCACCAAGGACTTATACTTGTATTCATGTGCTTTTGATCACACCATTGTTGTTGTGTTAACTCAGATGTCAAAAGACAGTGAGCATCGAATTGCATTCATGAGCACACACTTGAAGGATGACCAGCTCACCTATTATGTGATAGACAACCAAGCCTTCGCCTTGCTAAAATCAGTAATGTTTTTAGACATTATATACTTAGAAGCAAAGTGCATGCAATTGTTGCAGACCTGGCCATTAAATTGATGCTAGGGCATAATGAGTTGGGGAAAGAAGAGGAAAATTGATGACAAAGTTACAAGAATTTGATTTAGAAATTAAACACTGCCAAAATGGTCAGAGGTCAAGGCTTGGCACAACTCATAGCCAATGTTGATCCAAGGATTGATATCATGCAAGTGGACAAAGAGGATGTACTAAAAGAAGAATGGTATAGTCATATCATTCATTATCTGCTTGTATGGCACATGTCCACCTGATTTAAACAAAAAAAAAGGAGAGTCTTAAGGGTGGATAAAGGACTTCATATTAAAAAGGAAGTCCTTTATAGGAAGAACTATGAAGGTGTCTATTTGAGGTGCGTCTCCCAAGAAGAAGCTGCTGATATCATATACAACTTCCATAAGAATATTGGAAGTGGTCATCCATTAGGAAGAGTAGCTATTCATAAGATTTTAAAGTTTGGTTATTATTGACCAACGATATTCAAAGATGCACATGCACATGTTAGAAGTTGCCTTCAATGCCAAACTTTTTTGCTACAGAGAAACACATGCATCCATGCCATTACAACCACTAATTGAGAGCAGACTTTTTGTACAATGGGGCTTAGATTTCATTGGGGTGATCAACCCAAATTCATCAACTGGGGATAAATATGTACCGACTACCACTGATTATTGCACAAGGTGGTGTAATGAATCCCCTAGGACATGTTAGGACATTACACAAATCTGATCACACACAATCCAAATAATTAATTTCAAACCCTGCAAATTTTAAAAATTAATTCCCGCTTAACCGTTCATGCAAAAATCTTCAAACTTTGGATTTTGGGTCACAAAAATATGAAGAACAATATGCAAAAATCAGATTTCGCACAGCCAACCGAAACCCTAATTTTGACCTAAAAAGTAGGTCGCCCAACACTTTTAGGGCACAAAAACTCCTCCAAAAATTATGAAATCAATTTATCCTTATTCCTCCTAATTTATATAATCAAATGCAATATTAAATCAACCCCAAACTGCAGATCTGAAATAAATATTAATTTACCATACCCAGAAAAGCCTGCAGACAGCTGAAATATTCTAAAATTGATATCTCACTCAAAACTCAATATTTCTTCACCAAATAAAATGCAGATTGTTCTATAAATTAAGATCTTTCCAAAGAACTAAAGATCTGAATTTTGTGACAGCCAAAAACCCTCCAAACAACCCCAAAATCCTCAACCCAGTCGCTAGGGTTAGAATAAGTTTACTGCATTAAAAATCAGATCATAAAACACCCAACAATCATCAATAACATCCAAATATCCTCCTCAAATAAATGCGCCACTTATCCAAACAAGTCGCCAATGCTTGCAAGCATAAATCATACAAAGAACATACTTCAACACAAGATAACTCAACAAATGGAACAAGAGAGAATACTTCAATTGATCAAACCAACTTACTAACTTCCCATGCAAGAGAGAGAGAGAAAGATTTAATGGGCATGCATCCCAACTCCAAGCATGGAGCATAAAATAAATATCATCATAACATGAGTCTAACAATGATCCTAGCACTCCTTTTATAAGCAAGGAGGCACAAAATTTGAAATCCCTAGGAGAGGGAAATTATTAAATAAAAGTAGTTTATTATCCCTAGGTGTGGCGCCTCTTTTAAAAAGGTGATTTTAATATTTAAAAGCCACCTAAATATTATTTAATTAATTCCCCTTTTTAATTTGCATTTTGGGAATTTAATTAAATAATTACTTGCTCCATAAATATAAATAATTAAATAATTAAATAAATATTGCTTTATAATGTCAAATGATTAAAATCACTCTCCAGGCAATATTATAAAATTATTTAATATAATTTTCCTCGCAACATCCCTAAAGCCCACGGGAATGATAGGGTAAGGGTCTTCAAAATAAGACATTACAACCACATTACAACCATGATAGGCTAATGTCAAAGTTTTGCTAATGAGAGAAACACATGCATCCATGCCATTACAACCACTAATTGAGAGTAGACCTTTTGTACAATGGGGCTCAGATTTCATTGGGGCGATCAACCCAAATTCATCAATTGGGCATAAATATGTACCGACTGCCATTGATTATTGCACAAGGTGGTCTGAAGCCATTGATATTAAATATTGTAGGACTATTGAGGTTGTTCAATTCCTAGAAGAAAGTATCATAACCAGGTTTGGACATCCTTTTTCCCTCATATGTGACAATGGACTATCCTTTGCATTTGCAAAATTCACCAAATGGGCCTTTGATAATAAGATAATCATCAAATTTGCATCGAATTATTATCCTTAAGGCAATGGAGTGGCTGAGTCAACAAACAAAATTTGATTAATGCCATCAAAAAGTCAGCAGACAAGAAGCCAAGAGAATGACATTCTTTACTAAAGTATGCACTATGGGCTGATAGGACAAGATACAAGCAACCTGCATGGTCAACAACCTGTTTTCCCAATCACCTTTAGGTTGTCAACCTATGAGTTTATGCAAGAGTGCATGGAAGGAGGAGAAAATTGGAGCAAGAGTTATAGATATTTTCCAAATGGAAGATGTAAGAGACTTTTCCTTGCAAAACTTAAGTAGGCATCAAGATATTGTAAAAGATGGTTTGAAAAAAGAGCCAAGGAAAAATCATTTGAATATCAGATTTGGTACTTGATCGGACAAAGCCAATGAGAAAAAGGGGCAGCATGGAAAGTTTGCACCACTATGGATTGGATCGTACCAAATAGCTGAAATTTTGGGTCAGAATTCCTTCAGATTGAAGGACTTGCAAGGGAAGGATATGATGCTGCCAGTCAATGGACAATTCACGAAGCATTACTTCTCTGCAGCTCCATCCCAAGTCCCTACTGAATGATCAAATAGGGAAGTAGATTAGTTTTCTGCTTTAGTAGATTACTCTCTTGTTTTAGTATATTAGTTTTTGTTTTGATATATTAGTTTCCCTGGTTTCTTGCTTTCTTTCTGCTGTTGCTGTTGGTGTTTTGCCTTGACTTGCTTTTTTGTCACAATGAGGAACTCTTGAAATATGTGGAACATAGTTACAATCAAGTTTTTAGAACTATGTAAAACAAGCTGAAAATTTTGAATTAAAGAAATGATTGATCTTCATTGAAAACCAGCTCTATATTCCTTGAAAATTTGTTTGTCTTGAACCAATCTGAGAATCAAACCAAGCACTTCTTGATTAAGAACCCAAATCAGTTTTGCATTTATATCATGTTTTACTTCCGGAACCAAGTTGATCATAGAGGTAGGGTCATTCTTGAACACCTCTTTGAAACCAGTTTGGGCATTAATAAGATCATTGTTTTGAATTGCATAATACCAAGTAGTGAACCAAGGTTGAAATAAATTGAATATGAATTAGAACACTTTGAGAATTTCTTGGTCACTTGAACTTTCATTGAAAATCAGATTTGCCCCTTTAAAATGTACTCTACTTGAGGGAATTCCCTCTATTTCTTTAAGAGTTCTGAACTGTGGCAAGTATGAAATGTCCTGAGAAGAATTTGAAAGTGAAGTTTTGTATCTTTTATTTAAGCCGCCGTCACGAAAAATAAATTGCCCAAAATGTTAAATGAATTTTAGAAAGGTTCTAACTTAGAAAGGTTGAGAATTTTTGGCACTTGAAGGATGTTATGATGTATATGTAATGGAGATTTGCACCCTTTATCTTATTATATCATTCATTTATGATTTATTATCTTTAGGAGTTCTGAATTGGCCATAGGTTAGAATGGTATATATAGGGGAAATGTTTGTGAGTTAATCATCATATTGAGTAGTGAAGTTTTGTATGGAGGTTACCCCTCGAAGTGGTTTGGAGGTTGCCCCCTCGAAGTGGCAAAATTATATAAATATTGTCATCATTTATCTATATTTTGGTGTTTAAATGTTATTTTAGATAGGTTCTAATTTATACAAGTAATATTTACAAGCTTCACAATGAAATGATGCAAATACTAAAGTTTTTCTTCCTGATCTTGCTTGTTGTTAAAGGAGAATGCCTAGTTGATCTAACTTGACAAATCTTTAAACCTGCTACCTTGGTTCCTAAACTTTGAGAAGAAAACATCCGAAGCTGCGCAAGCATAAAAACAAAAATTTCCTTCGAAAGATGGTTTTGCAACCTCTATTAGGCTATGGATGCTTGATTGGCAATGGAGCAAGGCCATGATAGAGCCAAAGGCATCTCTATTGGGGTTATGAACTGGCCGGGCAACAGAGCAATGCCCGAGCATGCCTCCCTTTTGAACCATCCCAAAAAAGAAGAAAATGAGAGCAAAATCAGTGTTGAGTCATCAAATAAGTTTTTCATCCAAAGTGACAACAATTTCAAGGAAGAACATGGTTAATAAACTGATTTTCACACACTTAGCTCTCTTTCTTCATGATTTACTACTTAGTATGTCACTTAAGATGATTAAGGTATTTATTTCTTTCAAGGTAGGCACACATTTGTTTTTTTGATTAGGTTACATAGGGAGAGGGCCCTAGCCCATTATGGCATCACCAACCCACACCGGTCGTGGAACCATCTAAGGATGGAAGTTTTAAGCTCTTGGCTAGCCCATAGATTAAACCACATTATCGTGGTGCCCTATCACCAGGGTATCCAAACCGTCGGTAGTAGGCCGCCTTAACACGGAGCCAAGATTTGAACCTTGGACCTCCTAATTACTAGGAGACCCAAGAACTACACCACTACCCGTTGGATAAGGTAGGTGCACTAGGAAGAATTCATTCTTTTACTGCACATTTGAAAACCATTATTCTAGCTTCTAAATACCAGTATTTTCCCTTCTCGGTCGCCGTTGTTATTGATAAGGTAGAAAATGATTGCATTTTAAAAGGTAGACCCTCTATAGTTTGTACCGAATTATTTACCCTTTGGGATAGAAATTGTTAAAGAAATCATGTTTGTGTTTGTTGTCCATGGGTTTGAATAGTTGGGATATTATTATTAAGATCAATTATAAACTCATTTAATAATAATATTATAATATATCATGTTGAGTTGTATTTACAACTCATATTAGTTTGTAATATATTATGAGTTATCACAACGACTCATAGTATTAGGATAGATTAATATTGAAAACCATTATTCTAGCTTCTAAATACACAGGTATTTTCCTTCTCGGTCGCCATTTGTTATGTGATAACTCCGCACCTTAGAAAATGATTGCATTTTAATAGGTAGGGACCCTCTATAGTTTGTACAAGTTGGTAAATTGGAATTATTTACCCTTTGGGATAGAAATTGTTAAAGAAATCATGTTTGTGTTTGTGCTCCATGGGTTTGAATAGTTGGGATATTATTATTAAGATCAATTATAAACTCATTTAATAATAATATTATAATAAATCATGTTGAGTTGTATTTACAACTCATATTAGTTTGTAATATATTATGAGTTATCACAAGGACTCATAGATTAGGATAGATTAATATTGTTGTGAGATATAATCTCACGTAGCTATTTTTAAGAGTGTGAGATTTTTGGGGATAAAGGAGATTGTGGATATAATACTTGACTCTATTTTATAGGATCAAATACATGTATAAAAAGCTCTGTGAAATGGATAAAATATCCCGGATGGATTTGAAGAAACATTATAATATATTTTCGGTGTTATTTGATTAAATTTGTGTGTTCATCTTGAATGCAATCTAAACCAAAATAATAGAAATAAT
Organism: Taxus wallichiana var. yunnanensis; assembly: GCA_018340775.1. Lineage (NCBI taxonomy): Eukaryota > Viridiplantae > Streptophyta > Pinopsida > Cupressales > Taxaceae > Taxus > Taxus wallichiana. The sequence continues at coordinate 762,418,570 of CM031244.1, forward strand.
CTTTAAGTGGAGTTACCTTACTCTTTAAATAATAGTGCTTGTACTTAAATGAATTACTTATACTAAATCTTTACTTGGTTTTACTTAGTTATTAAAAGACACTTGCACTTAAACATTCTAGTACTCGCACTTCATATGTGCGGGAACTCGCATTTGGTTATTTCTTTTCCCTTGCACTCGCACTCTACAATTTTCTCGCACTTCGCACTTCAAAAATATGATTTTGGGCCAACTGAAAGTTTGACTTTTTTCTCACAAGTCAAAAAGTGAAGACTCGCACTTCTAAGAGTGAGTATTCAAAGGAGAGAGCTTGGGGATGCGAGTATGCAAAACTCGCACTCCCAAGAGTGAGTATTCAAAGGAGAGAGCTTGCGATGCAAGATGCAAAACTCGCACTTCCAAGTGCGAGTATTCAAAGATCACTTTTTCAAGTGCGAGTATTCAAAGATTTTGGTCCTCACATCTCCTACCTCATGAAAAATTAACTCACACTCCAAAAATGCGAGAAAAGGTCAAAGAAAATCAAAAGTAAAAAGGTCAAATACACGTCACCAATTGCAAAGGAGAGCTAATTCAAATGGTACACGTGGCATTCCGGTGTCATAAGCATGGAATCCTACTGTCATTACATATGGCATTTTGTATGTCGTGCATGTGATTTTGAGGTCACATGAAGGCCAATTAAGACTAATGGCTATAATTTATCCTAGGTTGTACAGGTGTAAAGTCCACATTCAAAAGGCTCATCAATTCAAAAAAGCAACGTTCTCTAGGGGTGGAAAACATCAAGTCATACATTATGCGCCATTAATATGGAGCATGCCATTTTAGATAAAAGATTGCCTAAATTAAAAGAATCATGTGTTAACCGAGAAAATTCATTCATGCCTTCAAATTGCAAATTTCTGTGAGTTGATCCCATTTTTTTCACCCATTTGCAAGTAGTTTTATTTTGACGGATCCATTACAACTTTGCAAGCCTTTAATCTTCAGTCATGGCGGAAGAACTAGGACCTTCTAACATAGATGCATTCCTGTATTCTTATTTAGACACCAGAGTGATGCAGACACTGTGTTCAACTCGGCTTCACTTGACCATGAATTTCAACATTATTCAGCCATTTTCTCAACAATTCAGAGAGAAAGGCTTGACACATAAGCCATAGACGAAGTAGAGATGTCGGTTGATCAAGCACAAAGGGCCAAAGACATTAGGCTATTGAAAAGAGCAGGCCTCCACCTAATTGCAGCTAAGCCTGAGGTATTTCAGTGTCTAGGATTATTCTCTTTCCTTCTTATTCATGTAAAGGCTAAGAATTGGGCTTTGTTTTCCAAATCTGAGACCAATAGAGTAGCTTTCGCTGGGCATGCCTTTAAATCTTATTACAGATTACCTGATGCCGGCACCCTCTCTAACTCAACCACATTTGAATCTTGGATGGCCACATGCGAAGGGTCATTTTGCAGAGCTAGGCCAAGGATCCAATTGATAACATGGATGATCCTCACCTAAACGACATCCTAATTCAAAGATTCAGACCTGGAGTCTGTATAGACATCCTAATACTTTAAACATGGCTTCCTACAACTTCAATGGAACAAAGGGGGTGTTTTTTGATGGTTTTGATCATTTAGGGCCGCCCACAAGGTCTGGAGGTCCAATTTGTCTCCAAGGTAGGGCTGAAACTCCAAGTGGTGTTCGATCCACGGTTTAGTCCAAGCCAAGAAGTGCTATGCATGTATTGCGCAATCCACACTACACTCTTGTCACATTTTGCATTCTCCGGATCTCTATCTTGTCATCCCATGGATTATTTCAAGCTGCAAAGTACTGCATGAAGTTAGCTTAAAGCGGGTAAAGCCAAAATGAGTTGCACAAAAGGAAATTGGAACTGCACATCGATAATTCAAGTTCTTGCAAAGGCAACTAAGCCCGCCAAAGTTGCAAAGTTTTTAAGAGTGATAACTTGAGGGTGTTGGATCGACAAATGAAGGAGAAAAGGAGTGCAATCCAACTCTTTGCCAACACACCCAAACACTAGACACACATGTGAACACCCTTTTACATAAAGAAAATTGCTAAAGAGTAAAACATGAGATTACACAATGATCTTCCAAATGAAAAGAAAATTTCAACAAGAAAATTCAAAACTTCTAGAGGATACACATTCATTCAAGGGAATGGGGTGCATTGTTACACAACATTTCCCTACACCAAAGAAGGTGTTAGTGGAAAGTTATGACATCAAGGTGAAGGTTGTCTCAAGCTTGGATGATAACTCATGCACTCTTGAGGAAGCTTTTGGACACCATACAATTTGCTTTTCCTTTTGCAAGTTGTTGCTTGTTCGCCACATTGTTCTTTCCGAGGGCACTAAGATTCACGGTGATGCATCTTGTTTGTGCCACTAAGCACTTAATGTGACTTAAATCTTTTGTACCTTTATTGGAAGAACATGAATCTTTCTTCTTCCCCTTTTGACCCTTCCCGGGTTGTCCGTTCTTACCTCCTCTCCTCACCTTCTCAATAAGGGCTAGGTTCGGATCTCATCGTCTCTTGCTGCAATAATTTCTCATGTTGTCTCCTCTAGGATAATAACATCCCAAAATTTATCAAAAGTGGGCATGTTCTCCCTAGCACAAACTCCCTACACACAATGTTCTCCCGAGCACAAACGCTCTACACAAAATGTTCTTTTGAGCACAAAACACACTGCACACAATGTTGCCAAGCTGTCCAGAATCAATTTAGAGGTGCGGGAGTTAGCCATAGTTAAAACTCTGGGATAGGGGATGTGGGGACAAGGTATTTGAGATGGGAAAACATTTCTTGGATTTCGGAAATGGCTAATAAAATAATATAAAAATACTAAAATTAAACAAATAAACTAAAAATGTGTTAAACAAAAATAATCTGAAATTCAAAATAATAAATTTAAATTACCTAACACATAATTTTACAAACCAATTGTACCACTATGTTTGCCATGTCTCCATTCAAGTGTGGCTGAATACTCCGTGCAAGTGGCATTGAGATGGTTAATGCTCATGTTATTGTCAATCATAAAATGAATAATCTCGAAAAAATATGTATGGCAAGACCAATAGGAAGCTTGAGAAAAATTAATCATGGCATAACCAATTGCACATTTGTTGGCATATAAACTGTCACTGAATTTTATTTGACAACCCCGTTGAAGCTTTTGCCCCATTTTGGTTAAACCAGTCAAAATAGCCAAAATTGCCCGTTTTCAAAGTTCAACTTCTAGGAAAGGTTTCAGGAGCCTTAGAGCATTTCAGAAGTCTTGGTTAAGTCAACGGAAAGGTCTCGAGTTTTCAAGGCGGAGGGAGTTATGCAATAATAGGTAGGTTGTCCTCTACTATTGTATATAGGTGATTTAGGATTTTGTTCTATTTCCTTTTATCCATTGTTTCTCTTGTGGCCTTTCCTTTTCATTTCGGCGGGTCGTGGCATTGTTCTTTGCTCTTCGATTTTATAGCCCAATGAATAAAGCACTAATCCAAACTAGAGATTCTCGATGTTCACCCTTTGTCCCTTATAGTCTAAACTGTTGTCTTAAACTTTTGATTGATTAAAACTACTTTTGAGCACCATTTTACAAATTTTTTTAAGCCCATCTTTGGTCAAAATTTTCTAAATCTTTAGGTCAATATATTACAAGTACCTAAACCTCAAAAACTCAGTTTTTTCTTGTGTTTTTGTGGTCTTTTTTTAAATTATTGGAAAATCAGAAGTTCACTTATTCTGTTGCATGTCCAAAAGCCCCAATATTCTCGACCTTACACTCTAGTTGAGGTTATCAAGGTTTGCTTACAGTTCAGTTCAATCATCCGACTTTGATTTTCTGATTTTTCACTCTATCAATTGAGACTTGGTTTTAAGAAGTTGGAGTTTACAGATATTACTTACAAGCAAGGTCAAAAGGTTGTGATTCACAATTCTTTGAATTCCTCGGCTTGTTCTTGCAAAAGCAATTTAAATCAGACTTTTTGGAACAAGTGAGCTCTCAAGTTCACAAAGGTACAAAAACAGCATTTGTTGATAAAGGAAGTTATTCTTTAACAAACACTTTTGAACTTCTCCACACCCAATACAAATGAGTTTGTGTTTAAGAATTCTGAAACCTCCGATTATCCACAAAACATATGAAAGGTGAAGTTTTAAATGGGAAAAGAGAAGGTCAGTAAAATGACATTCTTGTAACTAGTGCAGCTTACCTCTCACTTTTCTTATCCATATGACCCCACATCTTTCCTACCGAAGCAATAAATGAAGCCCATTTCTATTGAATTTATTCTAGGTTACCGGAAACGCCATAGAAGGCCTCGGGACCTTACACGGGAGTGGCGAGGGCGGGAGCGGCGAGGCTCTGCGATTTCATTTTTTTTCCTGTTTTGGCAATTTTTTCCGTTTTTGGATTTTCGGTGAAAAAAACGCAAGTATGGAAAAAAATTTGCCATTTTTGGAAAGGGTCCGGGAAGATGTAGCAGCAAAAACTTGGATGAGCCATAACTTTCAAAAGGTTGTGGCTCCAATTGCTTTGGTGTCCTTGGCGTTTTCTAAAAGTGTATATTTTCTCGAGCTCTATGCATTGATGGCGATATTTTTCTTATTTTCATAAAATCCATTTTTGCACCTTTTTTGACCAAGCAACTTCTGCAATCTTAACAATTTAATTTTATTCGTTTTGTATATCTGTACATTATTATAAATTTATAGTTAATAGTATAACTTGTCTTTTATCTTGTTTTTCATATACATAATATGTGGTTTATAATTAAATTCCTATTTAGAAGGTTGAGATTTATATATTTTTAATTTTTATATAGTTTTTGTACTTTGCCGTATCCTCTCGTATCCGGGGTCAAAAATCCATTTTCCCGTATCGGATCCCCCCTCCCGCTCCCGTATCCAAAAGCGTTTCGGTAACTTAGAATTTATTTATACACACACATGTTGGTTGGAAGTTCTCTAAGTATAATCGGTTATGAACTATCTCAAAACTGTCCCAACAACATTGTAACCACTCCAAACATAATGAAATAGAGTGTAATGTCCCCAATTCGAACAGTTAGAGCCTTACTTGGATTCTAGGGCAATCCCACAGTCAAGTAGAAGATTAAATCATGCAAATCAGATTTTTATCTGGCAACCTTGCATTATATTCTGAAAATGCGACATGATTGCTGGCAATAAACTCTCCCATCAGCTCATAGAATTATTATTTTTCACTCCCAAAATTATTTTTAGAATTTATGAACCCAAATCAGCTTATAATCCAAGCAAGATCTTGTTTGGTGACTGCTGCAATTAATATTCCAAAAACAGCGACTATGGGTGTGATATAAACCGTTGAAAATAAGCCAGCTAACAAACATATTTTTAATACCAAACAGGTCCAATAATTTGTAGCCACGCATAAATGGATGGAAACAGATTTTAGAGCCAAAATACCCAATAAAATATATCTCAGAAGGCTGCAGATTATAATGGGCTGGAACAGCACTATAAGTATTCCAAAAATGCTGAAATCGATTCAGATTGAGGCATTAAGATCATAATAGCAGTGGGCAAAACATATCAGACCTGGAACAACATATATTCAACTCAAATCATCCACTAGATGAGTCGCTGCAGCTGGTGTAGAGAAAATACAACTGCTGCACGTAAATTCTTCAATTCTTTTTTGGCAAAATTCACCACTACTGCTGGAAAATACTAACAAAATTCTGTGAAAGCTCTATAGAATTCCTCAGGGTGCAAATTCTTCTCATTCACTCATAGGTTTATATCCTCTACAGTAATTTCATAAAAGCACTAGGCTTAAGACAAATTCTGAATTTGATAAATGAGTAAGTGAACTCTTATAAATAGGAAAATTGACCCAAAGGCCACCCTCCTCCTCACCAATCAGCTGCATTGGTAGTTTCCATGCCTGGTTCTCTCTCTTAGGCCCAATCACAATTCTCTTGGGAGAGACAAAATTAATATATTTTTATCCTTTCTAACTTCCTTATTTCCCTGTTGGAGCCAAGTCGACATTTTTGCCTAGGGACATGACAAAAATAAGCATGGTCTTCTACTCAGCCTTTTGACTTTACCTTTCACTAGGCAAGTCGCCAATATCCTTTCTAGAGAGAATAAAAATATGATAAATCCCTTTTACAATGATATTTGCCTTCAAAGGCAAATCGAATTTACTCTAAGGATTATAATTAATTTTTATTAAGTCAAATAAACTAAGTCTAAGTGCTTAATAATATTATTTTATTTATTTTAGTAACTTATATTAATTTATTGTGATTTAAGTCACCCTTATATTTTTCCTTTGGCCGTCGGGTTGACAAAATGGGCCAAAGGTCTTCGATTGGGAAGGGGATATTATAGTCCTCCCTTCCCAAAATTGCTTGCCCTCAAGCAATTCCAAATTTGTTTTGTCCAAGTGCCATGCACAATAGACAAAACATGTTGTAGTGCTCTAGAATCCGAGCTCCTGTACTTATTAAGTGTGAGAGCTCTTGCCACAATACATAGCTCTCCGGATGCTCATAGTCATAGACTTGGAACAATGGCTCAACATACTCCATATAGTAGACTTCATCCTCTATCTTATCATGCTTCTCATGAGGAAAATAAATTTGAATTTGTAGCAATAGATAAGATATATTATCATGCTCTTCATACCTTGGAGTATCGCTGATTTCATCATCCTTTGTGATAGCTTGACCTATCACATAATCTGCATCCCGTGCAATCTGCTCCTCAAGAATTTCTCCTTCCACGCTCTTGGTTGCCACAATTTGAGGAATGCCATTCCTCATGCCTTGCTGCCCACTAAGCGAAGACATCTTTCCCTTGAACTCTTGTAGGTGTTGTCTTGCTTGAGCAGCTATCAACCTAGAAGCTCTAGCTCTGCTATTCCATTCCTCACACCTCTTAAGAGTGTCCATCACATCATCCTTGCTTGCATATATAAATTTCTTCTCATGTTTATTAGCAAGCAAAGTTTCACTAATGGGAATCATACCTTTCTCTCTAGGCCCTTCTTCTTCTTCTTCCCTTGGTTGCAGATCTGACTTGTTCTCCTTCATGGGTATAGACTCCATGGTTTCATCCTGCACATCAAATCTCTCTAGAAATTTTTGTGAGAAACCTGCAAGTGAATCAACCGATTCAACCCCTTGGGTCTTCAACAATTGACGCCACCATGTATGTGCTTCTCCAGCCATGTACATAGAGATGAGCTCAAGAGCATCCTCTTGACACAAGGGATTACCATGCAAGAATGTTTTAAATTCCTGCAACCAACACCTAGCAGAGATCTCTTCCGTCCCATCAAAGAAAGGAACTTCGATTGCGACTTCATCCTTCCTTTCAACCGCATTGAAATATGATTTTCTCTCCTCTCACACACCTGGGAGAATCATCGCTCACGATACCACCGTAATGTCCCCAATTGGAACACTTAGACCCTTACTTGGATTCTAGGGCAAACCCATAGTCAAGTATAAGATTAAATCATGCACATCAGATTTTTATCTGCAACCTTGCATTATATTCTGAAAATGCGACATGATTGTTGGGAATAAACTCTCCCAACAGCTCATAGAATTATTATTCCCAAAATTGCTTTCCTCAAGCAATTCCCAATTTGTTTTGTCCAAGTGCCATGCACAAAAGACGATTAATGCTGTAGTGCTCTAGAATCCGAGCTCCTGTACCTGTTAAGTGTGAGAGCTCTTGCCACAATACATAGCTCTCCGGATGCTCATAGTCATAGACTTGGAACAATGGCTCAACATACTCCATATAGTAGGCTTCATCCTCTTTCTTATCATGCTTCTCATGAGGAAATTAAATTTGAATTTGTAGCAATAGATAAGATATATTATCATGCTCTTCATACCTTGGAGTATCGCTGATTTCATCATCATTTGGGATAGCTTGACCTTTCACATAATCCGCATCCTGTGCAATCTGCTCCTCAAGAATTGCTCCTTCCACGCTCTTGGTTGCCACAATTTGAGGAATGCCATTCCTCATGCCTTGCTGCCCACTAAGCGAAGACATCTTTCCCTTGAACTCTTGTAGGTGTTGTCTTGCTTGAGTGGCTATCAACCTAGCAGCTCTAGCTCTGCTATTCCATTCCTTACACCTTTTAAGAGTGTCCATCACATCATCCTTGCTTGCATATATAATTTTCTTCTCATGTTTATTAGCAAGCAAAGTTTTACTAATGGGAATCATACCTTTCTCTCTAGGCCCTTCTTCTTCTTCCTCCCTTGGCTGCAGATCTGATTTGTTCTCCTTCGTGGGTATAGACTCCATGGTTTCATCCCGCACATCAAATCTCTCAAGAAATTTTTGTGAGAAACTTGCAAGTGAATCAACCGATTCAACCCCTTGGGTCTTCAACAATTGACGCCACCATGTATGTGCTTCTCCAACCATGTACATAGAGATGAGCTCAAGAGCATCCTCTTGACACAAGGGATTACCATGCAAGAACGTTTTAAATTCCTGAAACCAACACCTAAAGAGATCTCTTGTCCCATCAAAGAAAGGAACTTTGTACCACTTCATCCTTCCTTTCAACTGCATTGAAATCTGATTTTCTCTCCTCTCACACAGGCTGGGAGAATCATCGCTCTGATACCACTGTAATGTCCCCAATTCGAACAGTTAGACCCTTACTTGGATTCTAGGGCAATCCCACAGTCAAGTAGAAGATTAAATCATGCAAATCAGATTTTTATCTGGCAACCTTGCATTATATTCTGAAAATGCGACATGATTGTTGGAATAAACTCTCCCAACAGCTCACAGAATTATTATTCTTCACTCCCAAAATATTTTTTAGAATTTATGAACCCAAATCAGCTTATAATCCAAGCAAGATCTTGTTTGGTGACTGCTGCAATTAATATTCCAAAAACAGCGACTATGGGTGTGATATAAACCCTTGAAAATAAGCAGCTAACAAACATATTTTTAATACCAAACAGGTCCAATAATTTGTAGCCAAGCATAAATGGATGGAAACAGATTTTAGAGCCCAAATACCCAATAAAATATATCTCAGAAAGCTGCAGATTATTATGGGCTGGAACAACACTATAACTATTCCAAAAATGCTGAAATCGATTCAGATTGAGGCATTAAAATCATAATAGCAGTGGGCAAAACATATCAGACCTGGAACAACATATATTCAACTCAAATCATCCACTAGATGAGTTGCTCCAGCTGGTGTAGAGAAAATACAACTGCTGCACATAAATTCTTCAATTCTTTTTTGGCAAAATTCACCACCACTGCTGGAAAATACTAACAAAATTCTGTGAAAGCTCTATAGAATTCCTAGGGTGGAAATTCTTCTCATTCACTCAAAGGTTTTAATCCTCTAGAGTAATTTCATACAAAGCACTAGGCTTAAGACAAATTCTGAATTTGATATATGAGTAAGTGATATCCTCAGCCAAGTCGAACTCTTCATATATAGGAAAATTGACCCAAAGGCTACCCTCTTGCTCACCAATCAGCTGCATTGGTTGTTTCCATGCCTGGTTCTCTCTCCTAGGCCCAATCGCAATTCTCTTGGGAGAGACACAAAATTAATATATTTTTATCCTTTCTAACTTCCTTATTTCCCCTTGGAGCCAAGTCGCCATTTTTGCCTAGGGACAATAAAAAAATAAGCATGGTCTTCTACTCAGCCTTTTGACTTTACCTTTCACTAGGCAAGTCGCCAATATCCTTTCTAGAGGGAATAAAAATATGATAAATCCCTTTTACAATGATATTTACCTTCTAAGGCAAATCGAATTTACTCTAAGGATTATAATTAATTTTTATTAAGTCAAATAAACTAACTATAAGTGCTTAATAATATTATTTTATTTATTTTAGGCACTTATATTAATTTATTGTGACTTAAGTCACCCTTATATTTTTCCTTTGGCCGTCGGGTTTACAAAATGGGCTAAAGGTCTTCGATTGGGAAGGGGATGGAGGATTACATGGAGGACCTCTTAATTCTTTCGTTTATGTATTTTAACATTGGTATAAGAGCCTCTAGTGCTCAACGGGGTTTGAAATATGAGGAAGCTTGGTAAGAAGTACAAATTTTGAGGAATAGAAGATTGTAATTTTGAGGAAGTCATACATTAGGGCATAAATTGAGGAACACCATTTTGAGGATATGAAAAATAGTTTGGTCCTTTTTGACAATTTGGTCATGTTTTGAGGAGATAAACAAATAGTGTGGTTGCGATTTGAGAAGATACACAAAAGGTTGGTTATTCAAGAAAATACACGACAATATAACTCTCGGATGCCATTTTGAAGGGGTGTTGATAGGATTTTTTGTGATTTCATGGGTGCAATACTCGGATGTGAGAAGTCTCTAGGGCACGAGATTTCTCCAATGCCTAGTCTCTAGGGCATTGGAGTTCGTGGACCATTTGCTCGAAAATGATGTGTTTTGAGCAGTTTTGAATAACCAAAATCCATTAAATTATGAATAACGAGAATTACCTAAAATTGTGAATACCAAACTTCCATTGTAGACTAATACAAAAGCTTTGGTCAAGGGATGACACATTTTCAAATAAGCTTTTGCGGCTGTTGTATTGCTGTGGAAAATGGTGAAACTACCAAATCTTGCTCTGGAGGTGCTTGAAGTTGACTAGACAAATTATAAAGTTTGGAGCCATAAAATTCGACCATCGTGGAATTTCGCAATTGTGCTAAAATAATACTTAGCAAAAAAGGTGTGCCCACTACAATTTTTACTGATTATGACAAACATCACAAGGTGGCCTTTTTACATCAAGTAGTTGGTATATTATGAATTGATAGTTGAAGTCCAAAATGCCACTTTGGTAGGTCATCTTTGGATCAATATGAAGGAAAAATACATGACTTCAGAGAAGAACCAGTGTGTTATGCACGAAGAATTTTCTGTTTTCAACAATATTGCAAGAGGATGGGTCATTGTCAGATCACTTCGGATCTATTAATAAAAAAGTGGATGACAATGATATGGCAGTATTAGTGCTGAACAATTTTCTGTCATGATATGAGTCATTTATTGAAGCGCTCCATTTGATCGCTGAAAGTCAGATTTTGACTTTTGATAAAGCTAATTCCTATATGTTACTAATGGAACAAAGACAAACTTAGACACTTGAGTCCAGTTCTAGACAAATTGCAAGCACTGTTGTTGTTCAATCCAAAGGGAAATGGAAACGTCAACATGGAGGATCATCTCCCAATATCGAGCAAAGTCTTATTAATTGTCATAAACTTGGTTCGTGAAGAGGATTGTTGAAAGAGACAATATGACCTTGCTAACAAAAAGCGAAGGGACAAACAAATGTGGCAACAATTGAACTAGAGTTTGAAGAAAAGTATGTACACATCGAAACATGCTCATATCACAACCCTAGGTGCTGGTTCTTTGATTTCGCATCAAGACACTTCACGCGTCAAAAGATTGGTATGTAATTTTTCATGTAAATTTTAGTTCTTCTAATTCAGTTTGATTAGGTGATGGAAGATCTCATGGATTATAAGTGATAGGGATATCTCGCATAATATTAAACTATAATATCAAATTCATAGTTACAAATGTTATATATGTTCCTAACATGTGTAAGAATCTTTATCTATAAGCCATTAATGGAAAACCCCAACATTTTCAGTAAACTTCTTTGGCAAGAAAAACATTGTATCTGATGTAAAACAAAACAAATGTGTTTACCTAGGCATTGGGCAAGGAGGCTTGTATAGGTTGGTTGACCACGCCACGTTCAACATACATGCCCTAGTTGTGGATGGTAACACTAGTATCTTGGTGTGAGAGATTGGACATCTCATCCATCAATATTTAGCCAAGCTAAATAGAGCCAATTTGGTTCTTGGTTTGCTTGCTATCCAAGAGAAACATGATGTGTGTAGGGTGTTTGGTTGGAAAATAGAAAAAGAAGCCATTTCCAACTAAAGGTGCTTGGCGTGCCAAGGGGCTTTTAGATCTTGTTCATGCAAATATTTGTGAGCCATCATGGAAGTCTCCAACTGTTCTTGGTGCGAGGTACTTTCTTTTGTTGGTGGATGATTATTTTAGAAAGATTTAGGTCTACTTGAAAAAGAAGTTTGACTCTTTTGCTTCTTTTGAGAATTTTAAGGCATTGGTAGAAAATTAGGTTAGCAGATGGATCAAGACATTGAGATCCGATAATGGGAGGAATTCACTTTCAAGTAATTCAAAGACTATTGTAGTAATGAAGGCATTCATCAAAGCACTTGGTAGCCTGTACACCCCACAATGTAATGGGGTGGTTGAGAGGTGGAATAGAACTATCATGGAGATGGCATGGTGCATGATATATGGTAGAGACGTGCCATTTAGATACTAGGGAGAAGTAGTAAACACGAACGTATATATCCTAAATCGTAGTCCCTTGCAAATCCTTGCGTGAAATCACAGCTAAAGATGCTTGGTCGAGAAACAAACTTGAGGTATCATTTCTTCGTATTTTTGGTTTAGTTGCATATACTTTGGTCCTTGCTAGAAAAAGGAGTAAGTTAGACTATAAAAGTTCAAGATATAGTGATATGTCAAAGCTTATATGTTGAATGATATTTCCACTAACAAGGTAATTGTTAGTTGTGATGTTGATGTGAAAGAAACAAAGTCATTCTTTGCATGTAATCAACAAATAGTTGGTTGTAATACGCCACTAGTTATTTGTAATCAGCAAGCAACATTTGAAATTGTTGTGATTCCTTTATCATCTAAAGAGTCTAGTTCATCTCATACTCCTCCAAAGACTCCACAACATTCTCGTGGCACCCACAAGTGATACATGGGTGTATAAAAGATGCCAACTTGAGTTGGTTCCTCATCCCAGTAGAGACTCAATCGTAACAAATTTCTTTAGTTTAATGAAGGCTGAAGTGGTTTTATTCCACTTTATAGGATGTGTGGGAGAATGAAATGCCTCAATTAGATGTACAACCTCGGAGGATCGGTAAGAAAATTGTTGATTTAGAGCATGTTCATTTTGCTCTTTCTTCTGATCTTCACAAAATACTTGAGCCACAAAGATACTCTGAAGCAAAAGGCATACTTGAGTGGGAAACTGCCATGCAAACAAAGTATGATGCCTTGATAAAAAGAATAGTACTTTGAGATTGGTGGAGTTGCCTCTAGGGAAACAACCCATTGGTTGCAAATGGATATACAAAGTCAAGGACAAAGTTGATGGTACTTTGGATAAGTGTAATGGTGTAAAACAAGTCTTGTTGCAAAATGTTTCTCACAACATGAGGGAATAGATTATGAGGAGACTTTGCTCCTACTTTAAAGAAGGTCACTTTTCGGTTGCTTCTTTCAATTGCATCTCAATATGGATGGAAGGTTTTTATGATGGATATAAAAAGCGTCTTCTTGAACGAAGACTTGGTAGAGGAATTATATATGGTGTAGCTTGGAGGGTTTTAGGCATGTGGTGGTGAACATTTGGTTTGTAGGCTAATTTAGTCCTTGTATGGTCTTAAAAAGGCTCCTCGAGCTTGGTATATCAAAATAGATCAACATCTACAAGATTCTAGTTTTAAGAGTCTTTTTGATCCAAATCTTTATGTCAAAAGCGATGGTCATGACATTGTGACATTTATTATTTTTGTTGATGATCTTGCAATCATGGGTAGTGGGGTCATAGCTATTCAACGAGTAAAATCATATTTTGCGTTGCTTTAAACATGACTGATTTAGGCCTCCTACACTATTACATGGTGTGGCATTTTGACAACATGATCATATTTTCATATCTCAAGTGAATTATGATATGAATCTATTGTAGAAGTTTAGATGTCTGATTGTAATCCATCTTCAACACCTATGGAGGTCGGGCTGAAGTTATGAGCTGGTGATTATTTACTATTGGCCAATGATATCACTCTATAGACAGTTGGTTGGCAGCCTAATACATCTCATGCCCACCTGGTCGGATATATGTTTTGTTGTTAGTTATTTTTCTCAGTTTTTTAAATACGAAAACTTACACATTGGGGAGTAGCAAAACGAGTTCTTTAATATGTCAAAGGTTCTTTTGACTTTGCCATTCTATATCACAGAGACATAAATTTTAGAATGTTTGGCTTTATAGACTCGATTGGGGAGGTTCAATGGATGCTCGGAGATCTACCACTGGATACATCTTCTCTTTTGGTTCAAGAGTCTTTTCATGGCAGAGTAAGCTTCAACCCACTGTGGCAATCTCTTCCACTGAAGCAGAATACAAGGCAGCTGTCAGTGCTAGTTGTGAAGCAGTTTGGCTATGTTGGATTCTCCTTGATCTTCAGCTTCCTTAGACTGTGCCTACTCCACTTTCCATTTTTTGTGACAATCAAGGTGTACTGAAGATGGTAAAGAATCCCGTATATCATGCTCACACCAAACATATTGAGATTCATCATCACTATATTCGACAGTTAGTTGATTCTAGTGATATCTCTCTTCACTTTTGTCCCTCTAAGGAGCAGTCTGCAACTCTAATGACTAAACCTCTTGGTCTTATCTTGTTTGTAAAATTTCGGGACAAACTTGGTGTTGTTTCCGGTTTAGTCATTAAGGGGGTATTGAATGTATTTATACACACACATGTTGGTTGGTAGTTCTCTAACTGTAATCGGTTATGAACTGTCTCAAAACTGTCCCAACAACATTCTAACCACTCCCAACATAGTAAAATGAAGGACCTACACACTCATTTGGTGTGCAGTCCAATTCCTCTTAATTCTTTCCTTGTTTATGTATTCTAACCATCTATTTTTTTTTAATAAAAGACTCCTTATTTCAGAGTTGCCCTCGCGTCTTCCTACATTTTCTTCTTCCCGTTTCCAAACATTTGCCAATTATTTATAGGTGCATTCCTTTACTTTTCTCTTCAATTCGAATGTGATTTGAAGCAAAGCACTCTATGCTGGTCACAGTGATAGGTTTCAGAAAACCTGTCTATAATTATTAAAGAGAAAACACCACTTTTAGAAAACCTCTTCACACTAGGAATTGGGTAGGATTTGGGGTTCGCCCTTTATTGTCATCCTAATGCTGTTTTGAGGTATTTCTAGCAATTTGGCCTTCTTTGTGGCATGATTCTTGGGGTTTTTAGACCATCTTTCCGTGACGAATTTTTGTAGTAGCAGTTTTTTGTACCCTTCTCGCTTGATGATTGGTTAACAGGTGGGATTTCCAAAAGCCTTGCTCAAGATTTATTTACTTTTCAATCACTCCAAGCTCAACTCTTATTGTGGGGAGTTTTCATTTATAGAAGACAGGAGTTTTCACATTGTTCATGCTAAGGAAACTTGATTTGCAAAACGTTAGAAGATGTGAATAGAGAAAGAAATAATAAGAACCAAAATGCAAACTTAGTAGTTTGATAGTTTCAAAATGGTTGAGGAGGTTATAAGCAAACAATAATTTATATATAACTAATAGTGACTTAATAATAAAACTAATACTTAATACCCCTCTTAAGGCTTAGAGTACAAAAATAAATAACAAACACGTTGACAAAAATTGAAACAACATAACCAAACAAAGCACACATTTTTCAAAAGTTCTCTTTGAAAATAGTTCTTTGACTAGGTAGAACTCCATCAAGCTGCCTTGTAACCTTTGTTAAGATGTAACCACCGAGCTGAATCCCGAGTTCTCGGTTTCCACTTTCCCGAACTCCTGAATTATTAAACAACTATCCAGTCAAGCTATATCCACAACACTTCGTCAAGTTGTTTGATGACTCTTGCAAGGGTATAATTCCCAAGATCAACAAAATTTTGAACTAACTAGGCATCCATCCATTTTGAGCTTCATCTACAGTAGATCCCTATTCTGTTTTCAAATTGTGGGCTTGTTAAAATAATACATGTTCTTCATCAACACTGTTTTCACCCATTTGGTTTGTCTTTGAGCTTTTGCTTGCTGTATTTAGAAGGAAAACTGTCTAACAAAATAGTATTGTTATCTTCGTCATCTACGGTAGCATTGACTTCTGCTAGTTGTGTGATGATAGACCTCATATTGTGGCTAGACAGTGACTTTGTTATCTATGTTACACACTATTTGATTATAGATCCATAAGTTAATGCAGTAAAAATGTTTTCAAATTGTGGGCTTATCAAAATAATGTGTTCTTCATCAACGATGTTTTCACCCATTTGGTTTGTCTTTGAGCTTTTCCTTGCTGTATTTAGAAGGAAAACTGTCTAACAAAATAGTATTGTTAGCTTCGTCATCTACGGTAGCATTGACTTCTGCTAGTTGTGTCATGATAGACCTCATATTGTGGCTAGACATTGACTTTGTTATCTATGTTACACACTATTTGATTATAGATCCATAAGTTAATGCAGTAAAAATGTTTTCAAATTGTGGGCTTATCAAAATAATGTGTTTTTCATCAACGATGTTTTCACCCATTTGGTTTGTCTTTGAGCTTTTTCTTGCTGTATTTAGAAGGAAAACTGTCTAACAAAATAGTTATTGTTAGCTTCGTCATCTATGGTAGCATTGACTTCTGCTAGTTGTGTCATGATAGACCTCATATTGTGGCTAGACATTGACTTTGTTATCTATCTTACACATTATTTGATTATAGATCCATAAGTTAATGCAGTAAAAATGTTTTCAAATTGTGGGCTTATCAAAATAATTCTGAATTTTCATCCAGGCACAATGAATTCACCCATTTGGTTTGTCTTTGAGCTTTTTTTCCTGTATTTAGAAGGAAAATAACAAAATAGTTTTGTATTCTGAGTCATTTAGCTTGATTTCAGTTGTGTCATGATAGACCAATATTTGCTAGACAGTGACAATATCTATTTTACACACTATTTGATTATAGATCCATAAATTAATGCAGCAAAAATGAAACACTGTCTATATTCTGAATTTCTCACCCATAGACAAAATTATGCATAGTATAGTACTGTAACCTTAGGTTCTTTTGGTCTGGTGTTTCAAACTAGAATTTGTCAAATATTCTGAGTTTCATCATTTCAAACTCACGACAATAAATGAAAAGTCATACTGTTTGTTTTGATTCAGAAATTGCACTAGTTGTTTATATTAATTTCTTACTTTAATTTGTTACCTAGTAGTCTGTAAATGTTGAAAAACCTTTTTTCTAGATTTAATTGGTGTTTAACAAGCTTGTTTAGAATTTGCAAAGTTTCTTGTGCCTTGGACATCATTCAAACTCAGACAATAAACCTTGAAAATCATGACGTTTTTCCTGATTCAATTCGTGCACTAGTTGTCTATAAATCACGACTTTAATTTGTGCCCTAGTAGTCTGTAAATGTTGACTTTTTTTTCCCGATTTAATTCGTGTCTAACAAGCTGTTTAGAATTTGCTTGGATTCTCATGTTTTGTCTATTGAGACTTGTGATTTTCAGACTGCATCGATGGCATTGTGTCTGCAATTCATCTGGAAATTCGCAAGCCTCATGAACAACCTCACTCTCCTTCGTCTCTTTCCCTCGATGTGTAGGTGTAGTCGACCTTTTACAACTCCTGAACTTACTCGAACTTCTACAATTCTCTTCTCGATGTCCCTACTCTTGTAGTCTTCAAGCAACAATAGCTCTGATGCTAATGTTAGAAAATGTAAACAAAGAAAGAAAGAAGAGGGACCATATTGTACACATAGTAGTCTGTGTGTACATCATATTACCATGCAAGAGATAGTTACAAAGTGTTTTAGGAGGTTACAACTGAATATTAGTTGATGCATAACTGATAGTGACATAATAATAAAAGTTAAGCCTTGTATTGTAATACAAAACACTTATTTTCACAGGTTTTCCAATTAAGTATTCAATGCAATTTTTTCCAGTGTCTTTCTTCATTGTGTCAAAAGCCCTTGACAAAGTTAGAACTCAAAGGGGTAAAACTCCCTCAAATATCGAGTCAAGAATTGGAAATTATGTTTGGTAATGATTTGAGACACATTTATCTCAAAGAGTTCTGCAGGAGGATCAATGCATAAAAGACAAAAGCCTTGGCTACTAGTTTGTACAACATTGGATTTCCTCAAGGTGCATCCTTCCTAGTCACCAATCAGCATGCGCATCTCATTCTTGAATGGGATGAAAACTATAATCTTGAAACGAGGGATATTCGTAATGCAGGTAGATAGACAATTGCTTGTACTACTAGGTAGTCCTGAGAACAATAATAGAAGAATTCCTGAGAACAAGAATTATTATCTCGAAACAGGGTATTCTTGCGAACAAGAATTACATATAGATAACTGTTGAAGAATTTCAATTAATTGAGATGCTCACCAATATAAATGTTTTTGACTGGGACAAAAAGGCACGGTTTCTGAAAGATACTTACGACTCTTAATCAGATTGATTTCCATGAAGAGCTCATTCAGATTGTTGGAAATCCCATGGTGTGATATTATGATAAGAAATTCATTGATTGGGAACCATCATCAATGACTATATCCACACACATCTATGTGAGCTGAACAACACAATAATTTTCTGATGACTTCCTACTTGGTTTATATGCTGTGGTTGGGAGATTATTCTCATGTTTGACAATGTCGTGCACCATTAGTGCCACAAATAGGGTATATCAATATTACCCTTAGCTAGATAAAACATAAGGAGCAATTCATTTCAATTGCATCAATGATGCCTTCGTTTACTATAGAGTTAGAATGCTCGAAAATGACTATGGCAAAATGTTAGCTGAAGAAGGAAGTAAAGCAATTGCGGCTTGGGGAGTTGGATCATTCAATTTCCAACATTTACATACATACGATTATGCTGGTGTAATGGCCTATATCAATATTTTTCTTAGCTAGAGAAAACAGGAGCAGTTCATTTCAATTGTGTCAATGATGCCTTTGTTTTATATATAGTTAGAATGCTCAAAATTGAGTATGACAAAATGTTAGCTGAAGAAGGAACTAAAACAATTACATCATGGGGAGTTGGATCATTCAATTTCCAACGTTTACATACATATGGGTATGCCGGTTTAATGGTCTTATACGCTTTGGCTGGAAGGATTTTCTCAGTTTTGAAGTTGTCATGCACCAAGGGGGCCACAAATAGGGTATATCAATATCACCCTTAGCTAGAGAAATAGAAGGAACATTTCATTTGAAGTACGTCAATGACGCCTACATCTTCATATAATTCGAATTATTGGAAACAACTATTGCAACATATTAGCTGAAGAAGGAACTAAAGCAACTGCAGCATGGGGTCGTTGGTTCATTCAATTTGCAACCTTCACATGCATATGGGTATGCATGTTCAATGGCTGCCCCTATCGACTTCCTTGAGATGTAAGTGATAAATTGTTGTTACTGAACCTATGCTGATAGCTGGTTGACATTCAAAAGTTCCTACTATCAGAGCACGAGGTCGGTGTTGACCTTCCTATATCCGTTGGACACTACAAATGTATGAGTCTTGCTGCTGCCAAGTTGTTTGAAAAAGATTGCTGAATACTCATTGTATCCTCTTGACAAAAGATTTTCATTTGATAGCAGAAGCATAGTTGAAGGTATTATTGGGAAAGCTCATTGTCATGTGCCTTACCAAGAAGATCATTGCGCTGATTGTGAAGGTGATGAGGTTGATGTGCAGTCTGTCTCTTATCAGCATTGGAAGATTCTTCTCAACCCACTTCCAAGATGATCAAGCTCATAAGAAATAATGGTCCGAAAACCTTGATTATTTATTAAGGTCTTATTTAACAGACATTTCAGAATTCTTTACATCCATTACAAACGATCTCAAGGAAGTTGGTTCTTTCCATTTCCAACCTTCATGTATGCGGCCTGAATGGCCACACTTTCTTCTTCCTCAAGAGATAAGTGATAAATTGTTGTTAATGGAGCTATGGGGACAGCTTCTTGAGGTTCATAAGTTCCAATGATCAAAGCACGAGGTGGGTGTCCACTTTCTAGTATCCGTTGGACATTACATGCATGATTGTTGCTGCTGTTAAGTTTTTGAAAAAGAGATTGCTGAATACACATTGTTTATTCTTGACAAAATATTGTCATTTGATAGTCGAAGCATAGTTGAAGGTATTATTGGGAAGGCTCATTATCATGGGCGAACAATTGCACTGATTGTGGAGACGAACATAAAGTTTGGTACAGTGACTCCAAGGAAAATAATTGATTTTGATTTGAGATATTTTCCTAAAAGGGTCACTGGCGATTATGTTAAGTTGTAATATCTTTTGTATAAGCAAACAAAAGTTTTTCTCAACCCATTTTCTAGCTGATAGAGCTACAGGTAATCAAAAACTCAAAGCCTGATTGATGCTTTTAATCAAGGAAGGAGTTATTTAACAGACATTTATGAACTTCTTTACACCTTATACTATTGATATTGTGTGTCCAAGAATTCTAAACCTCCGGTTCTGCTAAAAGCATAAAAGGGAAGTTCCAAACAGGAAAAGTGGGGTCAAACACAACAACATTGATTGTAACTAGTGTATTACAAGCCATTAAACACTACATATCTCCCCCCCGCCCCTCCCCCAAGCATTAAATGACTCATGTTTTATGTTTTAGGCTATAAAAAAGTCCTTCACATTTCATGTCATATGCCTTCATTTTTTGTCTTCATGCTCCAATTCTCTGCCAATTTTTGCATGTGTATACCTTTGTTTTTTTTTCGTACATTCCAATGTGACTTGGGGTTTTATAAAACTTCTCATGTGAGCGATTGGTTAGTGTTTGTATTTTGTTGTTTACTATTGTTCCAAACTCTGTGTTTTCTCAGGGGTTTCTTGTGACTTTTCTTCTCAAGGTAGGATTCTCTAGGTTTTCGAATTTTTTTCCACGATGAGTTTTGATAGTAAGAAAACACTCACAACTTGGAAAATTTCATAAGCTCTTCTTCTTGATTGTCTAAGTTACATGTTTTCCAAAAGCCTTCACCCCCTGTTTTTCATTCTCAATCTCCATGAATTGGTCTCATGTGGAATTTCATTTTAGAAGACAGGGTTTTCATGGTGTCCATGTTGAGGAGACATAATTTCTCAAACCACTCATCTCTCTCGGGTTTTCCAAGAAAACTTTATTTATCTTTCTCACATGTTTGTCTTTAGCCTCTCAAAACCATGAGATTAAGTTCACACTAAAATGGGGTAAAACCACCTTCAAATTTCGAGTAGAGCATCAAAAATATCTTTGACCCTTATTTTGGGCACATTGATCCCAAAGAATTCCACAAAATGATCCATTCACCAAACAAAGCAGCCTTGCTATTCTCCTATACAAAGTGGATTGTCTCAAGTTCTTGGATCTCATTCTTGCATGTGCAGTTGGAGAGGTAGTTACCCACTTTGGTTGAAACTTCATTGATGAGCTCTTTAGTATTCATGAGTACAAGGAATTCATTAATAATTCAGTTGAAGAATCTCAAAATATGGGAATCATAATGCCTCAACGCAATCAATCATGAATGGATTAGGAAAAAGGATATTTGAAACCTTTCATCGTAGTGATTTCCTTGAAGATCTATCCAACATGATCACATTTCTTAATTGGGCAGTGGGAAATCCAGACATGATATTTTTGATATTGAACGATTTGAATGATTGTTATCAGCTATTTCAGTAAAGCAATTCATCAACCTTGGGACCATCATCATTGATTCCATCCACAAACAAATGTGTAGACTGGGACTAATTTTTATATGGCTACCTACTTGGTGTATATGATATGTATAGGTGGAGATTATTTTCTTGTTTTTGAAGTTCTCTACTTGAGCGTTAGAAATAGATTTTATCAATATTACCCTCAAAAATAGAAATTCAAGTAAATCTCTTAAACAATGCTTGGCAATTATGACTAAGGTTATCTGAAGAAGGAACCAAACAGATACATCATTTGTGAGTCAGTTTTTTCAATTTGCAACATTCATATACATACAAGTATGCACATTCATTGACTGCCCCTATCGACTTACCCGATACGTAAGTACTAAATTATTGTTAATGGTGCTTACTAATAATCAGTCAAGGTTCACAATTTCTCATCATCAAAGCACAAGGTGGTGCACTTTCGAATTTCCGTTGGACGCTACAAGTGTATGACTCTTCTTGCTAGCAAATTAGTTGAAAAGAGTTGGCTTAGTATACATTGTGTCCTTGAAAAAGATTGTTTTTGATAGCTGAGACATAGCTGAAGGTATTTTGTGAGTGTTCACTATTCATTTGCCCTACCTTGAGGATTATACTACCAATTGCACAAATGAAAATGAATACCGGTTATTTCAAGCAAATATTGATTTTGATTTGAAATTTATTCCTAGTGTCTTCAGCAATGAGGATGATATGTAGTCATCTATGTATCACCAAAGGAATATTTTTCTTAACCCATTCCCAAGGGTAAAGTGGTCCTTGTGTGAGGTTGTGTCATTGAAAGACATCGTAAACCGTGGTTCATCGTATATTGGTGTAGTGGGCGAGGATAATCAAATAATACATTCACTAGTGGATGTACCTAAAAACCCTTATCTAGATACAAGAGCACTACTCCTTAACAAGCACCAAGTGTTGGTGTGAGAATGGCCCTAGTTTAGTTGAATCAAATAGCAGAATTAGAGTAGAAGATGATCCTAATAAAGAGGAGATACAAAAAGCTTTATATGGTGGAAACCAATTTTTAAGGGATGTCGATCAAGACTTAACTTGTATGTTATGCTTCATCTCAATCAAGATCTCCTCCACCTTTAAGTTCAATTGGATCAGCTATTGGAGTTGGAGTAGGAGATGATACTCATAAAGACAAGATGTAAGAAGCTATATGTGGCAAAACAAATCTCCGAAGAGGCCTAACATCAAGACTTAACCTACATCTCATATTTCATCTCAATCGATATCTCTACCTTTTTCTCCTCCTAGTTTTGATGGTGTTGTATTAATTGATAATACAACCCAACAATTCCTCAAAGGCAAGGGCCATATTTTGAGTGCTTCCTCCACCTTGAAATCATCTACCACCGAGGCAAGTTGTATTCCCTAATGTTGTACCTCCATTTTAAGTTGACCAAACAACCCTCCCCACCTTCGTCTCTTCTCAACATGTTGGTATTTCTTTCGGGATGGGATTGTGAGTTGATGGCAAAATAATTGTTCCCTCATCATAGCTTGATAGCATAGTAAAGAAGGGGTGATTAAACACATCGAATCCAAAAACTAATGTCATAAGCTATATGCTAGTTGACCTCGAGACTCATAAATTTGAGACATGGGATGTTAAGCAAATATTGACACAAAAAGGGAAATCACTTTACGAGACAATAGAGCTAGAAGATAAAAACAATATGGGAGGCACATTAAGTAAACTACTAAGAAAGTGGGCTCCAAAATACCAAACATGAGGATTTTCCTTATGAGGCGAGCATTGTGACCCTTCAAGTTGTTTTAAGTAGGTTCTTTCTTGAAAAATTAAGTGTGAGAATGTCTCAAGGGATGTGGTGAGTTATAAAATAATCAAAGCACAAAAAGTTGGCATGCAAGTATTACAAGAAGGCATGAGGTTTACATTCAAGAAGACATTAATTTGAAGGTAGTTATGGCAATAAATACACCATTACGTTGTCAAATGATGAGAACTCTAAATCATTGGAATCCTTGTAACGCAAATTCTAACTTTGTGCCAAATCCTTTCTATGGGGATTACTTCTTGTTTTCCATTATTATGAGCTAGATCTATAATTTTGTATAGTCAATACGTATATTCCACCCTAGGGAAATCTTCGGGTTTATTTCCTTCATCATATACAACAATAGATTTAGTTGTCTCTTGATTTAGACAACATTGCTTGATCGGAGTTTTGTGAAATCCCATCTCAATATGTTTACTATTGGACATTCCACATGATGACAATCATTTGCCACAGAAACAATTCAACGATTGGGAAAATCATTAGTGACTCCATCCACAAACAATTGTGTGAGTTGAATGCCATTGACAATTTTACGAGGATTTCTACTTGGCGTATTTTCCAACTTCGTTGAGGATATTTTAAGATTTTACTATGTCCTAATCACTTTAGCGCCACAATTAGGGAATCGATATATCAATATTACCCTCTATCAAGATAACATGAGTAATTCGTTTCAAATACGTTAATGATGCCTTCATGTTCTATATAGTTAGAAGGCCAAAAAATGACTTTGGCAAAAGGTCATTTTGAAAAGGAAGTTGGTTCTATATACTTTTAACGTTGACATGCATACGGGCATGCGAGTTTAATGGCCCGCCCCAATTGACTTATCCGTAATGTGCAAAAACTTATCCTCATACTATGTCATGGGCATAAAACTATATCCGAAAATATCTCTACAAAAAGGAAAAATTCTGAGACTTTAGAGAAGAGCATCTCTAAATTCCAAACCCTCAAAATTCTTATGCAACTTATTTCTTGGAATATTAAGGGCGTGGATGGTCGTGGTGCGATACTTTCACTATTTGATGTTTGAAATGATGACAATCATTTGTTACAGAAAGCAATTCTTTGATTGGGAACCATCATTAATGACACCATCTCGTAAATAATTGTGAATTGAAAACACCATGGATGGTTTTTACGTAAGGGATTGAATTTCTTCCCACTGCGTCATGTATATGACCTATTTGGCATGAGTGATTGAAATCACATTCACTAGAATTTGATCGACACTCCATTCTCTACTATAGTTATCTCATCCATGTAGAACTTGCCTTGAGGCCCCAACCGTTCTTGACAATTGTAAAGTTAGAGCTTTTCGAGTCCTCGTTCTTGCCCCACGGCACCCTTTCTATCAATTTTACAAATATAAAGACACATGCTTGATAAACTTCCCTATATATCTATATGGGGAGTCCCCTTTATAGATATGGGGCACTCCACTGTTCAACTCTATATATCTATATAAGGTGATCCAATTAGATTGGTAGATGCCTTACCACTATCTATATATTTATATGGGGCACCTCTATATATAGGCAAACAAATATGTAGATAGGGCCACACATCAAACTATATTGAGTAATTTGAATGTGGAAATTATAAGATGTCTATAGTTACTATCCCACATTTTTAAGCACATAGGTTTAGTAAGAAAGGAATTTTATATGGAGAGATTTGTGGGATGCGTATAGAATGATTGGCGGTCATTGGCCCATGAGTTTGCACTATCCCCTTCAAATCAATCTTCCATAAAGGGATATTCAGAACCTTATTTTTCAGGAGGACTTGTTTAAGTTGAATTTGGAGATATAAGGTCCCATTTGGAGAGATTGGCGATGAATCTTTGGTCATCCCATATTGTAGTATGACATGCATTGGTTTTATCATTTACTACACAAGAAATGCACTCTTGCTCTAGTTGGCAAATTGGGCCTTGGATCATCATAATTTGATCAACTTTGGTCCTTTGCCTTTGACATGGTCTCCAGAGAAGTGGAATCAGATTGAAAAGATCCTTCACTGCAATCATCGGATGGATAAGCTGCAAATATGCTCTCTTTCTTCTTTACTTTGTTGTTGGAAGTCTAAGGATATATCTTGGAGTATGAGTACCATGGCATGGCATTGTAATTTGAATAATTTATTTCTAGTAATATAATTCTGGTTTTTTTCAAAAGAAAAAGTTTGATGGATTGCCTCTGATGTAGAACCCTTGTGGGTATGTTGACTCCATATTGTGAGGACAGTTAGGGTCTCATGTAGAAGCTTGTGTAGTCTAGTATGTCAGCTATTTTTCAGGGACCTCTTCATTGGTTGGAAGCTTTTTGGGTGATTCCAATATTCTTATACATGTTCCTTTCAGGAGAATTTAAAATTGTGTTATTCATTATCTGGAAAACTTAAATGCAATTATGTCTTTAGGGATGAGGTATGCAATTCAGATGGTTTTAGAATGCAATTACTTTCAAAAGGATTTCTCTTGATCAAAGAAACTGAAAAATTTGATCATAGGTTGATAATAAGGTTTATTTTGATTTCATTGCTGTCCTTGTTGCTTTAAGGACAAAGTTGTGATTTTCATTGTATATACCACTGTACAGTTCATTCTTTTGTACAACCCTTTGTTGTAAATATTGTTTTTGTTAATATATGAAGCATGTATTCAACATTAAAAAAACTATATATAGCTGAAGAGATTTAATTGGGGCACAACCGGTAGAGCCTTATATTTAGATATGGCAACCTGTACCTCTAAAGTTTATGGGGGTGTTTAGATATGGTGACCCCTAGCATTCAAAAATACAGATCTGGAGTGGAGTGGAAGGACTAGAACCTTTTACTAATATATAAACCTTCGATCATGCCTAATATAGAGAATATATAGGTGGCCCTATTAATGCTATCAATGCTCAACTGAAGCTGATAATTCCTCTATTTGTGACCCCCTTAATCAATAGGTAATAGGTCGAGCTCTACTAAGTTATAACCTCAATTCATAACAAAGACGATTGGTTGGCCACTTCACTTGACTTCACTTCAGTTGTACCTTAACTTGGTCCATTTGGTGTTTGTTGAGTCATTAGTCATAAGTAATAGATGCCATCTATAAATAGGTAACCTCTCCTGCCTATACAAGATAGACAATAGTCCTATAAGGGTAAAGGCCCCACGATCGGGAGCTGCTGTTATCCCCACTCAAACCCACTCCCCATCTCACTATATATATATAGAGTGGAGGGATTGATGTTATTTCTATCACCATAAAGTAGGATATAGATTGATGTGTACCGATGCTCGGCCATTAGGTTGCATATTCTATTCCATTCTATTCTCGACAACCACGTGCAAGGTGTCCAAAGAGATAGGAGTACTTGAGTGCCAAGTAAGCTGCCCCCATCTATTTATAGCCCTATTAGAGGAGTGATAGCTCGAGTGCCAACTATATAGTGCGAAGGCTCCTCGTCCTATAATATATATACATAGGGTTGGTTAAGTGCTCTCCTCTCCCCATATAATTTGTATATGAGATAGGTGTTGAGCCCACGACAACTGGTCCAATGATAATCTAATTTGAATCTATAATGTACTTTCTTGTCCCTATTTCAATTGTTGGCACTATATGTATAGATACCTAGTTGCGGCTATAATCAAGATATTTTTAGGTTTGACAATGTACGACAACTTGATCACCACAATTAGGGCATTAATGTAAGGTTTGATTGCAGATAACAAAAGGAGCAATTCATTTCAAGTGCTTCAACTTTGGCTTCAAGCGTTTTATATATTTAGAATGCTGGAAACGACTATGGGAAAAGGTTATCTAAAAAATGAACTAAAGCAATCATGCGGCATGGGAATGTTGGCTCTATCAATTTCCAACCTTCACATACATATGGGTATGCATGTTTAATGGCTGCTGCTACAGACTTACCCTAGTACTTAAATGATAAATTGTTGTTTATAGAGTTATGCTGACAGTTGGTTGAGGTTTACAAGTTGATACTATCAAAAGCGAGCATGTGGGTGTTCACTTACCAATTACTATTGGAAATTACACATATGACTCTTGCTGCTTCCAAGTTGGTTGAAAAAGAAATGGTAGAGTACACATTATAGACTTGTAACAATTTTTTTGTATTTTATAGTTGAGTGATAAGCGAAGGTACTCTTGAGAGTTTGTTGTCATATGCTATACAAGGAGGATTCGTAGGCTGATTGTGAATATCAACACAAATTGTAATGTCCCCAAATGGACATATTTGACCCCAAATGGATTTAAGGCCAATCCCAAACCCCCAAATACAATTTATAGAAGATGCAACAATTTATTAACATGCAGATCTGAATTTAATCTGAAAAGTGCGACTAGGGTAAAGTGGGAAACCCAAACAAATCAGCCAATAAAATATAACTTCTCCACTCCAATCTGATCTACCAATTTTATAAAGCCAAAATATGAAAGAACATACATATTTTGATGCACAAGAAGGCTGAAATTAATTTATTTTGAAACCCCAGTCTGTAGAAAATTATGGCAACTTCAAAAATTCATAACTCACTCAAAAATCAAAGATTTTAAATTCATATCGTAGGTTAAATGCAGAAAGATATTTTGGATACACTACGTGGAGAGGATTAGCACCAACATTTTGATTCCCTTACTGGAACCATCATCAGGGTGAGCATTTGCTTGAGAGCAGGAATGAAAAGTGACCAAGAATAAATACTTAATTTGACCAAGAGACATGATGTTCTAGAAGAGATGTGAAGAAGAATAAGGTAAAAAAGAAAAAGAAAAATAATAAAAGGAAAATAATTAAAATTAAAAAGAAAAGAAAGAGAAGAAAAACACAAAGAGGAAGGGGGAATTAAAGAGGAAAGCACAGAGAAGAGGGAAACAATGGAGGTGTAAAACGAGCAAAAAGGGGGCCAACTAAGAAAGAGACCAAGCACCGAGCAAATTAATACGCAAGAGCAGGGGGTTAGCTTATGCAAAAGGGGTTTCCAGGATTGACTGAGCTTCCACCCATCGTCGTGATTTAGGTTGTTGGGTGTTTTTCAATTTCAATAGCCTCACACAATTTTCTGTTTGTGTAGTGCGATTCTGCAGCAATTAGTTTTGTGTTGTTAATGCAGATAGTGTGTTTTGTAATGTCTTCGTGTTCTGCTAGAGCCGATTTACCAACCCGAGTAAATTCCAAATCTTTACAATGTTCATGAAGTCTCGTTTTAGTGATCTCCTATTTCACCGATGTATGTTTTACACATACACATGGTATGGAGTAAACCCCTTTTCTTAAATTTGGACCGGGTCTTTAGGGTTTTTAAGCTTGTTTCTAATGGTTTTTATTGGTTTAAAACACTTTATAATACCCTTTCTTATTAATATCCTAACAATCTTATTAGTAGTCCCAAAAATGTAGGGTAGGAAAGCTTTATTATTACCCCCAATGCAGAGAGATGAAGATCGAGGAGACCTAGATAAACCCACTTTTGCTCTTCTAGTAGCGGCTCGGATTTGCCATTTCTTGTAACCATTCCTTGTGAGAATGTTGGTGAGATATTTTTCTTTTGAGTGTAAGTGATTATTATCTAAAATTCTTAGGGCTCTAGTAAACAGAGTATTTAAGACCCCATCCTTCTGAGAAGGGTGATGGTGTGAATCGGCCCTAATATATATGTTAGTGTGAGTCTTTTTCGATACACTTGTCTTGCAAGAGAGCCATCCTCATTCCGTTTGATTAGAACATCAAGAAATGGGAGCATTCCATTTTCTTCAACCTCCATAGTGAATTGTATGTGTGGTGACTGCTTATTTAAATGTTCAAGGAAGTTATAGAACTAATCCATGCCATGTTTCTAATTTACATTCGTGTCATCAAAAATGGTTCGATCCACACAAATAAACTATGCATGGATTTAGAAAAATAGGGAGAATGCAATGATGTTACCCATTCATGCAAATGACCACCACAAGTGCCCTAAACAACCAAAACACCAATTCGCCCTTAGGGTTTTGGGCTGGAAAAATTCATAAAAACATGATTTATTAACAGCAATCCAGATCAGATCAAAACCCCTTTAAATACCTCAAGAAGTATCCTAGAAGTGGGTCGTACAATATGATAGAAGGCTAGAAAACACAATGCAAATTTGCTTCAAACCCTTGATCCAAAAATCTGCAAAAACTCCTTTATTCACTGCTGGAATAAACTGAAATATCGCTGCAAGTACAATGGAATCCCCTATGTAGAGATCCCTCACATACTCTTGGGGTTTTCGTCCGCAAGAGAGTACTCCTAAGGGTTTCCGTCCTTAGAAATAATTCAGACAAAGCTAAAAGCTTCAATTAAAAATCAGAATTTAGAAGATGATCAAATGTGTCTCTACAAAGGCAAGTCGACTTGCATAAATAGAGTTAGTGACCCAAACTAGCCACTCATGCAACCAATCACCTTTCTTTGTATTAAATGCTTCTTTCCCTCCAAAAATCTCTCCTCATGCAAGTCGCATTTTCCTTGAGGGAATAACTTTTGCTTTTTGCCTTTTTCTATTTTACCTTTGCCTCTAAGCAAGTCTCACTTATTTTAAGGCCATTAATTTATTAGAAGTGCTTTTTATAATGCAAGTTGAATTTTCCTTGAGGGAATAACTTTTGCTTTTGCCTTTTCTATTTTACCTTTGCCTCCAAGCAAGTCGCACTTTTCCATAAAAATATATATTTTTGCTAAGTGCTTAATTCTTTTATTTGCTTTTTCCATGTTTATTTTATTATTAAGTCCATTAATTTATTATAAGTGCTTTTTATAATGTTTCATTTTTATTTATTTATTTTTGCACTTTATAATAAAATAATAGAACTTAAGTCTCCCTTTAAAATTCTCCTTAGCCGTCAGGAAGACAAAATAGGCTAAGGGTCTTCGTCTGGGAAGGGGATATTACACAAATTCTCCTAGAGGACTACATCCACATGAATTTGAAGCAAATAATTGTTTTTGAGTCAAACATTGAAACTATTTATGATTATGAGCTGGGGTAAATCAATCTCAAAGAGTTCCCAAAAAGATCAAAACAACAAATATAATAGCCTTCACTATGTGTTACTATGATTGTGGTTATTTCAAGCTGCAGCCTTGATAGTCACAAATCTGTGTGTACTATTATTTTCATATGGGAAAACAACTACTATCTTGAAAATAGGGAGATTTGTATTACAGTTGGAGAGGTAGTTGCATGTACTGAACCAAACTTAAATGATGAGCTTGTGGGTATTCCTGAACACAAGAATTGCATTTAGACTTCTGCAGAAAAATATCAAAATTATTGATATGCTCAACAATATATATGCCTCAACACAATCAAGAAGGGATGGCTAAGGACAAAAGCTAGGGTATCTAAAGGATACCTAAGACTCTTTATTGGATTGATTTGCATGAAGAACTATCTGACATGATTGTAATGCTCAAAGAGGTTGTGCGAAATCCCTTGGTGCACTATTTTCACTATTGGATGTTGCAAATAATAACGATCGCCAGTTTCAATAAGCAATTCATTGATTGGGAATCCATCATTAGTGACTCTGTCAACACAACTAGGCGAGCTGAACAACACTGGCAATTTTCACATTAATTCCTACGTGTCTATATGCTATGGGTAGGCAAATTTTTTGTGTTTGACGATGTCCTACATCATGAGTGCCACAAATAGAATATATCAATTTACTGTTATCTAAAGAAAATAAATAGAGCAATTCATTTTAGTTGCATCAATAAAGCCTTTGGTTTCTATATAGTTAGAATGCTCAAAATCAGTTACGGCAAAATGTTAACTACAAAAGGAATAAAGCAATTTAGGCATGGGGAAGTTGGTCCATTCAATTTCCAACCTTTGTTCACATTGGCCTATATGCTACGGCTAGAAGGGTATTCTCAAGTGTGGGGCCACAAAAATGGTTTATCAATATTACCCTTAGCTAGAGAAAACACAAGGAACAATTCATTTTAAGTATGTCATTGATGCTTTCGTCTTCATATAACTAAAATTATCTAAAAAACTCTAGCAAAATGTTAAGTGAATAAGGAAGTAAAACAATTATGGCATGGGAAAGCTGGTTTATTCAATTTCCAACCTTCATACATATAAGTATGTGGGGTTCAATGGCCGATGCTATCAACTTGTTCAAGATGTAAGTGATAAATTGTTGTTAATGGAGTTGTTCGACAACTGGTTGAGCTTTAGAAGTTCCTATCATTAGATTACAAAGAGGTGTTCATTTTCCAATATGTATTGGATGTTGTGCATGTATGAATCTTGTTGCTGTCAAGTTGTTTGAAAAAGAGATTGCTGACTACACATTGTATCCTCTTAACAAAAGATTGTCTTTTGATAGTGGAGGCATAGTTGAAGGTATTATTCAAAAAATCATTGTCATGTGCCCTACTTGGACGATTATTGTGGTGATTGCGAATATGATCACGAAGTTTGCTAGAGGGCCTCTTAAGGAAAATAATTGATTTTAATTTGAGATCTGTTCCTAAAAGGTCACTGACGATGAGATTGATCTGTAATCTCTTTTGTATAAGCAATGGAAGAGTTTTCTTCAACACACTCCCAAGGTGAATCGAGCTAGAAGTTTTTATCAATGCACCCCAAGGTGAATCTAGCTACAAAGTAATCAAGGTCTGAAAACTTTGAATGTTAATTAAGGAAGGTCTTATTCAACAAATATTTCAGAATTTCTTTACACACAAGACAAATGAGCTCGGGAAAGTTGGTTCATTCAATTTTGAACCTTAATATACATACAAGTAAATGAGTTCAAAATCCGTCGTATTTACTTCCTCAAGCGGTGACAAATTGTTGTTAATGGAGGTATGCGTATCGCTGTCCGAGGTTCAAAAATTCCTATGATTTAAGCACAAGACGGGTGTCCACTTTCTGTATTCATTGGACACTACATATGTATGAATATGCATTTTGCCGAGTTGTTTGAAAATGAGTTTGTTGAATACACATTCTATCCTCTTGACAAAAATTGTCATTTGATACCAAGGCACAATTGAACTTGTTACTAGGAAAACTGATCATGATGTGCCCTACCCGGAGTATTATTGCACAAATTGTGAAGATGAGCAGAAAATCTGATAGAGGGACTCCAAGGAAAATAATTGATTTCCATTTGAGATATGTTCCTTAAAAGGGTCACTAACAATGGGGTTGATATGAAGTCTCTCTTTTATCACCAAAGGAAGATGTAATGAAATTACTTGTATAAATCTGAATATCAACAACAATAGAACACCAAAGAACACAAGATTGTAGAGAAATGATAGAAATATGCAAGTATAATAGCTTAGCCACTTCGAGGGGGCAACCTCCAAACCATACAATAAGACTCAAGTGTTCAATATATGCTTAACTACACACTACTATCTCCTATATATACCCTTCCTATGTTATGGCCACCACTGAGGCCGACCTACTAATGATATGAATGAAATATATAATGATAAGAACATATGAATAACCAAGGGAATGTGTGCCACATGTCGGCATCTCCATCCGATACACTATATATGATTAAGGGCGTAGCATGCCCTTCCCCTTCAAAGCAACATTGTCCCCAATGTTGAGAAGCTCCGGTGTTGCTGAAGGAACGTTATATCCTCCCATGTTGCATCTTCATTGTCCATATTCTTCCACTTGATCAGGTACTCAATAATAACGCGTGTCCTCAATCTTTTAGTGTGTGTTTGAAGGATGCATTTAGGTTCCAAGATGACTCTCCCTTCCTCATCGAGCTCAGGTAACGCTGTTTGGGCTGATACCCACTGTCCAATTACTTTCTTCAGGCAAGAAACATGAAATACTGGATGTATTTTGGTTGTTTGCGGAAGTTCTAATTTGTATGCTACAATGCCAATCTTCTACAATACTTGATAGGGGCCATAATACTTAGGTGAAAGTTTGTTATCCTTATGTTGTTTCAAAGACATTTGCTTATATGGTTGTAAACGCACAAAAACCTAGTCACCGACTTCAAAATGCCTTTCCGTGTGATGTTGATCAGCCTGCTGCTTCATGCGGTTTTGTGCCATGGCCAAGTTCTCCCTGAGACTAGAGAGGACCTCTTGTTGATGTTGAATGTGTTTTTCAACTGCTCTAACCCTTTGTTGTCCTCTCAACGATGATGTGATGAATGGTGGATTGTACCCATGAGGGATGAATGCCCACTAGTGTTCAAAAAATGCTAAACAAAATACTAAAAAAACAACTTAATCTTCATACTTGAAGATGGATGAATGCCCACTAGTGTTCAAAAAAATAAAAGTGTTCATTAACATCACCCATTAAGTGTGTTCCTTCTTGAACTATGAATTGATGAGTTTTGCTTAAAATTATTTGCCTATGTGAGTCACCATTTTTAGAGTGTATGAGCTTATTGTGTGAGGGTATTTGTGAGCTTTGTGTGAAGATTGCAATCTAATTTTAACTGCTGATTATTGTGCATCAAGTCGACTTGTTTGGGAGGTATATGTGGTGCAAATTGGTGGTATTTGAAGCAAGTTTAAATCTGATATTTTCCAGCATATTTTTCTAATTGATATGACCATGATTTGACCATTTTTAACTTACATATGCTGCTGGTAATTATTTATGGTAAATTGACTTGTGTAGAGGAATTTGGCAATCATTGGAAGGGTTTTCTAATAGTTTATGAGCTGCTGTCATAAATCATTTATTGCAGATCTGAAATTGGTATTTTGAGTGTTGGGAAGTCAAGGATAAGGCTGAAAATTATTTAATATTTTTTCCCTTAACCCTAGTGACTGGTTTTGCAGTTTTGTGGGCAAATTTGAGTGGCTTTGAGTGGGCTAAAAATTCAATTTGTTGGTTCATTGGAAAACTCTTTATTTCTACTTAATTGTCCAACTTATTTCATGCAAAAATTCCAAGTATTGCATGAGATATTAATTTTTGAAGTTTTCGAGTTGATTTCAGTGCATATTTATTTATTTACTACTATTGCAATTAAATTGGTTAAAAGTGTTTTTCTCGACTAGTTAACCCATCTAAACCCTTATTTTGGCTCACTCCAACCCCATTTGGGTTGTATTAAAGCCGACATTGGGTTAGTTGAGGTGAACCTAAGACTTCTCTTCTAAGTGTGCTTCTTGCAAGTAGTTTAGTAAATTTTAATTAATATCCCAAAAGGGGATATTACATGCCTCGAGACAATCAATTAGGGATGATAAAGATTAAAGATAGGTAAAAATCTTCATCGTAGTGATTTCCTCGAAGAGTCATCGACATGATCCCATTTCTCAATCGGGTTGTGGGAAATCAAGTTATGCGAGATTTTGATATTCGATGATCTAAATGACTGCAATCATCTGTTTCGTAAGGCAAGTCTTCAACTTGGGGACTATCATCGGTGATTCCATGCACAAATAATTGTGTGAATTTGACACTCGGGTACAATTTTTACATGGCTACCTACTTGGTCTATATATTATGTCTAGAAGGAGGATATTATTTTGTTTATCAAACTCCAAAACTTAAGAGCTAGAAATAGATTCTATCAATATAACAATTAGAATGAGCATTTTTTTAAGCACGTAAAGGATAGTTGTTTGAAAGTGGCTATGGAGAAGGTTATTTGAAGAAGGAAATAAAGTGATTGCGTCATTGATAAGTTGGCTTTCTTAATTTGCAACCTTCACATACACATAGTTATGTAGGTTCAATGGCCACCTCTATAGACTTACCCAATACATAAGTAATAAAGTGTTGTTAATGGAGCTTTTCCTACATTTGGTTGAGGTTCAAAAGTCCTATCATTTAAGCACAAGGTGGTTGTTCACTTTCCATTTTCCTTGGACACTACATGTATGACACTTGTTGGCAAATTTGTTGAAAAAGAAATGGCTCGGTACTCATTGTATCCTCATGAAAAAGATAGTCTTTTGATAGGCGAAGGTATTTTTGGGAACTCTCATCATCATTTTCCATATAGTTGGAGGATTAGTGGGTCAATTGTGAATATGAAAACGAAGTCTGTTACTTTGGAAGAAATAATTGATTTTGATTTGAACTCTATTCCTAGTGTTTGTGGTGATGCAGATGATATGCGATCTCCTATGTGAGGTTGTGTCATTCAAAGAAAAACTAAAACTTTGGTTTATCATACTTTGGTGTTGGCGATTAGGTTAAAAGAATGTAGTAGTGAGATTACGACCACTAAGGCCAAGTATCTTCTAAGTCTTCATCAAGGCATGAACATTATTACTTGACCTGCAACAAGTGTTGGTGGTGGGGATGTCCCACGTTCAATTGGATCAAGTAGCGGAGGTGGAGTAGATGCCAAAAGTTACCTATGGTGGAAACCAATCTGCAAAGACATAAGATCAAGACTTGATTGGCATATCATGCCTCATGTCAATCAATATCTACTCCACCTTTATGTTCTATTGGATTAGGTAGTAGAGATTGATTAGGAGATATATTGATAAAGAAAAGATGCCAAAAACTACATGTGGTGAAGCCAATCTGCGAGGAGGTCTAGGATCAAGACTTAACTTGTGTCTCCTACCTCATCTCAATCAATAGCTCCTCCACCTTTTTCTCCTCCTACTTTTGACAATTATGTATTAATTGATAATACATCCTAACAATTTCTTACCTTTGATCAAAGACAAGGGCCTTGTGTTGAGTGCTTCCTCCATACTCAAATCATATACCATTGAGTCAAGTTACACTTCGTAATGTTCTACCACCAAGCCAAGTCTACTAGAAAAATTCTTTGTGCAACAAACCTCCCCACCTTTGTCCTTTAAAATTTATAATTAGGGGTTGGTCAAGTGCTTTACTCTCCTCACATAATCTATATAGGGGATGGTGGGTTGAGCCTAGGTCAAAAGAGCAACAATAATCTAATTTTAATCTAGAGTGCACTCACTGTCCCTATATCAAATGTTGGTGCCTTATCTATAGATACCAACCTGTGGCTAGAATCAAGATATTTTGAGGTTTGACAATGTACATCCACTTGAGTGCCACAAATATGGAATCTTTATATAAATGTCACACTCAACCGTAGATAAAACAAGGACCAATTCATTTGAAGTATGTTAAAGATGCCTTCGTGTTCTATATAGCTATAATGCTCGAAAAATGACTATGGGAAAATGTAAAATGTGGAAGGAACTAAAGCAATTGCATTATGGGGAAGTTAGTTCTATCACTTTCCAACTTTCAAATACATTAGGGTATGTATTTTTAATGGTCACAACTATTGACTTCCCCAATTTGTAAATGATAAATTGTTGATGTAGTTATGCTAAGAGCAGGTTGAGGTTAACAAGTACATATCATCAAAAAGCACATGGTGGGTGTCATTTCCAATTTCCATAAGACTCTTGTTATGTCCAAGATGGTTGATCACACATTGTAAACTCATGAAAAAGTAATTAAATTTAGTAGTTAAGGCATAATTGAAGGTACTCTTGGAAATGGTGATTGCCACATGCTTTATGGGAGGATTACTAGCCCAATTGTGAAGATGAATGTAAATTCTCCCGAGAGAAATACATCCGCTTGACTTTGAAGTGAATTATTGATTTCGATTTGAATTTTTTTCCGAAAAAGGGTTATTGATGATGAATACAACATTAACTCTTGTGTATTACCAAATGTAAGATTGTTTTTGATCGAGACCCAACGATGCATTAGACATCGACTAAGATCATGAATGGGGATAGAACTTAAACTTAGGTGGATAATACTATGGTGTGGCTCAACTCTTTTTATGTAGGAGTTTTCATTTGTAGAAGATGTAGTTTTCACAGTGTTGGTGCTAAGGTAACTTTGATTGTGAAAACACTCATTTTTCTTGGTTTTCCAAGTAAGTTTTTGTGCAGCTTTGTCATGTGTTTATTTTCACCGTTAAAACCTTGAGATAAAGCTCAATTTCAAAGGGGTAAACCCCCTTCAAACAGGGCCGAATTAATGTTTTGGAGCGCCGTAGGCAATGCTCGGAGTGTACTCCCCCCCGCGCCCCTCCGGGACCAGCCACCCACCTGTTTGTGCATGTTTTTTAAACAATTATAGTATAACTTTTAACACATTCAATTAAAGCTATAAAGGCTTTTTTCTTGCCTTTGCCATAACAAAACTATCAATGACATCATCATAATTTATTGTTGTAGCGATGTCGTGTTCAATTGTCAAAATAAAAAGGCTATTTAATCTAGTTTCACCCATTGTTGACCTTAAATTGCTTTTTACTCTTGTTAGAGTGGAACCGCTATCTCGAAAACTTCCAATAGGAATTCAAAGAAACATTCGTATTGCAACATCTAGATTTGGGAACGTGGTTTTAGTCCACTTTTTCTTAAGTATTTTGACATTGACGATATACTTGTCAAGTTTTCATGTCTTGCTAATGCTTGGAAATGGATGCATTGATGTCGAGGGGGCTCTCAAGTCTGCCTTATATATTTTTACGAAAGAATTAGGGCATTTCAATATTGTCTCATTATCGAGATCTTTCAAAATGTTCAAAAATCCAAACCTATCATTTAACACACGATATGCTTCATTTCTTCTTGATAATTCCTTTATTATCTATAATAACATAGAATACCTCCACCTCATATGATCCCTTCCTCGCTGTTTTTGGAATTTCGACATCTCTCATTTCATCAAAGTGACATTTTCTTTTTCTTTTTCTTTTATTATCAATTTCATACTCTTTTTTCCATCGATGATCTTAACATGTTGCTCATATGTATCAAAATTGTCTCTAATATTTTGAATATAATCTATCAATGAATTATATTAAGTCATAACCACGGTTAAGTCAATGTTTACCTTTTGTAGATATTTGCTAGTTCGCATCCATTCTTTCAAGAATACTACGCCAAATACAACACATCACACAAGTTACTAACTTGTCTAGTTTTTCATGAATACACTTTGCTTCATGTCATGTTGCGTGGTAGTTGTTTGATTTTTTGTCTTGTGCTATATTTAGGAAAACATCTTGAATTTTACTATATCACAAGAAAAGTGCTTGAATTGCATCAACTCTAGCTAACCATCTTGTTTCAAAAGAGATTTTACAATGGGACAAATTCCATCAAAAATTTAATAAAATTTCCCATCGATAAGTTGAGGCACTTAGGAAAGTGTAAATAAGTTGAAGTAGTGAAAAAAATCTATACTTGTACTGTACAACATTCTGAAAATGGCTAAAGATCCAACAAGATTTAAGGAATGCCTCGAACAAGGTACAAACCCAACCATACAATTGTGCTTTTTAATCTTATTTTGTAGACATGTGTATTTTCTAAACATGTTACATGCATTATCATATGCTTGCCCCTACAATGATCTTGATATTGATGTCATAATCATCTAGCGTTGTTATTACGAAGCTTTAAATCACATGATTGTGGCAATCGAAGGCAATGTATTTTAAAAATTGTCCAACTGGAATTCTTTCTTGAGAAACGTACCTTACCACAAATGCTAACTAGTTAGTGTGAGATACATCGGGCGTTGAGTCAACACTAATTGAAAAATATTTTGCGTTGTGGAGTTTTGAACTATTGTGTTTATAACTTTTTGTGCCATAATGTCAATAAATTCATTACATGTTGTCGTAGATAAATAAGATGGAACTCCTCTACCGCATTTCCATATTGTGAAATGTGATTTTGCTAAAACCGAGTCAAACTCTCTGATAAGTTCTAAGCACCTTAAAAAAATTCCATTTCTAGAAGATCCTAATAAATAATCACCACCACGAAAGGCAATACTTCTGAAAGTAGAAGGAATTTCTGATTCAACAATACGCTTAAGAACATTCCTCCAATACTCTACTTTATTTCATTTTGGTATTGACTTTCAAGTGTAGAATCAACTCTTCCCAAAACATTACTTGAGTGATGAAATTAAGAACTAAAGTCCGTGATGATGGGGAATCCTCATGCTCTCTCAAACTTGCCGATGCATTTTTCCAATTGTTAAATACAATTTTGGAAAATGCGGTTGATTTTATTTGAAAAAGGCAACAAGGTATGCAATAAACTCCTTTTGATTGAGTAAAGCAACCATTCTCTTAATTTCGTTCATTATTTAAAAGTTTCGATTGAAACAAATCTTTAGAATCAAATCTTTAAAAGTTTTCGTTTCATTATTTAAAGCAACCATTCTCTTAATTCTTTCTAAAGATTTGTTTCAATGGAAACTTTTAAATAATGAACGAAATTAAGAGAATGGTTGCTTTACTCGTAATCAAAAGGAGTTTATTGCATACCTTGTTGCCTTTTCAAATAAAATCAACCGCATTTTCCAAAATTGTATTTAACAATTGGAAAAATGCATCGGCAAGTTTGAGAGAGCATGAGGATTCCCCTCGATCACGGGACTTTAGTTCTTAATTTCATCACTCAAGTAATGTTTTGGGAAGAGTTGATTCTACACTTGAAAGTCAAAGCACAAAATGAAGTAGAGTATTGGAGGAATGTTCTTAAGCGTATTGTTAATTTGTGAAATTCCTTCATTTTCTAGAAGTATTGCCTTTCGTGGTGGTGATTATTTATTAGGATCTTCTAGAAATGGAATTTTTTTAAGGTGCTTAGAACTTATTGCAGAGTTTGACTCAGTTTTAGCAAATCACATTTCACAATATGGAAATGCAGGTAGAGGAGTTCCATCTTATTTATCTACGACAACATGTAATGAATTTATTGACATTATGGCACAAAAAGTTATAAACACAATAGTTTAAAAACTCCACAACGCAAAATATTTTTCAATTATTGTTGACTCAACGCCTGATGTATCTCACACTAACCAGTTAGCATTTGTGGTAAGGTACGTTTCTCAAGAAAGAATTCTAGTTGGACAATTTTTAAAATACATTCCTTGATTGCCACCAATCATGTGATTTAGAAGCTTTGTAATAACAACGCTAGATGATTATGACATCAATATCAAAGATTGTAGGGGCAAGCATATGATAATGCATGTAACATGTTTGGAAAATACACGTCTACAAAATAGAATTAAAAAGCACAATTGTATGGTTGGGTTTGTACCTTGTTCAGGCATTCCTTAAATCTTGTTGGATCTTTAGTTGCACAATGTTGTACAAGTATAGATTTTTTTCACTACTTCAACTTATTCACACTTTCCTAAGTGCCTCAACTTATCGATGGGAAATTTTATTAAATTTTTTGGATGGAATTTGTCCCGTTGTAAAATCCCTTTTGAAACAAGATGGTTAGCTAGAGTTGATGCAATTCAAGCACTTTTCTTGTGATATAGTAAAATTCAAGATGTTTTCCTAAATATAGCACAAGACAAAAATCAAACAACTACCACGCGACATGAAGCAAAGTGTATTCATGAAAAACTAGACAAGTTAGAAACTTGTGTGATGTGTTGTATTTGGCGTAGTATTCTTGAAAGAATGGATGCAACTAGCAAATATCTACAAAAGGTAGACATTGACTTAACCGTGGTTGTGACTCAATATAATTCATTGATAGATTATATTCAAAATATTAGAGACAATTTTGATACATGAGCAAACATGTTAAAATCATCAGTGGAAAAAAGAGTATGAAATTGATAATAAAAGAAAAAGAAAAAGAAAATGTCACTTTGATGAAATGAGAGATGTCGAAATTCCAAAAACAGGAAGGGATCATATGAAGGTGGAGGTATTCTATGTTATTATAGATAACAATAAAAGGAATTATCAAGAAAAAATGAAGCATATCGTGTGTTAAATGATAGGTTTGGATTTTTGAACATTTTGAAATATCTCGATAATGAGACAATATTGAAATGCCCTAATTCTTTCGTAAAAATATATAAGACAGACTTGGAGAGCCCCCTTGACATTGAATGCATCCATTTCAAGCATTAACAAGACATGAAAACTTGACAAGTATATCGTCAATGTCAAAATACTTAAGAAAAAGTGGACTAGACACCATGTTCCCAAATCTAGATGTTGCAATACGAATGTTTTTTGCATTCCTGTTGGAAAATGCAGTTTTGAAGAGAGCAGTTTCCACTCTTACAACAAGAGTAAAAAAGCAATTTAAGGTCAACATTGAGTGAAACTAGCTTAAATAGCCTTTTTATTTTGACAATTGAACGCTGCATCGCTACAAGCAATAAATTATGATGAGCGTCATTGATAATTTTGTTATGGCAAAGGCAAGAAAAAGCCTTTATAGCTTTAATTGAATGTGTTAAAAGTTATACTATAATTATTTAAAAAACATGCACAGACAAGTGGGTGGCTGGTCCTAGAGGAATACACCTGTTTAACAATATCTTTTCCTGCCAAAGCATTAAATAAATCCTACTTCATGTTTTAGGTTATTAAATTGTCCTTCCTCCCATTTCATTGACATTCTCATGCCTACAGAGCCATGCCGACACCTGGTTGAGGCTCAAAAGTTCTCATGATTAGAGCACAAAGGCTGATGTTCACTTTCCAAGATCCGTTGGACACTACACATGTATAAGTCTTTCTGCGTCCATGTTGTTTGAAAAATATATTTCTGAATACACATTTTATCCTCTTGGGAAAAGATTTTCATTTGATAGCAGAGTCATAGTTGAAGGTATTATTAGGAAATCTCATTACCATGTGCCTATTAGGATTATTATTATGCTGATTGTGAAGAGGAACACAAACTCCATTAGAGGGACTCTCAAGGAAAATAATTTACTTCAATTTTAGAGCTGCGCCTGAAAGGGTCATTGAGTGTGAGGCTGATCTGTAATCTCACTTGTATCAACAATGGAAGATTTTTCTCAACCCACCCCCAATGTAACTGAGCTTATGAGTAATCAGGTTAATCAAGGTTAATCAATGGTAACTGAGCTTATTAAGGATGGTCTCATTTAACAAACATTTCAGAATATCTTTAAACCCAAGAAAAATGAGGCCGGGAAGTTGGTTCATTAAATTTTGAATCTTCATATACATATGGGTATGCATGTACAATGGCTGTCCTATCTACTTCCTCTAGAGATAAACGATAATTTGTTGTTAATGGATCTATGAAGACATTTGTTTGAGGTTCAGAAGTTCCTATGATTGAAGCGCAAGGCCGGTGTCCACTTTCCAATATCCACTGGACTGTAAACTTGTATGAATCTTATTGCCGTAAGTTGTTTGAAAAGAGATTGCTGAATGCACATTGTATCTTCTTAAAAAAAAAGATTGTTATTTGATAGCCGAGGCATAGTTGAAGGTAAGTTTGGGAAAGCTCATTGTCATGTGCCCTCGAT
The DNA here is from genome assembly GCA_018340775.1 of Taxus wallichiana var. yunnanensis. Classification (NCBI taxonomy): domain Eukaryota; kingdom Viridiplantae; phylum Streptophyta; class Pinopsida; order Cupressales; family Taxaceae; genus Taxus; species Taxus wallichiana. The sequence goes on from CM031244.1 coordinate 762,461,436, forward strand.
GGAGTATTGCACCGATTATGAAGATGAACACAAAGTTTGGTATAGGGACTCCATAGATAATAATTGATTTCGATTTGAGATGTGTTCCTAAAATGGTCACTCACGATGAGGTTGATCTGCAATCTCTCTTTGATCAGCGAAGGAAGTGTTTTGTCAACCCACTTCCAAGATTGAGCTCACGAGTTGTTAAGGTCTAAAAAGCTGATTGTTAATTAAGGTCTTATTTGACACACATTTCAGAACTTTACACCCAATACAAATGAGCATGTGCATACAAGAATCCCAATGCCTCCAATTCTGCCAAAAACATGATAGGGGAAGTTTCATCTAGGAAAAGAGGAGGTCAAATAGAACGATATACATCGTAACTAGTGTATTCTCGAGTCATTTAACAACATTTTTTCCGCCAAAGCATTAAATGAATCCTACTTCACGGTTTAGGCTATAAAAATGTCCTTCCTCCCATTTCATTGACATTCTCATGCCTTCATTTATTGTCTTTCCACTCGAAATCTCTGCTGTTTTTTCACAGTGTATTCCTTATCATTTATCATCTAATGCTATTTCAAGGAAAGAATGATGTGCTTTTGAGCAATAGGTTTTGAAAAATCCTCAAAAGTTTTATCAAAGAAAAATTGATACTTAGGGTTTTCATAAAACTTTTCGCCATGCTTAGGATTGGTCAAGGTTTGTAGTTCGTTCTTACTGTTGTCAAAACTTTGCATTTTCTCGGGGTTTCCCACCACTTGGACTTCTTCGGGTAGGATTCTATGGGTTTTCGAGTCCTTTTTCCATGATGATTGTTCATAACAAGAAAACACCCACGACTTGGCAACTTTTCATCACTATTCGCTTGATTGACTAAGCGACGAGTTTTCCAAATTCCTTCAACCCGTAGTTTTCATCTTGTCACTCACCCCTGTGCTCAATTGTTCTCATGTGGGTTTTTCATCTTTGCAAAGAAGGAATTTCATGGTCTTTGTGTTGAGTAGACCTAATTTCAAAAACCACTCATCTCTTTGGGTTTCCCAAGAAATTATCCCGTACATGTTTCTTTCATATCTATGTCTTCCTCTCAACACCTTGAGATTAAGTTCAAATTGAGTAGAGCATCAGTAAATATCTTTAACCCTTAATTGGGGAAAATTGATCTCAAGAGTTCCATAAAAGATTTGTTCTTCAAACAAAACAACCTCGGCTACTCTCCTACATGAAAGTTGATTTAGTCAAGTTGCACCTTACTATTCGCAATTTATTTCATGGATCTTATTCTTGCATGTGCCAACAAGTACAATATTGAAACTAGGTAGATTTGCAATGATTTGGAGAGGTAGTTATTTGTCTCGGTTCAAACTTTATCGACGAGCTCTTGGGTATTCTTGAGCACAACGAATGCATTAAGAATTCTATAGAAGAATCTCAAAATTATTGGATTGCACACCAAGATAAATTCCTTTACGCAATCAATCAGAATGGATAATGATGAAGGATATGTAAAACTCTTTATCATAGCGATTTACTTGAAGAGTTATGCGACATGGCTTTGTTTATCAATCGGGTTGTGGGAAATTCACTTGGACGTGGTTTTTGATATTGAATGATCTGGATGACTGCAATCAGCTATTCTGTAATGCAATTGTTCAACTTGGGAACTGTCATCGGTGACTCCATCCACAAACAATAGTGAGACTTGTACATCCAGACAGTTTTTGCATGGCTACCTGCTTGGTTAATATATTATGTCTAGAAGGAAGATGTTCTCTTGTTTGTCAAAATCCTGTGCTTGATTGCTAGAAATAGATTCTATCAATATTACCCTCAAAAGTAACAATTCATTACAAGCTTGTAAGACACGCCTATTCGAAAACAGCTATGGACAAGGTTATCTAAAGAAGGAAATGAAGAGATTGAGTAATTGGCTTGTTAGGTTTTTCAAATTACAAGCTTCACATACATATATGTATGTGGGTTCAATGGCCCTACCTATCAACTCACCCAATACATTAAGAAATAAATTGTTGTTAATGGAGCTATGCTGATAACAGTTTGAGGTTCACAAATTCCTATTATTAAAGCACAAGGTGGATGTCAACTTTCTAGTTCCATTGGGTATTACACGTGTATGATTCTTGGTCCTGGCAAATTGGTTGAAAAAGAGATCGCTTAGTATACATCGTGCCCTCATAAAAAATAGTCTTTTGCGCTGAGGCATAGCTGATTGTATTTTTGGGAACGCTCATTTGTTATTTTCCTTACTTGGAGGATTATTGGGCTGATTGTGAAGATCAAAACGAAGTCCGGTACTTCAAGCAAATAACTGATTTTGATTTGAAACATGTTCCCAATATCACTGGTGATGAGGATGATATGGAATCTTGTGTTATCACCAAATGAATATTTTTCTTTTTCCACTCCCAAGAGTTAAATGGACCTTGTGAGCTTGTGTCCTTCAAGGACATAATTAAAACTGTGGTTTATCATGCTTAAGTGTGGCTGGCGTGGAGAATCATATTATACAACAGCAGATGTACACTAAAAGGCCAGGGATCTTCCAAGCCTTCATCTAGATGCAATCTCGCTTTATCACCAGACAAATATTCTTCTTTTTCCACTACCAAGAGTTAAATAATCGTTGTGTGAGGTTGTGTCGTTAAAGGACATAACTAAAATCGTGGTTTATCATGCTTTAGTGTGGTTGGCTCGGAGAATCATATAATATCTTCCAATCCTTCATTAAGATACAAGATATCTACTACGTGATCTGCACCAAGTTTTATTCGTTGGAATGTCGTAGGTTCAGTTGGATCAGCTAGCGGAGTTGGAGTCGAAGATGATCTTCATAAAGACAAGATGCTTAAAGCTGCATGTGGCAGAAATCAATTTGCAAGAGATGTAATGTAATGGTCCCCAAATGGGACAATTTGACCCCAAGTTGGATTTATGGTAGATCCAAACACCAAAACAGATTTATACCAAATTATGGCAATTATATTTAGGGCAGATCAGATTTAACTAGGAGAAATGCAACTAGGGTTTATTGGGAAACCCATGTAAATCAGCCAAACTAATTAACTCTTTTTACTCCAAACTGAAGTAGTGATTTTTCAAGACCAAAATATGAAACTACATGCAAATATATGATGCGAAAAAGACCTGAAATAATTTATTATATCTGTAGAATAAAGTAGCAGTTTATGAGCTCCAACAAGGCTGATTTTATTTAATAAAATTCTACAGAACCAGGTCTGCAAGTACAGCTGAAATGGAGGGTTTGGAACCCCAGAAAACACTCCTAACTCTGTAGAAAAGAGGACTGAAAATTCAGCTCCAAGCAGCAGGTACCAAATCTGAATTTTTAGATCCTTTATCAATGCCCAAACAGCCTATAACTAGGTCGCTTCAGCTTGTCAAAATAAGATACTTCAATAAGTAGATTTCCCTTTGAATATTCAACAAAAAGATACACCAAAAAGGAAGAGTTTTCGTTCTTCCTTCAACTTCTCATGAGGGTTTTCGTCCTCAGAGAAACCAGCTGCAAATACTCAGCTTACACAAGTAATTTCCAGAATTTTTGATAAACATAGCATGCCTCAAACTCAAGTCGACTTGCCCTTTTAAAGGGAGAAGTGACCCAAAGTGACCTTCTACTCATCCAATCAGCTCCTTTCAACATTTAATGCTCTATTTTTTTTCCCTCTATTTCTCTTTTCTAGATGAAATCGCATTTTCTATTGTATTTTCTTTAGTTCACAAGGCAAGTCACACTTTTCCATTAAAAATTACATTTTTAATAAGTGCTTTATTGCTTTTATTTTCTTTTTCCATTTTAATTTATCATTAAGTCTATTATCTTATTAGAAGTGCTTTTTATAATGTTTATTTTATTTTCTTGCACTTTATAATAAAATAATCGAATTTAAGTTTCCCTTTAAATTTCTCCTTAGCCGTCGGGTAGAAAAAATAGGTTGAGGGTCTACGAGTGGGGGATATTATAGTGCTCCCTTCCCAAAATTGTTTGCCCTCAAGCAATTCCAATTTTGTTTTGTTCAAGTGCTATGCACGATAGACAAAATATGCTAAAGTGTTCCATAAGCGTGGCCCCGTACTTGTTAAGTGGGCTAAAACTTGCCACCACCATATTGCTCACAATATGCTCATATACATATACTTGGAACAATGATTCAACAAACTCCATATTGAAGACTTCACCTTCTATCCTATCATGCATCTCATGATGGAAATAAATTCGAATAGGCAACACTAAATAAGACACATTATTATGCTCGTCATGTCTTGGAGTGTCACCAACATCCTCGTCAATCTTGGTCTTCATAATAACTTGACTTTGCTGCACCAATTCCTGAGCATTCTTGTCCACAATGGGCTGAATATTATTATGAGGCAACTTCTGCAATAAATAAGATGACATACGCTTGTCCACACAATCCCCAATTTGTGCAATATGCCCCTTTTTTCCACGTTCCTTGCTGCCACAACTTGAGGAATACCATTCCTTATACCTTGTTGACCCAGTAATTGAAGAAGTCTTTGCCTTGAACTCTTGTAGGTGTTGTTTCGCTCGAGCGACTATCAATCTAGCAGCTCTAGCTCTTCTTTGCCACTCCTCACACCTTCTTTGAGTTTCCATTACATCCTCCTTGCTTGCATATATGAATTTTCTCTCCTGTCAAATATCAATACTTGGTTCTTTGGAGCTGAAATAATTTCTCTATCTTGACATCCAACAAACAATATTTCTTCCTTACTAATGCAATTATTTTGATCAATGGAAATCATACCTTTTGAAGATTTTTTTTTTTTGCATGGTGGAATACACAATGGGTTGATTTCTCTCCAATTTTTGCATGCCATTTTTCCTTGTGCCTTCACTATCTTTTAACTCACAAAAATCAGCGAAGGTCAGCATAACTCTTACCTTGGGATTGAGTGTTGCATACTCTTTACCCCATGTTTCCATGTCATCTTCCTCAGCTGGTTGTTCCGTGGCTCTGAAAATCTGTGAAGGCTTGGATGATGTGCTCATAGTATTCATCCCCTTTATAGATCTACTCACTTCAGCAAAGGCTCCTATAATGGAGTCTCTTATATCTCTCTAAGCATCCATCCAACAAGTTAGCAATTCTCTGTTGCCTCTAGTGAACACTTCATTCATATAGCTCATCTTATTTGTAGGAGGAGCTCTCCAATCATACCCTTCCATAGTCACTTTCAGATCTGAATTTCAATTCCTCACAGGCTGGGAGGATTTCATGCTCTTATACCACTGTAATGCCCCCAAATGGGACAATTTGACCCCAAGTTGGATTTATGGTAAATCCATACACCAAAACAGATTTATACAAAATTATGGCAATTATATTTAGGGCAGATCAGATTTAACTAGGAGAAATGCGACTAGGGTTTATTGGGAAACCCATATAAATCAGTCAAACTAATTAACTCTTTTTACTCCAAACTGAGATAGTGATTTTTCAAGACCAAAATCTGAAAGTACTTGCAAATATAGGATGCAAAACATAACTGAAATAATTTATAAAATCTGTAGAATAAAGTACCGGTTTATGAGTTCAAACAAGGTTGAGTTTATTTAATAAAATTCTACAGAACCAGAACTGCAAGTACAACTGAAATGGAGGGTTTGGAACCCCATAAAAAACACTCCAACACTGCAAATTCAGCTCCAAACAACATGTACTAAATCGAATTTTTAGATCCTTTATCAATGCCCAAACAGCATATAACTGGATCACTTCAGCTTGTTAAAATAAGATACTTCAATAGGTAGATTTCCTTTGAATACTCCACAAAAGGATACACAAAAAAGGAAGAGTTTTCGTTCTTCCTTCAACTTCTCATGAGGGTTTTCGTCCTCAAAGAAACCAGCTGCAAATACTCAACGGTACCACTGTAATGTCCCCAAATGGGACAATTTGACCCCAAGTTGGATTTATGGTAAATCCAAACACCAAAACAAATTTATACAAAATTATGGCAATTATATTTAGGGCAGATAATATTTAACTAGAAGAAATGCGACTAGGGTTTATTAGGAAACCCATATAAATCAGCCAAAATAATTCACTCTTTTTACTCCAAATTGAAATAGTGATTTTTTAAGACCAAAATCTGAAAGTACATGCAGATATATGATGCAAAACAGACCTGAAATAATTTATAAAATTTGTAGAATAAAGTACCAGTTTATGAGCTCCAACAAGGCTGACTTTATTTAATAAAATTCTATAGAACCAGGTCTGCAAGTACAGCTGAAATGGAGGGTTTGGAACCCCAGAAAACACTCCAACTTTGTAGAAAAGAGGACTGAAAATTCAGCTCCAAACAGCAGGTACCAAATCTGAATTTTTAGATCCTTTATCAATGCCCAAATAACCTATAACTGGGTCACTTCAGCTTGTCAAAATAAGATACTTCAATATGTAGATTTCCCTTTGAATATTCAACAAAAAGATACACCAAAAAGGAAGAGTTTTTGTTCTTCCTTCAACTTCTCATAAGGTTTTTGTCCTTAGGAAACCGGTTGAAAATAATTTCCAGAATTTTTGATAAAACATAGCATGCCTCAAACCCAAGTCGACTTGTCCTTATAAAGAAGTGACCCAAAGTGACCTACACAACCAATCATCATTGTTCGACATTTAATTTTTTTCCCACCCAAAGAGCCTTCTTTAATGCAAGTCACAATTTCTAGAGTGGATAACTTTCAACTCATATGTGGAAATTTAAAAAAATGACTTGAAATGATTGGAATGCATTATGTCCACAAAAATGAAGAGTTTGCTTGTTGATATAGTGTTGATGCAATGGTGGATCTTTAAGTTTTTAAGTTTATATAGTATTTATTGATATAAATTTTTAATTTTAGACTTAACATGTTTTGTCATTTTCTATGGAGGTTTTCTTCTTTATTACTAATGATTTTGTGGGACTTGAATGGGAATATTAACTCAAATAACCTCATTTGTAGAGATATTCCTTTGCATCAAAATTTAAAATTGGTCGTTGAAGTTTTATATGATATTGAATTTTAATATGATTGAACTAACTTATAAAGATTTGGTATAGCATTGTGTTGTGGGTTAAATGTGTATAGTAATGTTTCATAAATCCATATTGGAGGATTATTACAAGATTTGGGATAAACAATGGTGTTTAAGTTGCACTTTTAATATACTAAGGTGTCTAGCTTAATTTTATTGTTCATATTAGTGTTTAAACTTATAATGATTTTATGCCATACTCATTTATTCTTTCATGTTATTAAATATGCATTCTTTTGCTAACAGTAAATGTTATCTGCAATTTCTATTGAGTTTAATTACTTGTGAATAAATAATTTAATATTGAAGATTCAAGCAGTGATTTTTAGATATTAAATATTTAATGTCAAAGATAGAATTTTCGGATTACTTGTAAAGGTAAGTTTTCCTTTTAAGTTACTTATAACTTATCTCTTAGGGAATTTTCAGAAATATGCAAACATGAATGATTTTAAAATACATACACTTCCTAACAATTTTGTGCAGGATTAGTTGGACTACTTATAAAGGTAAGTTTCTTTTTTAGCATGACTTATAACTTATCTCCTAGGGCATCTTTAGAAAGATTCAATCATGCATAGTTTTAAACTCGAATGTACTCTTTCTTAGAATTTTATGCAAAACGGTAAATTTTCATGAAATTTTAGGTATTTTTCTTCCATCATAGACAAATTTTAATTGTTTGCAATAATGATATGATTGTTATTGTGCTTCAGATTGAAGTTTTTCATTCATGGAGGCCAATGAATCCAAAGTTCATTAATTGTCACGTTTCATATTCATTTTTTATTTTTTGCACTTTGTTTGAATGTAGATGATTGATGATTTGAATCACGATATTGCTATTGTTAAACCCTCATCGACATTCTAATGCCATCTTCAAGTTTTAATATGTTATAATAGTTGTTTGTAACTAATTTTTTCCGTAAAAGGCAATTGATATTGATACTTCGTACGTATAGTTCTATAAAATATTCAAACATGACTACTTATATTTCAGCTACAAAACATCAAAGATTTAATGTTACATGAATGTATTCAAGTGATTTTCCTTATTTCAAAGACAAAAATTGTTCATAGCAAAAATAAAATATTTGGAGGTGAGATATGTTTTTTTGAGTTTGGTGTTTCAATGTCATAATTTTTTGGTTTAGTTGTTGCTTTGGTGCATAATTAGAACATTTAGAAATTTAGTAGTGTAATGAATTTCTAAAGAATGAATTAAGATTCATTTATACGTGTCTATTATTTTTGTGTCGATCTTACACTTTGTAAACCCTAGAATAGAGAGTTATTTGAAAAGTACGAAAATGGAGCGAAAGAACAATTACAAGGATGTGGTGGGGGTGAGTTGAGGAGAAGGCCTACGTGGGGGATGAGAATGATGCGAAGACAGAGATAGTAGACGTGATGCAATAAAGGCTGCGACCGAAGGAGAAGAGAAGGTTGAGGCTGGAGGAAGCGAGGTTAAGATTTTCATTTAGAGAAAGGAGTATGGTGGTGGGGTGAAAGAGGATTGTGAAGAGGTGGTGAGAAAATATGAGAGAATTATTAAGTGGGGTAGGAGGTGTCGGTGTGATGGAAGTGATCTAAGATGAGGATGAGGTGTCAAAACGAGTGGGTAGGATGGTTGACGATTATGTCAAAATTTGTTTCTAAACTTAATTTTGATGGAGTATATTATACAAAATCATGTAAAGTGGTAAGAATATACTTTTTCGAGAAATGTCAATGCAATGGTGAACATTTGATTGTTTTAATATAATAATTATTGATATAGCTTTTTGGTTTTAGTCAACACATAATGTTTTCTACTTCTAGATATGCTTTCTTATCCAAATTACTAATAACTATTTGCAACTTGAGTGGGAACTACTTTTGTTTTCTAGTGTAGACCTTGAATTTCATATATATCAACTCAAATAGACACATTTTTAGATGTATTTTTGTTATTTTATGCATCAAATCTTAAAGTTTGTAACTTTATTCTAACATGATTTTTAAATTAAATGTGAATTAAATACGATTGAATAAACTTATATACAATTTGTATGAGAGTGTGTTATTGATTTACTTGATTTCTAAGTATATTTTTCATAAATTTTGTTCAGGTTGCACAATAAAGATCAAAGATTAAAACACTCAATAATATTATTCGCTCTATATATTAATCTTGCTAATACAATGGCTATTATATAGCCATGGAGGTAGGAAAACTACCTCCTACAAAATAGGAAACACATGACCCGTTTATAATAATACGGGTGTAACAAATTATATAGCGTATATATTGTTGGTTATAACAATATATACGACTAACCATTAATGAATAATTACTGACGTAATTATTCATTTTACAACAATTACAATAATAATGTGAACACTACATTATTTTCCTAACATTCACCCCTTAGTGTGAACATTATTAATAGCTAATCTTCACCCCCTTAATGTGAACACAATGAAGAATTATATTTCAAGAAGTTGAATCGCTCCCGAAAGCATTGCTTTGAGACCAGTGCAAATTCCATAGATAATCTCTTTAGCCTCGTAAAGGTGTAGTGATGAGTTGAATTATGCAGAATACTCTTTACCTCTTTGGGTTTTGCGGGACTTTCCTTCTTCCTAGGGTGCTCAAATTCTAGATCTCTAAGATCCACAAGCTTGACACTAGTTGGATAACCATCCCTTGAGTCTACCTCGAAATCTTCTCTTGCTCCCCAAAAGTGAGTTTTCTGAAAACATGAATCTTCCCAAAATTCTGGAAAGGGGTTTATTTAGAAAACCAACACATTACAAATAGGAACTCTAAAATGAACATATATCACACACTATTAAAAAATGTCATCAAATTATTTGTGCGGCCTGTCGTTTGTGATCGATCGAGGTTGTTGAATGACCTCCAACCCCTCGTTTACCTCCATTCTCGGTTTCATCGCTAGCTAGCTTAGCGAGAATGTGAACATGAAGCTCAAGTTTACATATTGGACATCGCGTTTCAATGATGATGCGTCTGAGAGGCAATTTTTTTATTATTTTGACTCATTCATAATGACTATTAAAATATTCTAAAATCAACTGTATGACTTTGACTCTTTTTACAATAAATGATATATCTCTCGACAATGACCTAACTAATAACATAACAATGATAACATTTTAGTGTCTTGATTAATACTCTCTAATAACTTATTATTATTTTCACTATGCTATAATTTTAAAGATGACACATCTCTTATATTAAGCTTGACAACTAAGAGATATATAACAAAATTGTGAATAATTTCTTGACTTATTGACACAACAACATTAATAATCCTAAACTCGAATGCATTAAACATATATTAATGACATGACCAACAAAATATTAAAAGACTTAAAGGACTTCTTAAACGATGACTACTTAAAATTCATAAATACTTATGACCGATCGATTCAACACTAAGACACATAATAAAATGCATAGTTACCTAAGTCTCGGGGATGGGGAAAGGGGGACGAAGGGATGGGTTTCGGGACGACAAAAAAATTCCCAAATTTTGGGGACGACAGGGGGACGACTATTAAAATAATATATAAAAATTAATATTTTAATATTTTAATTGTATTCAATGAAATTTAGGGATTTAAATTGTGTTTAATGTATTTTAGGTACTTTCAAGATCATAATTTAATGTTCTTGGTAAAAATAACAACATTTTAAAAGTGAAAACATCATAATTCTTTGGAAGATTTAAAAAAATAGGGACGTCCCAAGTCCCCAAAATGCTTGAGATGTTCGGGATGTCACCAAAATTTGGGGGCACGTACCCGCATAACATTGATAAAATGACACAACTACCTATCGACTTCCAAAATGTATGAGGATGAGACTTTGACACAACGAATTTAATAGTCCAATAGGAATACAAAAATCCCATTGCCTCCACAGGATTCGGGATTGATCAGACGCCACATTAAGATCTGTTGAGTAACAATTTGACAATTGGGTTCAAACTAAAGACTTTTCCTCTTCACCAGAGATCACGGTGTCGATCACTTAGAAAATGATGAGGCTTGATTCTTTAACCACGTGTTTGGTTATGCTTATTGAGCCAAAGGTCTCTACGCAGAGATGCTGAAAGATCGTTGGTTTGAGATATGCATAGGAAATGAGTCACCAAGATTTTACCAACACTTGAGGCTCGAAGTGAAAATGTGTTGGATTTCACAAGCATATGAATATATGGTGATGATGTGGAAAAGGACAGTGATCAATTTGGGGTGGAGAGGAGTAAGACAACATAGCATGCTCAAATCAGTTAAGCTTGATGCATAACAAACTATGTAGAATATAGATAAATTTGTATGCTCAAATTTGAGATGCAATCGATGCAAAATTTGTTTAGAGATGCCACTTGTACCATTGACCAACACACTTGAAACAATGGAACGTGTTAGTAGATCATTCGGTTGTTGGATTGAGGTGCCACAAATTTTATCCTCTGACCCAAGGTAAGTGTCAAGCCAAATGTGAAACAAGGCACGTCCTCTAAAATGACGAATGATAATTGAAACTCAATACAATCTCCAAGATGCGTAGGCCATAGAACAAAATATGCCAATGATATTGTACACCGAATTGTTAAGAATAATGCATGTGCGAGACGTGTGCACACTCACCGCTCATTAACAATCGGTGATGGATGGCCGAATAGAGGGCGAGGATCTATTGGCCATTTGAAGATTGATCTGATAAATATGAGTGCAACTCTTCACAACATCAAATATGCTTTACTTATGCAATTATACATAGAACCGATGGACCGAAAGCTTTACTAATGATTATGATGATTATTGGAACCAAAAACACATCTTTCACTGCCTCGTGATTTCTTTTCTTGAAGCTCCTTATCTCTAATGTTCTCTTCATAAATATGTTCTCACACCAAAATAACAATTTCATACATAGGGGCCACCATGGATAGTAATGAGCCCCGTAGAATATCTCAAGACTCCATTAATTGCTCTCCGATACCAAATCATAAGTTTGGTTTAGGTTGCATAATAAAGATCAAAGATTACAACACTCAATATAATTCGCTCTATATATTGATCTTTAATGCAATGGCTATTATATAGCCATGGAGGTGGGAATACTACTGTTATTCAAAATTCACCCCAAGGTAATTTTGATAACATGCATCAAATTCTTAAGTCCCAAGCAATTATATTGATTCGGGGCGAAAAGTCATGTTTCTAGGGTCCCCTCATATTTTTCTAACTCCCTGTCCAAGTAGAAGAGAGCAAGTTATGAGGAAATATAAAAATTGCAAAAACAAGCTCGGGCCAGAAAAATCATGAAAATGGCTAAGTCCTAGTCCAGCGGTCCTTAGGACAATCGGGACAAAGTACGCTGTGAACCCAAGACGAACCAGGCGAAATGAGTCAAGCGGCCTAAACTTGACTGGGACGTGCGGGACAAAAGTACGCGAACCGTAGCCAACCGGGCGAAATGAGTCAAGCGGCCAGGAAACACTGGGGACGCGGGACAAAAAGTACGCGAACCGCCGTAAACAGGCGTAAATGAGGAACTTCAAAGATCGGGACAAGTGGGCTAAAGGGGGCGCGGCAGGACGCAGAGATAGCCGAAAAATCCGAAAGCGAATGGAAATGCGACACGTGTCACCGCCGAATCGGGACAAGGAAGCCCATTTCGGGCGGATCGGGAGTTTATGTCCCAAACGGTTTGGGACACCCAGATGTATGACGCGAAGAGGCGCGAAAAGGCCGACATATCCGCGAGCAATCAAAGCACGCCACGTGTCATCCAGGTGGCAGAGCGCGGGAAAGATCTTTAAAATGCAGTTTCGCCTGTTTTGTGCCCTAAAACTTCAAACGGCCATAACTTTTGACTCCAAGCTCCGATTTTGATAAAATTAGACTTTCTAGAACGAGCACAACGTCCTCTACGCCACAAAACTAGATTTCTTATTTTTGACGAGGGTAGATATATTTAAATATGGGAAACGTGTTCGGCTCCAGGTCGCTTAATGCTCATTCCCACAAATGACAGTAAAACGCCGCTTGCAGACCCAAAATAGCCGCCCGCACTCGAAGGCCATAACTTTTGCATTTCTCAACGAAATCGCACAAAATTGGTACCGTTGGAATCCACGGTTCCGAGCTCCGATGCACAACAATCAAGAAATTCCAGATTTGATCGAGAGATTGATTGAGATTTTTAAGAAAATGTGGACGGGTTCGTAACAATGTTTTATTTGGTATTTGGGAGTGCAATTAAGAGGCATGGTCATCATTCTTTCTCTTCTCGCAGACATGGGACAAGATGGGAGCCTTTTGCAAGTAATATACAATCATTTCACTCAATTTAATGCCTCTTACTGGTGGTTGGACAAATTTGGGATTTCCACTTTCCCTTCTCTTCTCCTTCTCATTTTTTCTATAAATTAGAGTGTTGGGCTCATTGTAAAGGAGAGAGTTTTGGGTAGCAAAGCTCGCCAAAATTGCTTTGTGAAGCCACAGTGTGTTGCAGCCATCAGTAGTGGACTCGCATGGTGATCCAGGCATTTATCTTGTAATAGATGAATCTGTGCATACCAGAAGCAATAAAATACAAGTTTGTGGATGTATCTTCCCTCTTTGTGTTTTCTTGCTTTCTTCTTGCCCCTTTTATCTTTCTACAAGAATATTGTGTCTTTTATTATGTTCTTGCGCAGGATTCATTATCATTGTGTATGCTTGGAATATTGTTTTGAATGTATTTTGCTAGATTATGGTGAACTTTCATCACCTCTTCTAGTGTGCACTTTGCCTCTCGTATTTCACACATTTGGAGACTACTCTCCCACCCTCCTTTTACGGTGTATCACCGCTTTAGTGTAGGCTTTCATTCTATGCATTCTCTCTCCTGGTCCCTTGGAAATTTAGATTAGAAGCAGTTAGCTTATCTGCATTAGAGTAGATTGTGGCGGGTAGTTTAGGAGCAAGAACCGGCTTTCTGCGGAGGTCTATCTCAAGTAGCAGTCCCACAACTTGGAGATAGTACCCATGTTATCCAATCACCTTTGTGAGTTCAAGTATAACGCCACAGGGGTGTCTTTGTGATTCGGTGATAACAGATTGCACGACACGCCGGTGGGACCTTAGAGGTCTTCACTTTCATTGCAACAAGATTGATGTGCACTTGTTGTGAGTTCCAGCTTTGAAGAAGCTTTAAAATCGCACATCTGGCGACTCCAAAAGAGGCATAATCTGTTGGTTTCTGCAGTCCAAGCCTGGCAAATTTATGAGAAGAATACAGACCAGGTCAAGAACTAGGGAGGAAGGATTGTTTGTTTATCTGCATCTATCTCCAGGCAGAGAAAGAAGGGGAAGAAGAGCTCAAAGATCTGCGTCTCCACCTAATAGAACTTTGTCTACACCTCCACCTGGTAGACCTTTTCTCGCATCAACAATGATTCTCGGGCCAATCGAGAATGGCACAACCACTAAATCCCTTTGTCAACTTCACTGGCGGCTGAACCCACTTGCCCTGCCACGAATCTAGTTCCATTGCGGCATTGAAGAACATTCCATTTTTCACCGGAGAAAATCATACCACTCGGTGATCATGTCAAAGACATTGCTAACGTCTCAATGCAATCCATGAGATAAGCGAAATGGATGTGGTCACAAATCGCCGGCATCATCGTTCAAAGGGAAGGCATTGCAATGGTTCGGGAGCCTTGAAGTGGTTCTATCACGAATTGGAATCGATTGTGCATAGTTCTCCATGAGCAGTTTGGGGAAAAGGGAGACAATTTGTCTCTCTGGAACAATTAACAACTATCAAGAGAGCTCCCAATGAGCGGTGGTGACTTCAACTTGATTTCAAAGGTCTTGGGATAGGATTCCAGTGGCGGCGGCAAAGCCAACAATGAGAAGGTGCTTTTCTATATTACCTTAAAGCTTTGAATTCGATATTTCTATGTTAATTCAATCTATGGGAGGCACAACCTTACTGCCGCTTATAGTATTGCCATTAGGGCCGAAAACTGTCTTATTCAAGTTGGTAAACCGACTCCTAGGCCTCCCATGCCCTTGTATCCGAACTTAGAAAATCCAAGCACTAGTCAAGCACCCATTCTCGGCTCCTATTCCCACCCCTAGAAATCAAAGTTCAAATGAGACTTCTACTTCATCCTTTAGTGCCTCAAATGAACTCCAAGAGGTCATGAAATGATTTTGCAAAATTTGGAAAATGAGTGAGTTACTATCAAAAGACAAAGCAAGCTCAAAGTGCTTAGACCATATCGGCCTCAAGTGCGATGCAGGCTAGGCCCCCATACCAACAAAATAAGTCACCAACTCAGCCGCAAATCAAAATCAAAGCCAAGTAAGGCCTCCCGCTAATAGACCATTTTAGCCCTATAACCCCAATGTCGCATCTCGCTTCTAAAGCTTGGTACCGGTGCAAAATAATATGGCCAATGAATATGATTGGTGTTTCCGTGCGATCACCACATAACGAATCAATGTGCTTTAACGGTGCATTAAATCGAGGCCCGATGGTGCAAACCATTGGTGGGTCACAAGAGTCCACCACGAAGAAGACCAAAGAAGAAGGGGCAACTCAACAAGGAACATCTCTCGAACAAAACTACTCTTGTCATTGTGCAAGTCAAGATTTCGTCGTATGAATCAAATACCTGTCAAAGTGTTGCAGCCAACACAAGGTCAAAGAGGAGAAATTTGGGTGAAGAACGCCTACCATTGGCTTCAAGTAATCCACAACCTTCTACCACTCCACAAACCGGCAAACAAACTATAGATCCAAACATGCAAGGAGCATCCATACCGGCTCCTAAACCAACTCGGATGCATGCCTGCCGCCGCTCATTTGCAAGGAACGAATGTGCGAGGCCAAGGGACAACAGAGGGATACTTCATCTCCATTCAAAGATTATCATTGATCGATGAAGAAGACAAATGTAAACATATCCATGTGGGAATCACTATCTATCCCGTGACAAAGAGATTTGCTTATAAATTTCGCCATGAAGGGTGGTCAACTTCAAATCAACAGTCCAAATGCAAGAGAAGGTGCTCACAAATGCCGCCACCTGAAGGAAATCATGGAGGTCGGTGAAGGTAAAATGTTGAAGCCCCCTCCATTTTATATTTCATTGATCACGGGGATAGGTTGGTGCATAATTGCATGATCGATTCGGGAGCAAACGATTCGATAATGCCCAAGCAAATATTGATCGGCTAGGACTCCAATATGAAGTCATCTCCAGGGTGTAGTGCAATTAGATGGGACATCGGTGACAACGGTTGGAGTAATCAAAGGTTTGAGCCTCACACTTTGCACGCATGTCCTAACGTAATGTTGTTACAAGATGTGTCGATCATAGACTACCACCACTCTTTGCATTGTGCTTGTCAAGAGACTTCTTTGCTAAAATTGGAGGCTATCTTTCGGCAGATTGGTCACACATGTTTTTCGTAACAAGATATGGAACCAAAGCCACAATCAGTCCGAACCTATGCGAACTTTCACATTGAGCCTTACACTCCAAGCCAAATCAACACCAACCTGCTCAGCGTTTGATCAAGAAGATTGTCCAAAGCATCGATGAAGTGACACCAAGGTTGGAAGCATCCCGTGATTTGACTCTTGATGAATGGGCAAGCAAGGTGCATGCTTTTGATCCTATCAAGAAATAGAAGAATCGGTGGGAGTCTATTGTTTACATGAAGAGAATCAACCTCTCCCCAAAGATCACCAAGCCAGATTATGAGGACAAGAACGAAGTATGGGAATTGTTCTTTGATGGGTCAAGGAGTAGACAAGGTGCAGGAGGAGGAGCTATGCTCATTTCACCGCAAGGTATAAGGTATTACTTAGCCTTCCGTTTCAGTTTCCTGTTCAAACAACACACAGTGAGTATGAAGCCTTAATTCATGGATCTTGCGGGCAAAGAAGAAATGCATCGGGAATTTACAGGATTTGGTGATAGTGAGCTAATCGTAAACCAAGTCAAAGGAAAAAATGCCAAAAATGATCTCATTGAAGAACTACAAAAATCGGGTATGGGACCTCATTGAAGATTTTGAAGCTTTTAGCATCATTTCCATCCCAAAAAAAGAATGAAGCATTGACAGATGGGCAAAAGAATTGAAACTGCGTTTGATGTTGTGGAAAGTATCAAAAGTGAGAAAACTCGGCCTCATATCAAAGTGGTAGTGAGACCAATTTGTTCCAGATAACAACACAAGTTGGCAAGTCTTCGAGAATGATTAGCAGATTGTTAATTTCCTACAAGAAGAAGTTGAGTTCTCCGCCAGAATCAAGACAAGCTGGAGCAGCAGTATGGTGACCAAGTGGTGCAGCTGAGAACTAACAAATTGCCAAAAGGCCTCATAACCTTAGAGTCAATCTTCAACCCGAATGATCAGTTCCGGAAGGAGAAAGCGAACATTCAAGTAAAGGGTGAAGATTCAGAGCCTATCTTAGTCGCGAAGGCAAGACATTGCAAATTGGCAAAGTAAGTACCCCACAAGAAAAATCTGATTTTGTTCAGCTTTGTCAAGAGTTCCCAGATGTCTTCGCTTGGACTTACAAAGATTTAAGAGGTTTCAATCCAAAGTTGGCACAACATACTATTGAGTTGGATCCGGAATCCAAGCCTGTCAGGCAAAAGCAAAGGCCAGTGAATCCTCATATCGAGCCTCTCATGAGAAAAGAGTTAGGCAAGCTCATTGAGGCCAGTATCATCTTCCCCATCAAACACTCAAGTTGGGTTGCAAACTTGGTGCCGGTAAGAAAGAGAAACGGAGAAATAAGATTGTGTGTGGACTTTCGCGATCTAAATAGAGCATCACTCAAAGATCATTATCCGCTTCCATCAATGGAACAAATATTGCAGAGTTCAGAAATTGGTTGAGAAGGTTTTCATTGCTAGATGGATATTCGAGGCTATAATCGATAATGGTAAAGGAAGAAGATCAATTCAAGACGGCCTTCACTACAAAATGGGGCACGATATGCTTACAAGAAGATGCCTTTTGACTGTCAAATGCCGGAGCAACATTTCAATGAGCTATGGATATGGCATTCAAAGGCTTAATCAACAATATAGTGTTGGTATACCTAGATGATATCACTGTATTCTCAAAGAATGCAGCAGACCATCTCTTTCACCTTAGGCAAGTGTTTCAGAGGTGCAGAAGGTTTGGAGTGTCATTGAATCCAAAGAAGTGTGTATTCTTGGCACACGAATGCAAACTGTTGGGCCACATTGTCTCAGGAAGGGCTAACAATTGATCTCAAAGGGTTGAAGACATCCGAAGCGCTTCCATTACCACACCACAAGAAATCTCTCCAAAGCTTCTTAGGAAGGATAAACTTTGTCCGCAGATTTGTGCCTAATTTTGCCACCCTTGTGAAGCCTCTAACACCGATGTTCAAGAAGAATCGGCATTCAAATGGACAGCGGAAGGCAAAGAGAGTTTTGAAGACATCAACCATGCAATATCACAAGCTCAAACTCTTATCAACCTGCATTTCTCAAAGGACTTCATGTTGTATGCATTTGGAGGATCGAGATACAGCCTCGGCTATCTTGACCACAAATTGAATAGAGAAGGTTCGAAACAGCCCATAGCATTCTTCTCACTCAAACCTTGGAAGATTACGAAATAAAGTATTCTTTCATCGAAAAGCATGTCCTTACGCTTTGTCATCGAAGTTTGAAGAAGTTCGAGATATTTGGTCTCAAACAATAAGATTCAACTGGTGTCTCATGCTTTGGTGTCAAGGACTTCCTCCTAAACAAGGATTTAAATGAGAAGAGAGCAGGTGTTGGATCACTTGAGTGATGGAATATGATATTGAAATCAAAGTGACCAAGCTAGTTCGTGGCAAAGCTTCAGTGTGAGCAGCTCGCTTCTAAACAATCGACGAGCCAAAAAGTGAAGACGATGTCTGTCTCCGCTACTACATAATGATCAAGAACAACCAACCGATGATGCACCCATCCCATGTTGGACTCAAGACCTTGTGCATTACCTACAAACAGGGTTGTGCCCTGCGGAAGTGAGCAAAGCAAAGAGGAGATACTTCGATTACAAGCCATTCCATATGTGCTTATTGATGGAGTTTTGTTTAAAAAGGACATCAATGGTGTTCTATTGAGATGCATTGGAACAGTCAAGTTGAGAAGATCTTACATGAGTTCCATGACGGGAAGCAGGAGGCCACTTTGCTCTGCAGTGAAAATGCACTCTCAAAATCATGAAAGCTCAAGTTACTATTGGCCTAATGTGTTTAATGATTGCTACTCATGGGTCAAGAAATGCAAGAGATGTGCATTCTTCACGGGGGAAAGAGAGGTTAGCAGCGCGCCCTTCGTCCAATTTCAAGTAAATCAGCCATTCATGCAATGGGATTGGACTTCATTGGGGTTATCAATCCCAATTCAAGTCGGGGCCACAAGTGGATACTAACAAAGAACAAACTATTTCACCAAGTGGATCAAGCAAAGTGGCACTCAAGGAGGCAAATGAATCTAATATCTTGGATTTCTATGAAGGGATAGTCACGAGGTTTGGTGCCCCTACCACCATCATATCGACATAATGCATTGGCATTCCTTCGCACAAAGATCACCGAATGGGTCATCAAGAATGTGTGTATCTCAAAGACCTCATCGAACTATTACCCTCAACGTAATGGCAAGCCGAGTCTACAAACAAGAATCTACTAAGAATCATCAAGGACTCGGATGAAAATCAAAGAACTTGGCACGCAAAGCTCAAATCAGCCCTATGGGTGATAGGATCACACCCAAAAGGTCTACGAGGAAGCTCTCCATACAAGCTTGATACGGGAAGGAAGCAGTTTTACCCATATCACTCGAGTTGCAAGCATTGGAACTCATGAAACGATTGGAAGTAGTTGAGTTTGAACCTATGGAAATTACGTATGCAAAGTGATGGAATTAGAAGAGACAAGAGAACACGCAATGATACGAGACCATAGAAAAGGATAAAGCATTGGTCAAAAAGAGTTTTGACAAGAAAGCTAAGGCCATGATATTACAAACCGGAGATTTGTAATCAAGTGGGATGCTTTGATCGTGTAAAACCAGGAAAGCACTCCAAGTTTGATGCCATCTGGAGTGGCCCGTACATGATCATTGAATGCAAAGGTAGCAATGCTTTCCGATCGCTAAGTTGGATGGTGAAGAATTACGTATTCTCGTCAATGGGATCTATCTCAAACGCTTGCTACTAGAAAGATAGACTTTCACCCTTGTAAATATTAATTTAGAATTTCCATTCCTTTAAGTGCTTATGCACATTATCAGATCACTTGTTAGAGTAGTTTTTATTTCCCCAGTGCTTTGTGCACATGTCCTATGCTTCTAGTATGTGCATGTTTACTAGTTCATCAAGCTCCCGAGAAAGATTTGCAGCCATGAGAAGACCAACTCAACAAATGTTCAAATGGCTCAAGAACGCAGGTTTTCAAATTTTAGATCGGTGAGAGGTTATCAAACAAACTCCATGTCCAATGGATTGCTACAGCACTGGTCGTTCTTCATCCTGGCAGATGACCCATTGAAGTCGTCAAATTGTTATCCAAAATTCACCCCAAGGTAATTTTGATAACATGCATCAAATTCTTAAGTCCCAAACAATTATATTGATTCAGGCGAAAAGTCATGTTTTAGGGTCCCCTCATATTTTTCTAACTCCCCTGCCCAAGTAGAAGAGAGCAAGTTCGAGGAAATGTAAAAATTGCAAAAACAAGCTCGGCCAGGAAAAATCACGAAAAATGGCTAAGTCCTAGTCCAGCGGTCCTTAGGGACAATCGGGACAAAAGTATGCGAACCGGCTTAGGCCGAACTGAGGCAGGCGAAATGAGTCAAGCAAGGCAAGCAACAACACTGGGGACGCGCAAGGACAAAAGTACGTGAACCGGTCGACCTATTAACCGGCGAAATGAGGAACTTCAAGATCGGGACAAGTGGGCCAAAGGGCGTGCGGGACGCGATAGCGAAAAATCCAGCGAATGGAAATGCGACACGTGTCACCGCGGAATCGGGACAAGGAAGCCCATTTCGGGCGGATCGGGAGTTTATGTCCCAAACGGTTTGGGACATCCGGGACAGAAGGACGCGAAGGGCGCGAAAAGCCGGCAGACCCGCGAGCCAATCAAAGCATGCCACGTGTCATCTAGGTGGCAGAGCGCGGGAAAGATCTTTAAAATGCAGTTTCACCTGTTTTGTGCCCTAAAACTTCAAACGGCCATAACTTTTGACTCCGAGCTCCGATTTTGATAAAATTGGACTTTCTGGAACGAGCACGACGTCCTCTACGCCACAAAAACTGGATTTCTTATTTTTGACGAGGGTAGATATATTTAAATATGGGAAACGTGTTCGGCTCCAATCAGTTAATGCTCATTCCGTCAAATGAAAAAACGCCCGCTGGACCCAAAATAGCTGCCCGCACTCAGAAGGCCATAACTTTTGCATTTCTCAACGAAATCGCACAAAATTGGTACCGTTGGAATCGTGGTTCGAGCCCGATGTACAACAATCAAGAAATTCCAGATTTGATCGAGAGATTGATTGAGATTTTTAAGAAAACGTGGACGGGTTCAGAACAATGTTTTATTTGGTAGCCTGGAGTGCAATTAAGAGGCATGGTCATCATTCTTTCTCTCACAAAGCACATGGGACGAGTATGGGGAGCCTTTTGCAAGTAATATACAATCATTTCACTCAATTTAATGCCTCTCTACAGGTGGTTGAAGGACAAATTTCAGGATTTCCACTTTCCCTTCTCTTCTCCTTCTCATTTTTTTCTATAAATTAGAGTGTTGGGCTCATTGTAAAGGAGAGAGTTTTTGGGTAACAAAGCTCTACGGAAAAATTGCTTTGTGAAGCCGAGTGTGTTGCGCAGCCCTTGTAGTGGACTCCTTGCGTATGGTGATACTGAGCCCTTATCTTGTAATAGATGAATCTGCGGCAAACCAGAAGCAATAAAATACAAGTTTGTGGATGTATCTTCCCCTACTGTGTTTTCTTGCATTCTTCTTGCCCCTTTTATCTTTCTACAAGAATATTGTGTCTTTTATTATGTTCTTGCAGGGATTCATTATCATTGTGTATGCTTGGAATATTGTTTTGAATGCATTTTGCTAGATTATGGTGAACTGTCATCACCTCTTCTAGTGTGCACTTTGCCTCTGTATTTCACACATTTGGAGACTACTCTCCCACCCTCCTTTTCTGGTGTATCACCGCTTTAGTGTAGGCTTTCATTCTATGCATTCTCTCTCCCTGGTCCCTTGGAAATTTAGATTAGAACAGTTAGCTTATCCTGCATTAGAGTAGATTGTGGCAGGTAGTTTAGGAGCAAGAACGACTTTCTCGGAGGTCTATCTCAAGTAAGCAGTCCCACAACTTGGAGATAGTACCCATGTTATCCAATCACACCGTGAGTTCAAGTATAACGCCACGGGGTGCTTGTGATTCGGTGATAACACTACCTCCCACAAAGTAGGAAACACATGACCCGTTTATAATAATACGGTGTAATAATTATATAGCGTATATATTGTTGGTTATAACAATATATACGACTAACCATTATTGAATAATTATTGACGTAATTATTCATTTTACAACAATTACAATAATAATGTCAACACTACATTATTTTCCTAACAATTTTAAATAAATCTCGATGAAGGATTCAAAAACAATTATGGATAATAATAAACAAATTTGGTTAGATATTCAATATGATCTATTATCTACTTTCTTTATTGTTGATTAAGGTTGTTTAATGTGAATTTTATTTAGGCAAGATTATAGCACTATCTTTCAAATGCTCTTATGTCACTAGATATGTGTTCTTTTTGATAGTTATAGTATTTGTCTAAAATTTATGTTTGCTTTAAAGAGTTAATAATATGATATTTATAAACAAATATTTTTATATCGAAGATTCAAACGTGACCTTGTGATATTAGATATTAGAAGGTTTGGATTATTTAAATGAAATTTGAATTTTTATCAACACGATTTAGAACATATTTTTGGGGATCTTTAACAAGATTCAAGCAAAAATGATTGTAAAATTTACTCTTTTTAAAAAATGTTAGTGAAAATAGTGTTGGTTTTAAGTGTTCTTCATTTTGTAACAATGAAGGTTGTATGATTGGGCACTTGTTTACGTGAGACCCCATCTCCAACTATACAAAACAATAATCATAACATACAAGATAGCTATAAGAGGAAGGATAAGGATGCGAGGGTGAATAGAAATGATAGAATCACAACCAAGAAGCTAAAGAAAAACTAAGAGAACAATTGAGAGAAGGTAGGAGAGTGACATGGATCTAGCCGCAAGAGGTTGAAATACCTCCAAAACACACACAAAATTTACAAATAAACCAAAAGCTTCAAAATAGTTTTCTTCTCATTCCGGAATCCACATGGATCTTTTACATCATTACATTTTCCTTTTATTTCACTCTCTGTAAAAACCCTAAAATGCCAAAAATTACTTACTAGCAAAACACCTCGGATGGGCCCCAAATTTTGCCTGCCAAATATGCATTTGTAAATTAAGGCTCACACAAAATTTGGCTTATTCTATAAAATATGGCAAAAGTTATTAAAACTCTAAGACCTAATCAAACGCAAAAACGTTCAAGGCCAATTTTAGACCACTAGATGAAGGAAGCCGGCCCCAAAATGTGTCGGAATGGCAATAACTTTTTAGCAAAAGTTAGTCACAACATAATACTAATGAAAATCTACCACCTTAGAAAATTTTAAGTCGATCTAATAGTCAAATCAAAAGTTATGGCCTTCACAAGTTATGCTTCGCATCATTCTCCTTGGTTGAAAGGAATTCAACTTTTGCGAATTTAGTTTATGAAATTCATGTAATTTTCCTTTTCAATCTTCTTCACTTCCTATTTAGGAATCCAAATATTTTCTTTCTGCTACAAACCTTCCTATGCACCAAATATCTATGTAACTCGATGTCTAGTAGTGACTATCTTTCGGTCCAAGACACACATTACCCTTTCCTTTTTCTTCTTCGACATCTACTATTCCTAGTTTATTTCTTGCTCCTTCGCAACGTTTTCATCATGACCTATAAATTTATATAAGTCATAAACATTAAAAATCGGTGAGATAGCAAAGTTGTCAGTAGCTCCACCTTGTAGGCATTATCACTCATTTTCTTGAGAATTCTACACTGCCCTAATCTTCTTATACTTTAGTTTATTATATGCCCCTTTTAGAATCCTTTCATTTCTAAGATGAACCATCACTATATCTCCTTTTTCAAATACATTTACTCTCCTATGACGACATCTGTTGTTTTATATTGTGCATTACTAACTTTAAGTTTTTCCTCACTTCTTCCTACAACTATAGAATGTGTTCTACAAATGCTTCTGCATCATCGCTAGTTTTATCTTCATTGAGTAGCACAATTAGATCTAGGACCCCTAGGATTCCTACCATATACAATCTGTAAAAAAGACCTCACTGTTGACTGTTTATCGAGTTGTTATAAGTAAACTCTTGTGGTAAAAGCTAGGTCCCATTGTTTTGGCTTTTCTCCAACTATGTAATACAGGAGATTTCTCAAGATTTTGTTCACTACTTTAGTTTGCCCATTAGTCTAGGGGTGATACACACTAGTGAACTGTAGTTGTGTCCCCATTTTCTTCTACAGAGTCTTCCAAAAGTAACTCAAAAACTTCGTGTCCCGATCTGAAGTGATTGTTCTTAGAACTCCATGCAATCTAACCACTTTTGAAAAAATAAATCTGTAACTCTGGAAGCATCATTAGTTGTTTTACAAGCAATGAAATGTGTCATCTTAGAGAATCTATCAACCACAACAAAGATAGAATCATTCCCTCATTGTGTGTTAGGAAGTCCTAACACGAAATCCATACTCAAATCAACCCATGGCCCTGCAGGGACATGTTATGACATATACAACCCAATATTCTATGCATGGCCGTTAGCCATTTGGTACACTTTACGTCTTGCTACAATCCTATGTATGTCCTTCTTTACCTTTGGCCAATAATACTTTTATACAACAAGAGCAATTGTCTTACTTATACTAAAGTGTCCAGCCAACCTCCCACCATGCAATTCTCTTATAATATTTTCTCTCATTGAACCAACAAAGATGCACAATTGTTTTCCCCTAAATAAATAACCATCATGCATCAAATAATCAAAAGAACCACTACCTATCGTAGGGTCTTTAAGTTGTCTCACAACATCACCAAAATATGGATCACCTTCATACAATTCCTTAACTGCCTCAAACCCTACTACTTCATTTTTCATTGTTATCAAAAGTGCTACACGCCTACTCAAGTCATCAAAGAACTTGATTCTTCTTACCTGACTTATGCTTTAAGACAAAAGTATATTCTTGCAAAAATAAAACCCACTTTGCATGTCTACTATTTAGTTTCTTATGTGTGTTTACATACCTCAAGGCTTCATGGTTAGTAAATAGTAAAAATTCCTTAGCTACCAAGTAATGCCTCCAATGCCTTAATGCTTGAACAATAACATAAAATTCCACATCATAAGTAGAATATTTCTCCCTAACTTCATTTAGTTTTTCATTGAAGAATGCCACAGTCGTCTTTCTTGTCTCAATACAACTCAATCTTGACATGTGAGGCATCACAATCAACCTCAAAGACCTTGCTAAAATATGGCAATACCAAAACAAGTGCCTCTAACACTTCTTCTTCAACAATTCAAAACTATCTATTGCTTCCTTGGTCCATACAAACTCCTTCCCCTTTGTACACTTTGTTATGGGTGCAACAATGCCACTAACAAATTCTGTAAAAAGTTGCTAATCCATGAAAACTACAAACCTCTGTCACATTCCTGGAGTAGGCCATTCCAAAATTGCCTTTACTTTTTCCTCATCCATCCTCACTCCATTCTCTTAGATGACAAACCCCAAAAAAACTAGACTCTTATGAAAAAAATCTACACTTCTTTAAGTTTGCATACTGAGACTCTCTTTACATAACGAGTCTAACACCAATTGTAGATGTAACAATTGTTCTTCCAATGTCTTACTTGAATATCATAATATCATCAAAATAGACAATAACAAACTTACCATTATATTCTCAAAGTACTCTCTTCATCAACCTCATGAATGTACTCGGTGTATTAGATAGCCCAAATGGCATCACCATCCACTCTTACAATCCATCTTTTGTTTTGAAAGATGTTTTCCATTCATCCCCTTCATGAATTCGGATTTGGTAGTACCCACTCGCAAGTCAATTTTGCTAAAATATCGGGCTCCCCAAGACGTCCATCATATCATCCAATCTTGGAATTGGGAACCAATACTTAATTGTGATTTTATTTATAGCCCTCTTATCATACACATTCTCTAATCTCTATCTTTTTGGGAGTCAATAGTGTTGGATTTGCACATGACCTCATGCTTTCTGTCACTAACCATTCGTATTAGATATGTCACTTGTCTATTCAAGTCCTCAATTTTGTTGGGCTCATTAAGTAGGCTGCCTAGTTTAGAAGGGCTTGATCCCGGGATTGAATAAATATGGTGTTGTATATCCCGCTTCGGAGGTAACCCATTTGGTAGCTCATTTGGTATGACATCTTTGTGGTCTTTTAGTACATCTGCTTTAGCAACGAGTATATTAAAGTCCTCTATTTCCACCTTTGACATTAGTGCATAACATCAACTATTTTCTTCCATTTCGTAACAAACTCTTTTGAGCCAACAAGCCCTCACTCTTCTCTTCTTCCTTAAAGGGTAACAAGACCACCTTTACACCGTCCTTCCAAAAAGTATATGTATTTGTCCCTCCATTATGTGTAACCTTTCTATCATATTGCAAGGCCTCCCAGTAATATATTACATGCATCCATTGGAATAACATCACACCATGCCTCATCCTTGTAGGTATTCCCAATTAAAAACTTTATAAGACATCTTTTATCTATGGTTACCTGCGTTCCTTCCTTGAACCATGATATACGATAGGGGTATGAGTGCTTCCCACATTTCAAATTGAGTTTATTAACCATCACAGTTGAGACCATATTTTCACAATTACCGCCATCAATAATAATTTTACATACCTTTCCTCCAGAGGTGCATCTTGTTCAAAAGATATTTGTTAGCAACCAGGAATCAACAATAACACCATCTTGTTCTTTCTCCTTTTTGGGACAATCATCATCCTCCTTATCATGAGAGTTTCACCCAAGTTTGCAGCAACCTCCATTTTTTCTTCCTCTTCAACTTCAACCAAGTTGACTCGTGGTTGTTCTCCTTTCCATCTATCTTGTGTAGGATAGTGTGGACACTCAAAAGCTTTGTGCCCTTCTTCACCAAATCGGTAACATGTATATTGTCTTTGGGGGCTATTCCAACCTCATCATCTATTATAACCTCTTCCCCTCTGAAACCCCTACCTCTTTGGTAGTTACCACAACTTTGACCATATTCTTCATGCCCTTCTACATTAGAGGATTCACCTTTTGTAGAATCAAATCTACCTCTACCTCTCATTGGAGATGATGATTGATCCCTTTTCACACCTTTTCTAAAATTATTCCTCTTTTTCTTTTCTTTTGCTTTCAATGCGAGTTGATAAGCTTCGTCTAGGCTATGGATCCATAGCATACTCAGTTAATCTTGTATGGTATAACTCAACCCATCTACATATCATGTAGCCTTCTGTTCTTCAAACTCACCCTATTCCACTCTGATTGACAACTTGTAAAATTCATTGGTATACTCTTCAATGTTGAGATCCTTTTGTCTTAGGTTTTGAAACCTTCAAAATAGTGTCTGAGAATAATCTATAGGAAGAAACTTTTCTTTCAACTTCTTCACCATTTTATTCCAGTTTCGGATCTTTCCCTTTCCTATCATTTGTCTTTCATTTTGCAGGTGATCCCACTAGATCAATGCATGTCGACCAACTTAGTGCATGCAAAATTAACATTCTTCTACTCTAAAAGGGTTTTGCACTCAAAGAATTTTTCCATGCGATTTAACCAGTCGATTAACTCCTCTGGTCGTAACCCTCCACCATAATTAGGAACATTAATCTTGATGTCGTCATTCTTTCCCTCTAAAGCTTGGATCAATCTCTCCTCAAATGGTCTCTCATTCAAGGTGTTTTCATCTCTCTCTGTTTCTTCTTCATTTCCTCCTTCATTCATTAATGGAGGTACTTCTTCAGTATTACTATCTAGGTCTGCATCTCCATTTGTATGTCTCTTTCTAAAGAAGGTAACTTCTCCCACGAGCTCAACAACTTGCCTTTAGCCTCGATTCATCTTGGCATAACCTCCTCTCCTACGTCTAGCCATGCTTAGATAAAAGAGAGGCAAAAAAATTGCATGACAAATGTAATATATTACCTTAAGCTATTCCCGCAAGATCAAAATCTTGCTCTAATACCAATTCATGTGGATCCAACTGCAAGAGGTTGAAATACCTACAAAACACACACACACACACACAATTTACAAATAAACTATAAGCTTTAAAATATCTTTCTTCCCACATTGATATTTTACATCATTACATTCTTCCTTTTATTTTGCGCTATCTCTAAAAAAACCTAAAACGCCAAACAACACTAAAATGCCAAAAATCACCTAGTAACAAAACACCTCAAATGGGCCTCAAATTTTGCGTGTTAAATATGCCTTTGGAAATTAAGGCTCTCAAAAATTTCAGCTTATTATATAAAGCATGGCAAAAGTTATTAAAACTCTAAGACCTAGTCAAAAGTAAAAAACGTTCGAGGCCAATTTTAGACCACTAAATGATGGAATTCAGCCCGAAAAATGTGTTGGAATGGCACAAACTTTTTGAAAAGGTTGGTCACATCGTATTACTAATGAAGGTCTACCACCCTAGAAAATTTCAAGACGATCCAACGGTTGGATCAAAAGTTATGGCCTTCACAAGTTATGCTCCCACATCGAGAGAGTCGCTTTATAGAGATGGATTTTCCACATTGGAGAAAAATTATGGGTAGAAAACAAGGGAAGTTATTGAGATCAACATATTTTAGTTGCGTAGAGAGTTGGTTCAAAGGCGTTTAGGTTAGATATGAGTAATATAGAATGTCGTGAGTTATCATTCATTGTGAGAAAATACCGTAGAAGGAAAGAGAAAGAGTTGAGATTCCTCCAATATTAAAATAAATAGATATAGGGAAGAAGTGTGAGTGAAAGATAGGTTTAATGTTTTTATGAGGAATAATGGGTAAAAGACATTTTTGTCTTCCAATATGAGAATACTATGTAGATAGAGTGATGAAAGAAATTAAAGTCTAATAATTGCATGAGACCAAAATATTTGTTCTCCATCGAGCATTGGTGGATAGAGAAAAACAAGCTGAAACCCAAGAAGGATTTTAGTTGAGGTTGTAGCATTTGGTGAGAAAGAAGAGGCGTGAGTATTTGAGAGAAAATAAAATAACTTTAAAATTTATTAAAGGATGGACTCATAAGGAGAACAACCTAGATCTGTTCTAAGGAGCAAAATAAATGGAAGAGGCTTTGAGAAAGCCTTAATGAGGGAAGAAGATATAAGAGAGGAAATGAAAATCAATATTTATCTTTAAGTGGAGAAAGATACAATGGGAAATAAATTAGGCCATTTAGAAGAGTCAAGAGAATGCCAACATTTATACGAGTGAGAGTGCAAAGATAAAAGAGAGGGATGAATAAGGGTGATTCATAATTAACCAATAAGAGGTTAAAATGATGAAAAGAGAGTTAGAAATGGTGCAATATTAGACACCTGAAGGGGAAATGGAAGCAACCATGGAAGAAGAAAAGCTGTGAAGATGAGGGAGAATTCTCATGAGTGAAGAAGAGTATGAAGATGAGGACGAGTTCCTCATATGTGAATAGGAAGATGGTTGGGAGGAAGAAAGTTTAGACCATGACTATGCAAAAGAGAAGGATTAGATGATTGTAGAGAGAGAAGTCAAGAGGTGTAGAGATCCTCTTGAGAGAGGAGAGATAAATGAGAATTGGAGGAAAGGAAGGTTGTGACCTAGTTACTGAGAGGTTGAGTAAGAAGTTGAAGATGTGGGAATGATGCACATGAGAAAAGAAGCAAAGTAGAACATAGGGTCATCATTACATGCCATATATTTGATGAGGACACCAAGATAATGGATGTAATTTTAGCATCGTTAGGGCGATAAGAGGAAGAGGTGTTGGTGAATTAACACCATGCAAGAGAGGAAGAGTATGGATAAGGTCTCCTAAAAATTATATATGAGAAGGAAGAAGTGTTACGGGAAAGTTATGGGTCATAGAGGGCACAAGAATAAAGATGTGTAGAGGAAGAGGATGATATTTTTAAAGCCATCAAGAAGATTGAGTTTAGGAATTAGGAGGATGTTGTTTCCTTGGGGAAATAGATCTATTTGAGCTATAAAAAAGCTACTAGAATAAGGAGACTATAACAACAAAATAAAAATGAGAAATGCGTTTTGAAAGACAAGTGATGAAGAAAAAAGGAAGAAGAAGAGTAAATCCTCATGAGCGAGGATGAAGTTTGGAAATAGAAAATAACAAAGGAGTGCAAGTGTGGCTCTATAAAGGAGTGGAAGGGAGGAAATGACAGATAAAAGAAGAAGAGGGAATGGAGAAGAAGTTGAAATGAGAATTAAAAAATTATACACTTGAAGAGATTTGTTAAGAAGAGTTTTTAAGGAAACAAAAGATGAAGAGGAATGAGGAGAGGAGTGCAAGTCCACTTACATAAGACCTACATTTGATGTCGGGAGAGATGAAGAGAATTAGAAGGCATCTTAGAGCTAACAAGGATAAAATAGTGAAGGAATGCAAAAAATGAGAAATGGAAAAAGGGAGAATGTAAGGTATGATGGCTAGATCACGGCCGAAAAAGAGGATATTGCTACAACATTAGATGAAGTGGGAATTAATTTTTACCGTCCTTCATGAGGCAATGAGCCATGAAATAGAACAAGTTATAGCTAAATGTTGGGATCCATGCTTGAATCACATAGTGAAGAGATAGAGGATTTGGTTTTAATGTCTACCATTGAAAGAGGAGTGAAAGAGGAAGTACTTGTAGGGAATACTAAGTCCTATGTTTTAAAACTAGTTTATGTTTGGAGTCTACGTGTATGTATAGAGATAGAGAAGAAGGAATTTGAATAATCATTTAAAAGAGAATGAAATGAGATATCCAAACTCGTGAAGACTAAATAATTAGAGGATTTAGTAGAGTTTTAGCTCCTACAAGTGAAAAAGCTACAATAATTATTTTCAAGCTTAACGAGCGGTAAAGAAAGATAAAGGGGAGTTAAAACAATTATTTGAAGATTTTGTTAGCAAAGGTGGATGGAGTAAAATCATTTCGTAGTAGATAAAAATTGCAGCCATAGTGATGAAGAAGAAGTTGCATGCATGGTTAAGGATTCCATGAAGATTATACTAGTAGTGAACAAAACCAATAAGGTTTCGGGAGGATAAGGTTAATAAAAGTTTGGTCCAAGCCCACAAGTAAAGAAAGAGAAATCGGTGGAGATGTTTGGGATATGGTGACTCAAATCTCACAAAAGTAAGGTACAAAAAGAAAATGAACGTCATTCGAGGGAAGGGGAAAAATTGTACCCAATCGGTGGGAAAAGAATAGAAAAGAGATGATGAGGGGCATCATTCGGGGCTAGTCTAGGGTGATTCTAGGCATGTATGAATCAAAATTTGGTTTTTCTTGGTCCTTAGTGATGTTAGTAAGTCATTCTTTGTGTCTTTTAGCCTTTAGAAGTTCAAAAATTTGAAATAGAGGGTTTCCCTACATTTTTGACAATATGAAAATTTGAATTCTCTAGAGCCAATTTTGGCTTGTTTTGCATATGTATTTGTTCTTGTGGTCCTAGTGGGTCTTGAGCATGTATTTAGGGTCATTTGGGTCATTATGAGGCTTTGAGAGCTCTCTATGATGCAAGATTGGTCATATAATTCAAAATAGCCATTTAAGCCCTTTTGCTTGTATGCAATCTCCATGTAGTCTTGGTCATATGACCTAGAAAATTAGTTATGGGAAAACAATTCGAACTGTGGAGGGATAAGTATCCATTTTTTAACTAATTCAATCATTGATCAATCTATGGTTAGAGTTTTGGAGCTCCAAAAGAGAAATTGAAAGAATTTGTTGTCTTTTGTATGCATACTGATTGTGTAATCAGTTTTATGAATAATTATGAGAGAAACCAAGGAATTAATTTTCATTTGTGTAATAGAGAGAAGAACATTTTTGTTAGTCTTGAGCATGATGTCTTAGAAATTCTAGATGTGTATTTTAGATATTATTTAATGACTAGGGCTTAGTAGGAATGATTTTACAACCCAAGCTATTGTCTGAGACTTGAATATTGTGGAAAAACAATTACAAGATAAAGAGGTTCAATTGGTCAAGAAGGAGAGGAAATCGATTATGGTAAGGTTCTTTGAATTTTATAAAGCTTGAGAGGATTTTAAGAAACTTCTATGTTCAAGAAAGAATAGGAATTTCGTTGTGTTGTTGAACAAATCGATTCTGATTCGAGTAATCTGTTCTAGAAAGAGTTGGCGGTCTTAGTAGAAAATATGTGCTTGGAGAGCATAAGGAAACCACGGTAGGATATTGTCCTTCCTAAAGGATGAAAAAACTTAATTTAAATGATTAAAATCATTGAGAGGTGGTACAAAGTGATTGAAAAGCAAATTAGTTCTCATGGAGTCTGTAAGTGGAAACCCTTGGGGTTTAGAGTGAATGCTCACTAAGAGGGTTCAATTTTTGTGTTTCAAAATCCTATAACTATAAGGAATCATTCACACCCTCCATCCATAAAGAATCTAGTGACATTTTCTGGAAGGGTCCCAAGAAATAAAGCTTGATAGTTTGCGAAAAGTACTCTAGCAGAATGAGAAGGCCTAATTAGAGGCTTAAAAACGTGGATTTTTGCAATTTCTTCCAAAGAATGAGGTAGTCAAACTTTGAAGACAAAATCTAGGCCAAAATGGATATTTAAATTGCTATTTTTAGGGAAAATAGTTTTGCAAATCAAAAGATGTATCAATATTTGTATAAAGACAACCTAATAAGGTGTGGTTAGTCTAATAGAAGAGGCTATGGAAAAATAGAATTTTGCACTTAGAGATGAACCAAACAAACTAGCACACACTTGTAACTCAATAAAGGGTATTTAAATCTACTAATAAATTCCTCAGAATATTTGTAGATTTTCTCGACTCATACCAATCTAATATCAAGGTTCTCAAGTAGCCCAAATTGACAATTTTGCAAAAAGAGAGTAAGATGATCAATTCTAGATATTTCAAGGATCGAGTGATTGAGACATGTGAATGTGGGATAAAAAATATATTTGTAGCTATGACTGAGTTGTTTTGAGCCTAAAGGACAAATTTTGCAAGTTTTTGATGTTTCCTAATATTGAGAAATTGCAGAGACTTGAACTAAGTTGAAGTGTTTATCTAAATTTTCTTATTATGAGTGTCTAAATACTAGATATACTACATCATAGTGGTATCAAATTTGAGAAAGAGAGGAAATTGATAAGAAAGTGAAAGGAAGAAAGAGAAAGTAGCAGTGAAGAAGAAATAAATTGAGAGAAAAGTGAAGGATTGACAAAATGCCACCAAGAAGAGCGGGTGGAGGTGGAAATAGAGAGAAAATCAGAGGTGTTGAGTTGGTTGCAGTGCTAAGAAATATTCAAGATAGGTTAGGAGCACTGGAGGTATCCCAAAGAAGAGGTAAAACATTATAAGAAGACAATGATGATGAGAGAGAAAGATCAGTGGCAACAACAGAAGGAGAACAAGAAAAGAAGGACCAGAAGTAAGGATACTAAAGGAAGTCATGGGAGAAAGCACAAAGCCAAAGATGAAAGTGCTAGAATATGGAGGTAGCCTACATCTAGAAGAACTCATAGACTAGATAGCTAAGATGGAAAAATACTTTGATTTAGAGAACATTGAGAGAACAAGAAAGTGAAATTTGCAATCACCAAGCTTACATGACATGCTGTAAAGTATGGTGGGACTTTGTGCAACAAGAAAGATTAAGCTAGAAATAAGGAAAAGATCAAGAAATGGGACAATATGGTGGCCAAGTTGAAAGGTAAGTTCATTCCCTTGAGACTATCAAACTATTTTATTCAAGAAATTACAAAATTTGAGACAGAGAGAGTCAAGTGTAACTGATTATACTGATGAGTTTTACAAACTAGCTATGAGGTTTGGTCATATACAAGATGATGTTGAAGAAGTAGCAAGGTATGTGAATGGTTTGAGGTTGAATATTCAAGATGAAATCAATTTATTTCATTTGAGATCAGTAGAGGAGGCATATCAAGCAACCTTAAGGGAAGAGGAAAAGTTGTCAAGAAGACAAACTCAAGTATTTGAGAGGTAGAGGAAGAGGAGTAAGAGGAAGAAATCAGCAGACAGGAAGAGGACAACAACAAAAAAACTAATGAGGAAGAAGTGACTAGTTCACAAACACAAGAGTTCATTCAAAGGTGGATACTCAAGAGGTGGATATTCATATAGAGGCAGAGGTGGATATGGAAGAGGCAGAGGTGAATTTATTGGAAGATGCTTCAAATGCAACAAATTTGCTAGACATAGATCATTTGAATGTCCTGAATATCCTCAAGCAAGCAACAACAAGGCTAATGAGGCAAGAAATCAAATAACACATGTAGAAGAAGAGGAGAGTGCAACATCACCATCCTTGGGAGAAGAGCATGAAACTGGAGAATCTTTGATGATGAGAAGAGCTTTGGTGAATGCAAACAACCAAGAAGAACTAGTGCAGAGAAGAACCTTGTTCAAGACAATATACAAGGCAAGAGGTATGTGATGCAAGCTCATTATTGACAATGGTAGTAATGATAATCTAGTGTCCACTGAAATGGTAGAAAATCTAAATTTGAGGAAGGTAAAGCATTATAATCCATACAAAGTCTTATGGGTACAAAAAGCATCAGGTGTTGGTGAATCAACAATGTCTAGTTGATTTTAAAGTGGGTAGATATCATGATCAAGTTTTGTGTGACATATTTCCCATGGATGCATGTCATCTTCTATTAGGAAGACCATGGCAATTTGACAAGAGAGCCATCCATGATGGGTGGACAAATACTTATACATTTGTGAAAGATGGAGTGAAGTATACTTTGAATCCATTGAAGGATAGAAGTGCATGGCCTGAGAAATAGTCAAGGGTGATGTTTATGGGAATGAAAGTATTCTTTCAGTAGAGACAAGAAGATGAGGTGAATGAGAACAAAGGTAATACATTCAAATCAATGTGGCAGTGGCTAACTGGAGAACATGAATACCAAAGTAGCTTGTAAAAGAAAGAGAGTATGAAGGATGAGAATGGAACTACAATTAATGATGAACACAAAGGTAATGGTGGAATAATAGAGGTAGATAAGAAGTGGTATAACTCAACATATGAGGCCAAACCAGACCTTGCAATGGTAGAACTTAGTCATGGGAAAATTATCAAAATAGTTCGACAAGTCATGGTCCCACCATATCATTCACCCCATCCACAAGTCGGATCCCACTTTCAACCCGAACAACTACAAGAAAATCATGGTGGGCCACACATTCTCCAAGTTGTATGCCATGATTCTCCACATGTGGCTCTCTCGAGTTTTGGATTAGTACCATTGCAGAGCTAGGGGGAAGGTGGGTTTTGACCAACTTACCAAACCATCGACCACATCCTCACTCTTAGAGCCATTATTGAGGAGGCATGCCACCGTTCCTCCAAGGTTTTTGCTACTTCGTGGATTTTTAGAAGGCCTTTGACTCAATCCCACGGGAAGCTCTTTTCCGCAAACTTAGAGACATCAATATTTCGAAACTCTTCTTGCGGCCATTATGTGCCACTTATGGGCAAACTATTGGGCTGTGGAGGCATAAGTATCCATTTTGTAAATAATTCAATCATTGATCAATCTATGGTTAGAGTTTGAGCTCTAAAAAGAGAAATTGAAAGAATTTGTTGTCTTTTGTATGCATGTTTGTGTAATCAGTTTTATGAATACTTATGAGAGAAACCAAGAAATTAATTTTCATTTGTGTAATAGAGAGGAAGAACACTTTGTGAGTGCGAGCATGGTGTTTTAGAAATTCTAGATGTGTATTTTAGATCTTATTTAATGACTAGGGCTTAGTTGGAATGACTGTACAACCCAAGCTATTGTCTCATTCTTGAATACTGTGGAAAACATTTACAAGATAAGGAGATTCAATTGATCAAGAAGGAGATAAAATCGATCAAGGTTAGGTTCTTTGAATTACATAAATCCCGAGAGGATTTTAAGAAACTTCTATGGTCAAGAAGGAATAGGAATTTCATTGTTTTGTTGAACAAATCGGTTATAGATTAGGTAACCCTGTTCGAAAAGAGTTGGCGAGTCTCAATAGCAAATACATGCTTGGAGAATAAGGAAAGCACTTTGTTAGGATATTATCCTTACTAAAGGATGAAAAAACTTAATTTAAATGATTAAAAGCATTGAGAGGTGGTGCACAGTGTGATTGAAAAGCAACTTAGTGCTCGTGGGTCTATAAGTGGAAACCATTGGGATTTAGAGTGAATGCCCATTGAGAGGGTTCAATTTTTGTGTTTCAAAGCCTATAACTTCAAGGAATCATCGACACTCTCCATCCATTAAATCTAGTTACGTTTTCCTAGAAGGATCCATACTAAGAAATAAAGCTTGACGGTTTGTAAAAAGTGCATGCAGAAGATCGAGAAGGCCTAATTAGAGGCTTAAAAGTGTGATTTTTTTGTAATTTCTTCCAAAAGAGGTGGTAGTCAAACCTTTGAAGACAAAATCTAGGCCTAAATGGGTATTTAAATTTCCATTTTGTTAGTGAAAAGAGTTTTGCAATCAAAAGATATATCAAAATTTGTATAGGGACATGGCTCGTAAGGTGTGATTTGTTTAGTAGAAGAAGCGTCGAAGGAATATACTTTGCACTCAGAGATGAACTAAAAAAACTTGCACACACTTGTAACTCAATAAAGGGTATTCAAATCTATTAATAACTTTCTCATAATCCTTGTAGCTTATCTCAACTCATACCAATCCAATAACAAGGTTATCAAGTAAAGATAAATTGATACTTTTGCAAAAAGAGAGTAAGATGATCAATTCTAGAGCTTTCAAGGATTTGAGTGATTGAGACATGTGGAATGAGGGATAAAAAATATGTTTGTAGCAATGAATAGTTATTTTGAGCCTAAAGGACATGATTTTTGCAAGTTTTTAATGTTTCCTAGTATTGAGAAATCGTGCAAGACTTGAACTAAGTGGAAAGTGATTATCTAATTTTCTTGTTGTGAGTGTCTCAGATAATAGATGTATTACATCAAGAGATCATATCTAGGAAGAGAATGAAAATTTATGAGCCAACAAGAGGCTATAAATGGAGGAAAAACTCCAAGGATTTAGAGAGGTACTTAGTGTATTGGAAAGGGACATAAAGTGGCCATCAACCTCAATTCCCAAAATAATGGTTTTGTAATGTAATCAATCCATGTGAGTAGGATCTCAAATTTTGATTACCTTGGAGTTTTATGCAATATTATCCAAGGTGAAAGGGAAATCCCACATCAACCAAAAATACAATAGGAATTGTGTTTATGAAGGTTAATCAAATGCCACAAATTCTCATGATAGTCATGTTAGCCACAATTTTTTTGATTAATTATTCTTGAAGATACAAGAGTTCATAGTGGAATTATAATCTCTTGTTTGTGGCCGAGTAACACTTGATGAAGCAAACTTGACATGGCTAAAGGAATAATTACGTCGGAGGTGTGGCTATCCCGCACTTGGTCTCCAACGACGAGGCAGAGGAGGTTGAGGTGTTTGTCATCCCGGCCTCGCTTTCCCTACCTTTAAGCTCCTTATCGTCATCGTCCAGCTTTCTCCACCTTGTCACTATTTTCGCCACCTGTCACCCCGATTTTTGCTTCTTTGCTTCTCGGTGTTTGCATACATTTCATGGCCTCGAGGTTGGGTCGACATGCACATGGTTGGAAAATATTTCCATATCCTATTGCGGGATGTTTTGTTTTGATTTATTCTCTCATTGGTTTATATCTCTCTGTCCTCTGTCTGCCGCTACCCTTCCCGGAATCTTTCTCTCGCACCCGCCCCAAGATCAAGCAAAGGTATGTCTTCTTCTATGTGTTTTCTTCCACGACTTCTGCAGATGTTTGTTTATAACTGCATGTGGTTTTGTTATCCACCTCTCAGATTATTTCTTCTGATACATCATGACAATGATTTAAGTTGTTATTAAGACAACCAAATTCCAATATCCATTTTCCTGCCACTGCAATTCATGGTCAAACTAGGCCACAAAAAACCCATTTCTAGTTTATACGAGCAACCTTAAATAATTATCTGTAGAAAATTAAAAGATCCAGACCTTTGATCTGATGTTTCCCTTGTGTATTTCAATTAGAAGGCCATGGATAATAATCAATTAACGATGTGCAACGTCTAAATAATATTCAAAACATTGGTAACCTAAAAAAAATGTTGCGAAATGTAGCTTTTCTTGAAGATTTTGGGTAAGGATGGTTGGAACTGTTTAAATTTTTCTTCCTCCTCCGTCAAAGAAAATCCAATCATACATACTAAACTTACACAGAAATTGAGGACATGCTTGCTATGGTCATACATTGCTATTTCCAATTTAGGCTTCTTACCTACGCCACGGGTTATTGGAGGCCTATATTTGTCTCCAAACTCTGGATATGTTTTTCTTAGTTATGATTTGTGGGAATGAAATTACTGTGCTTCTTGCTGGCTTTAGATTTTCCTCGAATCTTTCTAGCCCATTCCTTCATTATTAAATGGCAAATTCTTGCTTCAACATACAAACAATAAACTCACTAAAATAATGATATACTACCTTTATTTTAACCAAACTATTTACTTCATAAACACACCTAACGAAATGATTTATTTTCCATATAGAAATTACTACCGCTTTAACGTAAAAACTATACAAATAAGAAACAAACAATGCGCTAAAAATTGAGGCAGCCAAACTCTTCTAATAGATTGTACACTACTTTATTATCTATTAGGATTGTGTCGAATATTCTACACATTAACAAAAAAACAATCCACACAATATAATTTAATTGATAACTTAATGGTCGATTATTGATTCCGCACTTTAGAATGAAACATGGATTGTACCAACAAATTTCCCACTTTATCAACAGTTCGATTCCAAGTTCTTTTTTTGTAAGTACAAATCACCCCTACTCTAGATGGGCCAAAATTCATTCACCTTCCACCCTTCTTAAATAGATAATTTAAGCCTTCTCTTACATATATACTATACTTATTTGAATAATAAAGCCATAACATCACTTACCGCCTATTTCCACTTTTAAATTGACCCTACATAGTAACAACATTGCAATCTTTTATACACCAATGGTGCCCCCCACATTTACAAGTTGCTCTCTTACAAACTAAACTATCCTCCTCTTTATGCATACCTACAAGCAATGGTAGACAACTTCTACACTGCAGTTGCACAGACCAACGAGGATGCCATCTACCTAGAGCAACTATTGTATGAGTACACAGACGGCCAGTACCGAGAACGTACAACAGTGGACCCAACTACCATTACAACCATGTAATTAACACAACAAAAATCGAAGAGGCACTTTACATGCTTTTTTGTGCTCACTTCTCTAGAAATACTTAAATTGCATGAACTCCTATATTCAACAAATATATTCTAGCCTTTGTATACTGTTGACATACCAATTTATTTCATCCAATGCTTGGCTTACTACTAACTTCAGTCGGTACCTCCTACACGTTTATATGACAAATAACAAATTCAAAACCATAATTACATTCAATATGTAATCGCTTAACTAAATGTTCGTCATAACATGTTGCAGTTTCTTCAAATCTATGGTATGGATCCATGAGGCATAACATATGAAGCACTGGTAGCACTATATCAAAGACCTCAACCATACGTTGTGATTGTCATATCCCAAATCCAATCGTCCATGAGCATAAGACCCTTATTCCACCTTCCTCTCAAAAATCAACAACTTCTAACTGTTTCAGGATCACCATAATATATCGATATAGATCGGCCCACTAGGCGCATGTCTCCGTACTGCACAAATCTTGTCTCACGTTGACAACTGTACCGTAGAGAAAAGCTTTGTAGTTCACACACCATAATATTTTCATCCATCCCACCTAGGCCTGGAATTTCAAATTATGTGTGCCTGTCAAATCAAAATTCACTGACGGCTTAGTTCTTTCTGTGGCTATAAATTCCAGTATTTTTTATAATTTGTACACACACACATGCACACACACATGCACACGCACACGCACACGCACACGCACACGCACGCACACGCACACGCACACGCACACGCACACGCACACGCACGCACACGCACACGCACACGCACACGCACACGCACACGCACACGCACATGCACGCACACACACACACACGCACACGCACACGCACACGCACACGCACACGCAAATGCACACGCACACGCACACGCACACGCACACACACACAAACACACGCACACACACACACGCGCGCACACATACACACACACAAACAACATGTATTATGTTTTTATACAAATGACTTAAAAAAATTACGATTTTCAAAAATTTCAGCATGTCATTGTCTATGGTTTTAAAAATTTTGACTGTACTTTACGGTTAGAATCACAAAAAGTGGCATACAAATTGTCATTTTCCGTGCTTGATCCCACCCGTGGAATTCATAAGATCTTTTAACCTCGGCTCGACATTTCATAAAGGCTCACAATCTTGAACACGTTATTCAGAATCTACGAAACTAAATTACAGCTCCTACTGTGACAGAGAGTCCCCACTGAATTTCAAGCCCTTACCATGAGATTATCAAGCATAATCATCTTTTCTAAAGAACAAAATATTTCAATTGCACATACCTTACGCATTACAAGCATACCAAAAAACTTACACTTTTCCAAAGTATATAGATAATATTTTTCCATATCATTTTTAAAAAATCCTATCAATGCAATTTGCACCAACCAAATAAGGAGAATATCCTTATGAGAAATATACTACAATCTAATTCAATAACAACAACACAAACTCGTTTGATCCATACCTTTTCATTAAATAAATAATGAACCTATAGTTCATTAACAACATCTTCAATTGCACTCAAATTTGATTCAATGCTCTGACCAAAAAATATTAGGCCTACCAGGTTGGACATTTAATTCATCAAATCATTACGTGATGCTTACAAGTATGGCTCTGTTAACCCCCTTCCCTTTTCCTCCTTTACATTTCCATATTACTGTCCTAAATCCCATTACTCTACATCCACTTAATATCCTCTTGCAGTTCCTCCACTTTTCTTTGTTCTTCATCTGCTCAATCTACAATATGCAACCTTCTTAGTTTGGTTCAACTGTGAATTGCAATTGTCCCTTGCTCCTTATTTACCACATTTACTGCCTTATTATGTGACCAACATTGATTTGGATAATATCCCATCGTCATATCCACAGAAACTGCCTCATTTCGTACTTTATTTGGATTACATATACTCAACTGTACCACAATCAAATACTGTTGAATAATAAATGCTCAGGGAAACTAACAAAACATATCCCATTATGGTTAGCAATTACTAACAAGTCTACAACACACATCACTTTCTCGCAGCCCTAATATCTATAACATTTTCCTTAACACTTGTCGTTCATATTTTCTATAACTAAAAACGTTATTTCCATATATTCCAACTCCATATATATGAAGTTGAACACCAATTACGAATTTTTAAGAACGCTATTACTAAAAAAGATAGCATTAGTATGGAGAGGTATTACAATTTTTATTTCAAAAGAGCTTAAAGCCATAATCAAGGCACACCAACTTCAATACCTTCAACATACACGTATACCACAGCCTATTGTAAATCCCAAATCAATTACTCATGTTTCTATACGCTATTTATCCACACCACATTGACGAATACATGTATTTATCCTCCTCCTTTGCAAATACAATCTTGCAAATCAATCTATCGACCACAACCCTAAAATCACAAACACCGCAAAACACAACCGCCCCAAACTACCCATATCCCCTTTCAAAGCGGGCATTGCCTAACCAATACACCCGCCTCCCCACGTCCAAAAGCTAACCTCCAAAACTACCAACAATACCATACACAACCACCACCCCAACCTACAAGCCTACCTCTAGCTACGCTACTTCAGGCGTAGACTTGCTCCCCTAGGAGCAACCACTAGT
The DNA here is from genome assembly GCA_018340775.1 of Taxus wallichiana var. yunnanensis. Classification (NCBI taxonomy): domain Eukaryota; kingdom Viridiplantae; phylum Streptophyta; class Pinopsida; order Cupressales; family Taxaceae; genus Taxus; species Taxus wallichiana. Next base: position 762,504,018 of record CM031244.1, read on the forward strand.
TTGTACTAGCATGGGTTAATGGATTTTTAAAGTGGCCATGAAGTAAAAGAAAAAGGGAAGAAAAATCACGGGGCTCGCATAATATTTGTGGCCAAGTTTTATATGTTCCAAGGCGGGAGGTTATGGTTGGACCACTTGTCAACATTATGATGAATCTCTTCATGGAGGCCACACATAGTTGAACCAATGACATGGGAAGGTCCAAGCATATAGAGGCCGAGAGGATGCCATGTGGCATCATCTCATGAGACAAGGACATTGTGACTCATGTCATTATCCTAATGAATCTTTGTATAGAGTTCATAGGAATTCAAAAAGAGAAGGGGCCATGAGGAGCTAACAAGTGTCACTTGTAGGTTTTAGGGTGAGTCACGATCATGTGTTTAAAATGTTCACAATGGAAAAAACAACCTACAATTTTTTTTTACGTGCGAAACTTTTACAACACAACTCGAAATAGGGTCATATTGGAATAATTGGAAAGCTCTTCAATATATATTTTGGCCACCAAATTTAAACATGTCATTAGATTTTTGAGTATTCTTGAGGTTACAATAGACACAAGTGGTTGCACCAATTAAATTATGAAAGGTAATTAAGAAAACATGTCAACCCACAAATCTACAACAAAAGATAATTATTGAAGTAAATCCACGCAATAACTTGAGAGGTCATAATTCTCATTTATTGAGAATATGTTAACTATCATAGAATCCAAAAGCAATATATCTTAAATCAAATTTGATCAATTAGATTTGGAGGAAAATTCATAGTGATCAAGGGTTCTCTTGAGTAGTGAATAATCCAGAGCATTCTCTTAGGTTTTTAGGAGGAATGTTAACAATGTGAAGAGTTTGTTATGGTTTTTGTTGGGAGTTGTTGAAGACTTCTTAGGTGTAGATATAGGCACGTGAGCTTTAAAGAATTTGTAAAATAATTTTGTAGACTCTTAGTATAGTTTCAGGGCACGAAACAAGAGTTTTTAAAGTCTTGATAGACTTAGGAGAGTGATAGAAGACATGAAAGTTCACATTGAATTTAGATGACATTAAGGATATGTTGTTAATTAAAAATAGTGTTGTTTTAAAGTGTTTTCTATGTGTGACTATGAAGGCTATTTGGTTGGTTGTTGTTCACTTGAGACCGCATTCTTGATTGCGCGAGATCATCTCTAGATCAAGAAATATTTTAAATAAGAGTTAATTACAACCAATAATTATTAATTAGGGTTGTTTGGGTTGATTACCACAAATCAATTCACTCTTGCACTAGAAATTTGTAGTTATGACAAATGATGACACATAATAACCCTTTAAGATTGTGTCATCATTTGTCATAAAGGCTTATTTATATCAAGAAGGACTAATTAGGGCACATTATGTATGAAATCCTCAAATTAATGAATTCTTTCACTAAGAATGGATAATTGTGAAAAATAATGACCAATAATGATCAATAAAAACCATTGAAGGGTTCAAAAACTAGATTGACCAATGTTTCATTAATAAGGGATAATTGTAACCAATAATTAACAATTAGATGTAGTTGGTTGTGACCAATTATTTCTATTAGATTTGATTAGCCCCAAATAGATAATATTTTACGCTAATAAGGGCTATTTTGGACCAATAAAGGTCAATCGGGTGTGGTTATTCCCAAATCAACTAGCTCTTGTTCTTATAATGGCTAATCATGAAAAATGATGATAAAATAAGGTCAACTAAGGATGTGATTAACCCAATGTCGATAAATGTTAACATTAAGTAGGTTTAATTACTACCATTAATTAATAGTTAGGGATAATTTGGCGTGATTAACCCTAAATCAACTAACTCCTACACTAGTAATGACTAGTTAATGACTATAAAGGGTGTAATTAGCCCCAAATTAATTTATTAGGTCCAATTAGATGCGTTATACCCACTAACAAACAACTAAGGTCAAATAATGTTATAATTAACCACAAATTAATGACCAACAATGACCAACTAGAGTCAATCATATGTTTTTATGCCTAACTCATCCTTCATTTTTTAATCACTTATGGTTAGGGCCTTAGTTTGTCAAATTGGGTGTAATAATGATGCACTCGTGGTTGTAGATCCTAGATTAAGGGATGTCCTACACAATACAACCCCAACAATAATTTTCTTATTCCCTCATATTCTCAACACCCTGCGTAACTATTATATTCTCAAACACACCTCCTCCTCTATGCACATCTTGCATTCTTCCTTTTCTTCTAAGGCTCTTGATTGTGTGTGATCTAACATTTAACGGGTTATGCATCTTACTTTTTTTACATGTCATCTACCCAAGTTCCTTTTATTTGGTTATTAACATTTTGGTTAGAGACAAATATAACATTACACACAAAATTACTCCATATATCATTCAATGTAATTCCTACAAACAAGGAGTATGCATCATCAACAAATCCGAAGGTATTTCAAAAATATCTTATCCTAAATGTGTTTTTACTAATTAACTTTATTCTCTCATAAAAATTCTCCCACAATAATATATCCGCTCAAAATTATGTGAGTACTAATTTATAATATCAATGTCCCCCCCCCAAGTGCGAACATAGGAGAAAACACCACTCTTTAACTAAAAACATGTTACACTTTGGATCTTGCACATGGTCATGACACACACACACACACCCACACACAGACGCACTCACACACACACACCCACACACACACACTCACACACACACCCACACACACAAAAACTATGGGAACCACATCAACCATGAACATGGTCGCATCAACCCATTCACGTGAATACATGTACCAAAACTTGGAACACATCATTGAATCAGTCATTTTTCAAGAACATTTCTTGTACAAGTAAATGTGGTTTGGATCTCCAAATTATCGTCATCACTAGACGGAAAGAATGATTTTTACTTTAACATACCCCTACACATGAACAAAAATGGCCTTTTTGTCCTTATTCCCATTCACACATATTAGTAGATATATTTTTTATCACTAAAGTGGTGAGTGTATTCTTCCCAATCACTCTCTTCATCCATGTAGGCCTTTTTATTAGGTTTCCCATCTAATATATCTCGTGCTCTTTTCTACAATTTAGAAAAAGGTGTCTTTGTTTCTTCTGATAATGAAATAAAGGTCTTCTTCTCAAGAATTTGAATTTCGAATTATGTTTATCTCGTATAGAAAAATGAATTGGCCTTATAATTTTGTATCATTAAGTTTTCTCTTTTTCTAATTCAAATCTTTTGATTTTGTTTGAACTTCGTCTAGTAGAGAAGAAATCAAACTTTCTAAGTTGGAGTTTATTTTTCTTGGAGTGAATACTATGTTTTAATAGTTGTTTGGCATACTATTTAATAATACAACATTTGCATCATCATCTACTTGAACTTGTATACTAGAAAATTGATTCAAAATGGAATGAAACTTATATGTTGAACCAAGTTGTCACCTTCTTCCATCTTGATTCTAAACAATTTACGCTTCAAGACTATGACATGACAATAGGTGTTAGTCGTGATCCCAATAACTTATTCAACACTTCCTATATTAAGTCGGAGGTCTTGAAAATGTATATATGATGCCGTATGTATCATATAGTCCTAGACCAATTCATCGTTATCTCCCTTTGATCCTTGATCTCCCATTTAACTCTTTCATTGACATCAATTGGTTTCAATGTTTTTCCATTAATGATGTCCCATAAACCTTTTATAATTAGAAAAAGTTGAGTTTTAATCTTCAAGATGTGGAACTCTCTACCTTGAAATTTCTTGATGAGAATTAGTTTCCCCAAATTATTCCCCACAAACTATATTGGCAAACGAGAAGTTGTCTTCTACCAAAAATGTGTTAGCACAAGTGATTTTATGACTTTAGATTACTTGAAATTTAACCACACATATATAATAAAATTGACTACACTTAAATGATTAGTATACGACAAGTTTAGACTCTATTGATATAAACGTTGAATAAAATTTTAAACTATAGACTCAAGATTGTCAATTTTTGGATGACAACTTCAGACTTAAACTATAAATAAACTCAAAAAAATATATATACGAATTAATAATGTAAGATTACATTCTAATCACTCCCAAACTATTATTACATTATTGAGAGGACAAAATCATAACATTAAGCAAATAAAAATAACAAACTCTAAAATAATAAAATAAACTTGTTTTTTGGGCAATTCAAAGAGATTAGTGAATGCATAACACTTAGAACTTTGTAGAACCAGACTCTAACACAAAGCGAACACCACAGATCAACTTTTAGGACAACATGCAAATGTCCCATTCCACACGGATAATGCAGACCCAACATACTAAACAAACATAAAACTAATACCTAAGATTTGAATGGCAGACCAAATGACAGATACAAACCGTGCATGGACGAATCGTGGACGGAACATGTGAATCAATGCTGATAATAAACATGAGGTGAGTGCACGAGGGATTCAAACTATCAGATGGATCTATGCTGAATCGCTACGCACGGGTTGGAATGCTCGATTTAGCCATTGAATGAGCCGTATCAATGGTGAAATTAATGATTTGCAGCTTCAAATGCATATACTAGTTTGCATGCGTATGAAAATAGAATTTTGAGAGAGATAAATGACTGCTTCCAAACACATGCACGAGATTCCAAGCCTGTTCTGCGATCCATATGGAATGATCAATGCACGAAATTCACAGAGAAATGAATCCTTAACAAAGCACACGGGGTCTATCTAAAATCAAGATGCAATTACATGCATTGGTGAATTTCAACGAGGTACCACCATACCAGATCTATAGATGTCAAAAGTTAGCCTTGTTAGTAATTATCTGGCCCGTAATATCTTTGCAGAATGTATTCAGGATCTGCACAGGGAATCCATGTGAGGTGTAGATGGCAAATAATGGACGCACAATACTTTGCACAAATCAGACTTGCGTTACGAGGCGGACTAAATAATGAATCTTTTTCTTTTTTGTTCCTTAGTAACTACCTTAACTTTTACAAACATAAATAGGCAATAGAACTCCTACAAACAAATCCCCTAAGTTATCTCAACCAAATCTTATTCTAGGTATGTTGTTATTAACTGCGTTTATTCTCTAGTATAAATTATCCCACAATCACATAGTTACTTACAAATAATATGAGTACTAATTTACAATATTCCTCCCAACCTCGTAAAGCCATTCTTTTATGTGCATGCCATGCTTTAGTTTCTCCAACACTTCCTTTTTGATCACTTATGTCAACCCCAACTCATCTTCTCTAGTTGATTTTGGTCACAATTAAACATGTTGTGCTATGGTATTATGCAACTCCTCTAGGGTTCCATCTTATGTGACTCAAACATTTTCCTACTTGTCTTCCATCTTTAACTTATTCACGATCGCCCTATGATTCCTATGTTTGTGTAACCTCCAATTCTTGCAAAATAATCTTGCATGTGCATCATGTTTCTCTTGTGCACTAGTTTGTTCCATCATTTTGAACCCTCATAAGGTCATACACTCACATTTGACTCATGGCTCTTCCGCTCAATATACATTAATACATTTTGTATAGTCTTGGGATTAAGGCTTTATCATTACAAGAGCCTTAATGTTTTGAAACACAATTCTCCTCACAAGGTCACCCTTAGGTCATTTCAAGACATTTTTCCTTGCTCAAAGCCTCTTGCGATTTTTTCTCTCTATACTCCTTCCCCTCATGGCTACCTCTTATTGATGATTCTACTAGTAATAGAACCCCTTCTTTTTCCTCACTCTAATGACTACCTCATTGGTAATTTGACTAGTTCATGGGCTTCCTCACGATTGGCGATGTGCCCACTCTTTTCTAGATCAAGCTCTCTCTAATTCTCTATGGTTCCTCTTTCTTCTATTCTCTCTTTTCTCTCCTGACTTCCTCATATTGATGGTTTTGCCTATTGGTGGAATGCCTCATAATTGACATCTACCCACTCTCTCTTTTAGATTGAGCACCATTAAACTCCCAAGGCTCATCCCCCTAAGGTTATTTTCTGTTATTTTATCACATATTTCAACTCATTCTAGAGGCTTGACCCCTTTAAAGGTCTTTTGAATTTGAATTCAACAACCTTCTAGATATTTTGACCTTTTTGCGGTCTTTGAGTTAATTTTGGGCTCGGTGGCCATCTCTCTTAGGCCTTTCCCTCTATTTTTGTGAAATTTTCATCATTTTTGGTTTTCGATGAGCCCCTACATCATACTATCCATCTTAAAACAATTGTGTGTTCCTATGCATATGCATTAACCCAATTTATATGATATAGGATTACTTTAATACCACGTAATATAGTTATGGTCAAAGATCCAAATTAAGGGATGTCTTGCACCACGCATCCCCAACAATCCTTCTATTAAGCCCTCATATTATTGATACCTATATAACCATTATATTCTCACACACACACACATCTTGTGTGCACATATTGTTCTTTTCCTTTACGTCTAATAATCTCATGATTACACACAATCTAACCCTTTACACATTATCCATCTTATGAGTTTCGTACTTCGGATACCCAAGATCATTTTGTGTCACTACCTCCCAACCTCGGACATTCATTCTCTTCCACACACGTCATGCCTTAGTTTATCCAACCTTTCCTTTTTTATCACTTCTATGAATCCTAAGTCATCTTCTCTAGATGATTGAATTCATAGTTATTTTTACGCTTACAGTCTTATATAACTCCCATATTGTAGCACACTAGTCATGTGTGCATCTTATTCCTCTTGGGCACTAGCTTGCACCATCATCACGTGCCCTCCTATGGTCATGCATTTACATGCAAAGCATGGATCCCCTTATCAACACATATCTAACATTGTAAAATGCATTGTAAATTACACTATGTACATTTTTAGGACTAATGGTTTATCATTAAAAATTTCTTAATGCTTTCCGAGCCCAATTATCCTCATTCAATGACCCTTAGGTCATTTCAACCCATTCTTCCTTGATTAAAGCCTCTCAAGATTAATTATCCCTACATTCCATCCCCTCACATTTATCTCTTATCGATGAGCCTATTAGTAATTAAGATACTTTTCTTTCCTCACTCTTTTGGTTGCCTCGGCATTTGTGATTCACCTAGTTTTTGGATACCTCATAATTAATTATCATCCCACTCTCTTTATGCATTGAGATCTATCTCTATCTCTCCATAGCTCCTCTTTCCTCTATTCTCTCTTTTCTCTCCCATAGTTGTGTCATATAGGTGGTTATTCTAGTTCTTGGACTACCTCATAGTTGACATTTGCCCACTCTCTTCTAGATTGAACACCTTCTAACTCATTGGGACTCTTCCCCCTCAACCCGATTGTTGTTCTTTTACGGTCACACTTAACTAGTTATAGAACCTTGACCCATGTGGAAGTATTTTGAATTTAAATTCACCAACCTTATAAATCTAATGGCCTTCTATAGATCTCTAAATTAATGTTAGGCTTGAAAACCATATCTCTTGAGCCTTGCTCTTTCTCAAATTTTGTAATATCTTGGTCCTTTTCTAGTTGGTCAATGATGCCTTTGCATAAAACAAGAACATATGGGAAATGAATAATGATGAGAAGGTATGAATCATATGCATGTAACACTAATTCATCCTCCACTTCTTTGATCACTCCTTACTTAGGGAATTACTTTATAAAATTTGGTCCAATAAAAATTATAAACATAGAAAAATGACAAAAGAGGGTAATTTTTTATGTAGAGCTACTATCATCCTTTATTCCTTTTATCACTCCTCATTATATCCTTGGTTTTCTAAATTCAATATAATATTGAGCACCATTAAACTCCTAAGGCTCATCCCCCTAAGGTTATTTTATGTTATTTTATCACATATTTCAACTCATTCTAGAGGCTTCCCCTTTAAAGGTCTTTTGAATTTGAATTCAACAACCTTCTAGATATTTTGACCTTTTTTGCGGTCTTTGAGTTAATTTTGGGCTATGTGGCCATCTCTCTTAGGCCTTTCCCGTATTTTTGTGAAATTTTCGTCATTTTTGGTTTTTCGATGAGCCCCTACATCATACTATCCATCTTAAAACAATTGTGTTTCTATGCATATGCATTAACCCAATTTATATGATATGGGATTACTTTAATACCACGTAATATAGTTACGGTCAAAGATCCAAATTAACGGATGTCTTGCACCATGCATCCCCAACAATCCTTCTATTAAGCCCTCATATTCTTGATACCCTATATAACCATTATATTCTCACACACACATCTTGTGTGCACATATTGTTCTTCTCCTTTACGTCTAATAATCTCATGATTACACACAATCTAACCCTTTACACATTATCCATCTTATGAGTTTCATACTTCATCTACCCAAGATCATTTTGTGTCACTACCTCCCAACCTCGTACATTCATTCTCTTCCACACACGTCATGCCTTAGTTTATCCAACCTTTCCTTTTTATCACTTTATTAATCCTAACTCATCTTCTCTAGATGATTGAATTCATAGTTATTTTTTACGCTCGGTCTTATATAATTCCCATATTGAAGCACACTAGTCATGTGTGCATCTTATGTTCCTCTTGGGAACTAGCTTGCACCATCATCATGTGCCCTCCTATGTTCATGCATTTACATGCAAAGCATGGATCCCCTTATCAACACATATCTAACATTGTAAAATGCATTGTAAATTACACTATGTACATTTTTTAGGACTGATGGTTTATCATTAAAAATTTCTTAATGCTTTCTGAGCCCAATTATCCTCATTCAATGACCCTTAGGTCATTTCAACCCATTCTTCCTTGATTAAATCCTCTCAAGATTAATTATCCCTACATTCCATCCCCTCACATTTATCTCTTATCGATGAGCCTATTAGTAATAAAGATACTTTTCTTTCCTCACTCTTTTGGTTGCCTCAAATTTGTGATTCACTTAGTTTCTTGGATACCTCATAATTAATTATCATCCCACTCTCTTTATGCATTGAGATCTATCTCTATCTCTCCATAGCTCCTCTTTCCTCTATTCTCTCTTTTCTCTCCCATAGTTGTGTCATATAGGTGGTTATTCTAGTTCTTGGACTACCTCATAGTTGACATTTGCCCACTCTCTTCTAGATTGAGCGCTTCTAACTCATTGGGACTCTTCCCCCTCAACCCGATTGTTGTTCTTTTATAGTCACACTTAACTAGTTATAGAACCTTTGACCCATGTGGAAGTATTTTGAATTTAAATTCACCAACCTTATAAATCCGATGGCCTTCTATAGATCTCTAAATTAATGTTAGGCTTGAAAACCATATCTCTTGAGCCTTGCTCTTTCTCAAATTTTGTAATAGACTAGTCCTTTTCTAGTTGGTCGATGATGCCTTTGTATAAAACAAGAACATATGGGAAATGAATAATGATGAGAAGGTATGAATCATATGCATGTAACACTAATTCATCCTCCACTTCTTTGATCACTCCTTACTAGGGAATTACTTTATAAAATTTGGTCCAATAAAAATTATAAACATAGAAAAATGACAAAAGAGGGTAATTTTTTATGTAGAGATACTATCATCCTTTATTCCTTTTATCACTCCTCATTATATCCTTGGTTTTCTAAATTCAATATAATATTGAGCACCATTAAACTCCTAAGGCTCATCCCCCTAAGGTTATTTTATGTTATTTTATCACATATTTCAATTCATTCTAGAGGCTTCAACCCCTTTAAAGGTATTTTTAATTTGAATTCAACAACCTTCTAGATATTTTGACCTTTTTGTGGTCTATGAGTTAATTTATGGCTCGGTGGCCATCTCTCTTAGCCTTTCCCCTCTATTTTTGTGAAATTTTCGTCATTTTTGGTTTTCGATGAGCCCCTACATCATACTATCCATCTTAAAACAAATGTGTGTTCCTATGCATATGCATTAACCCAATTTATATGACATAGGATTACTTTAATACCACGTAATATAATTACTGGTCAAAGATCAAATTAACGGATGTCTTGCACTACGCATCCCAACAATCCTTCTATTAAGCCCTCATATTATTGATTACCCTATATAACCATTATATTCTCACACACACATCTTGTGTGCACATATTGTTCTTCTCCTTTCTGACTAATAATCTCATGATTACACTTTATGCGTACCCAAAATTGTAAAGTCTTTGTCTTTAAACGGTGTAACAAGTGCCCTGATGATGATCTGAGTCTCCTCATGAGGTGTTTGGGATCCGGAAAAGCCCTCGGAGTATGCGTTAACATCCCGCATGCCCCGCTTAGCCCCAGCGCCCTTTGTTTTCCCCCTTTTTCTTCTTTCCTTGGCCTTTTGTTCTTGATGTGAAACCAGCGCCTACTGAGCGGCGGTTTCGTGTAACCGCCTCCCGATCGGGCGGCGGTCCTGCTAACCGCCGCCCCTGCTCGGGCGGCGGTCACATGCGCGTTTTTCCAGAATGTTCTTTGACGCGACTCGCGTGAAATATCACGATTCACCAGCTTTCTTTGCCGACTTGAGCATGCATTTATGTTTTTGGTCCCCTGGAATAGTGTTTTTCCTTTGTTTATTGTTTAGGAGTTCCATTTGGTTTTGGTTTTTGGGTGATTGAATTCCTATAAATGCATGGTTTGTGCATAAGCAAATGGTGTGCCCCTCATTCAATTTCATGCTCTGATTCTCATATTTCAGTCTTTTATTCTGTTTAGAAGCCATAGTGTTAATTCCTTGCATGTTTAGATAGTATTGTTCAGCTGTTAGTAAGCCACAGACCCATCTTGTGCAGGCAGTGCTGTTATCTCATCCAAATCCAGTTAGAAGCTTGCCTCTGAGTTTATCTTTGCTGTAGATTTGCTTTCATCATATCTTGGTGTTCTTAGTTCAGTTCATTATATGCCTAGTTAGCTTTATTCAGCTGTTGGTAAGCCACATATCCAACTTGTGCAAGCAGTGTCTTTATTTTATCCAATCTATTGGAACAGAATCGCTTAGGAAGCCATTAAAGTTGCAGGTTTTCTCTTCGTATAGGATAGTTACAGGTTCTGGTCACTTCATGTTGCATGGCTCGTAGTAAAATCCCGCTAGGAATCGCATAAGCCAAGCTCTGTACTCTTGCGCTATCCCTCTCCTACTCGCATTTTCGGTCTGCATTCTAAGTTGTCCTTGTCCCAAAATCTACTCCTATCGGTGCTAGCATTACACGCTTTTCTGGATCCACGTGAACACGAAAGAACGAGGAGATCATACTGAGGGGACGAGATCACACACACCATCGGATTCGCCACTGTTCTGCGGAATCCAGGTTTTAAATTTCAAAGTTCTAGTTAGAATCATATCAAATAGAGTAGTTAATCACTTTATTTCAATAAATTCTATTCTCGATATTGCCAGGGAAGCTGTGGGGATTGATAGTTTCTGAGAAACTATGATTCACTCCTCACTTCTGAGGTAGGATCGAGAATCTTGCAGGTAGATTAGACAAGTTGTTTTATTTATTTAGAGTAATTCTACAAAATCGCACAGGCAAATAACTACACTCGGTTATCTTGTCTGTTTCAAATTATTGTTTAGTTATTATTTCTAGATACGCTTAAAATAGTTTGCTTTCCTTAAAATTATTAAAAGTTTTCTTAGAAGAATAAAAGTTATACAGTTAGATTTATTTCACATAGTTAGAATTTGTTTCGTTACAGTTAGATTTGCATTTTGTTTTGTATGACAATCACGGGACCTCAAGAGCCCAGGGAATATATATTTGAGCCAATCGTGCCTCAACCAAACCTAGTCACAGCAATAGTTGACATAGACCAAAATCTCAAGATACAAGTATTCCGAACAACCACAGATTTACAACAGATCAGTTCTCAATTAAGAGGATTAAACATAGAAGACGACCAAGCACACACATTTTGGTCGAACCAACCAAACTATAGATTGCCCTAGGCAAAGCACTCACATGACTGTAGAAGGGCTCGAAAGAGAACAAACATTCGGGTGCGATCCTTTAGTTCCACAGCCAGATGCTGGGGACACCCTCGTAGATATAGATACCAGCTTAAGAATCCAGGTTGCGAGAACCCCTGTAAGGTATTCTGAGAAGATTGCACAACTATTGGTTCTAAATATAGAAGCTGAGAAAGCATACGATTACTGGATACTAGGGATTAGAACTTGATCTCGCGTATGACCATAACAGGACCGCAACAACCGAGAGTCTATGGTTGTGATCCACAGAGATCCATGACCCAACCGATCCACAAGTCAATTAGATATAGACACTAACCTACGCACCTTGGTATTCAGGTCCACTCCACTTCCACCTATCATCATCGAACAACTGTCCTTACTAGATATCGTGGCTAACGAAGCTAGGGAATTCTGGACTAGGCCAGAAAATCGTCCGTAGAGTCAATTATATTCATCATCCACTATATGACCTTATCAGGAGATATACACGAAACTATCCCGGGTCATTTTCCACGTATTCCGCAACCCATAGATCGAATCACGCCAGAGCTCGATATTGATTGGAGCCTTCGAGCAGTCATCCTTGCTGATCGATCTATCACACCAGTCCAAGTTAGAAGGGCCTTCTTTGCCTTAGATTCACAAATTCCACTAGTGCGTGTCGAAGACATTAGACTGCCTAACTAGTTTGTCTGAATCCAACGCATATTCTACCCCCATCATTTGTCTCAGCACGACCTCGAGAGGTCGGGTACGCGGAAGAGTCACTTGTAGATTCTCAAGCTCGCCTGTCGCTTTTCCGGCGTACAAAATTGGTGAACCCGACGTGAAACAAACGAAATTAGTGAAGCTGACGTAAAACTTCCTACTTTCTCGTTCGGAGTCATAATATCACGTTTCCTTTCACAAATCACCTTCGCTCCTTCCCATTATTCTGTGGGTATTCATATACCCCCGAATATGTCGGGATTCGATGCATATGGCAGACCCCTCTTAGGTCTTGAGGCATACTATGCCCAACAGAATAGGTAATCATCACCCTCACTCTCAGTATGGGGTGACAACTATTCAACTAATCAGTTGTCAACACAAACCCCAAGAATCAGATATAGTTCGTCTTTTCAAACTGAGGAGTTAGATCAACCCCCTCGAACCCAACAAACAGAGCCTTCAGGTTCAAACAATATGACGTTTACCGGAGAATCTGGTTCGTCTCCTCAAATGCTACTCAGACCACAAATTAGTAGGCAATCAGATCCATACCTGGTCTTAGATGATGGACAGCCAACACGTTATCCTAGGAGTGAACAACGCTCCCGGGGAATGTACCCACCTATAGGAGGTTTACAAATACAACCCGAAATCTCTTTTCAAGAAAATACCTCTATGCCACTGCATACAGGAAATATTCTTGGAGAAACTTGGCAAGATAGCGATCAGTTTATGACAGGATATCACGTACCTATACAACACCAAGGTATACAACAAACGCCGCTCAGGCAAAGTACCATGACTTCACCAAATGAAGTCATTTCAACGTTAGTAGAAAGAGTGAGAGGGTTAGAACTGGCTCAAGCAAGTCAAAATTCTCCGTTCATACAAACAGGAAGTTCCAGTCCTCCATACCACTCTGGCCAGGTAGATCTCCTTACGGGAGTAGGCACGTTAGGCATGCCTCCTCAATATCCACAACAAACGCCAACAAGGCCTATCATCTCTAACACTATTCCTCCCGGTCTAGTGTCGAACAGTCCGTTCCTTGACAATACCCCGTCCTACTTAAACATATACTCTAAATCACCACAAGGAGATATGTTCTCCTCTCTCGGCATGTTTGCTCAAACGCGAGGACCTCCCTATGCCCCTGCCAACGCATACGCTGCACCGTATCAACAACCTATCCCACCACCACTCCCTCAGCAAACACCATCAATGGTCGAAAGCTATGCGATAGGGACTTATTCAGAATACCTAAAGGAACCCTTAGATTTCACCATACGAAGCGTCATGCTTCCAAGACCTCTCCCTGATTTGCCCAAGTTCAAGGGTGAGGGAGATCCAAATGCACATATCAAAGCTTACGCTACAGCCATACGAGAATTACTCCCTTGGGATGGGGTGGTTGCTAAAATATTTCCCAAAACCTCGAAGTCATCGCTCTCAGATGGATTGGTATTCCTTCATTCTCTCGGTAGAGAAGTGAAGGAAGAAGTCAGAAGTTCCCATTAAGGACTTATGATGAAGTACTTGAGAGCTCTGCGAATAGATCAAGCAGCGATAGATAGTGGTCGTAAGACATATGGAACAAAGCGGAGGTTAATCACCTCCACTCAAAACACTACAACTACCACAAATGTCAACCAAGGACCCAAAATCCTTAACAAAAATTGTGGGGTAACAACGGATGGGGTAACCGACCAGCCCAAGAGGGTAAATGTTGTTAATGCTCCGTCACAAACAAACAACCAACGAAACAACAACTTTACCCCGACAATCAATACAGTGGATTTTAACCATCCACAACAACAACAACAACAACAATGGCGAAATCCCATACAAGGGCCAAGCCAAAACTCATTTGGTTACCAAAACCAAAGTCAAAACCAGAAACAACAATTCCAAAACTTTAGTCCTAGTAGGCAACAGTTTGATCGGAATTTTAGGCCACAATACACACCAAACCAACAAAACGGGAATTACAACCCCAATTCTTATTGTGGTTTCCATAAAATTCGGGGTCACGATACTAGAACGTGCCGTGACTACAATAAATTTATGCAACGCTTGCCAGAAGAACAAAGACAGTTCTTCACAGACCTGTTTTTGGCGGATCCCGTCTCATCATCACCAAATACTCTCGCAGGGGCAGTTTCTCCTCAGAATGCTCCCCTCAAGATCTTTAATGATCCGCTCCCAAATCATGATAGCAATAGGCTGAATCCAACCGGAACAAACAAAGGTGCAGTGACGGGAAACAATGATCATGAAGCCTCGACTTCATTAAATCCGTCAGTTGCGCCACAGTTGGGAGCTCAACCGAGACCCAAGATAGTCAGTTTGGTAGAATTAGACGCTGAACTACCTATCGAAGCTATAACAAGAACACGAGAGTATTTCTCTCAACCGAGCCCAAGTCATGCGAGAGACAGGATAAGAGTCGTGCAAATAGTTGAAAAACCCATCGGTGCTATGATTTAATTAGTGACCTAACAAAGACCTTCTCACACATTTCATTTTTGGACTTACTAAAGAACTCTCCCCTCACAAGAGCTGCTCTTTTAGAAGCATTAGGTCTAGGCCATCTAATTAACATCACTCCACCTCCCGAAACACAAGTAAATCACGTAGATTTTGATATCCACCCTCGGGGCAGCCGGACAAGGATGTCGAATTCATCTTGAAATAAGTAAAATGCCCACAGAATGCCTTTGAGATCGCACGCCGAGGTGATTGACCTTACACTTGCAAGTGTGGGTTTATAATAACTATGTAAAACAGGCAATGGTTGATGATGGGGCCGCAGTTAACATAGTCCCTTTCTCTTTCCTCCAAAAACTTGGATATGGAGAAACAAACTATTCCACTACACGAAATACCTTGAGAGGCTATGATAGCCTTAAAGCCACTTCGATAGGAACTATAATACTGCCGGTCACCTTAGGGCCCAAAACCATCTTGACTGAGTTTTATATTATAGATCGGGAAACTAACTATAATATGATCCTCGGCCGACCTTGGATACATCGAATGAAGGCAATCCCTTCTACTTTATTTCAAGAAGTAAGATTCTTGCATCTAGGAAAGGTATTTGTAGCCAAAGGCGATCCAAAACCTTTCGATTTGCACCTAGCTGATTTAAAGAAAAGACCAGGGGTGCACTCAGAATTTGAACTTCCAACCAACCAACTTAATAAACCCTCTGACCCAAAGCCAGAGGAAAAGTTGGTACCTACGACGGATCTTGAAACTACCAGCATATCCAAAACAATTCCAACCCCTAAAGGTAAAACTAAAGAAACAGTATCATTAGGGACTACTGCGAAAATCATTGAGTTGATAGAACAAGATTCACCAATGTTCTTACCATTCGATTCAGTAGGCATGGGATTTTCCCTAGGTGTTGGTTCCTTGCCAGCAGAGGATCTCTGTATGGTAGAAGTAGAGTGCGCAAACGCAACAGATGCCCCAACATCTATACTCCTGGCTAAGTATTGGACTCTCCATTTCGATGGAGCTAAATGTCGTTATGGAGCGGGGGCAGGTATAATTCTTACTTCGCCCGAGGAGAAAGTCCTCCCATTCGCTTTTAAATTAAACTTTGAATGTACAAACAACGGCGCTGAGTACGAAGCCCTCCTCCTTGGCCTTACCTTAGCCAAAAGAATTGGTATTGATAACATCAGAGTCCTGGGAGACTCGCAATTAGTGACAAACCAAGTTTCTGAAGTATATGAAACTAAAGCCGAACATTTGCAACTCTACAAAAATGTTGTATTAGATTTAAGCAAGGCGTTTAACTTTATATCCATTGAAGCAATTCCCCGAGAGAAAAATCTTCTCGCCGATTCAATAGCAACCTCAGCATCACGTTTTACTCCAAGCAATGAGTTAAAAGATACTCACTTCACAGTATCCATTCGTGACAAACCCTTGGTAAAAACAATGACAAATCCTCTTTCAAGCAGAAGTGAATCTACCGTCCTAGACCATGTTGGAAATGATGCGGCTACTTTGGATTACTTAAATGCCTATGCAGCACTACATCTCTCCTATCACATGCTAGATTTATCCCTGATTCCGCATTCGTCTTCCTACTTCGGAAATCCCGTAACGGATCTTCCCTCACAAACGGAACCTAGCATATACACAATAGAAAATGGGGATGATCTAGATTTACCTCCAGCACCACCTGAGTTCGAAGAGGGTAACGCCTCTTTGATCGAAGAAACAATCGATGTCAACATCGGGACAGAAGATGAACCAAGAATATTGAAACTAGGTTCTTCATTAACCCCAGAAGAAGTGGAAATACATACTCAGATTCTCAAAGAACATCAGAAGGCGTTTGCATTTAATTACAAGGAGATGACAGGAGTCGCACCCCACATTGCGGTGCACAACCTCATCACTAAATCAGACGCAAAGCCAATTAAACAAAAATCAAGACCCATGAAGCCCAAAGTAGCTCTCATGGTAAAAGAGGAGGTAATAAAACTCCTTCAGGTAGGATTCATCAAGCTAGTTGACTACTCCCAATGGGTATCCAACATCGTTCCCATTCTCAAGAAGAACGGAAAGATACGCATCTGCATAGATTTTCGAGATATCAACAAAGCGTGCCCTAAGGACGACTTCCCATTACCATCCATAGATGTTATTGTTGATGCAACAGCTGGTTTTGAACTCTTGTCCCTCATGGATGGATTCTCGGGATACAATCAAATCAGAATATCCGAGCAAGATCAAGCTAAAACCATGTTTATAACTCCTTGGGAACTGTTATTCTGTTGTTATGCCATTCGGTCTCAAGAATGGTGCTACGTACGCATAGCGGGCCATGACATACATATTTCACGATCTAATTCATAAAATCGTGGAATCCTACGTAGATGACTTATTGGCTAAAGCTAAGAAGTGTTGTGACCATCCCGAAGTACTCCGCGTCATTCTTTCACGTCTAATAGAATACGGAGTCACGCTAAATCCAGAGAAATGCGTCTTTGGTGTAACAGGAGGGAAGCTCCTAGGTTACATCATATCGTCACGAGGATTGATTTGATCAACCAAAATTGAGCTGTCCTCGAAATGGTCCCACCTTCGAGTGAATCTGGAATCAGATCATTTCTCGGAAAACTGGGTGCAATCCAGGAGATTTATCCCGGACTTAAGCTTCGCCATTCATCCAATCAACAATCTACTCAAGAAAGACTATAGCATTGATTGGACCGAAGATTGCAATGAAGCCTTTGATGCGGTTAAGCGTTTCCTTTTGTCACCACCTACGCTAATGCCACCTAAGTTAGATCACCCGTTAATTCTATATTCACGAGCTACCGATGTCTCGCTGGCTTGTATGTTGGCCCAAGAGGATGATGACAAGAAGGAACGCGTGATTTATTTCATCAGCCGAACACTGCTCGACTATGAAACACGCTATACACAGGCAGAACGAGAATGCCTTGCCATAGTCTTTGCTACTAAACGCCTAAGACATTATATGCTGAATCAAGAAACGAAGGTCATGGTAAAAACGGACCATTTACAAACTTTTCTCACACAAGGGTCCTTATCTAAAAAGGCTGGACGTTTTATAACCTTAATGGGAGAGTTCGAATTAACATTTGTAAATCAGAAGTCGGTTAAAGGACAAATCATCGCAGATTGGTTAGCTGACAACCCATTAGACGGAGGTGATTTAGTAGATTTAGACTTTCCAGATGAATGCGTATACTACATCGAAACTCAACCTGCTATTTCTGAGTGTCCTTGGTACACTGATATCATTAATTATATCATGGACCATACGTACCGGGAGGCAGTTACACCGCAACAAAGAAGGCGGTTGCGCATAATCGTAGCCAAATATGTCATTATAGAGCAGGTGCTCTATCGAAAAGCATTCGATGGAATGCTCTTAAGGTGTGTCGACACAGAAGAGTCCAAGAGGATTCTCCATGAATCCCACAGTGGTATATGTGGAGGCCACTTCGGTGGCCATGCCACCGCTCGAAAAATACATCGAATGGGCTATTTCTGGCCCACTCTAGAACATGACGCGATAGAGTTTGCACGCAGGTGTTATAAGTGCCAAGAATTCTCCCACGAGATCCACATGCCGGCACAAGCTTTGCAACCAATCGCTACTCCATGGCCCTTTTCTACATGGGGTCTAGACTTAATAGGGAAATTCTCTCCCTCATCCACAGATGGCCATAATTTTATAATCATGGCCACTGAATATTTTACCAAATGGGTGGAGGCCATGCTCTTCCTACTGCATGCAGTTACTCGTGATCGCAAGTTCATTTTGAACCAAATCATTTGTAGGTACGGTATCCCGCAAATCATTATCTCCGATAATGGAACTTCTTTAAAAATGAAGAAGTTCGCGAACTATGCGGTAAATTTAAAATAAGCCATCATACGGCTTCCTTGTATTATCCCCAAGCCAACGGACAGGCTGAAGCGACAAACAAAACACTGAAAGCCATTCTCCTTAAAACGGTGAAAGAAAACAAACGAGATTGGCATTTGAAGTTATATCCGGCCTTGTGGGCCCACCGAACCTCAATAAGAACACCAATGGGAGCAACTCCTTTCTCGCTAGTATTTGGGGCAGAAGCAGTTCTCCCGCTTGAGGTTGAAATACCCAGTCTCCGCATTTCACTACAAGGGATTCTAGATGAGGACGCTTACAGAGAAGCACGTCTTTCCCAACTAGAAAGCCTAGATGAAACTAGGTTAGATGCTGAGCAACGGCATAGAGCTTATGCTGACCGAATGTGCCGGCAGTATAACAAGAAGGTTTATGAACGCGATATATACGAAGGTGATCTAGTTCTAAGGCTAGACAGCCGGATCGACAAGAAGACCGGCGAAGGAAGGAAATTCTGGCCCAAATGGTTGGGCCCATACCGAGTCATGAAGGACTACGGAAATGGTGCTTACCTCTTATGTACGTTAGAAGGTGAGGAATTTGGTGAAACAGTCAATTCCCTGCACCTCAAACGTTTCTACGCATAGGCAGCTAACGCTACCTATATAACTATCTACATTGCATCTTCATATAGATCTAGATCATTTTGTCCACTTGTTCTTACATAAATTGTGATCAAGGAATCTATTCTCAAAGCAATTCATTACAAACTCGTGATGTTTCTGGCATAATGTTCTTTAATCATACCTCTCCATCTTCTTGTATCATCAAATCATCTTGGAATCTTTTATCAAATAAATCAAATATGACAAAGCCCTAACGGTAACCATACCAAGATCTGCAAGTGTGTTCTCGCTTTGATTTCTTCTTAGGATAGGTGTCTTGCCTAAGGTCTGTTCTAGAAGCTTCATGGTGTCACATCTATCCCATATATACATCTCTTTGGAAATAAGCATATACTGACATTTTACTCAAAAAGACAAGTCAAAAAGTGATTAAACAGAAAATTTTATTTTTACACATTTCCTTGCCCCACTAACCTTCGGTGATGAGCTTGCGTCTCTTACTAGTGACGTAGGGTTGGGAAAGGATGGAAATGCCCTTACTCGCCTATGCCTTGCCCACGGTGATAAACCCACGCTTCTTACTAGTAGCATGGGGCAAAGTGTAGGGGGTCCTCTTGACAAAGCAAACGTTAAAAGGTCATAAACAAACTATTCAAACTTTGAGTCAAAAACGAATGAATCAGATATTCAAAATTCCAAAAAGAGTTAAAAATCCTAAAAACCCAGATTTTGTCTACTATGTGGCCATCTACGGGTCTAAGTCTAGATAAACCGCAAAGCAAGTTGCATCCAAAACTATGAAGTCATTCAGGTAGAATAAGCTTGTAGTTTTCAATTTGGTTCCACCAAAGCTTTGTCTGTCTTTCATCACTATCATTTCACCATATTTCATAACTTGCACCCTTCTTGGCTCTTGGTGATGAGCCCTCGCATCTTACTAGTTGCGTGGAGTTAGGAGTGGGGCAAGTTGATCTGTTCATCATACTGGTTATTTTCATCACTTTGCCAAAACAAACATGAGGTATCCAAATTGCTCACAGAAGCTAAAAATCAAGATCACAATATATCTACAGTATCACGTATCAGCATCATGAAACACAAAAAGAAAACAAACATTTGCATCATTTGTTTTCCATTGCATACATTCTAGAAAGCATATAAAACATACATCGTAGTATACATGAGGAAACTAGAAACAGAAAGGGAAAGCATGAGTGACAAGTTTTGATCCAAAAACGAATGCATATATATAAATAATCAATGTTTATATACAATGCCATCATGCTCTAGGCATGGTCAAAACGCTCAAAGAGCCCGTAATATACAAAAGAATCTATAGTACAAAATACATAGGAGCCAAGTGGTCTCTCAACCCCTACGCGACCCCTCCGAGGGTGCGCGCCCTCGCCTAGGGCTCCGGCTACGCTGGCGCTCTGAATGAACAGAGGGCTCTGGGTCCCGAGGGGCAGCCGCGGTCTCACCACGAGAATGGCTCCTCATAAGACGCTCAGCCGTCCTATAGCCTGCCAACTCCGTACGAAGAGTCGACACCATCCTGGCCACGTGCCAAACGGGAGCGAAGACGTCGGTATGCCTGCCGGCTGCTGAGGGCTCCCCGGCATCTACAGATAGCTCCGCACGGGTCCTATCCATGGGGATCATCAGGGAATCAGTGCATACCCTACGGATCAGATCCCGCCACTCGTCAACAGTCTCTGCAAACAAAGGAGAAAAACGAATTAGAAACCAAGCAAGAGGATGAAATATACAAGGTACAAACACAAGGAGAGATAACAAATCCTAAATTAAACAAACATTGAAAGGAAGAAAGGATAACTTACTCGGATCACCGGGCCTCCAAGATGGATCACTGGGGCCAGCACACCGCAGATGCCGCTGCCGACTGAGGGGCTGCTCCTGTGGCAGGGGCAACATGTCGCCCCACAACCGACTCATCCTCTCCACCATGGCCCTGAGAGAGTGGCTCCTCTGAGACTAGAGTGTCTCTCTCTGCGCTCTGCTCGGCCCTCTCTGCTGTCAAAATATCCTGAGTGTCATACCACTCAGGATCGCTATCATCAGTCTGCTCCTCCGACCCTCCCTCTGTAAGCTCCTCAGAATCGGAATCAATGTCTATAGGGTCATCGCTGCTGTGAGCAGGACCCGCAGCAATCTGAAGCAAAGGTGCCCGAGGTGCACCGGCTCTCCCTCTGGCCCGAACTACCCTCCTGGCTGCAATGGGAATGCCAGGAGTAACCACTGTCCAGCCTCGGCCTCTAGGCCCCCCTCTGGCCTCGCGAACTGATCTGTAAACTGGTGCCACTGGGGGAAGCATGCCCGTATATGGAAGGCCAAACTGCTGAGGAACTCTGCCGAAAGGATGTACCTCCACCCGTCCCACGCGGTCGATGAGCTGCCCTGTGGTGGAGCAAGAGATCAATGTAAGAGTCTCCTTGCCCCATATGCGGCCATAAGCCGAGTGCGGTGTCACCTCCATATCTCTGTTGTAGTGAGGGAAGCAAGCCTGGCCGGGTGAGGTGCTCTAAGCACCGACATGTCTCGACCATCGGCTGCCCTCACGCCCCGGATCCGCCACCTCCACCTCTCGCCATAAGGAATAAAATGCTCATACACCCAACTCATGACTAGAGTTGGGTGGCTCAATGACTGTCCCTGTAAACGGACCACCCTGTATAAATCATGGTAGGTGGTCCCCAGAATATCTGCGCCCCAGGCATATATCCGGCCATGCCCCTCTATCTGTGCAATGATGGGGGCCCAACAGTATAGTAAAGTATCCCCTCCCTTGTCCCCGATCAGCCTCGAGGCAAGGATCCCCATGATAGCCTGTCGAAATACGGGGATGGGCAAAGAAGGAATGGATCGAACTCTCACTCCCTTCTTCGACCCCGTGGAGATGGCTGCATCCCCCATGTAGCCTGCCCACTGTGCAATCTGTGCTCGGGACCCTGCCATCTCCAGTGTGAGTCTCCTCCCAATGATCGGGACCCCCAGGATACGGTAGACATCCTCCAAAGTAATGGTCCACTCACCACGGACCCCTGGCAATCGGAAAGTGTTCCGATCTGCATCCCAATATGAGAACAAGTCACAAAGAATGTGACTAGATGGTGCGACATGTGGTACGCGCGATATGCGCAGTATGCCGGCCCTCTGTAGTGTGTCCTCCTCGTCCTGAGAAAGGGCATCCAATATCCCGGAGAGCCAATCACA
Organism: Taxus wallichiana var. yunnanensis; assembly: GCA_018340775.1. Taxonomy (NCBI): domain Eukaryota; kingdom Viridiplantae; phylum Streptophyta; class Pinopsida; order Cupressales; family Taxaceae; genus Taxus; species Taxus wallichiana. The sequence continues at coordinate 762,526,967 of CM031244.1, forward strand.
CTCTCTCTCTCGGCTCCATCTGATATACTCCGCTCTCGCCTGCATACACCCAAAAACACACAAAACAGAGCAAGTTAATATCTGAACAATACCAAGAAGGTCATAAAAACATATAGAAGTGCAAGAAAATACAAGTGCAATCTCAAAAATCAATTCTTTTGCATTCTGGTCAGAACCGCCGCCCTGAGCAGGGAGGCGGTTTTGTAACCGCCGCCTTAAGGGCGGCGGTCGTGTAACCGCCACAGGGCGGCGGTCATGTAACCGCCGCCCTGGCCAGGGCGGCGGTCGCGGTCCGAAAACCCACGCGGGTCTCTAATCCCAAAAAGCCCAAAACAAGGAAAAATAGACCATTTAAACTAAAAATGGAGCCTACCCAGTAGGCGCCCCCTAGGTGGACCTTTTGAACCTAACATTTTCAAAAATAACCCCCCCATTATGACGAATTTAACATTTCAAATTTAAAGGGGGAAAAACACAAAATTGAAGAAAACCAACCTGTGATCTAGCGGGGCGGTGTTCCGCACGTGGAGGCATGATCACGATCTCGCTGCGAACGTTTCGACTCTACTCACGTGAGAAACCGTCACCGTGGGTCCCAGAGCTCAAAATCAATCAAATCAACTCGCGCAAATGAATAGGAAAATGGGCCCACTTTCATATATATATCGTTCTGTTTCGTTTTAAAATGACTTTTTCACAGGTTTGGAGCGCTGATGGAGGTAAGTTTCTATCCCCGCACGAATGGTACGTTCTCATTCCCTATTATTTTAGCGTTTATTTTCCAAGTTATTGCATCTATTTGCACTTGAGTTCTCTTTTCGTTTTGTAGGTAGCGGGAATTTCGGATGGCGTCACCTCAACACACGGACGAGTAAGGTATAGCTTCTAACTCCCCATTTTGGGACTACCATACTCGGACCCACCATTTTATGCCTCTTCATGGCTAAAACGCTTCTCCGAGGGGGCAATATGTACGTACCCAAAATTGTAAGGTACTGTACTGCGGAACGGTGTAACAAGTGCCCCAATGATGATACAGGTCTCCTCGCAAGGTGTTCGGGATCCGGAAAAGCCCTCGGAGTATGCGTTAACATCCCGCATGCCCCGCTTAGCCCCAGCGCCCTTTGTTTTCCCCCTTTTTCTTCTTTCCTTGGCCTTTTGTTCTTCAGTGACGAAACCGCCGCCCCTGATCAGGGCGGCGGTCCTGTAACCGCCGCCCTGCTCAGAGCGGCGGTCCTGTGCGCGTTTTCCAGAATGTTCTTTGACGCGACTCGCGTGAAATATCACGATTCACCAGTTTTCTTTGCCGACTTGAGCATGCATTTATGTTTTTGGTCCCCTGGAATAGTGTTTTTCCTTTGTTTATTGTTTAGGAGTTCCATTTGGTTTTGGTTTTTGGGTGATTGAATTCCTATAAATGCATGGTTTGTGCATAAGCAAAAGGGTCTGCCCCTCATTCAATTTCATGCTCTGATTCTCATATTTCAGTCTTTTATTCTGTTTAGAAGCCATAGTGTTAATTCCTTGCATGTTTAGATAGTATTGTTCAGCTGTTAGTAAGCCACAGACCCATCTTGTGCAGGCAGTGCTGTTATCTCATCCAAATCCAGTTAGAAGCTTGCCTCTGAGTTTATCTTTGCTGTAGATTTGCTTTCATCATATCTTGGTGTTCTTAGTTCAATTCATTATATGCCTGGTTAGCTTTATTCAGCTGTTGGTAAGCCACATATCCAACTTGTGCAAGCAGTGTCTTTATTTTATCCAATCTATTGGAACCGAATAGCTTAGGAAGCCATTAAAGTTGCAGGTTTTGCTCTTCGTATAGGATAGTTACAGGTTCTGGTCACTTCATGTTGCATGGCTCGCAGTAAAATCCCGCTAGGAATCGCATAAGCCAAGCTCTGTACTCTTGCGCTATCCCTCTCCTACTCGCATTTTCGGTCTGCATTCTAAGTTGTCCTTGTCCCAAAATCTACTCCTATCGGTGCTAGCATTACACGCTTTTCTGGATCCACGTGAACACGAAAGAACGAGGAGATCATACTGAGGGGACGAGATCACACACACCATCGGATTCACCACTGTTCTGCGGAATCCAGGTTTTAAATTTCAAAGTTCTAGTTAGAATCATATCAAATAGAGTAGTTAATCACTTTATTTCAATAAATTCTATTCTCGATATTGCCAGGGAAGCTGTGGGGATTGATAGTTTCTGAGAAACTATGATTCACTCCTCACTTCTGAGGTAGGATCGAGAATCTTGCAGGTAGATTAGACAAGCTGTTTTATTTATTTAGAGTAATTCTACAAAATCGCACAGGCAAATAACTACACTCGGTTATCTTGTCTGTTTCAAATTATTGTTTAGTTATTATTTCTAGATACGCTTAAAATAGTTTGCTTTCCTTAAAAATTATTAAAAGTTTTCTTAGAAGAATAAAAGTTATATAGTTAGATTTATTTCACATAGTTAGAATTTGTTTCGTTACAGTTAGATTTGCATTTTGTTTCGTATGACAATCACGGGACCTCAAGAGCCCAGGGAATATATATTTGAGCCAATCGTGCCTCAACCAAACCTAGTCACAGCAATAGTTGACATAGACCAAAATCTCAGGATACAAGTATTCCGAACAACCACAGATTTACAACAGATCAGTTCTCAATTAAGAGGATTAAACATAGAAGACGACCAAGCACACACATTTTGGTCGAACCAACCAAACTATAGATTGCCCTAGGCAAAGCACTCACATGACTGTAGAAGGGCTCGAAAGAGAACAAACATTCGGGTGCGATCCTTTAGTTCCACAGCCAGATGCTGGGGACACCCTCGTAGATATAGATACCAGCTTAAGAATCCAGGTTGCGAGAACCCCGTAAGGTATTCTGAGAAGATTGCACAACTATTGGTTCTAAATATAGAAGCTGAGAAAGCATACGATTACTGGATACTAGGGATTAGAACTTGATCTCGCGTATGACCATAACAGGACCGCAACAACCGAGAGTCTATGGTTGTGATCCACAGATCCCACAGCCCAACGAGTCCACAAGTCAATTAGATATAGACACTAACCTACGCACCTTGGTATTCAGGTCCACTCCACTTCCACCTATCATCATCGAACAACTGTCCTTACTAGATATCGCGGCTAACGAAGCTAGGAATTCGGACTAGACCGAGAAAATTATCCGTAGAGTCAATTATATTCATCATCCACTATATGACCTTATCAGGAGATATACACGAAACTATCCCAGGTCATTTTCCACGTATTCCGCAACCCATAGATCGAATCACGCCAGAGCTCAATATTGATTGGAGCCTTGAGCGCAGTCATCCTGGCGATCGATCTATCACACCATCCAAGTTAGAAGGGCCTTCTTTGCATTAGATTCACAAATTCCACTAGTGCGTGTCGAAGACATTAGACTCGCCTAACTAGTTTGTCTCGAATCCAACGCATATTCTACCCCCACCATTTGTCTCAAACACGACCTCGAGAGGTCGGGTACGCGAAGAGTCACTTGTAGATTCTCAAGCTCACCTGTCACTTTTATGGCGTACACACACAATCTAACCCTTTACACATTATCCATCTTATGAGTTTCGTACTTTGGATACCCAAGATCATTTTGTGTCACTAACTCCCAACCTCGGACATTCATTCTCTTCCACACACATCATGCCTTAGTTTCTCCAACCTTTCCTTTTTATCACTTCTATGAATCCTAACTCATCTTCTCTAAATGATTGAATTCATAGTTTTTTTTACACTCGGTTTTATATAACTCCCATATTGTAGCACACTAGTCATGTGTGCATCTTATGTTCCTCTTGGGCACTAGCTTGCACCATCATCATGTGCCCTCCTATGGTCATGCATTTACATGCAAAGCATGGATCCCCTTATCAACACATATCTAACATTGTAAAATGCATTGTAAATTACACTATGTACATTTTTAAGACTAATGGTTTATCATTAAAAATTTCTTAATGCTTTCCGAGCCAAATTATCCTCATTCAATGACCCTTAGGTCATTTCAACCCATTCTTCATTGATTAAAGCCTCTCAAGATTAATTATCCCTACATTCCATCCCCTCACATTTATGTCTTATCGATGAGCCTATTAGTAATAAAGATACTTTTCTTTCCTCACTCTTTTGGTTGCCTCAATTTGTGATTCACCTAGTTTTTGGATACCTCATAATTAATTATCATCCCACTATCTTTATGCATTGAGATCTATCTCTATCTCTCCATAGCTCCTCTTTCCTCTATTCTCTCTTTTCTCTCCCATAGTTGTGTCATATAGGTGGTTATTCTAGTTCTTGGACTACCTCATAGTTGACATTTGCCCACTCTCTTCTAGATTGAGCGCTTCTAACTCATTGGGACTCTTCCCCCTCAACCCGATTGTTGTTCTTTTATAGTCACACTTAACTAGTTATAGAACCTTCGACCCATGTGGAAGTATTTTGAATTTGAATTCACCAACCTTATAAATCTGATGGCCTTTTATAGATCTCTAAATTAATGTTAGGCTTGAAAACCATATCTCTTGAGCCTTGCTCTTTCTCAAATTTTGTAATATACTAGTCCTTTTCTAGTTGGTCGATGATGCCTTTGCATAAAACAAGAACATATGGGAAATGAATAATGATGAGAAGGTATGAATCATATGCACGTAACCCTAATTCATCCTCCACTTCTTTGATCACTCCATACTAGGGAATTACTTTATAAAATTTGGTCCAATAAAAATTATAAACATAGAAAAATGACAAAAGAGGGTAATTTTTTATGTAGAGCTACTATCATCCTTTATTCCTTTTATCACTCCTCATTATATCCTTGGTTTTCTAAATTCAATATAATATTGATCTATGAAAATATAAAAAATGATAAACAAGATTCAAATGTGTGTACAATACCCCAAGACAACTTTCATTTCTCTAATCACTCTTAGTCAATGCCTATATATTTTAAATTTAATCTAATAATGATCTATAAACACTGGAAAAAAATGATTTGTCATTTTTTTACAAATATCCCATATCATCCTTCATTATTGTGATCACCCCTAATTAAGGCCTTTGTTTGTCAAATATGGTCTAATAGTAACCTAAAATTAACAAATATTGAAAAGCTACTTATATATGCACATAGTGATAAATCATTCATTCCTCATATTGTTCCTCATTACGTCCTTGGTTTTGAATTGTTGTGTAATATTGATCTACAAATACAAAGTAATGGAAAAGGTTAATTTTATGTGCATTACCCAAAAATAGCCTTCACTTATCCAATCACTCCTTATCAGTCTTATTGTTTCAAATCAAGTTAATAACAACCTACATACACCGAATAATGACAATCATGGGTCAATTTTTGGGCATATCTCAAAGATGGGTCATCATCACTTAGATCCCTTCCATTTATAGTATTGGTTTGATTTAATTCAATCTAATAATCACCTAAGAACACCCAATAAAAAAGCATGGATCAATTATGTGTTGTAGCCCTAAATCATTTTCACATTATGGTCAACCATAATTAGAGCCTTGATTTTTCAAATTCAATATAGTAACAACCTAAGAACATGTAACAATGAAAATGAGGCTCAATCACGTGTGCATAGCCATAAATCACCCTTCATTTCTTCTATTTCTCATAATTACCCCTTATTGGCATAAACATTGGTGGAATTGGGGATAATCACACTCTTTAATGGCCTTAAATGGCAATTTTTATCCTTATATGCTCTTGTTAGTGCATTTTTGGCCACTTTTGATTTAATAGCAATCAATTTCCCTAAGTAAGAATTATTGGTCGCACGCATTCATCCCTTTGATAGTGTAGATATTGGCTAATCTAGATCTCTCATCCTTCATAAATCTTAGCCATTATTAGTAATTATTTATCATAATCAACCATTCTTAGTATAATAATTAGTTGTTTAAAAGATAATTACACCCAAATAGCCCCCATTCTTCATTACTCATATCGGGTAGGCCTTACTAATGAAATTATTGGTCTATTTGAGTCTAATTCACCCAATTGGCCATAAATGGTCATTATTACTCCAACTTATGCCTTATCAAAGCATAAGGTTGATTTGGTTCTTATTACATCCTCCATTGACCTTATTTGTTCATTGTTGGTCTGGTTTCACCCTTCTTAGTGTAAGACTTTCACTTTCAATCTAATCACAACCAATTTCCCCTAATTGTTCATTATTAGTCATATTCATCCCTTATTGGTCCAAATGTTGGTCAATTTATGTCCTACACCCTTCACCTGACCTTCATTAATCTAGTTTGGGCATAGTTTGTCACAACTAACCATTCTTAGTGCAAGAGTTAGTCAATACAAGGATAACCACAGTCAATTATCCCTCAATCTGCATTATTGGTCTTAATTAAGATTTTTAAATTAAAACATTACCGATATATTATGGGTAATCACACCATTCATTGACCTTAATTGGTCATTATTGGTTTCAATTTTCCACTCTTATAACAAGAGTTATTCGGTTTAAAACCAATTGACACAATCGTCTCCTAGTTCAATTACATCTTATTAATGTAATTTTTTTTCAAATTTGGTGTAATGACACCCTTCACTAACCTTGCTTGGAAGTTATTGGTAATTATTTGGTACCATTGGTTGTTGTTAGTGCAAGAGTTAGTTGATTTTAGATAATCACAATTAGTTATAATTAGAAAAGGTGTCATTTTAGGGCTAGTCGTACAATTGTCTAATGCGATCAAGGATAGAGGGTCAATTGAATGACAACCATATGCTTGTATTTATTAACTCGCATACTTGCCAAAATATAATCACACAACCCAATTGATACTAGAGATAGAGATGAATAATTTATTTGGATAGTTCATGAAGAATTACATAGATTTAAACTACAATCTCACCCATTCTTATATTAAAGATTCTTAAATTGGCTCCAAGATCATTGCAATAACATCAAGACAAATACACACATGTATGTGTATACTTGTGAAACATAAAATAACTATAAACATAGATATTTTAAGGAGTAATAAATACTATAATATTATTCATAGATGTGAAGGAGAGACAATGGCCCTCCTCAAATAATTACAATGTACCTCTCTTCCACACTTCAGTATTAGCTCTCTATTATTTTATATATAACTAACAAGTAGAGGATATTAGTATGGATGGAGCTAGTTTCTTGCATAGTAATTCTTCTTATAGACTTTAAATAAGCTTAAAATAAAAACATGATATTTAGAGGATATTAGTATGGATGGAGACTAGTTTTCATAGTTAAGATAGACTTTAAAGTGTTTTTCTATTAATAGCTGAAGTTAACTAAGTCAATTGCTTAGGGAATAATGAATGAATATGATACGAATATGTGTGCCCACCATGTGCCAATTCATATTTATAATTAAATAATAATAGTGCATCTTAAACCATACAATAGTGTATGAGTTATTAGATACACTAACATCCCCCTTAAGATGTACTTTATAAAGGAAAGGATAAATTAAGGTATACTAGCCTAACTTAAGCTTAAAATAAAAAACATGATATGTGCACCAACACCTCATAAGAAAAAGTAAGCAAGGAAAATCCTCATATATAGGTCCCTGATGACACCCTCAACTTTACTGAAAAGCAAATTGCATGAATAAAAAGGAAAGTTAACACCATTGCCATCCATCTAGCCAAGGTTCTAAGTCTAGGAATGTAACATTAAGATAAAAGCTTAATAGAATGCTTAACTAGTATGAAAACAATACAAAAATATAAGTAAACATGCCTACTAATATGCTTGAATTACCTAACATGGGTGGGCCTAAATAAACCTAAGAGGGAAATCAAATGGTTATGGTTGTTACTCCCAAAGTGAAATGGCCTCCAAATGACTACTTGGTCATTTTAGATATCCATCTACTAACCCCATTGAAGGCTTTAAACAATGATTGAACTTGGTTATATATCATATTTATTATATGAGATGCAAATCAAAGCATGGTGTAAAGTATAAAGGAATGAGGTGCACCCTTTTATAGTTTTTCTTTTGGGAGAAACTTGTATTTTGGTGCATGTGGGACTAAAATCCCCAAATTAGATTAGAATTGCTAATCATGATTAGGCCTTGCTAATCACAATTAGTGAATTACCAAGTGATTAAGAGGTGTGAAGCCTTAATCAACCGCTTAGGGTCAACTAGGAGGCTAGGATAAGATTTTGAAGCTTGTTGAGATGTTTTGGAGGTGAATGGGGTGATTTTGAGTGGTTGGAAGAGGGGTTTGAGTCAATACTAGGGTATATTGACCAAAACAAGGGCAAAATAGGCTTAATTAGCTAATAAACGCTAATTGTTTGTTTTGAAGAGGATTTTGACTTATGATTCACCGTAAAGTGGCATCCTGAATGTGAAAGGGGTTACACAATCAACAAAGCATTGTTAATTGGCTAAAGTGGTAAGAAACATTAGTTAATTAGCAAAGATCACTAATTATAACGGAATTGGCAAGAATGAGAGTGATTTGTGTGCATTTTGGCAATAAGATTGCAAAAGCAGAATTTAGGTGTCTACATTTGCCCCTGTTTAAGGTGAAGTTAGTGACTTCACTTCAAATATAGTAGACAAGCATAAACAAGTAAATTTTTGAAAAAAAAAAACCAGATGAAGGATGCCCCCTCGAGTGTCGATGGGGTGATTAAAGAAGTCAATTGACGATCGAAAATATGATTGAAATGGATAGAAGAAAATAGGTTAGAACGGGCGTGAAACCCTTAGGTATTGAGAAGGAATAAGGATGGGGATAAACGTGGTTGTTTATTACCTGGGTGAGTTTTAGGAGAAAAATTAGTAATGGTAATAAATGATAATGGAGAAGTATAGGACAAGCCCAATCTTTGCATCCAACCTTTCAATAAGCAACTTGTTTGTATCATTTTGCCCCTAGGTCTACATCATCAACCTTTATTTAAAATAAACAAAAGTGTAAGATAACATGAAAAGCTAAATTACTAACAATTGTTTACTGCTAAAAATATGTAAATTCATACAATATACATTATGCAATGCAATACAAGAAAGTAAAATCATATTTAGCTCCCATGCAACATACATTACGCAATGCAATACAAGGAAGTAAACCAATGACCTAACAAAGAAACCAATACAATCACACGCATTCAAGCAAATAACGTGTTAGATCCGTGTTTTTGTTATCAAGCCGCAGTTCCCAAATGTTCGTGTTGTAACGACAAGGATTAAAAATGACACCCCAAACAATAACACATGTGAGGGAAAAAAAGAGGACACAAGTAGTCCTGTGGAAAAACCTTTGTGCACTATGAGATAGTCTCTGACAACTCACATTGCACGGGAGTACCGGCGTAGTATGCAACCGAGATTTTGTTAATGGAGGTAGATCACGATGATCCGCAAGTCGTTTGAGACCAAAACAAGCAAGAACCGTAGAAAGACGCTTTTGTAAGACATATTTCAACATTCGAGGATGATGTAATTGACACAGGATTTAGCTGCGTATATATGTTATTTACCAATTTTTGTAAAATTTTAAATTTTTACAATTTTTTTGGATTTTTAACGATTTTATCAATTTTTTTATTTTTAATTTCTTTTAAACAATTTTGATTGTTATATGCTTTGTATCACCTTGTTAGATTATGAGATAGCTTTATTTGATATCATACTTGTATGTTTGATGAGATACCTTTGAGAAACATGTTTATATTTTTGATATTTGTGTGGGGGATAGATTTGTGATCATGCGCAACCCCTCTTGCCCCATTGGTGATATGGTATTTGATGATTAGCTTTTAGTATACATGTGTGATGTAGACTTAGCATATTTTTTGATATATGATGTATAGATGTGATGGATATGTGTGATATAATGATGAAATTATAACACAATAATGTACACGTAAAAATTAACAAGCACAAGTTTAAACAAATATAATCAAAGAAACACATTTATTTACAAGTATGCAATACAAAATGGACTCAATGCAATACACTATAGACTAAAGTGATATTCAATCTAAGTAAGCAAGTGAATCCAATTTAAAGCATACAATATGAAAAAGTAATGCAACCAAAACCATACAAACCAACAACTAAAAGTAAGCGAACCACTACTTTGTTTTTGTGGGACAGATTTTGGGATGTTTTTCGTTGTTTTTATTTTATTTCTAAGACAATTTTCTATTGTTTTGGATTTTTCTAAGAAACGTATTTTAATATTTTGATTTTTCCAAAGGACATATATGTATGTTTTGGGATTTTCAAAAGTTATACAAATGTTTTTGACGTTTTCTCAACAATTTTCCAAAGCAAACGTGCAAGGAAATAAAGAAATGTGGATGCCCCAGTGTTAGATGGGATGTACAAGGGTAGAATGCCATGTGGTATATGCCAAAAGTGACATTGCGAAGTTGCCCCCAACGTGAGATGATTTCATTAAATGTTAACTTTTCCACACTCACAAGGTTAGAATAGTTGGATCAGGGCAAAGAAGGATAGGCTCACAAGGGGCTCAGATGAAGGTAAATATTAACTTAGGGAAAATTTGTCGCACTTCTTAAATCTACATTGCTTGTGAACAATGGACCCTCCCTTGGCACCAGGAAGCTGGTTTTCACCAAAGGACTTGTCCAAAGTGCCACCATTGCGTGGTTTTCACTATTGGATGTACCTGTTTATTTATCTTTATCTTTTTCTATTTTTATACTTTTTTTTTTACTTTTCTTGGTATTCTGTAGAGACCCCATACTTAAGCATAGAAGTGCTTAAGATGCATTGCATTCATGGGTTCTCGAAGCTCTTGGCCATCTGAATAGGCCAACTTATATGCACTTGAACCAAACTTGGTAACCATAATGTATGGTCCTAGCTAGTTGGGCTCAAATTTTCCTTTCTTTTCTCGATCTTTATTGGTGTTCTTCTGATTCTCTTTCAACACCATGTATCCTACCTCAAACTGACGAGGTATGACCTTCTTGTTGCATCTCCTCCGTACTTGATCGTGATATGATTTTAGGTGATTGATGGCACGAAGGAATTTCTCATCCAATAGTTCCAACTTTGCTAGTGGGCTACTCTATAGTCCTCCTCTTCATTTAGGTAATCCCTTAGCTCGATACACAAAGAAGGGATATCGATCTCTAAAGGAAAAAAATTGGAACCAAATACTAAAGAATATGGAGTTTCACCTGTAGGGGTGTAGATAGAATTTCTAAATTCCCAAAGGGCATGGTGAATTTGCAGATGTCAATTACGGCCTGTGGTATTCACCATTTTCTCCATAATGTGAATTAAGGTTTTGTTGGAAGTTTCGACCTGGCCGTTACCTTGAGGGTAATAAGGGGTTGAAAACTTAAGGGAACTTTGAAAGCGTTTGCAGAGTTCTTTCACATTTTTATTTTTGAACGACTTACCATTATCAATGATAATGGAAGAAGGGATACCATATCTATAGATGATATGATTCATTATAAACTTTTAAATTTGGGGACCTTCTATATAAGTAAGAGGAACTGCCTCTACCCATTTTGTAAAGTACTCAATTGCCGTTATAATGAGCTTGTGTCCATTTGAGGAGACAAGTTTAAGTTTACCTATTAGATTGAGACCCCACTTTGAGAATGGCCAGGGGTGTCGTGATTGGTCATAAGGATGTGTCGGACACATGTATCAAATTGTCGTACTTTTGACAATCCACACACTTCTTTACATGTTGACAACAGTCATGCTCCATGGTAGGCCAATAGTAACCTACTATGAGTATCTTCTTTACAAGGAAAATCCCATTAGTATGAGCTCTAAATTCCCTCGTGCACCTCCTTGATTTCTTAGATAGATTTGTCAAAATTTAAACAATGCAACAGATTCCCATCGTAGCCTCGACGAAGAGGGTGTCCCCAAGTAGGGTATAATGGGTTATACATTGGATGAGGTTGCACTTTTCAACACGGGAAATGTTCATAGGGAAGGTTCCATCATGGAGATAATTAAATATTTCAGCGTACCACGGTGAAAAGGGACCAACTTCACACACTAAACAAGAGTCTGGTATGTCGTATGTCATTGTTCTTATATTTTCAACAAAGAATGGCATATCATTGCTCTCTGGTGGAATGCTCAACATAGATCCTACTGTAGCCATGGTGTCTTCCGCTTTGTTATGAGCTCTTGGTATTTTCTCAAATGTTATCTTCTCAAAGAATTCTTTCAAGGAATCGACCATTCTTTTTATATGGAAGTAACTTTTCATCTTTAACTTTTTATTCATCTGTGACTTGTTTGATAATAAGCATTGAATCACCAATGCATTTTACTTGTCTGATATCCCATTTGATAGAAAACTTCATTCCTATAATGAGAGCTTCATATTCTGCTATATTGTTTGTGCAAGGGAATCCAATTCAAAATGCTGCTGGAATCAAGTCTCCCATGGGAGTGATTAGCACAACTCCGGCACTTGAACCATGAAAGTTAAAAGAGCCATCGAAGTACATTTGCCAAACTGTAGATTCTTCAAGGTACATAATGGATGCATTTGATAGTTTCAGACTCAAGGGATTAGTACATGGTAGTGGAGCTTCTGCCAGTTGATCTGCTAACACTTGTCCTTTTACTGACTTTTGATTAATGTATTCAATTTCAAACTCACTTAATAAATTATCCAATTAGTCATCTTTCTGGTTAGTGTTGGTTTGGAAAATAAATACTTCAAAGGGTCAACCTTTGAAATTATCTTGATTTTAATTCTAAGCATATAATGATGTAGCTTCGGAAAGCTAACACCATGGCTAGGCAAGCTTTCTTGATTTCAAGATAATTTAGCTCATATGCTACCAATATCTTCTTAAATAGTATTCATCCTTTTCTCTCTGTTCTTTTTCATATTGGGCCAACAATGCTCCAATTGCAAAATGTGTAATAGGGATATAAAGTAACAAGGGTGCTCCTGTCGTGGGTGGCATGAGAACAGGGGGTTTGCAGTATTCTTTTAGCAAAGAAAATGCTTGTTGTTGTTCTGGTCCCAAGTTGAAATTAACATCCTTCTTAAGAAGATGTGTAAATGTATGACACTTGTCTGCTAGCTATGAAATAAACCTTCTGATGGCCTAAATTTTCCCTTGTATCCTACGTAGCTATATGATATTCTTAGGGGGAAGAATTTATGTGATAGCCGCGACCTTTGTAGGGTCCACTTATATTCCTCTCGTGACACAATGAATCCTAGTAATTTCCCAGATAGCACACCAAAGACACACTTCTTTGGGTTAAGTTGGACTTTGTAATCCCTTAAACGCTGAAAGATACGTCGTAAAATTTCTGGGTGTTCCTCACGGGTTCTAGATTTAGCCAATATATCATCTACGTAATCTTCCATGATGTCACTTATCATGTCGTGAAAGATTACAAGTCATCACCCTTATATATGTAGCACTGCATTTTTAAGACCGAAAGGCATGACTTGGTAACAAAACGTTCCCCATGGGGTTGTGAAATCTATCTTGTGCTGATCTTCTTCTACAATCTTTATTTGATTGTAACCTGAGAATCCATCCATGAGTGAAAGCATCTCATAGCTTGTTGTAGAATTGAAAATCATGTCGATGTTTGGGAGAGGAAAATTGTCCTTAGGACAAGCTTTGTTTATATCCCTGAAATTCGTACACACTCTAATACCAACTGGCTTCTTTTGAACCGGGACCACATTAGAGATCCACTCTGAGTAGTCAATAGGCCTGATAAAGCCTACTTCTAGTAACCTTTCTAGCTTTGACTTTACCATTAAGGCAACGCATGAGGATGCATCTTTCGAAGCTTTTGTTTGATGGGCTTGGCATCTAGGTGTACCACAAGATTGTGCACCACTAGTGTAGGATCAAGTCTTGGCATGTCAACATAAGACCAAGCGAAGATGTTTGCATACTCTCTTAAGAGTCATGTGAATGTTTTTTGTTCTTTGGTTGAGAGGGAAGCTCCCAACTTAACTATTTGCGGTAGTTCCTCCATGTCGATATTAACATCTATTGTATCTTCCACTAATAACTTTGATTCATCCCCTATACGTGTAGGATCAGGAGGGAGATTAAGATCCTCCTCTATCACAGGTGGCTCAGGGAGCTCTTCATCTTGAAGCGGGTACATTATCTTTTCCATAGGTTGTTTTGTTTGTTTGTCCATAAGTGCCTCAAAGAGGTTTTCACTATAGGACTTCCCCTTTTATTTCCACAAGGCTTTTATTTGGAAATTTTTCCCTTGCTCACATTTTTACTTAAATGCCTGCATAACTCTACTTCCTCTCCAAAGTATGCACATGTGTTAAGCTAAATGGAGAACCCCTTCTTGTGATCATTTCTTGGAATGTTGTTTCGATTCCCAATAACTAACCAATGGCCTCATCATTCGAAACACGTCAATAGTACGTGTTGTTGTTAATCCCAATTCATGAGTGATGGGTAGGTGAGGGTTAATGGTTGAGTTATAGGGGATATGATGGGACAATACCCCATTGCATTCACTTTTTAAATCTTTTTGATAAGGAATTGTGCCAAACAAACTATGACATGACTAGGTGTTTCTTTTATCTAAAATGAATCCTTATATCCTTTCTAAACACTAGCATCACATTTAGGCATTATTTTTGGCACTTCTATCCTACCTAGCACTAGTGTTTGACACTAATTTTCACTTCTAATTTGTTTTGGGTTTTGTTCTTTAACCTTAGCAAATCCCTACACTTTTGATTCTTCCATAACCTTGCACATACACTTATAGAGATCAAAACCCTATTTTCCTGCACCGACACTCAAATATAATTTAGATAACAAAAAGGGGAAGTTTGGTTGATATGGGCCACCCTTAGTGGCCAACTCCCTTTGATTCGGACCAAAACTCGCACTATATTTTCCAAATGAGGGGCCCAAAATCCTTGAAGTTATCCTAGTCTTTAGTGTAAGAGTGAATGAAGGTCTAAAGTTCCCTTCCTTATATTTTCCATTGTGTTTGACATGATAATAAGATAGCTAAGATATAATTCAGATTTAAAACTCTCTTGAATGTAGAATAAAATGTTTTTGACTAATATTTTCTAAATAATTTCCCTTTTAGTTCCTTTTAGAGTACTTCTTATTCTTTAGAAACTTGATAGTGTCGATATATTAGACCTCTTAATGATATTGTATATATAAGAACATCTTGATTTGAATTCATGACCTAATGAAATGTAAATCTAAAAATATTCTAAAAAGCATATGACAAAAATGGTAAAAAAGGATTAAAACATTTAAAACAATCGACAATGAGCTTAGGACATTATTATGTACTTTTGGATGGTACCATAAGATGGTAGTGTCCAAGTTGATGTTATTGTCCTTGAGCCCAAAATGGAAAATGTCCATAAATGTAACCAAATATATTTGTTTCTGGTGAGATAAAGTCACATGAAATGTAACACGACATCAAACACCAAAAACAAGCCATGCAATGAAGACAAACCAATACCACGTAACCACTAAATCACCTATTTCATTTTTAAGGTTCTCGTACATATAAAATTGTATAATGTTATGCAATATTACTTGTGCCAATTTTAGGTGTCTACATTTCCCCATTGATGTAGTGAATGAAAAATTCTAATTTAAAGGATACATAAAAGTGTATCTATTTTGGGTTGATTTTTTGTTTACACGCTAAAAATATAAGACATGTAGTATACAATATAATATGTAAGGGTTTGTTACAAGGGTTATTCTAAATTGATTAATTTACAATTAACCTTGTATAACCATTATAACACATTAATACTTGTAACAATGATAAATTATAGAATGATATATCACAAACACGAGAGGGGGTGAAGAATTAACTTTATTAAGTGGAATAGAGGATGAGATATTTATTTTTGTTTCCATTGTGAAATTAGGCCTAAATCTCTATATTGTAGAGTTACGCTATTCGCACGCATAGCAATTTATTTTTATACTTAGACATAGTTTTTACATCCTAACTTTGTCTTGAGTTTTGTGAGTGTTGAGGATACATTTTTAGCATCACGATAACATCATTTTGACACTAGAAATATTTATTTCCCAAAATCTTGGTTCACATGTCCAAATAGTGTCGTTACGTTGCTCACATTGTTATTGTCCATTTTACAAGACTTGGACTTTGTTAGTGTTTAGAAATTGGTTTTTAGTATATCTTGTTAGAAGATCGCGTCAACATTCTCTTATCATTTAGGCCTTGTTTGTTGCAAACTCGACCTAACTAGTGATGTTGTGTTGTCACTATTTGGTTATAAACCTATCTAGATGAAATCTTAGAGAATAAACTATTTGGTGTAAACCAAATTTTGAGCATTATACGTCATTGTATTATTCTAAGGAAAACTTGTGTCATATATTACCTTGCTAGGGTAGCTTGTTTGTTATTATTTAGTTCGTACATTCGTTTTGACCTATCACTTTTGTGGCTATTCTATAGTCACCTTGTTTTAACAACTTAGGGTCATTACACTACACAAATTTGACTAGGGTCCCTTGTTAATAAACCTTAGTGGAAATATTTCACATTGTACCTTCTATTATAAGTAATTCCTACTACAAGAATGGGGTCACGAAAGTTAGAGGCCAATATATTTAGAGGTGACAACCCTCTTTTGGAGGATAATCTCATGGTTGACCATAGTGGTGGAGAGGAGGAGTCTCCTCACGTGGATGCAGAGCTTCATTCCACCCATTTTGATGACTACATTTTTCATAACAAACATGAATTTCTTATGCGGGTTGTGGAACTAGGATCAAAATTACCTTCCACAGTAGACCCTTCTCTTATCATCGACATGGTTCGAGGAGAAGAAGAAGTAGACCTCCCTTGTCGCACTCTTAATGAAATTTTAAATCCAGGTCATGCCTCTACTTCTACATGGTAGAATAATGAGGAGATATCATTTGAAAATGATGGAGACTATCGTTTTCCTCCTATTAAAATTCGTTGCGAAGACCATGAAGAACATGTTCATCATGCACAACCTCCTCCTAACGAAGATCATCATGAAATACCTATTAAAGAGGTTACGTTAGAACAATAGGTCCAAGCCCTCACTCGTCAATTGGCAAGTTTGGCTTCACATATACAAAAAGAACAACCAAAAGTTGTGAAAAAAACTATACCAAAGGAAAAACCTAAAGCTTTGTTTTACGAATTCCCAATAAACACTCCTCGGTGGGAGGCAAAAAGAGATCCTTATGAAGAGATTCTCGCAAAAATCGGGGTGGGCATACACCTAGGCTTAACCCTTTGTATATACCTACACCACCACCACAAGATCCACTTTTTAATCAAGAGTGGTCAACAATGAAGAACGCCCTTCAAGCATTACAAGAGGGCCAAACCGGTAGCAATAACAAGAAGTATCGGTTCGACGAGTTATGTCCTTACCCATTTGACAAAGCCATGTTACAGTACCTTTCCCAAGACATTTTTATTTTCCAAAATTTGATAAATATAAGGGAAAATTTGACCCTCGTGATCATACAAAGTAATTATAAATGGCATGTTAAGAGGTGGCATTCAATGATAATTATCTTATGCGCTTGTTTCCATGAAGTTTAGGAGTATTGATGCTAGAATGGTTTATGCATATCCCTAAGGGATCCATATCAACATGGCTAGAAATAGCATAGAGTTTCATATGAAACTTGTCTTTCAATATATAAAATGACGTTACCATGTTAGATCTTTGCAATTCCAAAGCAACGAAACAACGAAAAACTTGCAACATTTTTACAAAGATGGAGAGGGTTAGCTAATCGCTTTCCTTGCTCCCTACTCGAAAAGCAGCTGATATGCATATTTGTTCCCAACCTCCATCCATACATTACATTCCACTTGTAAATTCATTGTGGTAACACATTCAAAGTAGTAATAGAAAAGGGGAGTCAAATTGAAAAGGAATTGTTAGCTAGGGGGACTCTAAAACCTTTCTCCCGTGAACACAACGATTCTAAATCTAATGATAAAACAAAGTTTGTTCTTAATAGAAACAAAAATGTCATTAATGATGGGATAGTAGACTCTAAATGGGTGTAAGCCATGCAAAACCACACACCTTTGAAACTTACAAATGGTAATCCACCTACCGAGTATAAACACTGCACTTTTACTCCTCTATCTGAATCCATATCGTCTATACTAAAACAGTTAGAGGCCATAAACATGGTAAAATACCCTGAAACACAACCCTACGTGGATGATACACCTAAACCATCATGGTTTAGGGAGAATGAATTTTTTGAGTTCCACCGTGTAAAAGGTCACAAAACAGACAAGTGTTTAAGATTAAAACACTATATTCAAGACCTAGTCAACAACGGTGATATTGAAGTAGAATCTATTGCAGATGTAAAATCTCCAAATGTAAACTTAGGGATGTTCAAAGAGACTTTTCCTAATCACGAAGAAAGGAAAAATCTAGATCGGGGACAATCGTCTTAGAATAAAAATGTTAACTATATGTCAAGTAAAGACCATTTCAATGCCTTGATAGGTTGTGTTGACCCCCTCATCAAACAAATCAATACAGTTAGAATCAAGACAAGAGAGTGCACTATGGCAATATGGTGGGCTCACCATGTTATAAATTTTGAATCTACTCCCCCTCCTCCTCAAGAGAGTCACTATGATGTGTTAGATCAACTAGAAAATACTATGGCTAAGATTTCCATCTTAGACCTTCTAAATATCTCTAGCATCCATAAGGATATACTTTACAAAACCTTACAAGGATTAGGAGTATCCATTGATGTTGACCCAACACATTTACAAGCCATGGTAGCACAAATTTTTCCTTTGGAACACATAACCTTCAACACTACAAAAGCTTTAGTTGAAGATCCTTCACATAACCTACCATTGCATATTGAGGTTATCATCAAATGTAAGAAGGTTAAGAGAGTGCTTGTGGATGGTAGATCAGGTCTTAACATATGTACTCTCAAACTGGTCCGCCAACTAGGTAAATTTGCATAGAAGATGATCTGGAAACAAAGGTCATCACCATTAAGGCATATGACAATAAATAACGACAATCAGCTAGAATGATCACTTTCTCATTAGAAGTGGGTCCCATAATACATGATACAAAGTTCCACGTCTTGGATCTAGAACTCCCTTACAATATCTTTCTCGGTCACCCATGGATTCATGACATGCAAGTCGTGCCATCAACGTATCATTAGTGTTTAAAGTTGCAATATGAGGGACAACAACTCACCATACAAGGGGTCCCTCAACCTTTTGCTCATGTAGAGCATTGTTAGGATTTTTCCCTACAATCAATGAGTTTCCATCTACGGATATCGGTATTCCTATTTAGTCAGAGGCCCTTGCTTCATGAGTGGATCCAGATACCCTGTCTATAAATGACAATGGTGCTTCCACCTCAGAAACTCCTTTGTCTACATGGGAGATGAAGGTCAAACCAAGTGGTTGTGGAGAGTATGATCTACAACAATCCCTAATGGTTCAAAACGAGTCCACTATCAGCCCAAGCGCATGGTAGGCCATGTTTCAAAGTTCAGAGATCAAGAGAGGCTTGCCCTTTCAAGAATTTTACTCCTAACAAATTGCTAGAAGATGAAAGGTTTCTTATGGACATTATATTCCATCCAGATGATGATGACATGGATACATGTTATAAATCACCTAAGTATCCCATTCCTAATCAGATAATGCTTGTCATGGGGTATAAAGGACATGGTTGCGGCCGCCAAGAACAAGGCCCATTAGAAGCTCTTGTAATACCTCGGTGTATAGTAGGTAAATCAGGTATAAGCATCCATTTATATGAGTATCACTCTTAGATGATGAGTATGCCTCTTCTGAAAGTGAGGATAGTTTGTCCAAAAATGAAAGTGAAATAGATTCTGATTTAGTCTTTACAAATACCTTGCCTCTACGAAGCTATTTGTTAATATGGTTATCCTTACTATAACCCTTGTTATACCCATCGAGCGTGATAAATGATGACACCCTAAACTTTACAAAGAAAATTGCATGACTAAACAAGGAAAAATAACACCATTGTCATCCATCTAGCCAAGGTTCTAAGTCTAGGAATGTAACATTAAGATAGAAGCTTAAAAGAATGCTTAACTAGTATGAAAACAATACAAAATCTAACTAAACATGCCTACTAATATGCTTGAATTACCTAACATGGGCCTAAATAGACCTAAGAGGGAAATCAAATGGTTATGGTTTTTACTCTAAACAAGGTGAAATGGCCTCTCCAAATGACTACTTGGTCATTTTGGATATCCATCTACTAACCCCATTGAAGGCTTTAAGAAAGGATTGAACTTGGCTATATATCATATTTATTATATGAGATGCAAATCAAAGCATGGTGTAAAGTATAAAGGAATGAGGTACACCCTTTTTATAGTTTTTCTTTTGGGAGAAACTTGTATTTTGGTGCATGTGGGACTAAAATCCCCAAATTAGATTAGAATTGATAATCATGATTAGGCCTTGCTAATCACAATTAGTGAATTACCAAGTGATTAAGAGGTGTGAAGCCTTAATCAACTGCTTAGGGTCAACTAAGAGGCTAGGATAAGATTTTTAAGCTTCTTTGAGATGTTGTGGACATGAATGGGGTGATTTTGAGTGGTTGGAAGAGGGGTTTGAGTCATTACTAGGGTATATTGACCAAACCAAGGGTAAAATAGGCTTAATTAGCTAATAAATGCTAATTGTCTATTTTGAAGAGGATTTTCACTTATGATTTGCCATAAGGTGGCATCTTGAATGCGAAAGGGGTTGTGGAATCAAAACATTGTTAATTAGCTAAAGTGGTAAGAAAGCGTTAGTTCTTAGCAAAGATCACTAATTATAATGGAATTGGCAAGAATGAGAGTGATTTATGTGCATTTTGGCAATAAGATTGCAAAAGCGGAATTTAGATGTCTATAGTCCCATCAACTAAACCATGTTAGGTATCCATATACAAAAATTACAAATAACATAATGCATGAAATAGTTATTAGAGACATTGTAAAACTAGACAACTACCTCTCCACCTAGAAGTAATCTAATCACATTATGTATCCCCTATAATGTTGAAGTGGGTGAGATAAAATAAGATGCGAGCATTTCTTATAGGACAAATTCAAAGCATTATGTATATCCTCTTACGCCACATGGATCAAAATGTTGATCCATGGTTCGTTATGCTTTATGAGTTTCTATATTCTACGCACACTCTGCAATATGGCTTCTCTGGACTCTATACATGTATGTTCCTTACTTCCTTTACACTACTTGAATTTCATTCAAATAACATAGGGGAATTTAGACACAAAATCACACACATATTACTATTTTACTATGTCGTCAGTATGTTATTATATGCATGAATCTTAAGTAAGAAAAGTATTCACTTGGTGACACTATCTCTTGTCCATCTATGTCTTTGATTGCTTTTTACTGTGACTCTCTTCTACATCTGTCATTTCTGTATCCACTTCTAGTCATGTCACAAGGATCCATGTTTGTCTATCTTTTCATATCTACTATTATTTATCCTAGGACACTAGTGCCCACTTTGGACACTAGTACTCAGTGCTTGTGTCCATGTTGGGCAATTTCTGTCTCCTGTTTATTCTTTTTACACATTTTGACATTTGTGGTCATCCTTTTCACTTTTCTTATCCTTATCTCGTGTTCTTTGGCCTTTTGTGTCACTAGTGTCGAAATTAAAACAAGAGACTCATATATATATACACAACATACTCACTATTATTTTAGTTGGAAATTCAAAGGGGCTATCATATCTACATACTATCACTACTGTCAAAAGGATTGCATCTTGGGTTGCATACACTGTATAGGAAGGGGAAGTGTTGAATTCCATACCACACATTTGCATCAAATCTAGCTATAGCCCGTGATCTTGGCATTATTAGTGCGAGGGAAAACCTAAGGACATTATTTCACACACAAACACATGGAACTACATGGAATATAAAGTGGATTACAATGCTCGGTACTAATTTCACTCATTGGGTGACCTTCGAGGTCAATATGACTTCACATATTACATATTTTATTAATTTTTATGAGCTTTGCAGATATCTAGGGTTTTTTTTAGGTTACGGTGTTATCGAATCCCTAACGGTGAATTCAAAGCAACAAAGTAGATATTGGAGTGAAGACCCTTAGACCCAGAAAAAGTAGTAGATCCTGAATATTCACACAAACATTAGTGCCTAGAATAGACATTAGCACTAAGGAACTCTGTCCTCCCATGAGGTATCTATCTTGCATAGTTTAGAGTGCTTAGAACTCTTTGTTAGCTACCACTATGACGACATTACCGGTCATATGGATGTGTTAATTCACACTCCCAACTTCCCTTAGATTGCACAGGAACCAACTAAGTCATATATATCTCTTAGTTGCTTAAAGTTTT
The DNA here is from genome assembly GCA_018340775.1 of Taxus wallichiana var. yunnanensis. Lineage (NCBI taxonomy): Eukaryota > Viridiplantae > Streptophyta > Pinopsida > Cupressales > Taxaceae > Taxus > Taxus wallichiana. The sequence goes on from CM031244.1 coordinate 762,549,499, forward strand.
TCATTGTTGAGTACTTAGCACTTGTATATTGTTGTATATTATCATTTTTATATACCTTGTTATATTAATTACACGAAAATTTAGTTTTAATTCAATTTATATTAAATTAGACCCTACTTTGATACCAATTGTTGAAAGCACAATCATTAGAGTGAGTTGAATCAATGAGCCTTAAAATTTTCATTCACATTTACTTTAGCATTCATCAAACATTCCATTTAGTTTAATCATTCAAACCATCTTAACATGAATCATCAAAACATAACAACATCCATGCATGCAAATGAGACATAAGAACACATGAACATAAGATATGAGTGGGAAACCCTCGAGGGGAAGAAAACCCACTGAAAAAAAGCTTTATTAGATCCATGATTCAAATTTAGTTTAGCACCAACCCAACAAGGAGCACCAAACCCTAGGTTTAGTGAGGCACCAACCCCATAAGGAGCAACAACCCTAGTTTTAGTAGAGCACCAACCCTACAAGGAGGCACCAACCCCATAGATGACTCACCACTAACTAAATTTAATTGATGTGTTTTTCACCTCTGAAATTTTTCACAAACAACTGATGATGACACAATTTAGCTCCCCTTTCCTCTATCCTTCTCAAAACACCCCTCTAGGCCAACTCGCTCAAGATCTTCTTCATCAAGTTGATTAGGTCTAATGACCTATTTCTCAAACAAAAAAACATCTTCTATAAAATCATATCATCATATTTCCCTCTCATGATGGTCACAAAGACCACTAACTCCTTATTTTGTCCTCTAGCTCGCACTTTCTCTAATCTTCACAACTAGCTCAAATGAGCTTTACAACTTGCTTTATATACATGACTTATGACTTAATTACATATAGGTAGGCCTTTATATGAAAAATACATCAAAAAATCATAAAAATATCCTAAAATACATCCTACAAGAGGACTATATAGGTTGGAAAAAACATGAACAAACACAAATTCTCCTTAGGACACAAGAAGGCCTAAAACACCAAAATTGCCGACTCACAAGATTAAGTGTTATTGAGTAATCGTGCACTTCTCCAAACATATAAATCTCTTATAGATGTTTTATAAGTCCTCATCATTCCACAAGAAATATTTAATCACTCTTCAACATCAACTCATGTCACTTGAAACCATAAAAAGGACAATTGCCCTCACTAGGTTTGTGACCTCCAAAACTAGTCTTCAAAGCTTGAAGTCAAATCCTCATCAAATATTATCAAATATGGAAGTTTGATATATCAATCTAAATATCATGACCATAAGGTCATCATAAATTCATAAGATACCACAACTCGGACATTAAAAGCCCTAAAATCACCTCTGCAACTAGATCACCGAAAGCGCCTAAAACTAGTCATACAAAACATACAATTACAAACCTCCTAAGGTCTTAAACATGATATGAAACCACCATGGACATATATAATATCTTCCATAATTATTTGAACACTAATTTAGTCACCTGGTCTAATGCACAACTTGGGAGAAAACAAAACTTTTTCAGAAACTTGCCTTTTTGAGCGGGGTCCACATACAGTCAAGACACCTAATTTGTACCGGATAAATATGTAGGATTAATCTACAACCTCAAATTATAAAAATTTTAAAAAATAAATTTTGGGCATGTATGATCATTTTCTTCTCCATCGCTTTAGACCTAGGGTTTTAGGAGGGATTAAAAGCAGTTTACCTTCTTAACGATTGTTCATAAAAGTATGAGCTTATTTTCTAAAATAATTCTTGAATATACTTCTCAGGTCCATTCCTCAACTACCCTAAAAATATCATCCTCCCACGTGCCAACAAACATAAAAATTCCAATTCGAGCTCAAAATCTCACTTCTAGAAACTTAGTAGAGGTAAAAATGCAATAACTTGCAAAATCTTCAACATTAGGACCTGAATTTTTTTCACAACTCTAAATAAAATTTCCAACACATCTCCAATGCTCACATTTACTCAAATTCACTTATAAAATATGACTCTACTTCATTAGGCATGTTTTCTCATGAACTATGTGTAAGAACATACCTAAAACCATTTCCAAACCACGAATCAACACACAAATACACATGTGAATGTCTAAAAACCTCATACTCATTATCTCCATGCTCTAAGAAATCTCAAACAACTCATACATATATGTAATCCATCATGACATACCATACATGCAAACTAGGTCGTAAGAACATACACCTCGATCATGTTTATTTAACCAATTATGACTTCCTCATCACTTTGCCACTTTTGACAACCTACAAATATCCTTCAACACACTCCATGAAACCTCAAAAACATCATCCTAACATTGTAAAACTTATGCAAGACACTAAAATCCATCATACCTACTCTAGAACCCATGAAGCATCACCAAGACCAAGCAACTAACTCATCACGACACTACTAATCAACCCTTATGCTTCTTACTTTATTTGACATCAATGAAACTTAAAAAAATGAAAAAAGCTACAACATCATACGTTTGGCATCAATAACAACATACTACCAACATAATCAATTCAAAACAAATACATACGTATATGTGTTTACAACACTAATAATTGTTGCAACATTAGATTCTAATCTAGGTGGGGTGGTCATGACTTGTGCCATCAATTATACAAGAAACAAAAGAAATAAGTCATAATTATGAATCAATTACTTGGAAACATATATTATGATAAATTTATTATTGCGTCTAAAAAAAAATTAAGATTAATTAATTTTGTGAATAAGTAATAAAAATAGTTATGTCCTTAGTATCTCACTCGGTGCTTCCTCAAATACTCTAGTAACTAGAAGGAATATATGAATTTTATCTATATATCTCTATGTAAAATCTCAGATGGTTATAGAGAAACTATAGATTTCATATAATGTAATGTATAGTACCACAAAATAATATCTTCGGTCTATATAAACCGGTGTATAGGCTCTATAGATGTAGGCTATGCACATGGTATGTCACACATCCTCCCACCGATGTACATTGATGCATAGAAAATGTAATGCCACCATAGCCTATGTCACCACCTGAATAGACAAATACACCACCACCTTAACCATAAAAATATGAGGTGCACTACAAATTACGCTTCCACCTATAGCCCCTATAGTTTGAGAACCTTGAGTACCACATGTATGCCTCCCATAGGAAATCGATGTATTTGTCAAAATGGAGATTACCTAAATGGTTTCTTTTTGTGTATTGTGATGAATTTCACTATGGATGACAACATGTAATTTTGTCCTCCTACCTCTCGAGGGATAGTTTTATACATTTTTATATCACCTAATATTAGGTATATCATATGATGACCCCAATCCCCTTCCCTGAGATGCTCTAAAATCAAAATAATTTGGCTTCCTATTAAGCACAAATTCATAATATAATTTTCACAAAAAAATACAACAAAACCTCGTTATTATTGCATTGAGGCTCCTCAAAGACCATCCACCACATGTCCAAAAATAATCATTTCTTCATGGATACACCAAACAATACTAATATGTCCCATACTCATTGGTGGTGGATTCGTTATCGCCAATATTATAAAACAAAGAAAAAACTTATTGTTTTGATATTTTCATTCCTTTTATGGCATCATGTGACAATCCATCAACCTATATTTTTTTGCATGAAACCATTTCACTTTACATTAAATATTATTTCCCAAAACATTTTAAACTTCATTGTAAACACTTTCAAACATATTTACAAGAGTGTGTATTCTTGGTTGAGGAATCATGTAAACTATTTATGATTATTTCCAATTGTTGTCGGTTTGTGTTATATCATTGTAATAATTCCTCTTCTTCATGTTTATGTGCCTCTTGTGGATTTTTAGGGTTTTCAAGTGGGTTCTCTTTTGGATTATCTATATTTTCTACACCTCCCCACATTTTCTTTAGAAAATGCCTCTATTAACATATATTTATGAAAAATAAATTTAAAACATTTATTTTCTATTTCACAAACCCTAATTTATGTAAAAACAAATTAACAAACTAAATTGACAAAATGAACTCACCCGAGCATGTGAAAGACTCGTTGGTGTGTGTAAAATGAAGTGAAATGAGGACAAGGCTTTCAAAAGGGTATACATGCTTTGTTTATGAGCTCTAAATGCCAAATTTTCAACTCAAGGGTTTGTAAAATACACATACCTATTATTTTATTATTAATTACAAATGGATTGCAGTAAAGGTCATACACCCTTTATAATGCAAATGGTTTATACCCTTTTAAGTGCAAATGTCATACACCATTTGTATTTCAAAAAGGTATACACCATTTTTATTTGTAAATCACAAACATATTCAAAATAGGTTGGAGAAGGAGTTCATAAAGGGCATAAAAAAGATTAATGTAGAATATTTACACAAAAATAAATAATTTTCCATAAACAAGGAGTATGATATCATGAGATAGAAAAGGTGGGGATGGGTGGAGACTCATAACAAGGAGTTGAGGAAGGAGGATCTTCGAAAGAGAAAGTGGTCTTATAGTCATAGATCAAGGGTGGTGCAAAGGGTGAGGGAGTTTGATAAAATGAAAATAGAGTAAGAGGTGGGATTAGGGGATGATATGGAAGCTAAAATTCTGATTAATACAAAGATAAAATAGCCATGATGGGGTTTATAATGGTATCAAAATGTAGCCTTTGTAATTCAAGGCGGTAGGATGGGAATGTGAGGATTTGGGATAAGGATAGTGTGATTGAGATTAATATTGGGAAGGATTTTCTTCATATACTACAAAGATATGAGTTAAGGTAGGATAAAATTACTTTTTGGTTTTCCTATAATCCAATATTTAGGTTTTTTTTTGAGGATGGGAGGAGATTTGAAATGATATAAATTACATGGATGGTTAGTTGGTATCATACTCCTTGGCCAAGAGTGAGGTTTTAGGAAGCATAATAAGGAGGAATGCGAAAAGGATATTCAATATATATGTAATGAATAACTTGCATGTTGAAGAAGGGATAATGTGTTACTATGAAGGATGAAAAAATCTAGAATATATGGGATCTATGGACTACATGGAGAAATAATTGTGATGAAAACCCATAGTTGAATTTTGACATGTAGTTAGATCCGGAGGAGTATCACATATTTTGAATAGGGGGCCTTGTTAAGAGATTGGGAAGAAAATGGATCATACTTGATTTAATTTTAATTAATTATATACAAGTGATAAAATACAATAAATGGATAAGCAACAAACATGTGATGATATAAAACCCTAAGAAATAGATAGGGAGGGGAACTTAGATGATTTCTAAGTGATTCGAGCAGTGAGTAGCTGAAACAGACTAAAAGTTGCATCATCAAGGCTTACTAGAGGTTTTGAGACCCATAAATGTGCATGAAAAAGGTGCCCATGGGATGACAGAGCACCTGGGGTGCTAGTGACTAGATTTGGGTGCTAGTGTCCACCCAAATGCTCAAGTTCTAATTTTTTTGTGTAGGAGGAGATTCATTGTGTGTTTCCTTTTTCATTTTGATCTTGCTCTAATGTCATTTATTATACATGTAACCTATAAAGAGAGATACCTAGTTACACATGCCCACAAACCACATCAAATCTAAAAATAAAGATGCAGCATGTGGATTCGGACTAACGATGGTCATCCAAAGAGTGAACTTTGACCGAGTGTTTGCAATACATTTCAGACTCCATCTAGTTTGGTGTGAATGTGTGTGTAATGATGCCCTTATGCAAGTTACACAATGATAGGGCTAGATCTAGAATATAGATAATTTATAGAGTGTCTGAGATGGAATAGAATAGACTTCCCCTCCTATGTTGTGTATGTAGAGTGATGTAACCCTTGTCCCTTGAGTGAATGTGCTAGATGGATGCTTTGTAATGCTCTTTGTGCCTTTGGATGCAATCTTAGGTGATAGTAGATAATGCTAGTGTTTGGCCCCTTATTTGAGAGAAATAACTAAGTATATATATGATTCCCTTGTTTGAATTTTTTATTATTAAAAAGTAGAAGGCTGACCCAAAAGTGTAAAAGATGCCCAAAAGTAAAAGATACCCAAAAGAGTGAGAAAAGGATAGAGAGGGTCGAGAGCTCTCAAGAGGGACAGAGTGCCTTGGCGCTAATGTTCTAACTGGGTGCTAGTGTTCGAGGCCATAAAAGATAAATCAAGTCAAATATCGACAAGGATATAGGTGTGTAAGGTCAATAAAAGTATAAAATATAAATCAAAAGGCCCAAAAGGCATTGTCAATTACTATTTTTATTTCTTAGGAATCATGTATATATTAATATGCTTTAGGACCTAGAAATGTACCCAAGTGTGTGATTTTGTGTCTACATTTGCCCCACTTTATGTTGTTGAGTGAATACTCGATAGCATAAAGTAGATATAAGATGTGTACCTTGTAATCTGTAGAGAAGAGTGTTTCGATAGCGCATGTCGAGTGGACAAGTGAAGCATGAAGTGATCATAATGTGAAGTGTGGAGACTAGGAAAGGGAAGTAGACCCTAGGGGTGAAGTGTATGTGTAGTAGTGTGTTGTTGGAGCTTGTACTTATTGATGTGAGTTGCTTCTTATTGTGTATTAAGGACAAACTGCAAAAAGAAGAGAAAAAAGTAGTCAAAGTTTTGTATATGAAAAAATAGAATAATATGTGTATAAGTATGTAAAAGTGTAAAAGTGTGTAAAAGGAAATTGTACACTTGATATGTAAGAGAGTATGAGATAGAAAATTGTCTGTTTTCTTAGAGTTGTTGGATTTGAATGTTGATGGTGAGTTTTTGGGCGATATCACACCAAGAGAAGTTTTTGGGTGATCTCATGCCAAGAGTGAGTTTTTTGGGTGATCTCATGCCAAGAGTGAGTTTTTTGGGTGATCTCATGCCAAGATAAGTTTTTTTAGTTTCACGCCAAGAGAAGGGGAGAGAGGTCTAGTTTTTCTCTCCTTCCATGATGCTTCCCAATAAGCACCACTACAGATGGTACGTCCCTGATTTGTTTTTTTTTCTATATTGTTCCATTTTTTTTTGTAAATATAATAAAATGAATTTGTAAATGGAGGCAAGTGCCTACTATTAGAGAACTAATCTAAAAACTGTTGTAAATTATGTTTGAATGAGAAATTGACTATTTTCCCCTAGGACACATTAGCACCCAGGGGGGACACAAGCGCCCACCGCTACTATCCAGGACTGGGTGCTAGTGTATGCTCTATATTTTGGACCCAAGTTTGATTCTAGACAATTTGTAATTGTGTTCTTGTGTTGATTTTGTACTATTTTGTGTTAGTTTAAAGCTTGAGTTAGGGGTGATTTTTTCACCCAATAGATGTCCCCCTCATTTGGGGTGCATGCAATGACTATAGGAGAATGTGGTCCAAAGGAGAGGACTTGATATTGATATGCATATTTGAAGTGGATACATGCAGGGGTAGGGGATGTGCATGGTAGAAACCAAGGCACATGTAAACAAGATAGGCTAGTAACAAGTGTTAGTGTAAAAAGCTATCTAGCATGTAATAGAAAACAATGTAACAAGCAACTAGGAAGACAAGATGGACCGTGAAAAGTGGGTTTCATACATGGGACATCACTCACAATGTCACAAGACAATTAGGAAAAAAAACCATTAAAAAACAATGACCAGCATAACAAGACATAGGGCATAACAAGACATGGCAAAATATAGAAAATAATAATAAACAATAAGAAAAAAAGTGATAGATAACCATGGTTATATTAATCCTCTGTAAGAAAATGCTACACATGAAGCACCCATGTTAGCATGTTAGAGAGATAAATAGTATGTCAAAATGTGTATAGATCAGTGAAAAGTAAAGTGACAATAATGAGAAGTAGTAAATAATGTGCAACAATATAACCTGTGATGTGTAGAGTGTGAGAGTAGTAAAGGTAGATGCCCCCAGGAGCCTCTTGGAGGGATTGGTAAAGAGCAATGTCGAGCATCATGCATCGTGTATGAATTATATGAAAGGTCCTGCATTCACCTCAAGATACCAAGTGAATGTGCATGTGTATATAGAAAAAGATAATGACATACTAAGAATCCAACTAGCATGGGAAACAAAGTGTAACATGTAAGTAGAATAAGATAACAAGAGTAAATGTAACCAAGATGCAAAAATTTGTGTGAATGATGGGTGTGTTATGATGTGTAGGATTTGAAAATGATGAGAGCCATGTTTCCCCCAGGTAGATGTGCATGTGAGATGAGGTTCATTTATAAATGCCCCTCAATAGTCAAGAATGAACCATAGAACAAGAGTGTGTCATCGGGAAATGAAGGTGTTTGTGTGAGAGTAGATGCTAGAAAAGATGTATCATGAAACACAAAGCGTGAAGTGTATATGATGTGAGGTTCATTTAATAATTGGGCCCTCAACAGTCAAGTATGAACTGTATGGAAATAGAGTGCATCATTAGGTAATGAAGAGAAATTATGTGAACCAACGATGTGGTGAGGTGGAAATATAGTATGAATGAAGATGATCAGTAGAAGAAATGTTATGAAAGTGTATCATGAAGTATTGAGTGAACTATAGTGAGAGTAGGGTGATGTGAGGTTCATGGATGAAGTGTGCCCTCAACAGTAAAGTTGAACCATAGCACTAGAGTGCATCATTCGGGTAATGATGGTACAATGTGATGGTATACCAGATATGTAAGAATGTTTAGGGTAAACATGAAGCACAAAGTGTGAAGTGTAGTAAAGAATATAAGATAATACAATGAGACAGAGAGAGATGATAGTAATGGAGGAGGGGGAATGTGTGATTCCCCAGTGTGTATATATGTAGAGTGATGCTAGAAATAGATGTGATCATCGTGAAAGAATAACCAAAGTATGTATAGTGCACGAAAGGATGTATATCGTATATAGAAGTAGTATGTGTACCATGAATAGAAGGATCCATAAGTAAGCATGAGTAAAAAATGATGTATGGAGTATGGAGTAGAGAGATGTGTACAAGAAGGTGTGCCCATAGTATAGATAAGAGAAAGTGTTTGCTTATAAATATTGACGTGAATTGCAAAACAAGAGTAAGGTATAGGTGTGTATGTGATTATTATGGATAAGAATCTTCCTTGATTAAAATAAATGACTATGGGGGAGTAAAGTTGGATGCCCCCAAGTGTGTGAGTGACAAAGATCTATGTGATAAGGTGAGAGATACCATGTCATGGTGATGGAATTAGGATGCCCCCAAATGTGGATGCCAAGACGATCTATGCAATGAGAGTAGTAGGTAAGGGCCCATGATATGCTAAAGAAGATGAACATATGTCATGTGAAAGTGCATGTATTATATCATGTGGAGTAGGATTGTGCCATGCATGTGGTGAAACTAGAATAGGTAGAACATTGGTAAACACAAGAGCTACCAAAGAATAATGTCAACATGGTGAGAGAAAAACCTGATAAAGTCCAAGATCCTAATTGGATGAATAGGAAGTGTATAAGCAATAAGAATGTACCCATTAAGAGAAAATAGAATAGGTGTAACATTGTGTGTATTGGAAATAACGGAAAAAGGAAGTGCAAACATAAGGATCAAGTATGTGAGTCAAAATATGTGTAACATATGTAATTCTAGGAGGCTCATCAATATGAATGTCAAGCAATGGAGGTAGAGAAACAAGACTCACTAAGAAATAAGTGTACAATTTGGGAAGATCATAAGCAATAAAGTAGTATGAATTAGCCCATATGACCATAATAAAAGGTGGGAAGAGGGGAATTGATTTCCCCATGGATGTAACAAGATAGTGTGAAACCATAGTAAATGAATTATGCATAGGATCTTGGAAAGTGCGAGGATTAGGAATCATTGTAAAATCAGCATACAATGCTCTAACTTGTGATGAGGAAGGTGCAGAGAGAGATGTAACATTGGAAGCACTAAACATATGATCAATAGAAGTGTATTGAGAGTGAGACACAATGGGAGGAGTATCATGGGTACCAATAGAGAATTGATCATGAGAATCGATAGCACTAGGGTGTAAATAAGGATGTGTAATGTAGGTAATCATGTATGAGGGGAATATCATTAGGAGTAGTAATATGAGGTGTGGAATATATTATAGCAATATCCATGAAGAAGGTGTAACAAGGGCATTGTGTGTTATGGACATAGGTAAAAAGAAGTGTATGCATAGTATGTAACCAAAGATGGCCTAGAAGGATAGTATAAGGAACATCATGAGGCATAACGTGACATAAAACATTAAGAGTGCAAGATCCCATAGTAAGGGGAAGAGAGATTGTGCCCAATACTTGTTTAGGTGTAGCATCAAAGCCATAGATACAAAGAGTAGATGGATTGAGATGAGTAACAAAAAGTCCTATTTGATGGAGAAAGGACAAAGTGCATATGTTAAGACCAGATCCAAGATCAACTAAGACATGCTTAATAAGGAGATTATGAAGTTGAACCTGGATATACAATGGGGAAGCATTAGAATCAAAGGGATGGGAATCCATGAAAGATTCGATAATGGGAATGTAAGGAAAGGGTTCACCAAATGATTAATCTAAATTGAATTAAATCTTAATTTCATAAGTAACTAACCTAATGAATAATATACAAGTGATAAAATATAATAAATGGACAAGAAAAAATCATGCAATGATATGAAACCCTAAGCAAAGAGAGAGAGGGTGACTTAGCTTATTTTTCCAAGTGATATGGGCAGGTGAATAGCTGAAACAGATTGGAAGCAAGTGTCATCAAGGCTCACTAGATATTCTGAGACCCAAAATGTGTAGGAAAGAAGCACCCATGGGAGGACAGGAGCGCATGGGCACTAGTGATTGGATCTGGGTGCTAGTGTCTACCCAAATGCTCAAGTTCTAATATTTTTTTGTAGGAGGAGCTTCGCTTTTGGTTTCATTTTGTTTCTCGATCTTGCTCCAATGTCATTGATTGTACCTGTAACCTACAAAGAGAGATACCTAGTTGCACATGTCCACAAACCACATCAAATATAAAAATAAAGATGTAGAATGTGGAGTCGAATGACCCCGGTGGTCACCCGAAGAGTGAACTTAGTACGAAAGTTGCACTACATTTCAAACTCCATGTAGTTTTATGTGAATGTGTGTGTAATGATGCCCTAGGATGCCCTTGTGCAAGTTTCACAATGATAGCGGGCTAGATCTAGAATATAAAAATGTATAGAATGTGTGAGATGGAATAGAATAGACTTCCCCTCCTATGTTATGTATGCATAAGTGATGCAACCCTTGTCCCTTGAGTGAATGTGCTAAATGGATGCTTTGAAGTGCTCTTTATGCCTTTGGATGCAAGTTTAGGTGATAATAGATAATGTTAGTGCTTGGTCCCTTATTTGAGAGCAATAACTAAGTATATATATGATTCCCTTGTTTTAATTTCATAATTTTATAACTAGAAGGCCAATCTAGAAGTGTAAAAGATGCCCAAAAGGTAAAAGAGACCCAAAAGAGTGAGAAAATGATAGAGAGGATCAAGAGCACCCAAGAGGGATAGGAGCACCAGGCGCAAGTGTCTTAACCGGGCGCTAGTGTTCGAGGCCATAAAAGATAAATCAGTCAAATAATGACAAGGTTGTAGGGTGTGTAAGGTCAATAAAATTATAAGAGAAAGAAAAAGGCCAAAAAGACATTTTCAATTACTAGTTTTCTTGCTTAGGAATCATGTATATAATAGTATGCTTTAGGACCTAGAAATGTACCCAAGTACGTGATTTTGTGTCTACAACATTATGGTAGAAGAGAAGGGGAGAAGGGATTGGTTGATAACAAAGGATATATCTAATGTGGTTAGGATGAATCTTTTCCAGTGTTGATATATCTAAAGAATATTTTACATACATTAAGGAAATTTTGGAGATGAAATCAAGGAATATATGGATTGTCTGGATAGTATGTCCTTATAGGGTATAATATTTTTAGGAAGTAGATGAGTAAAATGGATTTTATGTTTAGAATGGTGGATCTCGAAACTAACAAAATGTTTAATAAGATCGAGAAATATCTTGTGTTCGGTGGGAGTTCAAGAATTTAGGGGATGCCTAGAAATTGATGTAAAATTGACTACATAAGAGGTATTTGGGGTAACTAAAGAGGAGGTAAAAAATACATAAGAGGAAAGTGTTATGTTGGAGATGTATGATTGAGTGAAGGAGATTGGTGTTACCCCAATTCCAACCATATTATCATAGATGTCATCTCGGACACCTACGAGATAGGGCTACAAATGAGGGTGGGATGAAGAATGTTTTTTTTTTGTTGAATTGTGACAGAGGGATTGATAAGGCCAAAATATGCCTCATCAATGTGTAATGAATGATCTCATTTTACTCTCCTTTTAATCAAGTTTGACTACATTTCGTGGCTTTTGTTTGATCTAGTATAAGTTAGGATGTAATTTTCCATCTTTTGTTTGATTTAGTTCTAACGTCTAAAAACTCCATAATTCCTAACAAAATGTGTGGAAATTCAGTTTTTGGAATAAAACAGGTCATATTTGGTCAGATAAGAAAAGTGTGAAGCAACCAACACCTTTTTGAGGAAATTGGCTAGAATTCAGGCTTAGTTCGGAACTCCAACACTTAGCTCCATAACTCTATCACTTAGTTTTGGAACTCCAACACTTAGCTTCAAAACTTTTGCAGTTAGTTCTAGAATTTTTCCTTTGGTTCTGGAACTTCTCCAAAGTTCCGGAATCAATGAGAATCTTTTATTCTGTCAAAATCCGGTGACAGAGTAATTAATGGGCCCTCCAATCAGGAATAGATCAATGAATTGTTGATTCTTCACACTCTAGAAATACTTATGTAAGACCAACAACTGTATGTCCAACTAGTTTTCTAAATTTCATATCTACTTTGAGCACTATTTTGTTCCACTAGAACCTATAGGTGGATAGACAAACTATTGAACACTCATGATTGTAAATGCATCCTCGGATGATGAAATATATATAAGGACCTAAAGATAGAAGGATGATATAGATATACAGACATATACACAGTTAAGTTTTGTAATACAAAATGATTCAATAATAAGATAACCATTTAGTTTTGAGAGAAATCCAGTATTAATTTCTTATTCAAGGTGGATCAAGGGCCCACTCCTCCTCTTCTCCAGAGATGTGATTCCAGTTGTAAATGAATACTTGGGTACTATGCAAATGCTTACAAATTAATTTCACATTTATCTCCTTGATTCCCAAGATTTCAAATTCGAAGACATGTAAATTTTAGACCCATTTCAATTTGCAATGCTATATATAAAATAGTATCTAAGTAAATTGATGAGTACTTAAAGATTGTGTTGCCTTTAATCATCTCTCAAGAGTAAGGAGGATTTGTGAGTGGGAAAGAAATTTTAGATGGATTTATAATGAATCATGATATTTTACATACATCGAAGAAGAAAAATAAATCAAGAATGTTGTTGAAATTAGATATAGATAAAACCTATGATAGTGTAAATTGTAAATTCCTTACAAAGGTGTTATTGGATTTTGGTTTCTTTGCAAAATGAGTCTCGTGGGTGTCATAAAGTGTGTTACATGAGTGTTTTCTCTATCCATGTTAATGGAATATTAGTAGGATTCTTTCAAAATCAATATGAATCGATAAGGGGAATCCTTATCATCTTATATATTCATCGTCATGGTAGAATTTCGGGTAGGCTAGTTAGAAAAATTGAGAGAAAGTGGTGAGTCATGGGTTTGATGGATTTTACTACATATGATGTTTATACTCATCTACATTTTATGGATGATCTCCATCTTTTTGGATAGAAAAAGATGAAATAAGTACTTCTTATTAAAAAATTAATGGAATATTATGAACATGTTTCAGGTCAATGGGTAAGTTTACACATTTCAAAGGTTTTATTTTTCAATGTTTCTTCGAAACGACTGAAAAGGATTGCTAACACATTGGGTGTGAAAATTTTCACTCTCCCTAAGAAATATATGGGAGTGCCTTTGTTTACTGAGAAGGAAAATTCAGAATTATGGAAGAACTTGATTAATTAAATTCATGCACAATTAGCTAGATGGAAGACAAGATGGATAATTCTATCTGGTAGAAGTGTCCTTATCAAATTTATTTTGCATGATATCCTTTATTTATCTCTTTTTGGAATGTAGATCCTATTGGGAATGATACATAAGATATATAATATAATTTTTTGTTTCTTATGGAGTAGTAAGGAGGAGAAAAGGAATATCTACCTTTAAAAATGGAAAATGTTTTTGAGCAAAATAATTAGGGGGACCGAGATCACAAATATACATCTACACAACTTGGCTCTTCTTTGTAAACTAACTTCATGCATCTATGAGGAATATTCTAGTTCTTGGAGTCAAATTTTAAGAGGAAAGTATTTGGACGATGCAAGACCGTGATGAATTTTCATAGAGAAAAATCTTCCTCTTGGATCTCATTTTTGAAATTTCATTGTTTTGGCAAGAAAGGTGATTTGTGAAAATCTAACTTGGGAAATTGGGAATGGTGAATTGGTAAATTTTGGGAGGATTCTGCAAGGATTACCTACTCTCATTCAAATGAGGTATTTGGGTGATATTCAAATATTTATGGTATAGGAATGGGGGGCTGTAATGTGAAGCACTATTGGGAAGAATAGGGGATTACTCCACGATATGAGAGAAAATGGAAAAGTTTGAAATCTTAGCGGGTCCTAGAGGAATATAGATTGGTACTCACTCATGGTATTTAACCTAGGAAAATGTTGGTTCACATTTGGATGATACTTTTGGATGGACTCGGGATAAGTCTAGGAGATATATGGTTAAGGATGGTTACACGGTTTTATTTTATGATGAGTAGTGCACTCATTGGGCACTAGATTACATAGATTGTCGACATATCTGCTCATACTTCGGAGGAAATATATAGGAGGAACATGGAGAATATGATCAGCCCAATATTTCTATCTAGAATACATTGGAACATGGAAAGTAAATGCATTTTGTTGGGTGGCCTATCTTGGAAAGATACTTATATAGGATAGGCTACAAAAATGATTTTGTTTGGACCTTCTCTATGTATCTCGTGTAAGGAGTATGGTGAATCTATTGAACGCTTACTTCTCCATTGCACTTATGAAAAAATATATGGTTCACTCTTTGTCACCATTTGGATCGACGACATAAGTCCTGTCCCCAAACAATAAAAGGAAGATTGTGTGCTTAGCCTACGGGGTTGAATTTACTAGAAGGGTTGTGGTTGACATGTCTTGCAAATGTAATTTGGAATATTTGGATGGATCATAATAATCATATTTTGTAGGATAAGGAACAAATTTGGGAGAAATATTGGGATCATGATTGAGATGGTGATCTCTAAGAATGTGTCCTTTTTAGCCAACATTAAGAAATATAGCTTATAAGATAATGAGCTATAAATTTTATGGAAATGTCCAAGGATAACTTTATGTAAGAAACAAGTATCTAGATCTTGTAAGATCAATAGACATGGGATTTTATGGAAACCACCGAAAAATGGGAAATTGAAGTTGAAATTTGATGGGGTGTCAAAACAAAATCCTAGAATAACTCGTGTGGGTTGCATTCTTTGAACCATAACAATCACCTATGGGTTGATTCCTTCTTTATCCCGCAAGCTATGACTAATGAAGCGAAACAATGACATTGTTGGAAGCACGAGAGGTTGGCCAAGGATAAAGGTTATAAGGATATGTTGGTTGAGGGTGACTCCATGATTATAATTAATGTTATTATAAATGGAATGACACTATGACACTCTAAAAACACATACCATATTTTTGTCCCATTAGAATTAGTTAAATTAATTATATCGTACTAGAATACATCCCTTTAGAATTAATTAAATTAATTCTAATTACATACTCCTACCCTTTAGAATTAATTAATTTAATTCCTATCACCGGAATTAATTAAATTAATTCCTAACACCATTTAGCTAATTTAATTAAACATTTATTTATCCTTTCACAATAATAACTAATTAAATTAGTTATTTAAATAATCATATTTATCTACTCACACTCCACTTCACTCCACTTTTAGAACCCTATAATGGTGGGGGCAATAAGATTGCACGTACAACCATCTTCCCGCACAAAATCCAAATATTCATTGCCCCTACAAAGTTGCGATTGCACAAACCAAATCCTCTTACTATTTCATGAAATTATAATTATGATCCTGCAGCTCTTTCAAACTATGATTCACTTCTCATGGCCTCACCATCAACAATAAAAAGTGAGTCATTTCTTTGTAAAACATCCTTGGAAGCTTTGTGTAATTTGTAGCCAACTTCTACCAAAATTTCCATATGCATCCTCGTGTCTGTCTGCTCATACCATTTGCAATTCCGAATTTGGAGGACAATCAAGATCATTCAAAATCCTTTGAAATACAAGATTTAATAATTCCAAGTTCTTCACAATCTCAATTTAGGTTTTCAAGGAAAATCTTAGAGAGAGGTGTATTGTTTCATTTGTTTATCTTTCAATTTCGCTGATTTTTTCATTGCTCACATTTTTGGTATGCCCAATGGGACTCCCACATTTAATTATCCATATTTAGCTTACATTTTGGTAATCTAATCATTTTTATGATTTATTTTCATGATTATAACATTGTTGTTCAATTTTAAGGCTTTCAAGTAAAGCGAGAGAAGGAGAAAATCCTTAAAAAAATAGGTATATGGTCGTTTTTATGACATTCATGTCCACTTCCAGTTATGTGCACTAGTGTCACATGAGAAACACACTAGCATGTGATTGGATGCACTAGTGTACAACTGCATGTGCTAGCATAGTTTTACACATGTTTCTATAAGATTATCTATTAAACTATCTTTTGAAAGTGTTTGTGTATCATCATGTGCGCTACCATAACCAAAAAAATTGTTACGTTAGCACATCTACTTACACACTAGCACACCTAATTGCACACTATCGCAATCAACAAAAATCCTTTACTACACTAGAAAATTCAATTGCACGCACTAAAGCATATCGGTGAGAATGCTCGTAACCCATCTTTCGGAGACCATAACTTTTGCTCCTGAACTCGAAACGAATTTATTTTTTTATAGAAAGGTATTGAGACAAACTATGTAGTGGATGCAATATTTTCTAATTTAACCTTATACAAAAATTTTTGTTTCCTTTCTCCTAGCACTTGTCTTGTTTTTAGCAGAACGTTAATTTTGTTTTTTGCTTTAAATTACTATATCTTGTGCGTAGGTTTCCATATTTGTTTTCCAAAGAAAATTTCTCAAAATAGTGCTTACATTTGAAATATTTGTTAGATTTTTAATTGTTTTTGTGTAGATCAAAGAAACCGCATATGCTCTTCTCTCGCACCCTCTTGGGTGATCTTGAGAATCAAAAACAATGAAGTTTGTTTCTTTATTTTACATCATGTTTTCACCTTAAGAAAAATTCTAACTAATTGTTTGTAGAGCCGTATTTACGAGGATTATTCTTAAAACTACTAACTGTAGGTTGCCTTATTCATCAATTCAAGTAAACTATTATCACCCTTTTTATTACAATTTTTATAAAACTCTTTTAATTAAATTTTTGGTGACGAGATTATTCCCTGATACCACTTAACTATGGGAAGTGCATGGCCAAGGGTCAAAAACTCATTGTGAGAAGTACCATAAGAACCCCAAAGTGGTGGCGCCTTGATTGAACTAGATGACAAAATGGGAACCCCAACAAATAGACTAATATGCCTATTTTGAGAGATTAGATTCAAAGTTATCCTAAGTGGTGGCCCCAGTTTTATGCTTTTAGTGGAGTAAAATCCTTGATTATTGTATCAAGATGGGTAAAGTAAATTCAGAAAACTAGCAATAGTCTTGCACTCGCTCATATAATCTATTGGAATTTAGGGAGATGACTTTATTCTAGGAAGCCAAAACTTGACCAAGCTAATCTAAGTTGGAGGCCCACCTTCCATAAACATCATTTTATTTTTCACGTGTTAGTGAGTTTGTGTTCCACACTCATATCGTAAACTCCCCATTTTCATCATCTCCTTTCAAATCTTTCAAATATCCTTTATTTGGATCTTTCACCATCTCTTTTCAAATCCTCCAAATACCCCTTATTTGGACCCATATTCATCTCTTTTCAAATCTTCCAAATATCCTTCATTTATATTTTTCACCATCTCCTTTTAGATCTTGCCAAATTTCTTTATTTGAATTTTTGTCATCTCTTTTCGAAACCTCCAAATATCCCTCATTTGGATTTTTCATCACCTCTTTTGAAATTTTCAAATTCCTTCATTTGGATTTTTCATCTCAAATTCATTTTATCTTACCTTAGTCTTAAATATTTGGATCCTTTTCCCAAAGTTTAAGAAAATTCTTTCCCATCAACGTTGAGCCTTGAGTTGTGGATACCCACGTCCTTACTCGAGCACCTTCATTCACAATCTAAGTCATCAAAAGATATTATCATTCTATCATTCTCCTATGTCTTTTAGTTTGACATAGAACTTGTTAAACTTTAAGCACTCACCCATCTTGTGTCTATAATTTAACATTCATTTTGTTAAATTTTAGGCATCATCATTTCTACACCTCTTCTCTCAACATTCACATTGTTGATATTTGAGTACTCCCCTTTCATCGTCAAGCCTCGTCTATCTTAACATTTTATTTGTTAAGAGTCAAGCACATCAATCACATTTCCTATCCTCTTCCATTTTAGCATTCACTTTGCTTTAGAGGTCAAGTACGATAAATATTTTCATTACCTCATCCATTCTAGCATTCACTTTGCTAGAGGTCGAATACAATCAATGTATTTTCATTCACTCTTCCATTCTAGCATTCACTTTTCTAGAGGTCAAGTACGTTCAATCAATAAAATCCCTCTTCCATAAGGATCAAGTTACCTCAATATTCATCACTAAATCTCTTCCATCTTAGCATTCACTTTTTAAGGGTTGAGTGCTCAATCACACCTTTCTTCGTTCCTCCCCTCTTTTAAAAATGGTGGGAACAAGACACTAAGATTATAGTCCCATAAGAAGACAAGATGAAAATATTTTCCATTTTAGTTCCAAAGACGAGGACAAATATCAACTTGAAGAACAACAAAATAACATCTCTTTCAAAGAATAAGCACAAGTTGAACATCTTTTGCAAAAAGATAAAGACCAATTTTTACTCCATCTCCTCGAAATGGGAGCAAAACTACCTATGAATTTTGATGGTGACATTTTGAAAAATTATGAGGTAAACCCAAATCACCTAAGGGTACACCACCCAAATCAAATAACCATGATAATGTCATACCAAGTAAAATGATTCTGATGAAGAAAAAGGTAAATCTAGTGCTTCGAGCCCTAAGCCAAATCAAGCCTGATTGATCCGAGTCAATTCCATGGAAAAAATTAGCTCTAATATATTTTAAAGTCACTAACAACACCAATGATAAATAATCAAAGAATAAAAGTGACGATTCATCTAAAACTCATACCAAAATAGATAATTATAAAAACAATTCAAAATTGGACAACACCCCACAAACTAATTCACCATTTGCTCGAGAATGGAAAATGATGAAGGACACAATTTCAAGCATGCAACAACAACGTAAAAAATTCAATTTTGATGAATTGTGTCCTTACCCTTTCGATAAGGACATCTTACATGATACCCTTCCCAAGGTTTTTGAGATGCCCAAATTTGACAAATACAAGGGAAAAGTGACCCAGAGAGCATATTAAGGAATTCTTCATGGCATGCCAAGAAGTGGGATACAATGGTATATTTTTACTATTTTTCTTTCCCATAAGTCTAGGAGGAAAAGCCTTGGATTGGTTCTATACCTTCCAAAGGGATTGATAACCACTTTTGTGACCTCTCAAATAATTTGAAAAACAAGCACTTTTCCTTCAACCTTGAATTAGAATTCATGATGATGGATTTGTGCAACACAAAACAATGATCAAATGAAGGCTTTGCATAATTCTTACAGTGATGGAGAGGAATTACAAGTCGGTTCCCATGTTCTATTCAAGGGGAAAAACAATAGTTAGTATCTTCATGTTGAACCTCAACAACAAGTTATCTTTCCACGTGCGAGATGCATTTCCTCGACAATTTTGAGGAAGTTATCAAATAAGGGACCCAAATTTAAAATACCCTCATTTCCAAAGGCTTTATCATGCCTTAATCCAAAGATAACACACATAATACCAATAACAATAACAAAAACCATCAGGATAAACCTAAACATGTCAACAGGAACTATAATGTTGTTAATGATGTTGTCACCAAAATTGCAATGTGCATAATGTACAAAATAGTCAACCAAAACAAAACAAATCAAACAACCCATCATTATTCCAAGTAGAGAGGCTCCCCCTCCTCATGATAAAAAATGATGACAATTCACCTCTGGGAGAGACTCTTTCAAGTGTCTTACGCCAACTAGTAAGTGCCAATATGGTCATGTACCCTATCACAAAACCCTTTGTTGAAGGGTAACCTTTGATCCATATTGGTACAAACAATATATATTGTGATTTTCATTGCATTGATGGTCATCAAAAAATTTGTGTGGGACTTCACAATTACATCTAAGACCCCATTGATAATGGATACATAGCATTCAAATACCTAACACCAAATAAAATGCCTAATGTTAATCTAAAGGTGTCTTTCAATCCATTCCCTAACCATGGTACAAAGGGAAAATTTCCTGAAAGCGAGGTCAGTCCTCGAAGAAAGTCTATTTTAATTTGATCATATCATTTATCGTAGACACTACTTTGCGTAAAGTCGAACGTCAGTTTACACCCCTTGGAGAAAGTCTCTCTAGTGCCTTTCATCAATTAGCAAAGGTTAACATGATAAAATATCCAATCACAAGACCATTCTATAATGGGGAACCCAAGCCTAAGTGGTATAATGAATCAGAATATTGTGAATACCACTACATTGAAGGCCACACTAGGGATCATTATTTAGGTCTATGTTATTACGTCCAAGACTTAATCAACGACAAACTCATTTCTATGGAGATCGACAACGAAGCTATAAAAACCAAAGACACGCTAGCTACTACAATTTATAATGAAGAGTTAAATGTTGTCCAATATTCTTCACATGATGAAACACAATGAGATCATGACAACGAGGGTCAAAGATCTTTAAACCCGAACGAATCAATCTCTCCTCTAGATGTTCTTTTGTTAGTTCAATCAAAATTTGAACATGTTTCAGATAACTATCCTCAAACATCAAACGAGAACTTGGGCTTATTTCAAGACTCCTTTCCACCCAATGATAAAAATGAAGACTCTAATAAAGGGGGCATCATCTAGCACCGTTAAGCTTGATTTTACACTTTTAATGCTAGCTCCTATGCCCGACATCCCTAGTATTTTGAAGAGACACAACAACAAGTTTGAGCGACGACTTCTACAACAACATAGCCTTCCATGTCCATAATACCTCGGATGATCAATTTTGAATATAATAATATTTCACATTGTTAAAAAAAATCAATTAAAATACCTACATGTCACATACACACACACACACACACACAAGTGCGCTCTATGAATTACACATTCTTAGGGGTATCCTCACACAAACATTTCAAGATAAAAACAAACAACAACAATCAAATAACAAAACCACGCAAATCTAACAACATAAATGCAAACAAGCAAAATACATAGAAAATCTAATTATTGTAAATATATCATCAAATAAATTAATCCACTTCCTCGAAGGAGAAACATTGAATATTTTCTCTCTATGGCCTATAAGGATCCTCGGGATGTACATCTAGGGATCAATCCTTCTTTCCTCGCATCCTTCCACTCATGGAAGGATATGAATTTCAACGCATTATTTGGATCGATAAATTAACTATAACATCATATAGGCTTTTCAATCTGCTCAAAAACTTATCTAATTATACATTTATTGACTTAGACCTTGTTTGCCCAAGTCTTATATATCTAAACTTGTCAAATATTTCAATTCACTCCATTGATATGGACCTTGTCCACCCAAGTCTTGTACATCAAGACTCGTCAAATCTTAGGTTTCTCGCAATCTTTTGATTCAATCCATTGGCTTGGATCTCATCCACCCAAGTCTCGATCAAATCTAAGATTCATTAACAACCTTTATATACACTCCATTGACTTGGACCTCATCCACCCAAGTCTTGTAAATTACGACTCATCAAATCATGGATACATTAAAAATTCTTCTAGCTACTTTGCTAACTTATACCTCGTCCACCCAAGTCTCGTAACTTGGGATCATTCAACTTTGCTAAACATTGACCTCTCTCCCAATGATTCCGTTGAAAACCCTCATTCGTAAAAGCGAGAAAATTCAACAAGTGTAAAAACAAAATAAAAATCCATATCAAATCCCTCCTTAAAGTACTATTCTTGATGATAAAAATCAACAACGTGGAATCAAATACATCTTCTTCCACGGCTACTCTTTCATACTAAGGGAGACTTCTTGCACTTTCAACTCATTTAACAAACAATTGTAATTGTTTCATCCATTGAAAGATATCTTAATAAGGGCATCATCATCTCTCCACATTCTTCACCTATACAACATAGGTTAATATTATTCCCATCGTAGGCATTATGTGTTTCATCCCTCTTATGGTTTCTACCATTCAAGCTCTTTTACCTACGGTTTTGTTAGTAGTTTCCAATGGAAAATAATCCTTTTACATAAGATCTCTCTTTAATAGAAATCACTAAAATTCTTTACCCGAATCTTTTGATCATACATATATTTCTTGTAATGCCCCTCCTGGGACACCAAAAGAACGCACCAAACGTGACCAAAATTTTGGGGTAATTTTTTTGAAGTGCTTAGTTAATACTATTACATCTCTTATACCCTTTCTTGATAATTACTGATTTTATTCTATTTTAATTTACCTAATTTAACTAATTACTAGCCTAAACCCGTCTTTAATTATTTACTTATTTGTTAAATTTACACACATTTATATCTCTCTCTTTTAGTTTAAAAATGCCACATGAATAATAACTGTTCATCCTTAAATAGGTTTAATTTTCCCTTTTATATGTTTACCCTCATCCCCTCCTTTATTTAATTTACAACTCCCACTAAAGGTCCCATGCCCAAAAGTGGTGTCGGATTTATTCTCGAGCCAGGATCATTCAAATCCCGACTCTAGATTTAGAAAAAAAGCTCACCCTAACATTTTTCCCTAATCCTCTTTATCTTTTCCCTTCTTTCTTTATTTTGATTTCATTCTTGTTTTCTTGTTTTCTTTTCTTTTCTCCTCTCATTAGTCTTATCAAACCTAACATGACATTAGTTTGAAATTTCTTACAAAACAAGGATGGTTTCACCCCTTTTTTTATAAGCACAAGCTATTATTGTTTTTTTGTTTGTTTGTAGGAGAGGCGGATATGTAAAAAAGGAATGGCCGTACCGCAAGGTGAAGGGGGCGTAATAATGGTGTGGGGGCGTACCACAAAGGCGGTAGAAGGGGCGTGGAGAGGATGTGATGTGCATGGCGTGGTGAGTGAGAGGGGGGTGGGAGGTGCTAAGGCCGCGGGATGGGGTGGCGGTGCGGCGCGTGGGTGAAGGAGGACTCGGCCGAGGTGGGGTAGCGGGACACTCAGGCCGTAGGAGGCGGGGCGGTGCGGCGGGTGACGATCGCTGGGCAGTGCGCCGCTGGTGGCATGGACAGGTTGGGGGGACGTCGGCTAGTAATGGGAGGGGTTTTGTGGGGTGCGGGGCGTGCCCCATGGGGCATTTCTGAGGCGAGGGGGTTCGGCCCCGCCATTGTTTTTCATTTTTTTTTAGTTTTCTTTTGATTTCGCAGGGGTGGGGGTTGAGCCCGGCCGCCCCCACCCCACCAATTTTTTTTTTTTTTTTGTTTTAAATTTTTGTCTAATTCAAATTACATATATTGTATAAAATATATATATGTTAACTATATTTTATAGTATATTAAACTCGTATATATATATATATATATATATATATATATATATATATATATATATATATATATATAAAATTTATATTTGTAATTTTGATTCATTTATTTTATTTAAAATTAATACGTAATAATACATACCAAGCGTATGTATATATATATATATATATATATACACACACACACATTTAACATACCTTAAATATGAAAGTTTATATATATATTACACCCATTATATATATATTATATAATGATATATATATATATATATATATATATATATATGTATAAAAAAAAAGAAATTAATAAAACACTTTTACTACATTTCTATGATTATTAAATGAGAAATTTTTGTGCATCTTACGAAAGTCATGTTTTAAGATAAAACTAAAAAAATAATATATCCATTTCACAAGCTATGATAAAACAAAAAGGAAACCATTGTTGTAAGTTGTAAAATGATGAGTTTAAAGTATATGTTTATTTTATTTTATCAAATCTATGCTCAAACAATTTATTTCTTTATTGCAAAAGGAAGGTGTGACAATGTAACTCAACTAAGAGGAGAAGCTTGAAAATATATCAAAGAAGATGCTACAATAAATACATATTTTGAAATTGATTTTCTAATACAAGTATTCATTAAGTTTTCACAAAACAAGAAAGTGCAAGAAAATAACAGATTTCTTTTCTTGACATAATCCTATCAATGTTGGCAAGGAAACAAAGACTATGGCAAACAACACCTTCAACACACTATGTTTCTTTTGTACAAGAGTTACATCAAGATTCAAGTAGATAGATCATTTACTTCAATACTTCACCTCCACAAGCTTGGGCTACATGGATGTTAAATCCCAAGTGACAACTAATCAAAATTTTCTAAGACAAGTTTCCAAGTGATACAAAATGTACAAAATGGAGGATTTACAAGGAGATGTAAACTCTCACATACTATATTCGAAAGAGGGTTACAATGCAAGAAAGTATCACAAGAAATGATAAGAATAATGAGAGTCCAAAAGCCACCGATTCCAACTTGAGGGCCAACTTCCATGTCTTCCCAAAAAGCCATACAAGGAGAAAAAGAGCTTGTTTTCCACCCAACCATAGGCATCATCACATGCCTATCCCAAGGTTGGGATGCATGCTAGCCTCCCCCAAGCCCATGGGAAAGAGGATCACTAACCAAAACTTGCACAAGATGGAGGGTAAACCAACAATGATACAAGCACACAAAAATAAGACACATACAACAAGACTCCAAAATTTACAAGGAGGAGAACCTATGTTCATCCTCAAAAATGGGGAAGAGAGGAGAAAGTTCTCCAAAAATTTTATTCCAAAAATTTTTTGCACAAGCAAAAAACTCCATACCCTCCTTATTGCTCCTAATTTCAATCCAAAACCCTCCTTATTCCTCCTCCCTTTCTCCAAGTCCTTCTTGGAAGGATTTTCAAACCCCAAAGGGGTTTCCTTACCAAGAATGGGGAAGGAGATTCAAGCCAAATGAATCATCTTCCCCACCTCAACCATTGAGGGGAAATACTAATACCCTACAAGGCTTGTCCATCAAGCCTTGAGGGTTGAGAGGGAAAATTCCCTCTCTCTTCCCCCACACTCCAAAACTCCATCATGCCATATGATGGAGGGAGTAAAACAAACAACAACAATCAAATAACAAAACCATGCAACCCATCTAACAACTAAGATAAATGCAATACAAGCAAAATACATAAGAGCCTACCTCAAGGAAAGCTCTCCAAAAAGCTCTCCAACTTCAAATTTCTCCACACCTTGACTCAAGCCAATCTCCAAGCTCCAAAATCCACAAGCATCCCAAGCAAGAAGTTTCAAAAAAAAAGTCCCTCTCTTTTCCCATGAATGGGAATTTGAAGAGGAGCAAGCAAGCATCCTCACAAATGAGGGGGTGACATGTGTCACCCCTCTCCCTCATCAAGGTCAAAGATGCCAAAACAAAAGAGAGAAAGGGTAAAATTATCTTTTTGCCCTCTTCTCCCAAATTCCCTTAAATGTTAGCAAGACAAAACTAGTGGAACTTTTGATAAACACACAAATCCACATCCCTTACATGGATGTGACTAAACAAGAGGTAAAAAGGGAGGGAAAACTCCCTCTAGCCTTGAAAATAATCTTGTGTGATTCATCACCTACCGTGGCGCGAGTGGTCAATCGTCCCCACCCATTAGGTAGGATCCAGAGGGCTCATTTTTATGTTAGGGGGACTCCCAAGCTACCTCATGTAGACCATTTTACCTCGTTCCTTACTTTACACCCTTTTTGTCGGGTTTGGTTTGCATCTATTTGGGCTACACCTTAGTTGGCTCTAAAAGAGGGGTTATCGTCATGTATAACCTATCGGTTAACCCTCCCAAGCCTCGAGTCAATCATGCATTGAGTTGTCTAGGTGTTCACCCCTACCTCGAGCTTATTACTTCCCACTTGTTGATAACACACTATCTGTTTTCATCATACTAGTTGGAGACTCACTTTGTTCTCTTTCTCATCGTATGACTTGCCTCGAGACCTTCCAAATGTGGCTTCCCATCGACATCATCTTTATCTTTCTCTCTTGTCGCCTTCCTCTCTTGTCTCATTCTTCTTCTTCCAGAGAGATTACAGTTTGTACATTAGTACCTTATTAGGCCTTTAGTTGTTGGGACCCATTTAAAACATCTTTCTTAGGTTGTTAGGGAGTCTTCAATATCTTGTAAATGGATTGTTTTTTCCACTTGAGTTTTCCTCTACTACTTGAGATCCTTTTTGTGCACAAGTACCACGTCAGACTTATAAGACGTAGCATTGTTTGATGTTCGGATCAAGACCGATTTCTCATTTCGACTTGATCCGTGGCCTCATACTAAGTTACAATGAAATGGGGGTGTTGGTGTGCGTGACTTGCCTTGTCATATCCACCGAAGCAACATTTTCCACATCACATGGCGAGTCATATCACTTAGGTGAGGTCATAGGTCTTAGGTGTCTTAGAGGGTATGAAAGATTCCATCATATGTGCTAGTGCATTATATAGGAGTTAATTTATATTTTAGGCATGTAACTCCTCTTCTCTCTTATGGAAGTATGATTGTCATGCATTGGGAGTTACAAAACACTCCTATTTGTACTCCTTTTTTTCAAATTTGTGAGAATGAGTAGACCCTTTTTTTCTTTGCATGCAAATTTCATGGTTGAATGCTTGTATCCTCATGGAATTTTGTCAAGCTTCCGTTTGAGTGCAACTCGGTTGATGTGCATATTATCCTACATGATCCTCATTCTCACTTTCTCCATCGAAAATTATTTCTAAGTTCTTCATGATGAGTCGTAAAATTTAGGATTTGAGGGAGTTGGGTGGGAGAAAAGGGAAAAACACAAGTATAACATTGAAGATGCATTGCTATGTAGCTCAACGACTGAATTTAATGGTGTCACTTTATGACAGCCGGTGGCATGTGATAGGTTCAAGGCACCCACACCAAAATCAATGGTGATTGTTCATTGGTGGTTGAATCAGTCTAGTTGGTGCTTCTCTCTCCTTCTATGTCTTCTCCTACTCTAAATATATAAAACTAGAACTCATCTATTGTAAAAAGGATCCCTCTTTGTTGTAATGACACTATGCCAAAATGGTGGTCGAATTCCCATGAGTTCCAAACCTTAAACTTGGTCTAGAGAATATAATCTCACCATCTCGCCATTTATGTAACCATCTGTGCATATTTTAAGCAATAAAATCAAGCTTTGTGGTTATTCTCTGCCCTTCTCTCACATTTTATGTGTTCTTGCCTCTCTGTTTTCTTATTTGGCATGTTGTGTGTATTTTTACTTGCATATTTCCTTTATCTTGTGTTGTTAATGTCTAGGAAAGGTGAATCTACATGGTTCTAGTGTACGACACATTTGTTTTCCCTTCCTCACATGTTTTCTCTCTTACTTCCCCTTATGGAGAGTGATTAACCCCTTTTTCTAGTGTTATCACCACCCTTTTAGCTTAGGATTTCCCTTTTCATGCATCTCCTTCTAACCTTGGTCCCTTTGAATGATAGATTAGGATTAGGAAAATTTTATTTTAGTTTTATGAGTAGTTTTAGCACTATAAATATGTAGAGGAACCGACCTTCTCTATAGGTCTGCATTTCAAGCCACAAGTTACACACTTGGAAACATTCTCATGTTACCTCAAAATTATGAATCTTTCATGATGAGAGTAGGGTGTAATTTTGAGCTCCAACAATAGGTTTGGGAAGATCGAAAGAATGTTGAATCATTGAGAAACAATATAGTGTTGAGTGTAGGATTTCGAGCATTCTTTATTGTATGGTTAAACCATTAGATTGGTCTTGAGTGTATAACATGTTTATGTTGATTAAATAAATTCTTGTTGCTATTAATTTTCATTGTTGATATTCCATTATGTTATTGTTTAAAGCTTTGTAGTCCAAGGTATCCTTTCATTATGACCCCTAATAATGATTGCATTATTTAACCAATCAACTTCCTAGTTGTGATAAGAGAAAACATAAATATCACATGCTAGTGAAAGGTCTAATCCCCATTCTAATTAAAGTATCTCCTACTCACATCATTAAGATATGAGTAGTCTCTTTGGGATGTTACTCTCTTAGGAATAGAGAACCTTCTCCCTTGTTCAAGGCCATAGAAAAACCTCTCATATAGAGGTAAATCTAGGCAAGTCAAAATTCATACAAGATGCTCCTTAGAGGCTATGGTTTTCACCATGGATAACTTTCTACCACCCCTTCACATATAATGATGGCATCTACATGTGAAGAATATTATTTTCAAGGACACAATACCCAAAGAAACCCAAATAGTTAAGGTTTTCCTCTTGTTTAGTAGCTTGAAGGCTATATAGAACCTCTTTACCATATAGGAAACACATATCAATATTATATGCATAATAGAGATTTTAGAAATGAGTCTCCTAAGTGCTTTGAGCATAGATAATAATCTCATATAAAATATTCATCCCAAGGATGAACTTTTAAATTAAAAATTTGATCATCTCAAAGACTCATTTGGGTGAAAATATTACCAAGGAAATGGTGGGGGCTATCCCACTAATCATAGTGGAAGGAATTATCTCTCTATTGGTTAGAATGTGGAGTGTATAATTATAAATCCCTTATATTTTCATTTGATATCCCATCTCATGCACATCCTACTTGTTTAACTTCATATTAAAATTGGAACTTCTTATGAAATTGCATCCAAACATATGAATGCATTTGTGATGGCACATATAAATTGAGAGCATGATGACGAGCTCTGTCTCAAGATATTCTATCAAACCTTATAGGTGAAACCTCGCAATGGATCCAATATGTTTTGTTCAATTATTTTTATGGTTTTTATAGCTCATAGATGTTTTCATGTTCTTTTATGTTATTAGGTCATTCAATCTAGGCATCAAGTCACTCACTTTGAAAAATAATGAAAAATGAGTCAATCTTTGAGTTTATGTGTATTTGGCATCTATTAATCCATACGTATTGGGTCATATTTAATTAGAATTTTTTCAAATGGTTTACGTGTGCCTTAAAGAAAGAGGTCCACCTTAAAGTCCTTAGGTGAGATCCAATTTCTTGTGAAGATGCCTTAGTTGCTTTCCTAAAGCACAAATCCTCTTAAATATGAATAAACATTAAAAATATTTTTTCTTTAAAATTTTCTCTTATTTCCATCCTTATACTATACTATATCATAACCATAATGTTATTGGTGATAGTGTGACAAGGGAGATAAGGATAAGAAAGAGGTCGGTGATGTTAATGTGGTTAAGTGTAGATGCAAAAATTTGTGGGTCAAATTTTGTTCATTTTTTGAAAGGGTGCATACACTTCTATCAGTGTGTACACCCTTTTTTTTATCAATAAAAAAGGGTTATCATGTCCCTCACCTTTTAATTAAAATCATAGGAAAAGGTTATAAATAATTTCATTTGGAAAAAGATAGAACAACCTTCTTAGTATGAAGCTAAATAAGGAAGCTACAAAAATAAGAAAAAGAGCTATAGAAGAAGCCATTGATATATAAGAATTATATCTCTTCCCAATGCCTCATAAAACATTGCACAATCTTTTCCATAAGAATTCAAAAGTAAGTAGTTATAGAAGAAGAACCCTAAGGATGCAAGAGAAAAATATCTTCCTTAACTCGAAATCTTTGAAGCATCCTTCAAGATCCTTTCCAAAGAGTTCCACCAATCATTCCTAACAAAACTATTCTCATATTCTAGGTAATTTAATATCGATAAATTCACTTTTGTAACATTAGTAGCCTCATTGCATAGAAACATTCACCAAGGTTCTTTACTAATCATTTTAAACACCCAAACCCACTTTAGCCTATACAAGTTTTAGAAGTTTAGGCCATTCCTTTATATTTGCTCCAATTACGTAAGATAGAAGATCCAACACTATTATGAAATTTTCAAGAGTATATGCTACTTTATGATTCTCTTGAATAGAATGTTAAAATTTTATATAATAAAAATTTCAGCCAAAACATGAGCCCCTTAGGTGTCTGTGAGTAGTGAAAAACTCAGCAGAATGAAATAATATATATCTCTCTAATATTTTCCTTACAAACCTTAAGTAATATTGTGAAGCACTTGGACTTGTTGAATCTTATTTTTGAAAGGATTGTGAATGCTCTTGATTATTCTCCAAATGTGGAATTATAGATGCTACGAGAAGACATATACGAGGATGCGAATGGTAATTTTGGCTAAAAATTACACAAAACTTCCAAGGATGATTTACAAAGGATGGCCTAATTTTTATAGCTCAAGGTGAGGCCATGAAAATTGGATCATAGTTTGAATGAGCTACAAGATCATAATTATAATTTCTTGAAATAGCAAGGGGATTTGGTCTATGTAGTTGCAACTTTATAAGGATAATGAATATTTGGATTTTGTGCGGAAGTTAGTTGTAAGTGCAATCTTATTACCTCCACCATTATAAGGTTTTAGAAGAGTGGAGTGGAGTGTGAGTAGATAAATAGGATTATTTAAATAACTAATTTAATTAGTTATTAGTTGTGAGAGGATAATTAATCATTTAATTAAATAAATGTTTAAATACATTAGCTAAAGGGGATTAGGAATTAATTTAATTAATTCTAAAGGGTAGGAGTATGAAATTAAAATTAATTCTAATGGGATGGAAATATGGTATGTATTTTTTGGGTGTCTACATTTTCCCATCTTCAAATTGTTATTAGGAAGTAATAAAATTTTAAAGATAATAGACACATATCTGACTAACAAGCAAAAAAAGAAAGGAAGCATTTGGATGCCCGAATGAGTGGAATGGTAAAGGAATGCCCCTCAAGAAGGTGGGTTATGCAATAAAGTGGTGGAAACCGCTTGATAGGAAGAAGGAAGGAATTTGGATGAGGATGGAAGAGATTGTGCTCATACAAGCATGAGCGTTATTCGAGAGTGAAATTTTGAAAAACCTTTTTTTTTTTCGCATAATAGATTTGTCACCATGATTACGAAAGAATCAAAATGTTTAATTTGTTATGTGCGTAAGACAAACACACACAACAAAGAAAATATAAAAAGGAAAGAAAACCCAATCTACATCGTAAAAGTATGCACCATAACTATAAGGAAATCAAGATGATAATGGAATACATGTAATTGGTCAAAAAAATAAGATTGACAATGCAACACAACTTTGAAAAGAAGAGAATTAATTATGCCCCTAATATGTTTCAAACAAGCATAAAACGTATGCTTGCATATTCAAGCATAGGTCAAATTGAAGAAAACATAAGTAAATGAGCTTTTACTTGAGCTTCCATCAATAGAGGTATGTGGACCACTTTCAGCTTCGTACCAATCGGATTGGTGTGAATATATGATATTTTTGTTGATTTTTTTGAAGGATTATTTGAAAAACTAGGATGATAACACAATACTTACAAGTGATTCAAAAACACAAAACAAACATCTCAAATAAACCCAATAAGAACATATATGTGAACTAAGTTGCTAATAATTGATCTACAATTGATCTATAATAATAAAGTAAAACAAAATAACATGCTAATAAAACATCATCACAATGTTGAAAAAATGCAACAAGATAAACACAATTTGCAATAACGATGTCTAATGACACCCCTAATGTGTTCCACATTGAAGAATTAGAAAAATATGAATGCCCCCAAGTGATAGCTTAGAACGTGAGAGGATTGGATCAGGTTAAAGAGAGGAATGATGCTTAGATACTCCAAAAATTCTTTTCAGATCCTATGAAGTGTGATCTGTATTGGGTTTAATCCAAGTGTTCCCCAAACAAAGTTATATTGCGAAATGGTAATTGATTGTTTTACCACGAGCATATGTGTACACTATAAGAAAGAAAATAGATTATCATAAGATGATCTAGAACGATCAATAGGATTGTAATCAAATGGCAATATTGTTGAAATGTGTTACGTAGTTGTTGAGATTTTGTCAAACTTTTTACTTTTTTCCTGTTTTATACCATTTTTGGTTTTTACCAGTTTTATATTGTTTTTGACTTAGAAACATAGTTAATTTTTTTGAATTGTTGAACATATTTGAATGTTTTTGAGTATTTGAAACATATTTAAATGTTTTTGCATTTTTAACATGTTTCAATATTTTGAATTTTGAACATATTTGAATGTTTTTAAGTTTTAAACATATTTGAATGTTTTTGTAGTTATAAACATATTTGAATGTTTTTGGATTTGTGACTAGGTAAAAGGGTGCAGACCTAAAATCATGTTCAAGCAATTGTAATCATTCCATTCCATCGAAGAGTGCATATGATACAAAGTGATAGGATATATCACTCCACTCGTGACTTCGTGAAACTAGGAAGATGCGAGGGCTCTTCACCAAGAGGCAAGAAGGATGTGAGAACTTAAAATAATTGTGATATAAGAATGAAGATGATGGATGCCAAGACACAAGGTGCAACAATGATTCATTCGGGAAAATGTGACTCATCTGCAGTCAAGATTACTTGATCAATTCCAAGATGATTTCACTTTATAGATTTTGAATATACTCAGATCCATTGATGGCCTACCTGATTGACAAGATCTATTTGAAGGAATTTCATTATGTCTCTTAACATGAGAAACTTATTGGGATGTGTATGATTCAACACTTTTGATTCTAATTTTTCAAGGCTTTATTTTGATTGATTGTATTTTTTTGAATTTTTGAATTGACCCCTACATCTTACCCATGCTACTAGTAAGAATCAAGAGCTCAACACCGAAGATAAAACGTTAGAGAGTAAGGATACATGCCTCCATTCCTAGTCTTACATTACTAATAAGAAGTATGGGCTCATCACCAAAGAATGTGAAGGACAAAAGGTGAAATGATTGAATTTTTTTGTTGTTTAGATTGATTTTGCCTGTATGTTGATAACGTGCTTGTTGGGAAGGAACATTTTGCCCCCAAATCTCAGCCACATGTGACTAGTAAGACGCAAAGGTTCAACACCTTAGAAATGTAGTGCCCACACTTTTTATAGCTCAGTAGCTTGTTGTTTCTTTGCTCATAGACATGTTTTGATAGTGATTGGTTATATCTTGGACATTATATTTAGATATTTGATATTATTAGACAGGTGTGGACATTTAGGAGTATAGCGCAAATTTAGCTTAATTTCTATATTGTCACATTTCTTGTTATGTCATGGATACTAATGAATATGATATTGTGTTTGGAACCTAATTATATTGATGGATAGTTGTTGCATGGTGGGATTATATATCACTTTATCATCTTGCCTAACTTTTGGAATATTGAATATAATTGTGCACGTTATCGCATTTTGATTTCCGTAGGATGTTAGGTTAGTGTAGAACTTATTGATATCTTACTATGTCATGGTTTTATATTTTATCGGACAGGTACGGTTAATGTGTGTGAAATGAGTGTGCAGTGACAGTTTATAGGAGAACATGGGATTCAAAGCGCCTACTCAATCTCGCACAAGCTGCCTACGGGCTGAGTCCAAGCCATGTTCATTGTGTGAAGCTTTAGTATAGGAGATTATTATTTTGGGCACTTTGAGTGACCCCAATTTATGTAATGTATTGTGCTTTGAATTATTAATTTTGTTTAGAGTTGCTTGTGAAGTTGTAAACTTGTTTTGGGAGTTAATAACTCCTCTTTCATTTAAATTGTTGATTTTGTTTAATGTGTCACTTAATCACAAGGGTTTAGGGTCACATGTGAGACCCTTGGGTGGTCCCCACACCCTCTACCCTTGTGCCAAAAATGCAAAACCTGAAATTAGGGTATTTTGGGCATTTTTAGGGACCCTTCAGTATCCCTTGGAGGATGTCAACCCCGTGTCCGTAAAGATAACAATAGATGATAAACAGTAGATATCATGTAGAAATAATGAAATACAAAATGACAAGTAACCAAAAAGACGAGGGGACTTAGCTTGTGCTCGATATGGAAATGAACTAAGCATTAGGATGGCAAGATGATAGAGCAAGAAACCGATTAGGATCTAGATGAGCGGCCAAGGACGCATGGCTAAGAGCAGTGGTTCTAAAGCAAGAGCACAACATAGGTATGAAGAACATAGAGTTGGGGTGAAGGGTGTGTTAGAAAACAATAGCCGAGGACACATACAAATGGTGTAGCTCAAGTGATTATCCAATAAAATCGACACATGTGGCACAAGCACAAACAAACCAACACGACTAAGAATGGTCGAGAGCTCAAACAAGCCAAAGAAGTGCACAACACGTCAAATAGGAAGAGCCAGAAAATGAGAAGAGCCAAGCTAACAATCGAAGGGTGAACTAGCCAAGGAGCAAAGCCAAGAGAAAACCCAACTCAAAAAGAAAAATAATTCAAGACATAGGCACAAATCAACTTGTCAAGGGTGCAGGATGCAATGAGCAAGGAAGAGCTTGGTAAGGAGATTGGTTGGAGAGATAGGGGTCAACTCGCTATGCGAGATGGAAAGGGAGGGCAATCAAGTTAGGAGAGTAGGAAGAGCTTGGGTGGAGGAGGAAGGGAGATGGGTGGAGCTAAGACAAACTAGGGTTGGAGCAGGGAAGGAGGAAAATATGAAAAATAACTAGAAAAATTCTAAAAAATATTTTAAAAATCCAATAATAATAAAAACATAAATACCTCCAAAAGAGATTTTCCACCAAATGTAGTTATAAACAACCATATCTAGTGAGAAAACACCTAAAACTCTAGAAATGTCCTCCACATGCACCAAAAACACACACAAACTAGCAAAAACTCCACAAAAATTGAGATTAGTCATGCAAATAAAGCATAAATGAAATAGATTACTGAATCTTGCATAAAAATGATAAGAACACAAAATCAATAGTAGGAAATAAAAAATGGAGAGTAATGCGGATCCCAACAATGTGCTTTGATACCATGATGGAGAAAGTGAGAATGAGGATCATGCGGGATAACACACATTACACTCGAATAACATGCGTAATGAAGTTCAATGAGGATGTAATAATTCAACTATAAAATGTGCATGCAAAGAAAAAGGGTCTATTCATTCTCATAGATATGAAAAAGGAGTACAAATAGGATTGATGTGTAACTCCCAATGCATGACAATCATACCTCCACAAGGAGAAGAGGAGTTACATTCCTAAAATGGAAAGTAACTCATGTATGGCACATGAATGACATACATTGACACATATAACAAAATCTTTCATACCCCCTAAGACACCTAAGACCCGTGACCTCACCCAAGTGATATGATGTACCACATGATGTGGACAATGCCGCAAGATGACAAGGCAAGTCACACACACAAACACTTTTCAACAAGACCGATTTCATGCAATTTGGAGAAAAGGAGTGAAATATATGGCCATTTGAATTTTTTTGAGCATGGGAGGACTGAAAATTGTTTTATGTGACACGTGGAAGCCTTTAATGGGTCATGGGGATTTCCTTTTCTACATGTGCATAGCCATTTTTCTCTGTTTTATTATTTACAGGATGGGTGGACTTCAAATTTCATTAAATGTATCCCATTCCATGGGTTTGAATTCCGTTAGAGGCATCTACTTTGAGAAGATTTAGAATCCTTCCACATGTCACCCTTTTGAGTCACTTGATCTATGTCGTGTGTCCCCTTGACTTTGATTTTCCGTGGACTTGAAATTCTATCATCTCAAGCTCATTCCACATACTTGAGCTCCGTGGAATGTATATTTGTGAACATGTGGTGGAATGTTCCCGTGTGTCCTTGTTTGTCCCCTTAGATTTGTGCCTCGTGTCCATTGAACTTTTAACTCACCTCACCGCATGGAACTCAAACCTTATGCTCATGTGCTAATTCAATGGACTTGAGTTCCACTAAAATCTTTTGTCTTTGGAACCCACAAAATACCACCGCATGTCCCCTACTTTTTGGTGGGTTTTTCAAATGGTTAGCGACATTCAAATGTTTGGTGGAGTCTCCAAGTTTAATGTTGCCTGTAAATCTTTAACCTTTGTTTTGTATCCTTTTGCAATGTCTCGTAGGTTTAATTAAAATCCACCTAATTCCATGGTATGTATGTTATCAAAATAGCCCGGGAGGTTAATTTGGATAACAATTTGGTGACTCACGGGAAAATATTCTTGCTAGATTGAGATAAGTGGCCTTGAACATCCATTGGGCATGGAGTCAAGCCCTAAAACATGAAAACTAATCTAAAACCTAGAAATTTTTCCCTAAATCTGCATGAAGAACTAATGGACTTAGAATGCCCTGAAACTTCCTTGGTTATTCTTGAAAGTTGATTTTTGGGAATTTATGAATGGAACTTGGAATTTTTTCCAAAACTAAATTTTTTGCTAAGGGCATGAAGAACTCTAGTTTGCAAGAATGATATTTTGGGCTAAATGATACACTCTCTAATCATAGTGGAAGGAATCATCCTCTTTCATATCATACCTCGGTTTAAATGCATTTCTTGCTCCTCGAGATACCTTTGGTTTATGCATGAACTTGGATATGCAACACATTCTTTACTCACATGTTCTTTCCTTTGTTTTATACTCTTTCACAACTCTAAACATCTTTCATTTTCTCTTCTTCATGATTTATTTCTTGTCACCTTGTGCATATGTGAATATTATATGCTACATAGTTTTCTCTCTTTCATGATGAACTCAATTATCATGGGGCATTTCTCTATCTTCTTCCTTCAATAGTGTCATATTGAATGTATTTCCATCCTTGTGCACTTGTACTATATTAGCTCTTCCATTTTACGACATATCATAGTCAAATTTCCAAGGTCTCCTCAATAAGATATACCATGCATCCATTACTAAGACATCACATATAAATTTATATGTGAACCAAATAATCTTCATTTTGACCACACTTTGTTCTCACACAATGTCTACTTTTCCTCTCCCAACCATGTCACTTTGTAAGGGATTGGATTTGGTCTTTGTCTCAACCCCAACTTCCATACCATTAATGCAAACACGATATAATTCATGTTTCTTCTAGATCTACTAGTACTATGTAGCATTTCCCTTTGGTATGAAATCTTGTTATGAAGATATTTCACCTCCGCCACCATAATTTTTCTCCTCTCCATAAATCATGCGAATGTTCTCATTGCAAGTAATTTTTCTCCTTCATCAAGTTCATTTATGTAACACTCTAGTGTTTTTTCTTCATCCTCATCTTATGGAACATGCAAACAAGAATCCTTTTTATTTTTTCATCCTAGTGTGTATAAGGAAACTGAAAATATCGATGTTTAACCTCTCTCGCACCAAAATAATGTACCATTGAATTATGTGCTATAAACTCGCCTCTCACAAAATTGGTTCTTATCTTTTTTTCTCATATGCACTACTTGTTCTTGCTTCACCCTCTTACTCTTACGCCACTAGTTCTATAAAATTACCTAGCTTGTTTTTTCTTCATCGTGTGCTTCTTCTACATGCCAACTTTTCTTCTTCTCTTAAAGCATATTAATACACCTCTTCTAATATTTGCACCTTTACAATACTTATCTCATCTAGATCACCCACCACAATCCATATATGTAATGTGTTATCTTCTCTTAATCTATTTCATTATGATTGAAAATGAATTTTTATCTTATAGAACTCCCAAGTATATTCTATCACACTTAAATCATTATGTTAGAATTTTTGCAACATTTTCAACAAATCTAATTGGTAAGCACTAGGTAAAATTTTTCCTTTTAGTTTTGCAACCATATAATTTGATTAAACTAAATTAGAATATTCTAGTGTAATATAATGTTATAGGAGCAGTAAAATAATTGAATAAATGAAGTAATAAAATACTGAAATAGTACCCAAGCAATCTAAGCAATGGAATGTGAAACCCTAATGTGTAAAGAGGGTTAAGAAAGCCTTATCGCATTTGATCATGTTTTAGGATTGTGTCCCAGTGGAGACTGTAAGACTAGGAGGAGGAAACCTTAACACATGAGCCTAAAAAAGTACATATATGGATTGTCTGGGTAGATTAGGGTGCCTGAAGAGGGATAAGGGTGCCCGTGGGAACCCCGGGGTATGATATCTAGGTGCCTGGTCTCTGCAGAGATG
Organism: Taxus wallichiana var. yunnanensis; assembly: GCA_018340775.1. Taxonomy (NCBI): domain Eukaryota; kingdom Viridiplantae; phylum Streptophyta; class Pinopsida; order Cupressales; family Taxaceae; genus Taxus; species Taxus wallichiana. Next base: position 762,588,180 of record CM031244.1, read on the forward strand.
ACCATAAAACCTCCTTTGAGGTGTTGTTAATTGTTTGTCTGTGTTCACTTCTTATCACATGAATGTCTTTGTACTTGATCGGATGTTACCGTAAACCTATAATGAAGAATCACTTGTAATACCCCCTGCGAACATCAAAACCCTAAAAAATAAAGATGCATATGAAGGGGTCGGATTGTCCTCAGCTACCAAATTGATGGACTTATCACTAAGTGTTGCACTACATCTTAGACCCAATGTAGTTCTAGGTGTGTGTGTGTGTGTGTGTGTGTGAATATTGTGCCCTAGGTGCTCTTGTTCCAGTCGCACTTTATGAAGTAGTGAGCAAGTAACTAGATGTAAAATGTAGTAAATGTGTGCATGGAAACAATAGACTCCCCTCCTATGAAGTGTGATGCAAATGAACCAACCTTGTGTGCCTTGTGATGGAGCTAGATGGATGCAAATGTAGTTATAGATGCCTTTGATGGATGCAACCTTAGGTGGAGATAGCTAGTGTTTAGTGCTTGGTCCCTCATTATGGTCACATAACTTTATATTTATATGGTTCTCTTACTTTAATTTTGTAATTAACCCTAAAATACTTACCACCAAAAATATAAGAAGCTCAAATGGCTAGAAAGTGCCCAAAAAGTGAGAGGAAAGTGTAAAGAGGATCGGGGCCCTAGGGAGGGGACCAGGGCGCCCCAGTCAAAAATAGGAAAAACACTGTATGAAAATATAGACTGGGAAAGTACATGTGTAAGATAAAAAAAATAACAACATAAAGCAATGAAAATGGCCAAATACATGGGTTAATTATTACTCTTTTCACTTAAGAACCATATGAATAGTAGTATGAGACTAGGACTAAATAATGACTCAAAGTGTGTGATTTTGTGTCTACATTTACCCCCACTTTATGTTGGTGAGCGAAAATCTTGGTAACATAAAGTAGATAGAGAGATGCATACTTGATATCCATGTAGAGTGATGTAGAATGTGCGAAGGACTGGATTGATAAAAACATGGAGCATGGAGACTAAAGATGCAAAAGTGTAAAAAGTGATGAGAGTGAACCTAGGGAGAAAACACGTGTGTAGATGCCAATGTGTGTGGTGTACCTACATGGTTAGTGTTGTGTGTGTGATGTACCTACTATGTGTGTGATGTTGACTATTTTCTTCCCATATGGATGGACCTATAAAAAGAGAAGATGATCAAGTAGTCAAATACGCATGTATATGTGTAATGTGTAAAAACACATGTATATATGTAAAAACATGTAAAGAAAGTATAAAAATGAAAAAGGAACATGTGCACTGATCCGTGATGAGAAAAAGGGTATATAAAGGATCATGTCAATGTCATTTGTATTTTTGGGTGATCTCACGCCACTAGCCAAAGAAGTGTAGGGAAGAAATTTGATTTATCCTCCAACCTATAACTTCTTCCCGAGAGTGAAGAGATCTTTGTACTATCTAGTTTTTTGGGTGATTTGAAACCACTGGCCGAATTAGTGTAGAGAGGAAAGTCTAGTTTATCCTCTAACCTATAACTACTCCTCATAATGCTAAGGACAATCTACCCTATAAAAGTAACTATGTATGGAGTTTGCCATAGATTGGTTTGAACCCACTCACTATGTAACCCACTATGTCATGGACAAAAACTAAAAACTAAATTATATATCGGTAGTGTAAACCCAAATGATGCCCACCCCCTCTTTGAGGTCACATGCAACATCACAAATAAGAGAATGTGGCCCAATAGAGGACGATCACATGGATATTGAAAATGTTTCACAGTGGGGAGGGGGATAACTTAGTAGAAACCAAGGCACAAACAAAAAAGGTAGCTAGAAAACAAGTGTTAGTATGAACATGCATGTAAAAACAAGTGTAATCCAAACAAATAATGTGTAAGCTAAAGCATAAGCAGATAATGTAAACACCCAAGAAGACAATGTAGACCACACAAAGTGGGTTACAAACATGGGACACCACTTATGGTATCATAAGACACTAAGACCGTAGTGGCCATAAACAAACAAGTATACACACAAGACAAAGGGCAAAGCCCACAAAAAAATCAAAAATAACAGACAATGTAACAAACAAGTATGGAAGAAAATATCCTTGCATAAAAATGTTGCACATGAAGCACTCGTTAGCATGTTAGAAAGATAAAACATATGTAAAAGTGTGTATAAACCAAAGTAGTGTGCTATGAACAAAAATGAAACAATAACACCTATAGTGTACGAAATTTGAATGCCCCAAGGAAATACTATGGGAATGGTGATCAATCATCCATGTTGTGTGTAGTATCCCTGTATAGTCTGTGATCACAACTAGAAAAGCAAGTGAACGTGCATGTGTGTATGGTAAAATTAATAACATACACGATATATATCTAACATGTGTAATAAAGCATACATGTAAAAAAGTGCAAGCAATAGTAAAGTGCAACCATAAAATGTAGTATGTTGTGGATGGATGGAATGGAATGTAAAGTGAATGATAGGAGCTATGTGCCCCCAAGTGAATGAAATTGTATGCAGTGAGGTTCATTTAGTATGCCCCCTCAGTAGTCAAGAATGAACCAAAAATGAGAGTGTGTCATTGGGAAATGGTCAAACTATGTGTTGTGTGCAATGCTTTGTGATGAGTGTGTAGTGATGATATGTGACATAAATGAGTTGTATGTGACATTGTAGCCTAAGCATATATCACGACAATATGATGAAGGAGTGGTGAGTTATCCTAAAGCGTATACCACTAAATGATGAAAGTGAAAGTGATGATGTAGCCTATCACAAGATGATGCTAGAATAAGTGACCCTATAGCCTAAAGCGTATATCACTTAATCTAGGAATTTCACATGAGAAAATATTGAATGATGAACATGTAAGGGTGATGAGGTCCATTTGTGATGTATACCATTAACAGTCTAGTATGGATCATGAGACTAGAGTGCGTCATCAAGTAGTGAGTGCAACGCGTATAAGTAGATATGTAAAATGCATAATGTGTAGTAGGGTTTATGGTGTGTAATGAAAGATGCGTAGATGACCTAAGATGTGTAGATGCATAGTGGATGTAAAATGCAAGATGTGATGTAAGGTGTAGGATGACACATATATAATGTGTATGGTGTATATATGATAAAGGTGTAAGATGTAGGATGTAAAATGTATGATGTATGAAGATGCACAATGTGTATAGCCTATAGTGCAATGTGTGGGGTTCATGTTTATAGGATGCCCTCAATAGTCAAGTGTGAACCAAAGCACAAGAGTGTGTCATCGGGTAGTGATGATGTAGATGGGTATGCTAAGATGTATGTGTGAGTATGTGGAAAAAGTGATGAGATAATAAGATGTCACATGATGTTAGGGGGAGTATAGATGTCATGCCCCCCAAGTGTGTGGTGGTGATTATAATCATGTAACATTATCTAAATAGGTCATCATTTTTGTGATCGAAACCCACTAGAGTAGATGTGATAAGAAATAGAATGAGGTGGATTATAAAGAACATGATGTAGGGTGTGTAGATAGTCATGGCATATTCTCATCAATGAAGGGTACTGGTGGAAAGTCGTGTGCATACCAATGAGAAAGATTCTGAGAATAAGTAGGAGATGAGTCATTACCGATGGAAACATTGTCAAATGGCATAGGAAATGTGAGAGAAGTGTGGTTTGTATCTAAAGTACCGCCAATATAGTCAAGCCAAGATTTCCCAAGTGTCAATGGAGAAGTGCAAGGTGTACGTGCAACAAAGATGTCAAATAGAAAACACTGAAGGCCATAGGTGGTCGTAATATGAAAATAACCATGGTAAAGATGTGGTGAGTGAATCGGTGGCAAAATGTCATTAAGTTTCAAGCCAAGCCTAGTCAATCCCTCATGTGTGTAAATAGTATCTGGACAAGTGGGATCGACTGAGAGATATGATTCCAAAAGAGTTGATCAATAACATGCATGTGAAAGGTGGTGGTGTAGATGTAGATCATGTAGGAGGAGATGAAACAATGTCTAAAGTGTTAACAAATCCCTGATAGAGTATCATAGCATTGGTAGAAGGAGGGGTCTTGAATTTATATTTTCCTAGGCCATGGCCACAAAGGTGTCTTGAAGTAAGATTCATCTACATCGATAGGTGTAAAATTTAGTTGGCCTAATGCTTCATCAATGAGTTTGAAAACATCGACTTCATCATCTAAATCCTCATAATCATTTGTGTTAACATTATCATGTTGTATAGCTTTGTCAATAATATTTCTAGGAGGTGTACTAGGTGTAGGAGTGAGGGAAACCTCAATAGGTTGAGTAGTAGTGTAGACGGAGGTAGGCACTATAGGTGAAATGATGGCAGTAGTATGAGTAGAAATGACTGGAGTATTCTGAGTGGTGGATGAGTGGGAAGCACTAGACTGACCAACATCATATGTATGATACTACTGTATGGGATACATTGTGTAGGAGGAATAGGCATATCCGTAATGGGGTATATGTGACAAAATTTGAAAGGTTCGGGATCTGCCGAAATAGTGTGTTCATATCCATCATGTAAGAATTTGACACATTGGTGAATAGTAGATGGGACCGCTTGCATTACTTGGATCCAAGGCCTACCTAGTAATAGATTGAATTGAAATGAAGCATATATAACATAGAAGTCAATGAGAATGGTCTTAGGCCCAACCTGAATGTGTAATGAGATAGTCCCTAGACATGTATGAGTGGTAGAATCATAACCTCGGATGAGAGTAGAATTCTTAGAAATTAGATTATCGTTAATACCCAATTGTTTTAAAAGAGAATGAACACATAGGTTGATGAATGACCCATTATCAATAAGTACATGTTTGATGTAAGTGGTGCTAATATGATAATGGTAATGAACAAGGATGCACATGGATTGCTTTTAGCAAAAGGTGATAGATCCTCATCAAGTGAAGGATATAACATGTGGTATATTTCAGAGAGATTGTATGAGGTGTGTAAAGGCCACCGAAAAATTATCACTTTCTATATGAATGGCACGAAGGGTTGCTTCTAGTGTTTGACGACATTCTGGTGCACTACACAAGAGGTCATAGAGAGAAATCTTGGCTGGTGTGTTTTTAAGTTGTTCTATGATATCATAACCCTTAGGAGGAGCCAAAGGATCCAAGGAAGTGATAGGTGGAGGAAGAGTAGTGGGTGGAATCATAAGAGGTCGAGTGTGGTGGGTAGTAACTACATTGATGGATGGATCAACCCTAAGGGTGACATAGTGGGGAGGATGTTGAGTACACACTTGCATGAAATCAACAGTAGTAGTGACTATACCAGAGACTTTAGTTGGTGTAAAAGAAGGATAAGATGATTGAGTCATGACTTGATAAGGAGAAGACATGTTCAAAAGGAAGGGTTGGATCCATCGGGTTCACCAAAATGATTAAACTAAAATATAATATTATAGTGTAATCTAATGCTATAGGAGCAGTAAAATAACTAAATAAATGAAGTAATAAAATATTGAAATAGTACCCAAACAATTTAAGTAATGGAAATGAAACCCTAATGTGCAAAGAGGGTTAATAAATCCTTAGCTGATTTGATGATGTTGTGAAATTGTGTCACAGTGGAGACTAGATGAATAGGAGGAGGAAACCTTCACACAGAGCCTAAAAAAGTACATATTCAGGATGTCTCTACAGCTAGATGGGGTGCCTGGAGAGATGACGTGGGTGCCTCTAGTCTATGGAAAACCTCCTTTGAAGTGTCATTGAGTGTTCTCATGTATTCACTTCCTATCATGTGAATTTTGTTGTACTTCACTAGATGTCTTCGTAAACTTGCGATGAAGAATCACCTGCAAAACCCCAAGCAAAACATCAAAACCCTAAAAAATAAAGATGTATATGAAGGGGTCATACTGTCCTCAGCTGCCAAATTGATGGACTTATCACTTAGCACTGCACTACATCTCAAACCCAATGTAGTTCTAGGTGTGTGTGAAAATTGTGCCCTAGGTGCTCTTATGCCAGTCACACTTTGTGAGGTAGCGAGCAAGTAACTAGATGTACATAATATAGTAAATGTATGCATGGAAACAATAGACTCCCCTCCTATGAAGTGTGATCCAGATGATCCATCCTTGTGTTCCTTTTGATGGATCTAGATGGATGCAAATGTAGCTATAGATGCCTTTGATGGATGCAACCTTAGGTGGAGATAGCTAGTGCTTAGTGCTTGGTCCCTCATTATGGTCACATAACTTTATATTTATATGGTTCTCTTGCTTTAATTTCGTAATCAACCCCAAAAAAATGACCACCAAAAATATAAGAAGCTCAAATGGCTAGAAAGTTCCTAGAAAGTGAGAGGAAAGTGTAAAGAGGATTAGGGCACTAGAGAGGGGACCAAAGTGTGCTCAGGTGCCCCAATCAAAAATAGGAAAATCACCATATGAAAATACAAATTGGGCAAGTACGAGTGTAAGATCAAAAGTAGCAACAGAAAACAATACAAAATGGCCAAAGACATGGGTTGATTATTACTCTTTTTACTTAAGAACCATATGAATAGTAGTATGAGACTGAGATTAAATAATGACTCAAAGTGCATGATTTTGTGTCTACATAATCCTATTGAATAATTTTATTTATCCTTTATGTTGCACTCCACTTCAGCCTTCCCCATAATACAACATGACCTCTCACCTTGGTATGCATGATATTCACCTTTTGTTCTTATGTAACTTCATCAAATTTAAGGCATTCTTCTATAGTCACAAAATCACACACTTGTTATTACATTTATACCACTAAATATTTTATTTTATATATGGATCTCGTAAAGAAAGTATTCACTAATGACCTATCCCCTAGTCTTGTTGTCGGTTAGTTGGTTGTTGTCGCCATTTGTCTTCATAGTTGTCGATTATTCGCACAGCTTCTTGTCGCCTCTCAGGGAGTCTCAAGTGTCATTATTTGGTCAGCTTATCATCTCTAGTCCTTGACTATGGCTCCTAGGGTAGTACTAGGGTGCCCGTGGGCACCCCAGTCCTTAATTTTAGGTGCCCTGGTCCCAGTAGCACTTAAATATAATTTTTCGTTCGAGGTCGATCGCGTTGTCATTTTCCCTCTCTTTCCCATAGGTACTAGTCATCATGTTGAGTCATTAGTGTCGAAATTTGAGTAAGAGATCCCTATATAAACATAACATACCTACTATCTTATGGGTGGAATATCTACCATCAAGGGCTAGCTATCTACTAAAGTAAGGAACTCGCATTTTGGAATCATCAGTATCACACACACTACAAAGGAAGGGTTGTATTCATTCTATTATATCCACCATTTTCATTTTATATCAAGTTATTACCCCTATCTTTGTCGGTTGTGGAGCCTAATAGTGACAGGGTTACAAGGGGCTTCGCCCCCTGCAAGGGGTCTAGGGGGATGGCCCCTCGGGGTTCCGGGGGCCGCGTGCCCGAGTGGGGGTTTGGGTGCGGCGCCCCATAACCCATATTTTATATGTATTTATGCATTGTGAAATCTGGACCATTCCTTATTAGGTCACAGATCTAACAGGTGGTTTTTCTATGTTTCCCTAAAATGATAAAAACCCTAATATCTTTAAAGGGTCGTCATGTATGAGGCTCATTTGTATCAGTTGCTACACTATGAGAGATATTTTTGCTGGAATGAATAAAAGGATTGGTTGTTTCTGGTGGACGTATCCCATTTTGGGTGAGCCACGTTAAATCCATGTCTCTGTTTTATTGCATTCTTTTCTGTTTTACGTTTTCTGCATTATTCATTGCATGCTTGTTTATCTGTACAACTGGTATAATCCTAACAATCTCTACATCATGGTGCTAGGGAACCCTAAACACACAATTAAACACACAAGCACACAAAACTACATTGGGTATGGAATGTAGTGCAAATTTCAAGTACACCATTGTGGAAGCTAAGGTCAATCTGACCCCTTCATATGCATATTTATTTTTAGGGATTTGATGATTTGTAAGAGGTTTTACAGGTAAATCTTCATCATCGGTTTATGAGGACATAAGAAAATTTATTGTGACAATCACGTGACAAGGATCAAGACATGCGAAGATATAACAACACTCCAAGATTCATATCCTAAGTTTTTCTATAGACCGAGCTCTAGTATCTAGCAGCCTAGGGTGCCCATAGCACCCCAGTCCAATTGGATCTTCAACTGCTGCAATTTCTTGGGTAGTACATTCATACTCTGCTTCATCTGCACATCATCTATTTCAGTCCAGAATCACAGCAAGGTAGGTCATCTTCAAGTTAGTACCCTATCATTCGTGTTTCCATTATTTCACTTCATTTAAATATCAAAATAAAATATTTAGCATCAGTATTTCAGCTTACATCATTTATTGCATTTTTGTACCTACTTAGATTAACTTAGAATATAGATCTAAAAATCATATTTTAGTTAATCATTTTGGTGAACCCATACTTTAGAATATTTTTCCTACGATCCATTTCAAACCCTAATGGCTAGGAATAATTCATCTTCTTCTCCCATCATGTCTCATTTTAGTGTCAACCCTATATATGATGAGGTTGTTATTGCTAAGCTCACGACTCTCTATGGTAATCCTATTCCTACACCGGCTCATACTCAACAAGAACTCTTAGAGGGTCAACAATATGTTCCTACTCGCTTTGAAGACTCTCCTATTGACATTAGCATTTTTGAGGATCCTATAGCCTTCACTTGTTATACACCATGTTATACGGCTACTAGTGATCCTCCTTCTGATCTCTCTAAGGAAATTTTAGACAACTCTCTTATTGATTATTTGCTTGGTATTGATCATCATCCACATGTGCATATTGATTATTCTCCTACTCAACATACTACTATAGTCCCATCTCACGATTCTCCAACATCTGATATTGCTTCTCATCATTCATCACATACTAGCTCTCATTCACTTTTGCATTATGTTGATGATCCTATTGATAGTGTCCTTAGTGATATTCTCATTTTTGAGTCTTTATTTGATCATGATCAGGTAGTTGATAGTCATGATTCTCCTTCTTTTCATATTGTCAAGTGTGACTCACCTATTCCATCACTACCTTCACCTGAGGTTACATCTAGTACTATGCATGAGTCACCCCCATCTATCACTTCTTCATCTCCTACGTTTCATCTCCTCCTCTCACATCATCTACACCTATTAGGACATCTTCTCTTGTAGAGGTCTCTCCATCAGTCACCTCACCTATTAGGGATGTTTTGATGTCAGCCCCACCATTTCTATACATATTCCATCTACATCATCTACTATATCTCATCCAACACCTACTCCTAGTGTTCCCTTAGCATCGAAGCTTCCTCTATCATTTCTTGATATTCCTATGATCACACACAATGGCAAGTTACAACCTCTTAATACATTGTTGTCATCTTCCATTGTTCCTTGACAAGATATCATCTCTCTCATGCATGTTGTAGGTTAATTAAAATCTAAGTTTTTCGTCTCTCACTTTAGAAAGTAGGTCTTACTATGCTTCAATTAACAACAGTTAATTACATGGTAACCCTGTCCCTAAGAAGATTCATAATTTTTCATTTCCTAAAGAAATTTTCATGCCTACATTCACATGTTTTGATGGTATTGGTGACCCTTATGACCTCTTATTCGATGATATATTATTACTTAAGGCCTTTTGATACAATTTTATTGATAAGGCGTTGTAATGGTATATTCATCTTCCTTTTGGGTCCATTAGTACTTACTATGACATGGAGGACACTTTCCTCCATCGGCTTATCATCAACTTGAGAAACCCTAAGGTTACTTATGACATGCCTTTCCTACTTTACATTAGGGCTCATCGAACCTATCAAGGATTATATCTTATAATTCAATGCTTATATACATCAACCGATATTTAAACCTATTACTCTAGAAAAGTAATATATTTTACGCCGTGGTATGATTCCCACACTAACCTCCACATACATCTACTTTTATTATATCATCTAGTCCTCCTTTGTCGAAATTGGTTGAGTGTCCTACACAGTCTCCACCTTTGCCTCACAAGCAAGGAAAGTAGGCTCAACCTACTCCACCACCACAACATACTTCTCTCCTCCTCCGTGATAGGTTACTTCTCATTCCACTCCATCTGTGTCATGTGAGCCATTGCATTTCTCCCATCATGTTAGACCTCATGATGTATTGTTTTCTTTACTTGAAAAGTGCCTAATTTTCTTACCATCCAACCATCATCACCCACAACATAAATTACAACATCAACGTAATCAACCATACTATAATTATCATGAATAAACGGCCATAGGGACAACAATTGTCTTTCCCTTCATGACAGATTGCAACAATTAGAGGAAGAGGGCATCATCTCCTTTGGCTCTCACTCACGTGAGTAGTCTATTTCTCCTCTACCTCGGATAGGGTTTCTACTCCACCTGAGTCCTCTTCTCCATCAATTTCTTAGGCCATAGTTCATCCATCACCGCCATATATCACTCATGCGCACATTCCACCACATCCATCCATCGCTCCACTATCGCATTCATGTTATCCACCACATCACATCGCTTCTACACATTGGCATTCACAACCCTCTCGAATTCATGAATTCTATTGCAGCTCCATATGACATTCAGTTTGACACATATTCACAAGCGCTTCCATCCCACATGCTTCCACCGCTACTCATCACCTTGGTCTTTGGTAGGTGATGCTTATAACCTTACTCCTTGATGACACACTTGTGTTCTTACGGTTCTTACATGACTGTTGAGGTATTTTTCTAATAACCTCTTATCACGCACTTCGTCATTTCATCTGGCACACTCAATCATTTCCGATGACGCACTCTTGCTTACACAGCTCATTCTTGATTGCTGAGGGGTATTAACTAAATGATCCCATTCATACACATTGGGGGGCATCACTAATCTCCCCCTTAGTTTCATCATACTAAGATTCTACGATCACATCCTATTATCATGTATCTCACCACGCTACTTTATTTTGCGATTAAACATCTATTTTTACATCTATTCTACTATCATCCTTACATTAACTACACGCTACCAATAAACATTTCCTCAATCACCTTACATTTGTCATCTATTTTCATCATTCATTGTACACATTTTGTCTATCATTACCAACATTATAATGTGAATCCACCTTAATCAAACACAAACACATACACTACTATGACAATAAAACATCGAATCATACATCATCCATTATATTGCGACATTTATACACAACAAAAAAACTCATCATATAACAATAACATGCGTCCATACATATATATATCGAATACAAATAATCATTACAAAATAAATGTCTCATCATGGGGGCAACACCCCACATCATATACAATAGTATAAGTCAAATCTCATCATCACTATCACTCTGCATCGTAAGAGCCCTAAAACTAGACGCTTCACCACCAACATGACACCGCATTCACGGCAACCTCGATAATTCTCAACCTACCTCCGTAATAGGGTAATCTCCATCACATACTCAAAACACCGATGTTGCACATCCACATATCTTACAAACACATATTGTGTCAAGGGACCACCACTTACCGCCTCTCGGCCTCTCCGAGTCTCCTCACGTGCCTCATCTCTCTCACCTAGCAATACCATGAATATAGTCTCCACTATGTTGGAACATAATGATTAAGTGGTCTGGCCAACCCTTAATGTATATGGGTCCATCACTAATATATAGGTTAATATTTAATAATATGAAATATTTATATTTCTATTATTAAATATGCTAACCTATGTATATATTGTCAGTTAAATATTTAATATCATGAAATGATTATATTTCTAATATTAAATATTATAAACCTAGGTATATGTGTCAATCAATAAGGTTGAAAAGGTGGGTCGAGAGACATACCCGATCACCTAATATAAAAAGGACTTTAGGTCCTCATTTGATATGTTCGAATGAAATATCAAAGGTGAATATTATTTTACCCTTGTGATTAGGGTTGAAAGGAGGAGGTGAAAGTTACTTGGATGTAAATTTGGTTCTTGGAAAGTAAAAGGTTATTTCACAGTGGTTTTTACCCTATTTGGGGTTTTCCACTATAAACATTGTGTTCTTACTTTTGGTATGTATTACTTAATTAATATGTTATGTAATTTTATTTATTACATTGCATAATGTTTAACATTTAATGTTTTATGGTTTATATTAATATTTAAATGCATTGGTTGATTAAATTCGTAATAATTAGAATCCTCTAAATTCTAACATGGTATTAGAGCATGGTTTAAATTAAATAGGTTAGGTCTAAGTTATTGTATTTAATCTATTTAATTTTTACAGTTTTTTCAACCAACTCGAAAGGGTATTTAAAATGATCAAGCCCCCCTTCTTTCCATTTTTTGTGCAAACTAAAATTGTGTGTGTTTTGTGAAGAATTGGTATTTGCAGGAAAATTGTGGTGGAACCCCATCCTCGAAACCCTTGGTGAAAGGGGCTTTGGAATAAGTTTTTTACCTAGGCATGAATATCATATGTAAAGGTTAAAATGTTTAAGAAATATTTTATTAATTCTTGTATAGTTTGTAATGTATGTGCAGCCCAAGTTAAATTCCAGGGTAAACATGTAAAAATTCAAATCACAAGGTCTCATACGGAGACAATTTTCCTCGAGAATAGGAAAATTAAAATTTTCCTATTGGCTCGAGGTTAAAGATTCATGGAATGAGACAAAATAATGCAATTACTTTAATATCCTGGTTTGAATTTTTTTAACCATATTTTTATTAATGAGTCATGATCTATAGTTGTCAAACTCCCTTTAAATAGGGTCTTTCTATTTCTTTAACAAATTCATGTAAATACTATAATAATCTTTTATAATTTATTAAAAACAAAAATATATTATTTTGTATAACAAAATAACTATAATTTCATAGTTTTTAAAAATAAGTATTCTAAACCTAACATGTGTCCCTAACCGTTTATATTATCCATGTAAGGGCCGGCCCCATTCATTTATATCTTACAGTTTATAAAACCATATAAATAAACATATTTCAAGGTTTTCTTTACATTTTAATTTATTTTATTATCCGTGTAAAATTATTTGTCCCCTCTATAAAATATGCACATTAATCTATACTCTTATAAATCTACTTGCACACTCGTAAAATTCTTTTAACTTGGTTTATGTCTGTAAACCCTTTTAATAAGGGTTATGTGTTTTTTATTAAAAAAATACTATAGTTTATAATTTTTATGAACTATATGTTGTTTTTTATTTACATTATATAAACTATTTACCTCTTTTTTAAAAAAAAATTGTATATATTTGTACATTATAAATTATAATAGGTTATTATAATGTATTAAAATATAACCTCCCTAATATTATACAAAAGAAGAAATTATGGAATTTCACATTCTAGAAATACACAAGTTTTGGCTCCATTAAATTTGAGATCAAATGATCGTCATGGTAGACCAAACATAAGGTAGTATGACAATCATTTAGACGTCAAATTTAAGCTCGTAGATTCCAGAAAACTTTCATTGTGTTAAAATTGACGGTCAAATGACCGTCATGATAGACTAAAAATAAGTCATAATGATGGTCATTTAGACGTCAAATTTAAGTTGGCTGGATCTTTTCCTACATTAATTTTTTCAAAAATTTGAAGTTATGCATTCTTAGCAGTTTCTTCTTCTCTTCTATATGGTCAAAAATATTTTTATATAAATCTGGGGTATAATGTAGAGCTCTTTATATTGGGTTATTATTTTGATCATGGGAGGTTAATTAGTATGTATTGTAATGACAAAATTAGTTATAATCAAATAGTTTCTTTCGATTTATAAAATTTAGATCGATTTTATTAAAAGTGTTATTTTTTCGATAAATATGTATCTAGCTCTGTGGTACATTGTATATTATAATGGGGTGTGTTTTACAGGTTCAGGAAAATAATGACATCCAACTATTTCTATCTTGACAAAACCTAGATCTTGAATGGAACTAACTACAACATTTGGGTCAAAACAAAATTTATGGCAAGGAAACTCTGGATGATTGTTTTTGTTGCTCCCCCGGTCGTCAAACAACTATAGATAACATGAATGCATTCTCGCAACAAATATAGATGCTCTTTTATAATTTTACGCAATGTGAATGATGAGTACCTTCTACACATTGGTAATATCAAACATCCGAAAGAGGTATGAACACAACTAGAATACATGCATGAAGGATACTTGGTATATCGAGGATAGTAATGAGAGTATAATATAAATTGAAGGAATTCAAAGAAATGATCTGTATATTTTTGATGATTTCTCTTCTGCATCTTGTTTTATATCTCAAAGTTTGAATAATTCAAAACTATGGCATGAAAAGTTATGACATGTTAATTACCGAAGCTTATATGAAATGTCTAGATATAATCTAGTGAAAGGTTTACATGTGTTATCTTCTTCTCTTGAAGTTACCTCATTAAACGCTTTTAAATGATGGTTTTGATTTTGATTTAGTAAATGGTCATGATGATTTTTGATGTTATAGATGTTTCGAAACTCTTATATTCTTAGCTAAGAAATTAAATTGGACTCAATCTATGTTAGAAAGTTCAAATCCTATTAACCTTAGGAAAATGACCAAAAGTCATCATATGTACGATGCATTAATTACCTTGTATAAACCTGAGCCACGAAGTATTATAGGGTCTAAGTGGTTATACAAAGTAAAATATAATGTTGATGATAGTATTGACAAACATAAAGCTAGACTTGTTGCTAGAGGTTTCACTCAAAAACCTGGTATTGATTATGTTGAAACATTTTCTCATGTAGCTAAAATGAGTACTGTTAGGGCCTTATTTGCAATTACCACTCAATTTGGGTGGGAAATCCACTAAATGGATAAGAAAAATACTTTTTTGAATTGCGATTTAAAAGAAGAAATTTACATGTTTCAACCTAAAGGATTTGAAGAAACTAGTAAAGAAAACTATGTTTGTAAGTTGAGAAATCCTTGTATGGTTTAAAACAAGCTCTTAGAGCTTGGTATGTGAAAATTGTTTCCTTCTTTAAACTGTTGGGTTTTGTTAATTATTCTTCTAACAATAATATATTCATTAAGCAAGAAGGCTCTTATATTATCATTATATGTATATATGTTTTTCTTATGACTGGTGACATTCTGCTTTAATTCATAGGATTAAATAAAAATTGAAACAATACTTCAAAATGAATGAGTTAGATCTCTCACATCATGTTCTTTGTATGACCATATTTCATTCTATTGTTATTTTTTCAAAACACAATATGCAACCAATGTATTGAAAAAATTTATTATGATTGATTGTAAACCATTTTATACTTCAATGGAAGTTGGACTAAATATTGATCATAAGCCTGCATGTGAAAAAGATGATCCTACTTTTAGGCAGTTAGTTGGTAGTTTGATTTATCTAACTATAACTAGACCAGATATTTCCTATGCAGTAGGAATTACTTCTAGGTTTATGCAAGGAACCTTATAGAGATCATTGGAATCTTGTAAAAATGATTCTTAGATATATTAAAGGAACAATCAATTATGGGTTACATTATACTAAGAATGAAAATGCTAACTTATATGGATTTTGTGATTTTGATCATGTTGGTGATGTATTGGATAGAAAATCTATTTCTAGTTATATGTTTAAATTTGGTGCAGTTTCATTACTTGGTGCAGCAAAAAAGCAACCAACTGTTTCTATCTCTTCAATAGAAGTTGAGTATATAAGTGTAATAAAAGCTGCAAAAGAGACTCTATGGCTAAAGAGGTTGTTCGATAAGATAAAGATGAAGGATCCAGGAAGTGTTCCTTTGTTCTGCAATAACCAAAACACCATATCTCTTGCACATAATCCAATACAACATTAGAGGACGAAGCACATTGAGATACATATACACTTCATCCGTGAGAAGGTGCTAAGTGGTGAGATAGATCTCAAGTTCGTGCCAATGAAGAGTAGGTTGCTAACATCTTCACAAAGCCCCTGAGTGCTGCAAAGTTTTGTCACTTTCGTGAAAAACTTGGATTGTCAGTTGCCATTGAGGGGGAGTGTGCATGACAATGTCACCTCCTAATGGAACTTGGTTTTTGTAAAAATACCTCTAGACATTTGTAGAAGACCTTCAGGCAAGTGTAAAAAAGACCTTCGGGCAAGTGTAAAAAGACCTTCAGGCATGTTTACCTCCTTAACTTATTTTTAAAATCTTAAAGGTGGTTTTCAAGTAAACTCTTTAGACTATTGATTTTATTGTTAAACATTCAGATAAGCATATTGTTAAGGAGGTCCTTGGTTAAAAAAACTCTTATATGCTTGGGTTCAATAACCTTTATGAGAACCTCGTGAAAACATGTAAAACTCACAAATCATACTTAGCCACCGATCATGGGATGATCTTTGGGATTCTAAATCTTTTTGTACCAAAACTAACTTAAGTATGAAGAAGGTGTTATAATTCCTTCAACATAAATGCTAGCCTAAAACTTTTATGGTTTAAGGATTGTAAATCTTCAGAGTGTACCATAGGTAGGTAATCTTTTGACATATGTTATGTTATCCCACTTAACATTAAGGGGAGTGTTGAAACATAATGATTAAGTGGTCCACTAACCCTTAATGTATATGGGTCATCACTAATATATAAGTTAATATTTAATAATATGAAATATTTATATTTCTATTACTAAAAATGCTAACTTAGGTATATATTGTTGGTTAAATATTTAATATCATGAAATTATTATATTTATAATATTAAATATTATAAACCTAGGTATATGTGTCAACCGATAAGGTTGAAAAGGTGGGTTAGGAGACATACCCGATCACCTAATATAAAAAGGACTTTAGGTCCTCATTTGATATGTTCGAATGAAATATCAAAGGTGAATATTATTTTACCCTTGTGATTAGGGTTGAAAGGAGGAGGTGAAAGTTACTGGATGTAAATTTGGTTCTTGGAAAGTAAAAGGTTATTTCACAGTGGTTTTTACCCTATTTGGGGTTTTCCACTATAAACATTGTGTCACTGTGTTCTTACTTTTGGTATGTATTACTTAATTAATATGTTATGTAATTTTATTTATTACATTGCATAATGTTTAACATTTAATGTTTTATGGTTTATGTTAATATTTAAATGTATTGGTTGATTAAATTCATAATAATTAGAATCCTCTAAATTTTAACACGCTATGACTATGGATCAAATAAATGGGCGTGATCACCCACTATATCATCCACTCGCTCAAGTATACCTCTACTAAGTACATCGATCGACATGTTCCGCGTCAATGTACGAATAGACATGTCTACTATCAAGGACCAATACGCATCACCTACAACACAAATAACACAACGTGTTAAACAACCATTGTTATCACACAAACCAACAACAACACACACACAACATAGTTATCTATAGATACGATCAGCTATCGATGCCGCTATATATTGTCGGGGCATAAATTTCCCCCTCTCCTCCTCCTCCATGTGGTAACCCCATTGGACCTCGCAAATAATGGGAACAATAATACCCACCAGTGTGCCCCCACCATGTGTGGTACTCCTTCGTACACCCCGCATCATATAATTTTATCGGCTCTATTTCTATGTCTACCTCATCTTGCCCCTGGTAGTACTAGTTGCTTGTTGTGGGCCCCGGTCTAGCTCGACCCTCCTAGGTGCTTTGATAGCTCTCAACTATATATATGGCTTTGAGGGCATGTCCGATCCATGCCGAACTCTTGTGATACTCTCTCCATCTAAAAATTTGGCCACACCCGGGGAATTGATCCTCCAACCACATCGTCCTCTCGAATACACTCCAACTCTATAACATCCTCAAGTCATCCTCTATAGTCGCAATACAACCTCCATGTAATTACCTCAAGCCCCATCCTATCTATTAGTTCCCTGTAGGTATATGTTTCCATCCTACGCCCACGAATATTAATCCACCTCCTCGCATATATCTCTAGCCTAGCCCACTCTCCTCGTGGACCTCCAACTGGTCTTAACACGACTATATGCTCATAATCCCATATATGCAATAGTGTAGTGGCTCTTATCCCACCACCATGCTCATCGTGAGTAAATTAGTATAGATCTCTATATAGGTGGGCCAACACACACCGTGCCCATGTGTATCTAGTACCCTCCTCCTCTATTCGCCGACATATATCATGCATCTTACACAAGATGCCTATACATCCTCCCTCCACCGTTATATATGAAGCAATCACAACCGGTATGAACTTCCATAATCGCAGAACCCCATACTACAAAATATCATCTAAAATAATATGGGCCTCGGTAGGTACTTGAGTCCTCACAAAATGCCATCTCGTAACGCGCATCTATCTCTCCATATCCTCCAATGGCATCACCTGTACTCTCTCTCAACAACTAGTAACCACAATATATGATACAGATCCTCCAAAGTAACAATCATCTCCCCGTAGAAGCCAAAATGTACATGTGTCCGCACACCACATCTCGCACAATGCAGTTAACATGGGCATATTATGGGGCACATCCCCCATCCGTGTTATGTGTTCAGAGGACGACACACCCATCACATCCTAATCATCATTCGACAGGCCTAATCCAAGAAAAGAACTCATGTGACGCCTTATCGCGAAACTCCCGAGTGAATGTCTCTCTACACAACACAAACATACAACAAACCCAACATTAGAATGCCTTATAAGTACAAACAAACTCGCTCATCACATTACTATACATCACAAATCACACTTATACCATTCCAAACCAAACACACACATTCTAGACTAGGGTGCCCAAATGTAGGATTGGGGCGCCACGAGTGACATTGGTGTTCGTATCCGGGTGCTCTTGTCGTAGAGGTCACTAACACCCTCGAGTGCTTTTGTCCGGCCAAAATGCCAAAAAACTCAAAAACTCAAATTGTAAAAAATATCACCAAAAACGACTACTCCACCATACTTTTTTCCAAAAATAACACACATACCAACTCGCATGATCAGACGTGACTCTACGATAGTCGCCACCATCTCAAACTGGCTAGGACGTGTTACTCTCACTTACGACATTTTCACTCACTTCACGCTCAATATCACAATCGCGTAAACAACAAATGAAGTGACTAAACACTTTTTCACTTCACTACTTATAGTTACTTTTTCACCTACTTTACTATAGTCATTATTTTGTGCTTATTCTCATAACTAATACACACCACACCATTTTTGTCATATCTTGAGTGTTTCTACTTCAATTTACACCCCATTTGTGGAATTCTTTTAGAATTCTACCTACCACCATAACATACAAATCTCTCCTTGACTTTGTCTTCCATCCAATTCATACACATTTTTGTGATTTCTATCACTTTCTATCTATTTCGTGCTTACTTTTGGCTTAGCGTTCGTTCTTCTCATCACTTCCCCTTTCACCAAAGGGGGCATATCATTGGGGTCATCCTATAATCCCCCTTACATTACCATGCGATTAATCAACACTACCAACTCATCATTTTCAAACATTTACTAATTCACCACGCAACATCTCACTATTAATTCCCCCTAATGACCTAATCTGGGGGCAACAAATGTACAATTTTTCTATGTGATATTTCATCACTCCACCCCGATGACCCAACCTAGGGGTAGTAAGCGTTTAAATCTTTCCATGCAAATATTCACTAATTTCTATCAATTCCCCTTAATGACCTAACACTCGGGGGAAACTAGTGTAAAATCTCTCTACGAGTAATAAATCAAATCGAATCAATCAATCAATCAATCAATGCATTCAAATTTCTAACAATCGAAATCATATCATCAACACAAATTCAATACAATCAACCTCCCAGATGACCTAACTTGGGAGATTACATTCATTACTTTCCCATATGACCTAACTTGGGAAGTTATTCTACATTTTGCGCTTGCTTCTAGATGACCTAACTTGGAAGCTATCACATATTTTTGTGTTTTCTTCCATATGACCTAACTTGGAAGCCATCATTCATTTCACATTTTCTTCCAGATGACCTAACTTGGAAGCCATCACATTGCAGCGACACTTGTGGAGTGGTGGCAAGAGTGCCTTTCCTATACCACTCCTATATGGGTTAATTGTTTGTTTGAAATTATTTGGATCCAAAAACCACAAATATTTGATATGAGTCTATTTTTAGTGGCTTAATCTTGAGGATATAGTGAGAGATTGGAGAATAACACACTTTTATCCCTACACTCTTCCTCTGGCGGCAGGACGCCTAAATCCTCTGCTCATTTATTTGTATACACACATTTGGGTCGGGAATTGATCACTCCCTTCCCCATCTTATTGTCATTATACGCATTCGAAATCATCATACATAGCAATCATCACTCTCATTTAGTGCACTTCATCATACTAGTACACTTTTCGTTACGTTACATGGATCAACCCGTTGATCCATGGTTCAACACACTTTTATAGTTCTTTCGGCACACTTTTACTACCACATCTTTGTGTTCTACTACAACATGGGATTCTCTGACTTTTCTCGTGCACACATCTCTATCTACTTTATGTTACCGAGCTTTCCTCTCACCAACATAAAGTGAGGGAAAATGTAGTCACAAAATCACACACTTACTATTATATTTATACCGCTAAATATGTTATTTTATATATGGATATTGTGTAAAGAAAGTATTCACTAATGACCTAGCCCCTTGTTTCTTGGATTCTTAATAGGTTAATGAAATAGATAAGGGTAGAAGGCTAAGGAGGAATACGGTTGTCAAGGTTATGTTGGTTAAAGGTTGTGCGCATGTTCGATTTTCAATCCAAATTGATTGTGTGAGCTTCCTTTTGGCTAGGAGGAACTACTTGAAATACAAAGCAAGACCACAAAACATAATTAATAGCAAAAGGTTAGTGGATTGCCTAGCGTGAGCTAGATTCGAAAGTGTGATACTTCCTCGATGGTTGTCAATCCACTGATATATAATTCAATATAAAATAACTGAACATGTAAATAAATGAATCTAATGCTAGTGTTCTAATTTAGGTATCTCAGATTACTATCAATGTCAATCCAATTAAATGCTTTGATAATTAAACTAGTGAAGGTCCCGGTCAGCCGTAAGTTGGGTAGGTGGTCCGAGGATCACGGGCAAAGTGTCTGGATAAGGTTTGGGAAAGTTTGATTGGTTTTGGGGTGAGTGGGGATCTTGATGTTCGAGGCATTTTACTGCATACGAGACCGATTCCAATTAGGGTATGACCAACGGCGGTTAAGGTATGACCAATGACAATTATGTGTAGTGGGTAGTGGCGAATGTCAAAATAGGTGTCCAGGCTCTCTCTGTGTCTGCACAAAGAGATGGAAAGGTCTGTGATGAGGTTGCAGGTAGGGTATCGGGCTTGGGTGAGGTTTTTGTGAGGCTTTTTGGGTGTTAAGGTCAATTTAGTGAATGTCCGATAGGAGACACAAGAATCGACGTCGGTTTGGTGGTGATGCCGATGAAGGGGAAACCAACAACGGTCAAGATAACCGACGTCGGTAGGGGCAATTTGGTGAAAAGTTGATAAAATGTTATTTTAGGCTTCTATGTGATTGCACAAAGAGTGAAGGGGATTGGTTGGGTTCGTAATAAGGTGAGGAAAACTCAGGAAAGTATAAAGGTTAGGTATGGAGAGCCAAAAGGTTGTGGGTGGCTGGATAGGTAGATAGATGGCCAGAAGCCGGGGATGGAGGAATGTAGGGAAGAACAAGACCTAATAACAAAAGGTAAAGAACCTATTAAGTAAGTACAAAATGATGCAAAATCGAATGCACTTGTATTTTGCAAGCCTGGTTGGTGAAGGAAGGTGATGGTCGATCCATGATGAACTTGGGGGTCAGTGTCGTGGTAGTACTTCTCCGAAGTGCTCCTGTGAATGCCAATTCCTTTGGATCGGTCTCAGGTACTTGCTTGGGCCTTTGGTTGAATGTATTTTATCATCTTGATGTTGAGAAAACTCTAGTTCATGCTTGAATGTAGATAGCTCTCTCAAAACTCGAAGTGACCAACCTGGGAAAAAGGTTGCAAAACTAGCGTGTAAATGGTAATGCGACAATTAGGGTGACCGATGTCGGTTGCGGGTTAACCGATGTCGGTTAGGGCGGGAAATCCTAGGTTTACCAAAAATAATAGATCTTGGCTATTTTTGGTGTGCTCTTCTTGTCAGTCCGGGTCTCAAGTGATGGTTAGCGCTTAGATAAGCGGAGTGTTGTTAGAGAAGGAATAGGAATTTAATGTTAGGGTTAGACTAAGTCCCAGTTGGTTAAGATAAGTAGAGACCGAGTCTTAGATAATTAATAGGCTAAGAATAAGTCCATGGTGAGGTGTCTAGGTGATGTGGTGGGTGAGGTGTAGATTAACCTAATTAAAGTAATTAAATTAATAAATGGGCATTAATTCAATTGTAAGTAATTAAATTAATATGAATGTGGGGTAAAGGGGTCATAATTAGGTAAACATGTTATGTTAATTGATTGAAAGGGGACTAAGGAGAGTGTGACCCAAATTTGGTGTCTACACCCCTAGTCTTGTTGTCCGCTAGTTGGTTATCATTGTCATTTGTCTTACATAGTCGTCAGTTATTTACACAATTCTGGTTGTCTCTTAGGGAGTCTCAGGTGTCGTTATTTGGTCATTTGTCGTCTTTGGTCCTCGACTAGAGCACCTATGGAAGTTGGGGAACCCATGGGCACCCCTGCTCCTTAATTTTAGTCACTCTGGTCCCAACATCACTTAGATCTAATTTATCTGTTCAAGGTCGGTCTTTGTCATTTTCCCTCTCTTTCCCCTAGGTACTAGTCGGCATGTCGGGTCATTAGTGTTGAAATTTGAGCAAGATATCCTTATATAAACATAACATACCTACTATCTTATGGGCGGACTATCTACCATCAAGGGCTAGCTATCTACTAAGGAAAGGGACTGCATTTGGGCATCATTACATCACACACATTGCATAGGAAGGGTTGTATTCATTCTATTCCATCCACCATTTGTATTTTACATCTAGCTATTGCCCCTATCTTTGTGTCATTGGTGTGCTAGGGCACCCTAGGAACACAATTGCACACACAAGCACATAGAACTACATTGGGTCTTGGAATGTAGTGCAATGCTTAGTTGTAAGTCCACCATTGTGGTAAAGCTAAGGTCGATTGACCCCTTCATATGCATCTTTCTTTTTAGGGATTTGATGCTTTGTATGGGGTTTTGTAGGTAGATCTTCATCACAAGTTTATGACGACATAAGAAAAGTTATTATGACAATCACACGAAAAGGATCGAGACATTGCGAAGATATAACGACACTCCAAGATTCAGATCTTGAGCTTTTCTGTAGACCAGAGCGCTCGATCAGACCAGGGTGCTCACAGCGCCTGATCCTCTCCCAAGCACCCACCCAGTCGGATCTTCGGCCACGCAATTTCTTGGGTAGTACCTTCATACTCTGCTTCGTCCGCACATCATCCAGTTCAATCCAGAATCACAACAAGGTAATTCATCTTCAGGTTAGTACCCTATCACTCATATTTCCATTATTTCATTTCATTTAAATATCAAAATAAAATATTTAGCATCAGTATTTCAGCTTACATCATTTATTGCATTTCTATACCTACTTAGATTAACTTAGAATATAGATCTAAAAATCATACTTTAGTTAATCATCTTCCATCTCGATGAGCCGAACAATAAGCTCTTGAAGTTGTAAAATAAGGAACTTTTACTTGCACTCCTCCGCTAGTTTTTGAGATTGCTTTCAATAACCTCTCTTCATCCTTATCTAGTTAGTTTGGTGATAGAACCACTTTTTATGTTCCACCTTTAATTGCTTCAAGTGTTTCTTCTACATCATTTACATTAGTTCTTGTGATAAATCCTCTTCAACAATCTTCTTCCATTACAATAAGTTTGATCCGGATTGTCCACAACAAGTCCATGATGTCATCTAGTCTTCCCAAACTTTGATCTACCTGTCTCGCCTCCCTTACAATCCTCAATGTATTGGGTATTTGATTTGCTTCAATTGACCCTTTCTTATTTTACAAAGATGGAGAAAATCAAATCTTCAATCCATAGTTATGCCTCGCTTTGATACCAATTGATGCAACCACAGTTAGGGGTCCCAATGAAAGGATACATTGCACCATGTAATATTATAGAACCACACAATGAAATATCAACAACAAAAATGTTTTTATTTAACACTAATGGGTTATATACTCAAGATTGGTCGCCAACTATTCAATCATACAACACACAATGTTCAAAAGCAAACACTCAACACCACAATGTTGCCTTGATGATTCAACCTCCCGTGGACCCTTTTAGACTCATGAGTAGATCTTATTGCAATATTAGACTTCGCAATCATGAATAGGTTGTTACTCTATGGGATTTATGATATAGAATCGAATTCTCGCAAATAGACTTGAACTAATTTAAATCCCTTCCACTTAGATTGAATTTCATAAATGTGGTGATGTGTTTATGCGCATAATCATTACTTATAATGTAATCCATAAAACACCCTTTTCAATAGGAAGTAAATGTATTATGAACATTAAATGGAAGATAAGGCCCACATCATAACTTAGCTCAATGCCACACAAGTGAGTCCCATGAACATAATTTGAAATTCGGTTAACCTTTGTCAACCTTCACTTATGATCTCGATATAACCACTTCAATGATTCCACCCTTTATGCCATCAAAGAACCTTGAGTAATACAACATGAGAATGCAACCTCATTTCAAGTTAGAAGTCCATCTACTTTAGGTTGCATATATAAGCTTGTGGTATCAAGATGAACCTCCATGCAAGACGAGCTTTTAGGCATTTTTTTGTAGTGTTACACACACTTGAAGGTTTCTAGATATGTACGATAACTCCAAATAGTTACACCATCTCAAAAAGGGTTGTGTGGATTCAAAACAATATTGCATATTTTTTGAGGCACTCGACAATGTTGCACACATAAATACATGCAATTACACACTTAATAAAAGTACATAATAGACATGCCCAAAAGAACAACATAAAATATGTGTGCATAAACTATAAAAAACACTTTGATGCCTAAACAAACTACACACAATTGAACTCAACATAATTCCTCTATCACTTATTTGGTTAATGCAAGATTGCTCATAAAATTAGATTCTTTTGCACAATTAAGTAGAGGATAACTCATTCCCCGGGAGTCATAACCTCTAAATAAACCTCCATGACCAATGCTTTACCTTTTTCTTTAGGATAAGGTGGTTGGCCTTTAAGAGGAGGGGGTATATGATGTTTATGAGATTCAACCCTCTTGCCCTTAAGTGACAACATGCTTTGGGTATGGTTGCCTTGAGTATAATGGAGATTATCTTGGTTTAGTGCCTCTTCACCGCTTAGGCTTGATTGAGATGAGAAGAAGCACGCCTTTCAAAGTTTTATAGTGATATGATGATTCTAGTATTTTTCCATTCTTATAGTTGTGTACCATAAGGACATCTTCCTTCTTAATTTGAGTGCTTCGTCTTAGAGACAAGAAGCGCACTTATAAAAAAAAAAAAACTATGAGTGCCATGAAAAAGACAAATATTGAAAATAAAATAACCGACATTACAAAAAAAGACACCAATCATCAACAACGAAAAAAACTATAAAATTTGTCCTATCCCATCTTTATTGTGTTATATCAAAACCGAACCTTACTCTTTAAACAATATTCTTCTCAACCTAATGCCACCCATATTGATTACACATAGATGCCTCCAATAAAACCAAGTTAAGTTACCATCTATGTGGTATACACACACACTTTTGAGGAGCCCATTATTTTGCTATTTCCTTATAAATCTTAGATTTTTGTAAAAAAAACCCAACTAAACAAACAATTCCACAATTTCGGCACATACCCACAACACACATAAAAGACATGGAAGCCGGACCCTCAAAAACCTATGGCGGAGGGCTCAACACCATTAAAAAAAAAACCACCATAAATCCAACCAAACAAACAACATCGCTACCGTCCAAATAATATAATATCCCCGATTTTTACCAGACCTCAATAAATCTGTCCAAAAACCTCTTGTCTTCTCCATAATTGGGTTGTCGCCAACACCAAGAAGAGAAAAACTCAGCTTCTCTGCTGCTTTTTAGCCGGCTGTAAATTATCAGTGTATCAAATCCGGCCACCATTTGTTAGCCACTATTGTTTTTCTTCCTCCGATGTCTGGCCCGGGATTCGAACCCGTGACGGGTTCCGAAGCAGAAGTTTTAGATTGGAAGGAGGAAGTCCTCTGCGGGGGTTCTTTGCCAAGAGTCGAGTTGGAAAATGGCGTCAATGGCTGGGCGTCACCTCCCGGAAATTATTTTAACGTCAGGGGTTCGAATTACTTCGTCAAGAGACAGAAAGTTGCGGCTGGAGATTGGCTGCTGAAGCCCCTGGGTGTGGACTGGGTCAAGTCGGGTTCGAAACTTGACCATGTCTTGGGAAGGCCCGACAACAGAGTAATGCGGGCGTTAAACAGGGCGAATCGCGAGGGAAAGGGTTTGAAGGCGTTTGTTTTTGCCGTCAATTTGCAGGTCCCTGGGCGCGAGCCGCACAGCGCCATTTTTTACTACATGACGGAGGATCCTATTTCCGTAGGGTCGCTGTTTTATCAGTTTATTCATGAAGACGACAGCTTCAGGAATTCAAGGTTAGGGTCAAGTTAAAGGAAGCTTACACTTTTACAAGCTTAGAAATGTTGACGAATTCCTTTTGTTTTTTTTTTACCATGATTATGTAAACATTATTCTGTTTTGGAGCGGAAGGCTCATGCAAGATAACATTTTAAAAGAATTTCCGCAAGCTAACATTATAGAGAAATTTCTTGATTTAGTCAATCATCAAATATCGTTGCACTGATGATGATCAGTGAGGCAGCTCACTGATTCTTCTAAGTTTTCAGGACTTCATATGTTTTGCATAGAGGGAATTATTCAAGAAAAATATTGTTTGATAGGAATTAAAGTGAATACAATTGCGAATTGGCGAATATTAGCCACTGAAATTATATCTACTTGATACTCTGCAGATTTAAGATAGTGAACCGCATCGTGAAGGGTCCCTGGATTGTGAAGGCCACGGTGGGGAATTATGCAGCATGCCTTCTGGGGAAGGCACTGACATGTCGCTACATGCGTGGGCCAAATTATCTGGAGATTGATGTAGACATTGGATCCAGCGCACTGGCCAGTGCGATTTGTCACCTGGCATTAGGGTATACAAGTTGCGTCACTGTGGACATTGCGTTTGTGGTTGAATCGCAAGAAGAGGAGGAGCTGCCTGAAAAAATTTTGGGGGCTGTCAGGATTGCTCAGATGGAGATGGGGTCTGCGGAAAGGGTCGATTGTGTTGTCGCCGATGATAGGGAAAAAGTTTCCGGTGAAGCTGGATCAGGGTTTCAGTGGAGCAAATTGGGGAGGGGGTTGTCGATGTTGAAGCACGGGCACCAGAAACCCCACTGTAAGACTGGGAAAGTTGAGGCCGAGGAAGTGGAACCCGAGGCGAAATAAAAAAAGGTTTAAAAACAATAGAAACCCTAAATATTGCATTATGTTGCAGTACTAGGGTATGGAGAGGTGTTGTCTGTTATTTTTCTGGTTAATCCTTGATCAAATTGTTGGGAATTGGAATTTACTCAACCGGGTCTGCGCAATGTAGGCTTCTCACAAAACTGATTTTAGCTGTTTTTTCCATTCACATCATTTACCAGGCCAATTGATCTGTGTGGAAATTTGTCGATCAGTTTCAATGCATGACTGGCAGTTTAGATCGAGGCCTGATACAGAATTCTGTTGTAAAGGAACAAATCTCCAATATGGCCTTGAGGTTTGACCCAGGGGTTGCATTTCTTTACAAGAAATCGCAGCATCTATAAGTGGGTGTAGCTCTTAGAGATTTGTTTTTATGTATTGGATCAGTCCTTGTAATAAGAGCATCGGCATCTTTTGGTCTTAGTTAAAAGTTATAGATATGAGCCGTGAGGTTATGCCACGGTCTGCCACTTGATAGTGTCCGGATCCTATCACTGTACAATTCAAAATTTACTTTGGCCTTTGAGGAAATCCAAAATATTAACAGACACGTTTAATTGAAATTTAGTGTCTTCTTATGTCATGAAATATAATACAAAAAGGCCAAATTCTAAGGGGTTTTCATCTTGTTTGATTCTATCACAGGTCGTGCGTTTGTGATTAGTGATAGAAAATTGTATAGGGATCTTTTGTACTTAGTTAAACTGACAGATAGGAGCTCTTCGAGATTATGTCATGGCCTGTGTAGAAGGACTTGGGTGTCCAGCATTTGATAGTGTTTTGCATTACATCACTCTATATTTCAAGGTTTCCTTTCATCTTGGAAGAAATATTAGCAAAAGCATTTCATTGCAATTTATTGCCCTGTTTTCATTGTTTGATTTTTTTGCAACCGCCAGATTTGAGTCATGTGATAAGTGTAGAAAATTGTATATGAATTTTTGAGTAATGGATAAGAGATATGAGATTATGATGTGGTGGCCTGTTTTGGATTCGGGTGTTTAATACTTGATAGTCTTTTGCATTACATCACTGTACATTCAAAGGTTCGCTTTTAATCTTTGAGGAAACCGTGAACAGATGTGTTTCATTATCATTTCTTCTCATATTGCATGGTTAATAAAGTGCCTAGAATGGATCAAGCAGATAACAACAGAAGATTCTGTCTGCATCTTGTTTTGTTTGCAAGAACTATCAAGATGCAAATCTTCAACTTGATCGCCAGAGTATGTCCACACGGGTGTGATTTTCCACACAAAACTTGACAAGTTTTGTGTGGAGGTATGATTTTTAAATTTTTTATATTTAAGTAAATTTCACAATGAACTCTTGCAATATCACTAATATCAAACTTCCTTTCTGTGTAAAGTCGGTAAATTTATTCGTGTTAGGTGCAGCTAGACACCCTTTGAGAGGCTTGTGTTCTTCTCCGACTTTAGTGCTCTTTCTAGGAGGGTTTAGCATGTGACCACAATCCATTTGATGGTTGGTGTTGAAATTTCAATGTTGAGCTAGGGATTTGAATTGTGAGGTAGGTTTGATTGTTTGAAAGAAGAATAGGAGTGCCCTGATTGCATGAATCAAATGTAAGGGCATGTTAGTGTAACGACATAAATCATCTCTTAGCTGGATGAAGCCTAGACTCAGGATGCCATCATAGGAACTGAAAAGTGCTATAAAAGAACAAATTCTATCCAGTCTTGGTGTTTGTGTCTCTTTGTGTGGAATCACGGCTGCATTTTCTTTTGGGGTTTTCAGTCTTTGTTAAATTGGGATTGGTATCTTTTGGTCTTAGTTGAAGTGATGCATAGGAGCTATGACGTTATTACATGGTCTGTGTAGGACTCGGGGATCCAGTGCTTGATATTGTTTGCATTTCATCAGTATGCATTTCAAGATTTACCTTTGATCTTTGAAGAAATATTGGTGGATCTATTGCATTGCAATCACTGTCTGAATTGATGAAATAAAATATACACTATGCAAAATTCTAAGGGGTTTGATTTATTTACATCTGCAATGGTTTGTGACAAGTGCTATTGAATAGGGATCTTTTGGCCTTTGTTGAATTGATGGATAGGAGTTTTCTGAGGTTATGTCATGCTCTGTGTAGGAGGAACGGGATTTCCAGCATTTGACAGTGTTTGCATCATAGCACTGTACATTTCAAGGTTTACATTGGCAGATGTGTTCCATTAAAATCTACAATCCTCTGATTTAATGAAATAAAATATAACATAGGGCAAATTCTAAGGTGGTTCACAATGTCTGTTGTGGTCATATCTGCCATGGTTTAATTATGTGTCTACCTATAATAATAAACTTTTGTGGAAATGAGGATATTGGCTATTAAGTATTTTTGACAGGTGGTCATGTGTGCAGCCTGTTGTGGTTGTAAGCTGGTGCAAAGCTCAATTATGATTGAAATAATAGTTGCAGTTGGCTGGGTTTTGGTCATCAAGGTTAATGAGCTTTCGGACAGGAATATGTTCCTTTTTTACCAAAAATTTTGGCAGCCATCTGTAGCCTTTCTGCCAAGATTCCTTTTTATGTAAGGTCTATCATTACTTTTCCCAAAGGTTCCGCTGGCCATACTTTATGAGGCCGCCATTGTTTTCTTTTCTGGTTTCCAGATTGTTGGCAGGCAGGATAAATCATAAGACTGCATTTAATTATAAAATATTGAATGTTGAGCTAGGAACATTATTTCAAGATACAGGTTTGATTGAATGAAATAAGTATTGGGTCAGGGATTCACATGCCTTACCTAGCATGGATCAGACTTGAAGGCTTCACTCATTCCGGAGTGCTTCACTTAACACGTCATTTGGTTGCTAAGATTCACTTTTAAACAGGATAGACAACAAATGAAGCCTACATTTATGTTCGTATCAGGGAAGTTAAAACTTGAATGTATAGTAGCAACTAATTATTACTGACTAGTGGATCCGTGGTAGAGATGATGGAATGATATGGGCATCCCCGGGAAGTCTATATCATCAGTGTATAGAATGATATTACCCATTGACAAACTATTTAAAGAAATGTATTTCGGGAATTATTTTTGATTTCATTCTAAATAAGCAGATATTTTGTAGCACTCCACTAAATGTGTTCTAAGGTGTGCTTTAAAACTATGATAGCTCCTTCAGAAACTCCTAATTGGTTGATACTAAGTTCCAGAGCTAGGGTAGTCTATGTTGTTACTTGTAGGAGGTCTTTTTTTAAAAAATTAATTCAGTTGGGTAGGTAGTTTATGTTGGAACTTGTGACCGTTTTTACAGTGTGTCTATGGATTGGGTAGTTTGTATTGTAATTTGTAGTTCTTGTTTTATGATATATGTACAGATAAAATGGTTTATGTTACAACTTGTAAGAGTGTTTTTAACAGTATTTGTATGAATTAAGTAGTTTAAATTACAACTTGCAAAAAAAAGCTCTATGAATTTTAATTTGTGAGAGCCTGGTAGGGTGTCATCAAGGTGCTTGGGTCAGGGAATGGGCTTTAAAAACATGAAGCAGGTTTTCTTAGCAGTGTCTTATCATCATTGAAGAATGAATTAGCTTTTCAATTTATGTCATCAAAGTCAAATTTGGCATCTTGCTTATAGTGCTCAGTCTGGTTTAATGGTACATATTATAAAATGGGAATTGTACTTGAGCATCTCGGGATTAAATACATATAATAGTGCCATTGGTGCAGTGAGAACATGAAGTGATTATAAAACAATCCCAGATAAAAAATGTGTGAAGCACACTGATGTTGTTTCCATGTTTTTGAGATTCACAAAGATTTTTTCAGGACTGACGTGTAATTTGACTATATTTGCTTAAAAATGTACCAGGAAGACTATATTCCCTTGTCCCCGGTGTCTTTTATGGAGCACCGAGTTTGACTAATTAAACAATTCATTACCCCGTCATTAATGTCTTCTCTGCCTAATTAAATAACTCCAAACTAGGTGGGCAGGTAGTTCAACAGAAATTTCTTTGAAAGAAGAGCATGATTCTGATTAATCACGTTTTGTAATGGCATAATGGATAACAGGCGAGGTCTAGTAAATTTCAATTAGGCAACTGCCACTTTGTCTGGTTCATGCACACTTTTCTTCAGAATCAGCATCTTTGTGTAAAAATAGCTTCCCGACTCATGAAAGTAATTTGTGCATGGAACTTCGTTTGCCTCTATAATAAAAACAGATGTCATTTTTCTCTGATGATTGCAGAGGCAATGCTGTATCAAAATTGATTCTTCTGAACTCTCATTACTCATTGAAGCCATTTCATCTGAAAATGTGCCACAGTTTAAAATGGTGAGTAAAAAAATGCATCGAATGGTAACTAAGTATCTTGATTATTCTGTGTTGTTGGAGTGTGTGATAGTGTTCTACACCTGGATGTGCTGTTCTGTTTTTTGGGCTCTTGTGGTTGGTATTGATACAGCTCAAGTGGGCCTTATGGTGAAGGAATCGCAGCATATGTTCAGGGATGTTCTAAATGGAAATATATGATTAGTATCTCAACCTCTAGGACATGCCATGATTAATCCCCTTCTTTTGGACAGTAAGTGGGGGGACCCAATTTGCCTACTTAGGAAGGTCCACTTTATAAATACCAATTGGTTTTGTGTGGGATTTGAATAATGATACCATGATTTACTTGTACTAAATGTAGTCCAAGAGTCTGCAGTGACTGTACCAGCATAACATAATTGATGTTTGGCAATTTCTTAAATTGCATCCCACCAGGCCTGGACTTTGCAGTTCAACCCTCCCAGTCATGGGAGGTCTCAAATAAAACATGGTCATCACTTGAGGTACACTTTACAATTGTGCAAGTCAAAATAACAAAAGTTTCAGTGAAAGAGGTTATAATAGTAATTACAAATCTTAAAGTGGGAGGGGACAAATATGGAAAATTTAAAAAGGTTATAAATAATATTGAAAAAATTAAGTGTAGGGCAAAGGTAATTATAGGTCATCATAAGAAAAAGGTTTTTAAAGGTTCCTAGTTATGTTGCGAATCGGTGGGAAAATTGCCCTTCTTGTTCAAAACCCTAGTCTAGACTCGGTATCTCACAAGATCCATTAAAAAAGGGATGTTAATAGTGGCATGTGCCATCCCTCCATTATTAACGGGGCCGTCACGAGTTGAATAAAATCACAATCAACACTCGATAGAGTATGAAAAGGAAATTCCTAGTTTAAGCCTAGATTGACCTTCAATCCCCGAGAAAGGAAACACTACACTACACATCTATGTGAATTAAGATTAATGTAGTTCTTGCCATGTGAGTGAAGTGTATGTCTTTCACTTTTATCCTAATATGCTCAATAAATGCAAATAAATAATCCATTCTCTTGACACAAGGCACATAGTTAAAGCAACTTTGGTTTGGATATGTTTTAGATTTGATACAAGGCTTTTGGATTATAGTTATAGACTTTGGAAGGTGTTGGATGTGTATAGCTGAAGTAGTATTTATCTCTAGGTGTTGTGCTTAACTCCTCTTGATCTCACTTAGGTGTAAATGACTTGTAGAGCATGAATTTGAGCATAAATGATATTTTGAAGTGACTTGGAGAGAAAGTAAAAGAAGATAAGCATGAAAATCTTAAGTGCGACCTATAGGGACACATGTGGGCTTAATTTATGAGTGTCTTTTGGCCCTTAGGAAGTTTAGATGGGTCTAGAAGGGAAATATAAGCTTGAGGATGTCTTGAGAAGCAACGCCAAAGAGAGACCCACGAGACACATGTCAAGAGTTGATTGGTGGGAGTTTTTATAAGAGGTTTTCCTTGGAGTTGTTGGGGGCTTCTTGTAAAATTTTAGAAAGGAGCTTAGCGTCAAGTGGATGACTCGAGGTATGTTTTTATCCATATAACTTTTATCATGCTTTGAAGATTTTCTAATATTGATGGAATTGATCAATGGTTTACATGTGTTAAGTAATTTTGATCTATTTTAGTATTGTTTCTTTAATTTTTCTTTGTGAGTTTTCTTGCAATCTTTTTGATATCTTTGAGAACTTATGACATTCGAGCCTCATTTTAATTACTTTATCTTGTAGGGTTTTATGTGTTATTTATGTAAAATTTGTGTCTTGTTATGATGTCGAAATGAGGCTAGCAAACATATGGGAATGATAATGAGGGCATGTCAAGACTCCATGTTTCCACATGGCTTGCATGACAAGTCCTTTGGGTTGTACATATGATTTTTCTGGGAAAGCCTCATACATTCCTTCATCCACTTCATCTCCACCATGGAGGTGGAAGACTTATTACATTCCTAATGTGGAGGTGGAGGGTCTCATTT
Organism: Taxus wallichiana var. yunnanensis; assembly: GCA_018340775.1. Taxonomy (NCBI): domain Eukaryota; kingdom Viridiplantae; phylum Streptophyta; class Pinopsida; order Cupressales; family Taxaceae; genus Taxus; species Taxus wallichiana. The sequence continues at coordinate 762,622,202 of CM031244.1, forward strand.
CGTGTCTATCTTGGAGGTAGAGGACTTATATTTATTCAAATCCTTGGAGGGTTTTGGCTTTGATTCTCAAGAACATGGATACAACCCCTTATCCCTTTAAAAGTAACCATGGATTACCCTTGTGGCACCCATTGTTGTGCTCTTTGTTGTTTTTGTGGTCATGGATAGAGTTTTCTTCTCTATGTTTTAATTATACTACCTTGAAAAGAGTCTTGAGTAGACCTATGTGAATACCCCTGAACAAATCTATGGCAATTATGTGTTTGGATCCTTGTATATTTTTCTAGTTAAATTTGGTTTGGAGATGAGCAACCCATCTCTTGGTTAGTTATGGAGGAGTTTGCTTATGGGAGATTTGTCACTAGGAGGATAATTGCTTGAAGAGACATTTGAAGACTTGTGGATCCCTTTAGTTCCTTTCGTTAGCCATTGTTTATTGTATTTATTGAAGTGGCATAGTGCCCAAATTGTAATAATAGATTATTGAGACTATGTGTGAGTTTTGTGATGTTTCATGTTGAAGAACTTGTTTAAAATTTATTTATTTGCATATGAGTTTTACGGGGGAGGGATGAAATGAATGGAAATCATTCGAAATTGAAATGTGTTTTAGATATGCATTTTAATGAGAAAATAATTTTGGATTTGTGTTTCATGATTATCATGATAAGATTAAGATGAGACTTATGTATTTTAAAGTGGAGTTAGTTATGGTTTATGGCTTAGCATTTGCATGTTTAGGTACTTGACTTAGTATGGTGGCATGCATGATGACATTTGGCATGTGGTTTTGCTCTTGAGTGATGAATAGGTGGTGAAGGGAAGATTCCCTAGGGTTTCTTGTTATGTATTGATTTGCAAGAAGCAAGAAGTAGAGGAGAGAAGAAAGAGAGAGAGAGAGATAGAGAGATGTGTGAGAATGCTTCTTAGAGAATGTTGATTGTAGGGTTAGAATTTTATTTGTTGATGTATCTGGTCCGTTTATGGATCTTGTGATGTATTTGGCTACTATAACAATGGTGGATTAATATAATGGTGTTTGTTCTGAATATCAAGTGCCCAATGGATCTAAATATATGTGTTCTTTATTATGTTTATGGTCTAGATAGATTCCTACATGTTGTTCTTGATGTTCATAGTCATAATATTGTTCATATGTGCATGGGTTTAGTTATTTATTCTTGTTATAAGATGTATGCATTTACTATTGTGCATTACTCTTGCCATTCATGGTAACATTCTTGAAAAATCTCACATAGAAGAGGGGCATGGGCCTTTGCACACCTGGTGGTGAGCTCCTAGTTTAGGTTGGGTGATATGTCGATGCACCTGGGAATTAAAGGGTTAGGAAAAGTGACTACATCTTGGTTCCATTTCGGGACCTCTTTTGAAGTTGTTGCAAGAATGGTGTGTAATGGTAGAACACTTGACCTTGGCCAACGTGGAGACTTGGCTTAAGAACATGGAGGATGAGTTTGCACAGAGATTCAACACTGGACTTGAGTTTGATGCACGTACATGGGTAGAGGAGCATTTGTATCATGAGCTCTATGAGACGTTATTTTGTTGTTTTCTAGTAGAACTGTATGAATGGTTGTCATCATGTATGCATCGAGGAAGAGTTGGTATTATCGACCTCGTGTTTGGACCCAAGAATATTATCAATGACTTCATGATGTTGATCTGATCTGGACTCATGTTGTTGATTGTTGGTGGAGTGGTGTGTTGACTAGCTACACGTTGGAGTACATGGTTTCTACTTATTCTTTCCTAGAGGTTGTTGAGTTGAGTTCTTGTGAGAACCGAGAGGATATTTTTCTTGTGTGCTTTACCATTAGCCATTAAGATCTTGATCATCACTTTGAGTTTAGAAGTGTTTCCTATGGCTAGCTAAACTCCCACTAGGTTGGGGTAAGCAGGTGTGGCAAGAAATGGTGGATCCTATGGTAGAAGTGAGAGAGAGGAAAGAGGTGGCTCAAGTATAATGAAGCGAGAGAGGAATTGGTGAAACAACATGAGATTATAGGAGTGATGGATGTATGGAGGGTAGACATTGCAAGGAAGGATTTGAGGTTCATAGAGGACGTGGAACCTGAGAAGTCTATGCTACCTCATCTTGGAAAAGCATGGAAGGAGAACCCCCTCGGCTTTTGATGAGAGCTTTTCAGATGAAGAAAGGAGATGGACCATAGGTGCACATTTGAACCCACCTGGTGACCTAACCCTTGCACTTAGTTTTCCAATTCTGAGACAAGTATTGCTTAGTTCGGTTTGGTGTTGGTGTTGGTAAGAAAAAACATCAGGTAGATATCATTTTTCATTAAATTCATCTATGGCACATAGACATTTCCTGTGTTTGGTGGTATTTCTATAGTGTGTCATTTGGACAAGGTGTGGGTGCATAGAATGTGGGTATCACGTCTGGAAGTAGTTCAACTTCACAGACTATTGGAGCTCATTTTAGCACAATGGTGGGAACATAGAGTAGCACTACTTCAGGCCATGTACCTACTATAGGAGGAGGATTTGGAGGATCTGGAGGATCAGGAGTTAGTGGAACTAGTGGATCTGGTGGTGGAGGAAACACATGAGGGAATCAAGGTTTGGATCTAGTGGGCAAGGACCACAACCCCATCAACAGGTATTTTATGAGATGTCTCTTCATTTACCTGATTATAAAGGTGTTGAGGATGTTGCAGAGCATGTACACAAGTGTGAATTTATGGCATGCTAAGGGGATCACTACCCCGAGAGGAAGGAAGGTGAGCTATTTTGTAACTATGTTGCAGGGGTGCATGCACATAGCTGGTACCAAAAGTATGACCCACATTAGATGGTGGTGGATTATAATGTTATGTGATGCCTTCTTGGTAGAATTTCATATTCCTAAATTTGAGAAAAAGAGCATCAATGTGCTCAAGGAGATTCAATAGGGTATGGTCAGAGAGTGTGTGGGAGTATGATGTGTGCTTTAAGACTCTCTTGTCAAAGTTATCTTATGATATCCATCCCTCTCAACATGCTCAGTGGTTTGTTGGAGGCTTGATAACACACCTTTAGATGAGCACTTTCACATAAGACTTTCATGGATCCACGTGAGGCCTTGGCTGCTCTGTGTGTTGAGGTCATTGAAAGTGTTGATACTAGGGTAAGTCCCTTTTTGGAGGCACAAATTACTTCCATGGAAAAAAGCAACTTGAAAAATTGTCTGTGAATTCAACACATGAGACTCACAATGGGAACTTTGGTGTATAAATTGTGAAGTAGAAGGACACACCAAGGATAGTTTCCCTCAAAATTGGTGTGTGTGCACCATGTCGTTAGATTGTGAAATATATCATGGGGATCATGATCCAAGTAGATGCCCATTAGTTACAACACACACTCCATAAGAATGTGTCTTGTTATTGTAAGATTTGTACATCTACTACTCATGATACTAAATATTTCGGTTGATAGACCAAGATTCATGATGTAATTGATATTGTGTGTGTCAGACCAACATTGTGAAATAGTTCTAAAAATGAGGGGCATCAACATGAAGGGCGTGAAGATGGTGGAGGAAGGGGAAGAATTTTTTGTGGAGGATTCAGAGGTCGTAGTGGTCGTGGTGGAAGGAGGAAGGAAGAAGTGACTTCCCCATGGGACTTGTTTCAATTGTGGATCTACGGATCACTACAAGTGCGAGTGCCCTAGATTTTTCTGCAATGCTCGTGGTGTGGAAAGAAACATAAGTATGAGGAGTGCCCTGATTTGTATGATCACATGAGCTAGAATCAGAAGAAGGAAAAGGGCACATGAATGGTTAGTGTAAAGCACATTGAGCCTATGTTCATGCCTAAGGTAGCACCTAATCATGAGTTAGAACATGTATTAGTAACTACACATGTTGAAGTTGCACACCAGAGAAGTACCAAAGTAGAGGCCTCTCATTACAAGGGAAGAAGTATTGCATGGAAAGTACCTGATCGACTTATTAGAAGGAGGTTTACTAGAGAGACTATGGAGGTTATTAGGAGTTTGCAAGGAGAGATTCAATGTTTGAAAGAATAGTCAGTCAAGAAGTTAGAACAAGGAAAAGAATGTTGAGATCCCTCATAAGGATGTTGATGATGTCAAAGAGGTATGTAAGATGATGTTGTGCTAAGAAAATATCATTCCCTGTTAGGAGAGTGGTTGAGAGGAAAGATACCATGTGCTAGAAGTGAGTGTGAGAGGTAGATCTTGCATGCTAATTTTCCCCCTCATAGTCTTGATTATGACAAGGAAATCACGTTGAATGTGGTAGTTGATGGATGGCTCTTGAGAAACATACTAATTGACACATGTGCAGAGGTTAATGTTCTTACTTTGGATGCATGGAATCAGATGGGGAGACCACCATTACAGCCATCTTCAAATGTGTTGTACATGGTGAATAGAACTAAAGCTATGCCCATCGGAGTTTTGAAGAATGCTTCCATAACCATTCAAGGGGCCAAGTTCACTTGGGGATTTTGAAGTCTTAGTGCTTGCCTTGAGGCAGATATAGTTTTCCAAAGCATTACTTGGATGCCCTTGGTGTTATGTGAATAATGTTGATTTTGCTTCAACAAGGGATACATCAGTTTTGAGAACAAGAAGGAGTGTGTAATTATTCCACTAACATATGGGAGGTCTACACCTTATGTAGAGCCTTTGGGTGAAGAGGACATGGATAAAATTTATGTGTGCACCATTAGAGACCCAAAGGTTATTGAACCATCGAGAGAAGGAGTCATTCAAGTGGGATGATGCTCAGTCCATGAGTGATATGACTAGCATTGCATGTGATAATTGGGTGCATGGGACTTATGAGTTGGTTGGGAGAGAATTGAAGGGCATTGTGACTTGTTGTCAAGGTGCATTTGGTTAGGCATCTAGAGAGGAAGAAAGTTACCAAGTTACACTGGAGAAGGTAACCCTGATGTTTTTACATGCTATGGAAGTCCAGTGGACCTGTGAAGTAGAATGGAGGAATATGCTTATTTATACCTTGTGGGAACCATGCATTGGTGGATGACTCATCGGGATAATCTTATAGAGTGGCGTGAAGTAAGAATCATGTTCTCTATTAGATTTCTCTAAACAATGCACCTTCAATATATGTGACTATCATGGGAAGGAATCCACCTCTTGTACCACATTTAGGAATGTGAGAAATCCTAGATGGAAGGCCTGGAAGCTTTACCCCCTCACTCTGGGTGCATAAGTTCTATTCCACCTTGTAAGGTTTGTGCATGTGCATGGTATGTCTATTTAGAGTTACATCATCAAAAAAGAAATTGGTAGAGTTGATGGTAGGTATTATTCATAGAATTTTGAGTATCTATCTTCTAAACCATAGTGAATGAAGCTTTACAGGTAGTCAAGTGCCTTACTCTGGGAGATAGTGCCAAAGATGAGGACCTCATCCTAGATTTTCTAGGGGAACCTGATTTGGAGGCACACTTTGAGGAAGAAGAAGAAACAGATGAAGTATAGTTTGAGTGCTGCCTCCTAGAAAAAGAGAAAGGAAAAATGGTGTACCTGATAGATGATGAGGAAGTAGAGAACCTAGATGTTGATCATACAGAGGGTACATGTGAAGTCTTGGATAGTGCAGATGAGAAGGCATGTGCTTACCATAAGCCTTTAAAAACAAAGAAGGTCAACATTGGCACAGAAAAAACCAAAAGAAGCAATCATTGGTGATTACTTGGATAGACCAAGAGGTTCAAAGATAATTGAGTTATTGCGTGACTTCCAGGATTTATTCCCATGTGGATACCATGAATTAAAAGGGTTCATCACTCATTGGGAGAGATGTGGATTAAGTTGAAGGAAGTGTGTGCCCGATTAGGAAGAGGCCTTATAAGATGAATCCTAATCTATGTGTGAAGGTGAAAGAAGAGATTGATAAAATGTTGGAATCTGGGATCATTGAGGCCATTGAAGAGTCTGAATGGGTTAGCCCAATGGTGATTAGTATCAAGAAGGATGGGAGGATAAGGATATGTGTGGACTATAGAGATTTGAATGTTGCATGTGTGATAGATCCTTTTCCAATGCCTTTTACTGAGGAAATCTTGGAGGGTGTAGTAGGGCATGTGAGATCTACTCTTTTATAGATGGATTCTCAAGGTATCACCAGGTAAGGATTGCGAAAAGGAAGACCAAGAGAAGACTACTTTCACCACTGAATGGGGAATTTTTTCTTACATGGTTATGCCCTTTGGACTTAAGAATGTGCTTGTTGTATTTTTTCATGCATTGTGGTGCAAGCATTTCAAGACTTTATTCATAAGTTTCTACAAGTCTACCTGGATGATTGGAATAGTGTATGGATTGGTGAAAGATCATTGTGACAACTTGAGATTGATGTTTGAGAGGTGTAGATAGTTAAGTATCTCTCTAAACATTAAGAAATGTGTCTTTGCTACTCCTTTTGGCACATTGCTAGGTCATATTATTTGTAAGGAAGGTTTATTGGTGGATCCTACCAAAGTTGTTGTTATTTTGGGTTTGGAGGAGCCTACCAATCAAAGCAAAAGTGTGCATGATTTTTGGGGCATATGGGTTACTACAAAAATTCATCAAAGGCTATGCCAGGATTTCCACACCTTTGGAAGAATTGTTGAGGCATAAAGGAAAATTTCACTGGGGTGAGGTGCAACAGGTGGCTTTTGATACATTGAAGGAGAAGCTTACTACTATGCCCATTTTATGCTTTCCCTCTTGGGAAAAGCCCTTTCATGTGCATGTATGATGTCAGGGGATGGAAATTGGAGTAGTTCTAGCACAACCTAGAGAAGGGATTGTTGATCACCCTTTATGTTTTGCAAGAAAAAAGTTAACTCCAGTTGAGAAAGAATTACACAACAACAGAGCACAAAGCGTTGTCTATGATTTATGTGCATTGCATAAGTTTAGGAAGTACTTGTTGGCTACTCCATTTATCTTTTACACAGATCACATGGCACTTAAGTATTTGGTAAACAAAGCCTATTTTTAAGGGCACATATGTCATTGGATCTTGTTATTTTAGGAGTTTGACTTTTTAGTCGTAGTAAAAAAGGAAAGAGAAATTTAGGACCTGACCATCTTTCAAGAATTACTTTGGGTGAGGACACGTAGAGCATTGAAGACACAATTTTGGATGCACATTTGTTCAGATTACAATGTGTGCATGCCCTTTGATTTGGAGGATATTGTTGTCTTTTTACGAACATGTGTGGCCTGATGGAATGAAGAGTATAGAAAGAAAACAACTTTCCATTTCACCATGCCTTATATGTTGATTGGTGGAGATCTATACAAACTTGGTTGGGATGAGATTTTGCATTGTGTGTACTTAGAACATGAGCGCATGGGTATTATGGAGGAAGCTCATGGAGGGATTTTTGGTGGACACTATGTAGGGTGAGCCACCATGCATGCAAGATTTTGATGGTTGGTTTGTGGTGGGAAACATTGTACAAGGATTTCCAAGAATATGCCAAGGGTTGTGATCATTTCCAAGTGCCTTGGGAAGCTTGGGCATAGAGATGAAATGTTGTTGAGGCCTATAGCAAGTGTGAAACCTTTTGAAAAATGGGAAATTGACTTGTGGGCCCTATTTCCCCACCGACATGCAAGACGGGTCACACTACATCATTACTTATATATATTATCTTACAAGGTGGGTGGAAGCAACACCTATGAAGGATTACATATGCATACTACTGCAGCAAGGTTCCTTTGGGAGAATATCATAAGTAGGTATGGATGTCCATTAAGTTTAACAAGTGATAGGGGTACTCATTTCTTGAATGAGACTGTTAGAATATTATTGGAAAATTTATGGTAGCACATCATAAGACTACACCCTATCACCCACAAGCTAATGGAACTACTGAAGCTTTCAACAAGATTTTGAGCCACACATTGACAAAGATATGTGATGTTGGAAGGAAGGATTGGGATGATAAAGTTTTTGTTGTACTTTGGTCATATAGAACAACCTACAAGAGACTGAACAAAGAAACACCCTTTTAGTTGGTGTTTGCAACAGAGGTTATTTTACCGGTTGAGTTTATGTTACCATCCCTATGTATTACATGTGTAGGAGGATTGGCTATGATGAAAGCACTTGAAGAGTGCATAGAAAAACTGATGTAGTTGGATGAGAGGCATGTTATAGCTTGATGGAGCTAGAAGATAGAGAAAGCAAGACAAAAGGCCTGACATGATCGACACATTAAGAACAAGAAGCTTGAAGTTGGGACAAATGGTTCTTTTGTATGACTCCAAGTTTTTGTGCCATCCTGGAAAGTTCCAAGTGCATTGGTTGGGACCATATGTTGTGACCTATATACTTGAATCAAGTGCTTTCTAGTTAGAAGATTTGGATGGACACATGGTTTCCTAGTTTCTTTAATGGGAGTAGGTTGAAGCCCTACTATAAATAAGTCTTCTTGGTGTTTGTAATAAGGCAATGTTTCCATTTAGCTTAGGTTTCCTTTAATGCATTTTCCTTTATATGTGTTTCCTTTCATCATGTTATGATTTTTATTTTTAGTCTATGTGTTGTGTTGTGCATTGTGCACTAGTAGCTAATTACATTTTAAGTGATTCCATGCGTAGAGGACCATGCATACATTTAGTGTGGGGTGGATTGAAGTATAATGTGGGAAATGGTTGGCACATTTCTAAGGGAGGTTGGATTAGTTGAAAAATCTTTTTGGGACATTGGCGTGGAGGTAGAAAAATGGTTTGTGTTATATGAAAGTGTGTTCTAAGGAAGGTTGAGATGATTGAAGACCACATAGGAGAGAAAAAACAAATCAAGTGTAATATGAGGTAGGGTGGCATGGGAAACTACTTAGTGGATAGTGTAGAGGTTAAGTACTTCAATGTAGTGAGGTGAAGGAAAGGAGGTGTGTAGTGAAGTGAAGTAGTGTTGGCATGCAGAAGGTTATGACTATAGCACGCATGTGAGGTGGGGTCATGGAAGTTTACTTAAGTGGAAAAAAAGTGCTTTGTTAAAAAGTAACATTAAGATGCATGGGTCAAAAAGGATGGTGAGGTCATGGAAAAGTATAAATAGGGGGTGAGGGTAGTCATTTTAACTACCTTCCTTGAAAATTTTTTGTTCTCCCAAGCTATTAAAGTGTGATGAGGGTGTGATAAAAAGAAAGTGAAGTACTTTTTATGAACCAGTGGTGATTTTTGCAAACTATGATGAGACCTTATGGAGTGGAAAGTGGAGTAGGAGTGAGGAGGCAGGGGGGTTGTGTAGGAGTGAAGCTATATCAACGTCGAGAGCTTAGAGCTTGGGAAGACAAGGAGAAGTTGAACACCTAGGGCATAAAGTGAAGGAATAAAAATGGCACCAAAGGAAGGCATGAACCAAGAGACCGGTGGTGGAGAAGGAGGAACCCATTGAGATATACTCAAAAATGTAGTACCCCTCGGGTGTAATCAAAGTAGAAAAGTGGAGTTCAAATTTATATAGGTGCAAGATTAGTGAGTTTAACCATAAGAAAAGAACATGAAAGTTGATGTGGGTGGATCTAGTCAAAGACATGTTCCAGGGTTAGATGAGCTTGGAAACCCTAAGGTTGATGACTGGTGCAACAAGAGTTGCATAAAACTAGAGTTTTTGTAGCTATGGGAGCTTCCCTTTTTTTGCTAAACCCACCCCCACTCTTCAGGTGGTTAATGTCATGGGTGCACATGAGGATTTTTTCTACTTTGCAGGGGAGAAGAATGAGGATTATGGGCTAGTTGATAAGGAGAGTGACATAGGCTTGTGAAAACATTGGTGAGGATATGGCACTTGACCTATGTGCCAATGTGAAAATTGAAGAATTGGAAAGTAGTTGAATTATGAGAAGGGAGGAAGGGCTCAGGTTATCTCAGATCTAGATGACCGACATTAAGGGTCATAACCTGACTTATCAGCTACAAATTGGGTGCATCAGAATGGTGGATGGATATAAATAAAAGATTCATGTACATTACGTATAGAGTATCAAAATGAGTGCACTATAACTTCATGCAATTCATTGTGAAGAGTATCATTGAGGAAGCATAGGTGTGAATGAAGTTGGAGAAAAGATCATGTGGGGGTCCATCCTACTATTAATCATATTTTGGGAAATTGGCATCCCCGATGGACTAGATGGGAACATGTGGGTTTACCCACCGTGCACTCATCTCCTATGGTGTAATTTTTTAATTTTTCACATTTGTGATGGCTCCATCATGAATACCTACAAGACCCGGATGAAAAAATGGTATGAGATACTGTGAGGCTTTTGAGAATGAGTGGTGTATCCCACATGAGTTTCTAGAAGTCGTAGGGGACCAAGTGAAGTTTTAGTTATGCAACACTTCAGCTTGAAAAATTTAAGATGGCCAATGGAGAAATGGGGCTGTGGTGCAAACTTCCATTTGCATTCACTACTAAATATATGAAGTGTGCCATCAATCGGTTGAAGGATGCATGAAAAGCTGACCTTTGATGTTGAAAAAGTGGACTATGATGTTCACACTCTTTGTGTGACCTACAAGTATGATACGAGGCCAAGTGTATGTCAAAGTCTTGGAGAAAGACTTCCTAGATCTACAGCCACAGATCAATGTCACCATCAAGGGCTTCATCCACCAGGAGTGTTCATATAATTGCACCCTAAGACACAAGGAGGAGTTGAAGTGGAGGTTATAGACTCCACCTTTCCAAATCCAAGAGAGGTGTTGATCCCCCTATGAAAGTGGTCTAGAAGAAGAAGAAGGAGAGGAGGAAGAAGAAGAAAGTGAAGGGAAATTGGACACTTCTAGAAAAAAGAAGAATATATATACGCGTCGAAGGTAGTAAGGGGGGTAGGTACATCACAACAAGGCAGTGCGAGGCTTCACAACAGAGTGTGAAGAAGTTAAGCAAGCTGAGGAAGGAAGAAGAATGGAGAAGAAAAAAGTCTAAGGTACATGATGTCTCTAGTTTTGTGATAGAGATAGGCTCGGAAGAAGATCACACCACATTTAGAGAAGAACTCAAGGTAGAGCTCGAGGAGGAGGAAGAGAAGAGAAGGGCTGAGGGTGGAGGCCAAGGTAAAAGGTGAGTTGATGTGCGCAAAGGTAAAGATGCCTACTATGGAGGGACCTGTGAAGAGTCATGTGAAAAAGTTCACCTACCCAACCCACCAAACTAGAAGAGAAGGATAAGGGAGACTCCTTTGTTATTAAGGAGGATAAGGGGTTTGTTACAGGTATAAGCACCCCATGGAAGCAATGCTCTAAGCACAAGGTAGAGAGGAAGAAGTGGATGCCTAGGTCCCCTCATATGGACTTCGTGGATGATCCCATGAAGGTGTTGTGCACATGCATGGTTCCAGAGAGCACCCTTTCCCTAGAGAAGTTACATGTTTGGGATATCTTAGACCAAGATGGGGGTGTAACGAGGACCAAGAAGATGATAAGTTGGAATCTGCATTGTCATGAGGAGCCCGAGTTTGAGGTCAATGATCATGCGATCGAGACCATCCATTTGAAGAAAAAGAAAGGGGTGACTTATAAAGTGGTGGATCCAAGCCACCTTATAGATGAGAAGGCATGCAACATGCTGTAAAAGATGTCCTCAGAAGTCATAAGATGGAGCTTGGATGTAGGGGAAACTATTGAACCTTGGTCACAGATCAAGAAAGGGAAGGAAAAGGAGATAGAAATATTGTGCAATGGTTTGAAAGGGTGAACAGTGTAGAGACAAAGGAAGCATATGATCGAGTTGGCACCTTGGTTAAAAAGGTCTTGGGACAATGTCCGACACTTGGTGAGCCAAGCCAGAGACAGATTATAATGATGAAATGGAGTATTTGGAAGACTTAGTGGGGATGTTGTTGGTCAACATCAAGGATGGCATGGGACCCACAATAGAGGAGCTCAAAGGAGAAGGAAAACAACAAGATTTTTTTGAGGCCCATGGATTACTGAGTTGGAGGACTTGCTCACCCAACTCAAGGAGGAAAACATATTGGTAGATAGGGGCTTCAACAATTTTTAGAAATGTGAGCCCATTATTGATGCATGCGTGTAATAGATGAAGAGGTCACCCTCAAGGCCTTATAGGAGAAGGTCCTGATGAATAAGATTGAGCATGCCTAGTTGATAATCGACACCACAATGTAGAAGGATAAGATCAAAACCAAGTGTGAGAAGATGGAATTTTGGATTGGTGAACTTCGAGATTCCATCACAAAACATATGGATGAGTTTGAAGGAGTTTGTGTGGAGACTGGTGGTGGTCATAGAGGAGCTCAAGGGGAAATTTGAAGAGATTACACCAAACCAAGTACCCAAGCATAGTGGAGGAGTGCCGGGAAAAATCAATGGCTGAACTGGAGGCATGGAAGAAATTAAAGGGGAGATAGATGTGGAGTTCCTGAACTCCTCTAGTTAACCATTTAGATTGTTGCAACATACAACATTTTTTCCTTAGCCATTTTTGGATCAATGGATTTTTTTGAAGAGCGTGAAGAATTTCATGGGATGGAAATCAAACTAGTGTGGGGTAATGTTGAGCCCCTATAAGACTACTAAGTACCCGAGGGTGAAGGGTTTTTTTGTGCATGCGCCAAGCAAGGTGCAAAGGCTCATGTGGAAGTAGCTTTCAGAAAGCGTGCAAAGGTTCACGCCTAGGAAGAACAAGGCTCTGGGACTTAGCCATATTTTGGACCATGGTTAGAGTTGTAATGAGGAACACGTGGAGATGTGGCTAGAGCTTGGTTATGGATAAGGCTAAACATGGAGACTTGCAGCCCAAGGAAAGCATGTTTTAGGATATGATTATCATGATAAGATTAAGAGTTGTAAAGTGGAGTTAGTTATGGTTTAGCTGGCATTTGCATGTTTAGGGTACTTGAGTATGGTGGGGCATGATGACATTTGGCATGCGGTTTTCTCTTGAGTGATGAATAGGTGGTGGAGGGAAGATTCCCTAGTTCTCTTGTTATGTATTGATTTTGCATGACAAAGAAAGAAGAGAGAGAGAGAGAGAGAGAGAGAGAGAGAGATGCATGAGAATGCTTCTTGAGTAGAATGATTGTAGGGTTAGAATGTTATTTTATTGATGTATCTGGTCCATTTATGGATCTTGTGATGTATTTGGCTACTATAACAATGGTGGATTAATATAATGGTGTTTTTTTGAATATCAGTGCCCAATGGATCTAAATATTTGTGTTCTTTATTATGTTTATGGTCTAGATCTGATTCCTACACATGTTCTTGATGTTCATAGTCATAATATTCATCTGTGCATGGGTTTAGTTCTTTATTCTTGTTATAAGATGTAATATTCTACTCCATGATCTCAATGACTAGGAAGCTCTTAAAGATGAGATAAAGAGGTATATATGGAAAAATTAGCTGGTCTCGGAGAGGATAATTGCAAGGAGATTGGGAGGAGAGCTACGAGGAGTTCCACGTGGATCTCGATGATAAGAACTCTAAGGAGCTCACAAGGAGAGTTGTGAGGACGTCGAGCTGATCATGATGAGGACATATATGAGGATCTACATAGGAGTTTGGTGAGGAGATATGCAAGGATATTCGTAAGGATCTCGATGAGGATCTCAACGAGGAGATTTGTAAGGATCTTGACAACAAGCTTGTTGAAGAAAGGAATGGATTTCGCCAATGAGATCAGTAAATGGATTAGAGAGGAACATTATAAAGAGCTCGTAAATAATATAATTAGTGAAGGGAAGGAAGGGAGGTTAATTTTGATCTCAACAAGGAGGAGGACATGTTTGTCAAGGTGAGTTGGCATAAAATCTTGATAAGCTCGGTTGAGAGCTTGATGAGCTTTATGGACCATGTTATGTGTTAAGGAGCTCATGAAGATAGCTTGATGTTTGAGCTAGCTAGAAACAAGCTTTGTAAGCTCAAATGGCATAGGGTGGAGGGTGAGTTGGTAGGGGGAGCTTGGTAAAATTGTCTAGATGTCTTAGGTGTGATTTTGGGAATATTGACGAGTTCGGGTGAGAGTTTAACGATCCAAACAAGGGGCTCGTGGAGCTCGAATTGGCTAAAATGATTTTTTTAGAGAAGTCAATTGGTCTAGAAGTTTCTAGGAACGACCCTTGTGGACCTCCTTTGGGTTTTTAGTGGGGCTTCATGATGTATTTTGTGTATAGGGCATGGGGAGGATTTATATGTGGTGTTTAAAAGTCAAGTTAGGTGAGTTGAGAGGGACCTTCGAGAGGTTATGAGGCAAGACATTGATGCTACGAGACAATTAAGTTTTGAGATAACCTACATAGAGATTCTACGGGAAGTTGTGTGAGTAGTTGTGCATAAACGTGATCAAGGCAATGTTTATATGGGAAGGCCATAGTTTAGGTGGAGTCCTTGTGAATCTAGTGTTGAAATCCATTGTTAAGAAATTTGTAAACCTAGAGAACTTCAATGGAAACAAAAATTTACTCAATACAATTGAAATTTAGAGCTAATCACACCTCTTCGAGGAAATTGAAACTAAACCAAGACATTTATTACTTGTATTATGTTTTTGGCTTGCATGTGTTTGGCTATAAACCATTAAAACAATAGTTTTTAATCCCTTTTGACTTGAGTTTTTAAGGCGTAAAACTTAGTATCAGATCCAAGTTTCAATGCGAGATCTATGTGTCCATCATGTAGTCTTTTTATGATGATGAGTATTTGAGATGATTTTGGATCTATCATGTCATTTAGGTATTTCTTATTACTTGAATAAGGCCAAGATGCAATCAAACAAGGTTTTCTCTTAGTTGAATCTCGATTTTAATTTCTTATATTTGAAATGGATTCTCAAACTATCCTCTCAAAGATTAGGAAAATATAGAATTTTCACCACCTAATAATATTCTTCACATGTTATTTTGGGAACACAAAAACTGGTCAATGAATTAAATGGTGGTTTTGTTTGGTGAATCAAACAATCAAGACTAATCAAGTTGATCTTGTAATTGTTACTAAGATACAATATCTTCTAATTTGTCATTGTATAAACATTTACTCTCTTATAAAAGATGACTATTAACATTAAGAGGAGTTTGGGTTTTGTATTACTAGTCCCTTATATTGGTTATGATAGTATATATTCCAACTACATATGGACATTTGATGTTTAATTATTATGAATGATTGTCTTATAAATGTATGTTCTTGGGCATTGTTACTAGAAATAATTAATAAAATAATAAAGGAATGTTTTTAGGTCATGGTTTAAATAATAGTAAAAGTATCTTGAATACACTTGTTGTTGAGAGATATCAATCTCTGTGGCTCTTATCTTGTATTTTTTTTTCATACCACAATTATTAATAACTTCATTACCACTTTCAAAAATGTCCCACCAAATGATGACGCATGGTGTCAATCTAGCTAAACTAATCGTGCAAGTTTAAAAAATGTTTTTTCGAAAAAGAATGGGTCAAAACTCCACCACATGGCCAAGATATTGCGATTTTTCGATTCATTTCTCTAAGAAAAGGTAAAAAATTCTTAATGAATGTCAAATGGACTATAAATTTAATGTTAGAATTAAAAATGAACAAATCATGAACATTACATCCACCACCACCCCACGACTGCCATTGTAAAATGTCTCTCAATGTAATTAGACACGATTTTGTTTATGATACTTCCTTTATGAAACTTCTAAGGGAATCATTTCAATTTAATTTGCATTAAATGAACAACTCACAAATATTAAACCCATGACCACCCTTTGAATGTGATTGTATAACACCTCTCAACTTTATTAGACACCATTTTTGTTTATTGAACTTCCAAAGGAATTGTTTTTCATTTACCTTGTATTAATTAATGAAGTATGCAAACCTACCAGTCTCCATATTTTTTTGATTGAAAAGAGTATCTTTATTAATAATAACAAAAAAATACAATGCTAGTCATACAACAAAATGGGTGGCATGGAATCACATCACAAAATGTAAAAACACATTGAGCAACAATGGTGCCTCGAGAATTAAAAAAACAATAAAAGAATTTTAAAAATAGGAAAAAAAGGTCATTAAGAGGCAAAAAACTTAAAGCTACCTTTTTCCTTAATTCCTTTTCACCTCATCCCATCTCAAAGAAACTACGAAAAAAATCATTTGAAGGTTATGAGTTATAGATCGTTCCTTGTTAGACTCAAAATTCTCTTACCCATGGGTTCTCTTTAGTGCCCCTATTGGAGCTTCAATTACAACTAGCTTTTGCGAGGTGAGATCCCCCTAATTCATTACTTCATCTAGTATCTTTGGTGCTTGTATTAAAATATCACATTAATTTTGTGCCTTTATATTTTTATTTCTACACCTTGAAGCATGAAAAGATTCCATGTTTTTTTTTTTCATTTTTAGTTATCAAAACACGAGGATCAAAGGGATGCTAGATTTTGGATTTGAAAGGTTGCTCCTTTTCAATTTAGGATAACCTCTTGCTTTAGGACATGAATCTTGAAGATGTCATATTTGGTGATAATCTGACACCTAAACATTATATTTTCTTAATCTAAGATTTGAATCCATTCAAAATTACCATGTTTTACAAACATTTTGTTATAAGAGATTTACTAAGGTCAATCTCCACACAAATGCAAGCATAGGTGAAGATACATTACTTAGACGACTTGTGATCGACTTTAGGAACCCGCCCTATGTATTTTTATATTTTTAAGAACCAAATGAAGCCAAAATGGAAGGGACAAATTTAGGATTCATACCCAAACCAATATTTTGTATAATACCATAGTGGAGGGTCGAAATTCAGAAACCATGGTGTAAAGAAGAACCTCTCTCTTTCCAAAACCAAGGTCCCTCATCAATTTTTTTGGTTGTCCTCATGTAAATGAAACTAAACTAAAAAGAAACCTTTGGAGTACAAAAAAACATCACAATTTTTGTCCGATTCTGAAAAAAATCCATTGAGTACAATTATATTGACCTTGGCTAAAATCCATTAACTTGATATGTTATAACCATAGAGCTAAACAATGGGGATAATTCATTTATCTTCATATGTTTGACCTCTAGAGTAGGCACGTGGTCCAATTTCTCCATAATGTTGAGTTTGACATGATAGGGGCTGAAATATTGAAGGATATATGTGGGATCAAGTTGCATCCTTATACAAAACTAGTTTCAATGAAGAAAGCACCCCTAAATCCATTGATCATCTATGCAAATGCAACACTAAGAAGAGAGTGGAATCCTTCAGAGATATTGTAATCAAACAACTAGGAATAATCCTTTAGCTATTTACCCTCACATAAAAGATGTTCTTTGAGAAAAGGGTATCCCATGGATTTCTTCTTGGTTGCATTTGAGGTTTGCCATGAGATCAAAATATTTTACCCACAAAAAAATCAACTTTACAACAAGAGATTTGACTGTGATCGAAATCTAGAAATGCCATTATCGGGTTTGTGAAAAATAATAAGAGCTAACACCCTCGAAATAATCTTGTGGTGGCATTTGAATCTACTCCTTCGCACATATGACCATCCATGTTGTTACACCCATTTTCTTGCGACATTGTTGGGCTATAGTTAAGCTAATTATAGGGACTCAACAATGTTTTGGTAATCATGATTGTTTTAGCACAAGGTGCCTAACTTCTTATAACCTGGAAAATTTACTTGGTGATGTAAAGATTCAATGATATTATTACAATTAATATATATACATTTATAGGTTTCATTGTGCTTAAAATAAACTTGAAAGTGGCGTCATTTGTGAATACAATAATGAACTTGACAATCAAAACTAAGATCCAAACGATGGGTCAACTTAGAAGGTTATAAATGAATTTTGAAACTATTAATAATTAGATGATGCATGCGTTAGTAGACCTTGGAAATGGAAATAATAGGAATGTAAACATGAATTAGATTGGTCGTCATTATAATGTTAGAATATGGTAAATCATGGAGATAAGAGATTTTTGAAAAGTAAATTTTGGAAATTTATTGGAAAAATTAAATTGTTTGAGTTTGGTGTATTTGTGTGTGTTTCAAATTGATTTTTAAAGGGTGGAAGACAAAATAATAAACATGTGTATAAATAATGCAATTTGAATTAGTCTATATGAGAAGCTTTACTAGTACTATTGGAATAAATAGCCATAAAAATTACATAAAGAATTGAATTGGATGTTTGATGATTTTGAGAGATTGATTTTATATAATATATATATATATATATAATGAGTATATGTAAATTGTATGATTGATATATACATGGTGTGTAAATTGTTGATTGCATAGCAATTACGATTAATTTGCATATCATTTCGAAAGGTATGATTGTGTTGAGTGTGCGAGATGGTGAACAGGTTCCTCGATGCTACACAGAAGAAATAAAAACTAAATACACCAAAGAGGATGGAGGGGGACTAACTCCCACGAATCTTCTTAGCCAACACAAGTCACCCGAGACTTGGATTTAGAGGGTTGGGACTATGTATATGGTGACAAGTGCTTAATTTAATTATTTTCTTTACCTTGTCTTATTGTTTGAAACCTTTATGAGACCCTTAGCTAAATTATTTATTTTAATTAATCAATTTTTTGAAGTAAATTTTGGTATTTGTTTATGGGGGAAATTTATTTACTATTTTTGGTTGATTTTGTCTTGTTGGGGTGGGTGAAAGCTTTCCATTTTAGGTAAATTTCGGATTTCTCCTTTGAGGCCATTTTTGAGTGGAGTGTGAGACAAGTAAACCTTGTCCCACACTCCCAAAACTCTTCCATACACCTACCCATGGGGTAGGTGTACTTTTTTAAGAGTTTTAGGCCATTTTGGGGCTCATAAAGACCCCATAATGAACCTTGGGAAACTTTCCATCTACCTCATATTTATTTTGATGTAAGTTGCTTATGGGAATGACTTGTGATGTGAATCTTTATTTATTTTGAGTTGTTTAAATTTTGACCATTTTACTTTTCCCATGTATTTTCTTGTAAGTGCATTTATGTGAAGTGGTTGATTTTGGATTTTGATCTTGATTTGGCCCATGTGGGCATGGGTTTGAATTAATGAATTTTTGGGGATTTGGCTTTGTCTTGGGAACTTAGGATGTTTCCACTTGGCACCATCCTAAGGGGGTACTCCTTGGGTATTTTTCTATTTAAGGGAACTTGTTTTGCTCATTTGGGGGAGCCTTGGTCTTAGTTATATGTTGTTGAATTGGTTTGGAGTGCTTGAAGTCTTGGTATTGGAAAATAGGACAAGAAAAGTAAGAGGTTGGTACCTTTCCTTGTAAATTTCTTGCAATTGTTGGTTTAATTTTGCATCCTTTGATGGAATGTATGTGTTTTTGTGCTCATTTGAGTTGTATGAAGTTTTCCTTTATGTTGTCTACTTGATTTGCACCCATTATGGGGCTATCAAGCATATTGTGTATATGGGGGAAGGTAGAGCCATTAAAGAGGTATAAGTAGATGTTAAAACCGAAGTAAACTTGTTAATATTTAATGGAGGAACCAAAGGGACTTGGACTTTGTTGTAGTGGAGGGATAAGCGGGTTTTAGAATAAACCAAGTGGAGGGATAAGTGTGAATGCATTTTTATTTTATTACTTGGAGGAACCAAGAACTCATGCCCAACCCCTTAGTGGAGCGATAAGTGGTTTGGAATGCATCTAGTTCCCTTTTGCAAGCTAACAAAAGCTTGATAGTGAATACTTTGTTTGAAATGTATCTCTCTTGCTCTCTTAAGTCTTCTTGTACATACACTTGTTTGATTTTCTTGGAATGCATGTGTGTTGGGAATTTTGGGAAAATTTAGTGATCCAAGTTTTGGTGTTGGATTTGGAGAATTTTTGTGAGTTAGGGGTTTCATGGGGAAATGGGATGAGACTTTCCCCATTGCATGGCTAGGAGGTGAATGTTGCCTCCACCTTCTTTTTGGGTGTGTATGGATGTGAAGTTGGATAGTGGAAGTAAGGGTGGAAAATAACTATCTTGTTGTACTTTGTTGTGTAAAACCCATCTTGTTTTGGGGAGAAAGTTGTAATCGTATGATGTTATTAAGTGTATTCACGATTATTTTATTGTGCTTCCATTGCAAGAAAAATATTGAGAATGTAATGATTTTGAGAAATAAAATTTGTAATAGGACCCATCTTGCTTACAAGGAATAAGAAAGTCTATGTTTTGGGAATTGGTATGAAAATCGAATAAAATCATGAGATTTACTATCTCTTTATCCCCTTCTTTCTCTCTAATTATTTGTATTGTGGGCTTACCTTATGAAAAAGGATGGCCGTCATCATTATATTGTGAAATGGAGTAGTTTAGAGGATGCTTTATATTTGCATGAACTTAGGCAAGGGTGTGAGAAGGAAAGAAAAAAATAATAATAATAGTTATTAGAACAAGAAAATATGCTTGATAAATTAAATGTGTTATGTGCTAGTATCTCTCGTTCAATTAGTAAATATTTGGACATTATGTCTCCCCACTTGGTTGATAAATTTGGTGTTGAAAAAAATCATGTATCTATCATTCAATTAATTTTTTAGTTGTGAAATAAAAGTTTGGCTAATAACCAAGGTGGTGTCTAGTTAACATGGAAATTTTATTGAGTTTAATGGAAGATGCTATTTCTAATCCATAGGTATAATAGGTATAATGGTTAAAAATACATCAAGAGTTCTATTTTGGCATACACTTTTTAAGTAGAAATTATACTAATTAACATACCTATGTTAGAATAAGAATTGTAGTATTAATATAAATACTATTGTAATATTCTCTTACCAAAAATAGATCTAGTTATAAACTATATCTATATTAAGGGTTGGATATTAGACACATGTGTTAACTAGAATAACGAGATAGAAAAAAATCAAACTCATTATACACACACACACATTATATGAAATAGAACAAAAATTATATATATATCCTTATTCAAAAAAATATCTATATGCAATAGATATAAAATTTATTAAAGGGATTATATATATATATATATATATATATATATATATATATATATATATATATATATATAGGGTGGGAGGGGCCACGACTGCCTTGAGTCATGGCCCCCTACTCTCCATATGGGCTGTGGGGATAGAAAAGATGTTCCTGCATCCTTTCCCATTAATGTTGTTGTCCATGGCCATGCCGTCTCGCCACACGACCCTATCTCTGCCCTTCTCCCCTTGCAGGGCCCTTGCACACCATGGTCGACTATGTAATACACAACCGACCCTCTATTCGACTTCCTTAGGCCTTGCTCCAAGAACACGCGTGTGCACACATATACATATATAACTATATGGCATATTTAATTACATATACCCTTGTATATGTGAATATATACCTGTCATCCACTTGCTTGAAGCTTATCTCATATACTTGCAACAACAAAAAAGAAAGAGAAAATACAAATAGAAAAGAAGAGAGGTAAAATGAAATGAGGGAGATAGAGGAAAGTAAATTTTCTTGAGGTGGATTAGGGTTCCTAAATGACCTCGATCTAAGGGAGAGTGTTTTCCCAATTTAAGGACTCATATTATACCCTCCTCTCCACTTGGGGTCAAGTTGACCAAGTTTAAAAATAGGTGTCATCCATACTTATTAACATAATGTTTTTAATTACTATAAGGAATTTGGGCTCTAATATAAAAAGAGTTCGATATAGTATAAGTTTTATCATTTTATAACTTAGGGTTGTGATTATTAGGATTCTAGATGTTAATTTATAATGTGGGTTACCTCATTAATTATAATATAATATCCAAGTTTTGAGAGCTATATAGGAATAATAGTCCTTTTGAACTTAGTCAATCATTTAAACCCTTCAATTTTAATTGAATAATGGGGAAAGTATATCGGTAGATATAACGGTTAGATTAATTGTAAAGTCGATTTAAGAAACTAAAATATTGTGAGACAATGGTCTGAATGTTAGGGGTATCATGCACTTAAGTAAGATTTATTATAACTTATTCCTTAAATAGGAGTGTAATTATATTTATACAGTGAATATAAATATTAATGTAGTAACTTCTTTGTGCCTTAGAGGCTACCTTGTGGAACCGAAACATCCACACGGTTGTTGGCTTCGCCAATTTAACCATCGATTACCTTGACACTATTGCATCGTGCGTTGAGTTGAGCTAGACGAGTTTTCATCCACATAAAAATGTGTCAAGATTTCATATGATGTAATCTTGTTTCCAATTCTCTCTAATTATTTCTAAAAAGGATAAAAAAGTATTCCATAACTTTTACCTCTAAACTTAGTTATTTTTGTGTATGAGTGTTTAAGTGCACAAAACAAAGTAAAAAGTAGGCGCACGAAGCTAGTGCACATGTAGTACATGGTGATACAAAATTAGATGGATGTACGGAGAATTTTGAAGGAATAGAGTGTGAAGAAGCTCTAATTATAAGGAAAGTATTTTTGAATCTTTGCGTAAAGGGAGGTTGAGCACTGGTTAAAGGAAAAAATTGTTCTTAACCATATTCAAGTTAGGAGGTATGTTTTGCAAAGTGATTGTTGAAAGTGGTAGCACAAACAACCTAGTTCCCTTCTAGATGGTTGAAAAGTTTGGGATGAAGAAGATTGCACATCTCAACCTATACAAAGCGTCATGGTTGAAGGCCATCGAGGTCTTAATGAATGAGAAAAGTCTTGTCAAGTTCCGAGATAGGCAACTATCGAGATGAAGTTTTTATGCGATGAAATGCCGATGGATGATTTCCATTTATTATTAGGGAGGCCTTAGAAGGTTGTTCGTGAATGGTGTGCAAACATTATTTTCATTAAAAACAATGCCCGAGAAAGTTTAATTTGCCACCCTTGAATGATAAGGATGAAGGTTAAGTACATAGTGGGTTTTGCGCGAGGGTGTTGGTTTTATTACGGAAATAATCCCTACAAGATGTTGAGGAGGAGAGAGCATGTTATACGCTTGTGCCAAAGGAAGTGCACAAATATTACGTAAAAGAGGAATAAAATCCCATAAAAGTGTGTGAAATGTTGAATGATTTTACATGCATGGTGACAAAGGGCTTGTCGTAAGGATTACCGCTAGTACACAATATCGGTCACTAGATTGAATTAATACTAAGATAAGGTTTTCCAAACAAGGAACCATATCGAGATGGCTCCAAAGGAGAATGTGGAGGTAAGATGCCAAGTGCAAGAGTGTTTATATATAATATGAGGCATAGAAATTTTGAGCTTGTGTACAATACCCGCAATACTAGCATTGAAGAAAGGAGGAGAATGGTGAATGTGCGTGGATTTAAGGGACATCAAAAGATCATGATCAAGTATATATTTCCATTCTTTGAGAATGGATAATTGATGTATTTCCTTAGTGCCGTGTGATATTTTTCCATGATTGATCAATAGATTGGTTATCATCATCTTCACATAAGAGAAGGAGATGAGTGGAAGATGACGTTTAAAATAAAGGAAGGCTTGTATAAATGGTTGGTAATGCCATCTAGGTAGAAAAATGCCCCAAAAAAATTTATGAGGTTGATGAATGAAGTGTTAAAGCCATTCCTTGGGAAATTTGTGATTGTATATCTGGATGACATACTAATGTTTAGTAGAACATATGAAGATCACATAGACCACTTCCGCAAAGTTATGAAGTGCTTGCAAGAGGAGAAATTGTTGGTGAATATAAAGAAGTGTATATTTATGCACAACGAGTTAGCATACTTGGGCTTCGTAATATCCCGAGAAGGATTAAAAATGGGCCCAAAAAGGTGTGTGCAATAATATAGAGGTCGTCACCAAAGAATGTGATTGAGGAGTGAATTTTTCATGGGTTTGAAAGCTTCTATAGGAATTTTGTTATAAATTTTATTGGTGTGCGCAAAATGATCACGAGAGACAATGAAGGAGATCACAAAGAATTTGGGTGGAAAAAAGAAGAGAAAAACTTATGAGAATTGAAGTAGTTGATTACAACACGATTGGTGCTAGCATTTCAAGCTTTAAAAATTATTTCAAGTGGATTACAATGCAAGTGGAGAAGCCATAGGCACATTTTTAAGTCGGGAAGGAGATCTATAGCCTACTTCGGTGAGAATTTGAAAAATGCCAAGAGGATATATTTGGTCTACGACCAAGAGATTTATGCTATTGAACAATCATTAAAGAAGTGAAGGAATTACTTGTTTCCAAGTGAATTTGTTTTATACATAGATCATCGGTGTTGTAGTTCATTAGTAGTCAAGTGAATCTAAACTAGAGGCATATGAAATGGGAAGAGTTTCTACAAAGTTATTCTTTTGTGTTGAAGCATAGAAGTGGGAAGTCCAAAAACGTTGGGGATGCCTTGAGCATACAAGTGTTATTTTTTGAATAAAATGTGCACTGAAGTCATAGGTTTGAACACCCTTAAGGAACTATATGCACAAGATGAGGATTTCAAAGAAGTAATGGAAGCATGCGTGGAATTGACATGTTAAAATATAACACCATGGTTATATTATTTCATGTTAGAGTGAATGTTGTTTAGAGGAACATAATTGTGTATACCTAAAGGATAAATGCATGAGAAATTAATTATGTAAAAGCATCTTTGGAGGCTTAGGATGTCACTTTGGAGGTGACAAAACTTTAGCATGATTGGAGGAGTGTTATTGTTTTCTAGGGATGTGCATAGATGTGTGCAAGTATGTGAGAAGGTGTAAAATTTTCTAGTTATCCAAAGGGTGGAAAAAAGGGATTTTATCATCCTTTTCTAGTACTAAGGAGGCCATGGGAGAATATTAGCATGGATTTTGTGTTAGGATTACTCGAGAATGCAAAGAAGAAATGAATCCATATTTGCGGTGGTCACAATATTCTCAAATATGTCACATTTCATTGCATGCAAGAAAAATAATGATGCAACGGGGATAGAAAAATATTCTTCAAAGAGGTAGTGCGGTTTCACAAATTTCCTCTTAGAATAGTACCTGACATGGTTATATAGTTATTATGTCATTTATGGAGGACCTTGTGGAAGAATATGGGAATATGGCTGAATATTATTTCAATGTATCATCTATATAAGATGAAAAAATTGAAGTGGTGAACAAGAGTTTAGGCAATTTATCACCTAGATTGATTGGAGACAAGCCAAAATAATAGGGCATGGTGTTAATGCAAGCTGAATTTACCTCCAACAACTCAATCAATAGAAGCATAGGAAGACTCCATTATATATTGTTTATGGGATAATTCTAAGAGGAGTCATTGAATTACAAGAGGAAATTTATAATCACTAGCGTTAAAGGCATACGACTATGCAAAGTATTTACATAGGTTAAATGAGGAGGTACATGAAAAATTAGAGCATAGTAACAACCTATAAAGAGCGCACATATGAGAGATGAAGAACTAAATAATTTAAGGTTGGAGACCAAGTATTGGTGCATTTACACAAGGAAATATTTCAAATGGGTATGTATAATAAGCTTAAGTTGTATAAGATTGGACCATGCAACGTTGTGTAAGATGGTCCCAAATACATATAAGATCAAATTTTTATATGAGTTGGATATCTCTCTGATATTCAATATTGCTGAATTTTATGAATACCATGAAGGGGAAAGTAGTGCACAAGAAGAAAAAGATGAGTGCACAACATGTTTAGATGATAACATGCAAGAAACGTAAGGAACACTTGATTGGAGAAAATAGATACTAAGGAAGGAAAATGAATAGATTGAGGACATATTGGACTTAAGAATGATTAATAAGAGACGTGAAATAAATACATGGAGTACTTAGCAAAGTGGAAGAATTGCAAACAAGAAGATACGAAATGGATAAGTTCAAAGGAACTTGGTCAGCTTGGCCATATGCTTGAGGACTTTAACTTGTGAGATGGAGCTCACTTTTTTAACTTGGGGTGTTTGATGCATGAAAATCATAGGAAAATTATATAGGTCTTCATATCCTTAGTAATTGTGGCTAAGTATTGGTGTGCTCAATGTTAGAAAAGAGTAGACAATGCAAAGGAGGCACAACAAAAGTTTTGGTGATTTGCACAAAATGTGTGATTTTTTTCACAATGGTTCATAGTGAAAATTGTGCTAAAGAAATTGGTGTGTAATTGGATTGCAAATAAGGGTGCACAAAAATGTGTGTAGTGTTTTTTCAAAGGTTAGGCACATAGGAATTTTGGAAGGATACAAAGGTGGTGTGCAAGGATTATGCGCAGTAGACACATGACACTAAGAGATAAGACCAAAAAGCAAAAAGGAGTAGGTGAGAATTAATGATTAGGACACATGTCAAGGAGACAAACCGTTGACTAAGAAGATGACATGGATTCTTCGGAAAAATATCTCAACTACTGGACATGGTAGTTCGATGCCCTTAATGATAAAAATTGAATTTGAACTCGAGAGTGTTGGGGAGAAGTCTTTGAAAATAAAATTGAGATGAGGAAAGAACAGTTAATGTGCACATACAAAAGAAAGACTAACATTCCATTTGAAGTTGTTAAAAGTAGATGAAGTGATGAGAAGTTGTTGAAGATAACTAAGGAGTGAGCCATAGAAATCCTAGAGGATTCTTTAGCGCAACCAATGGATATTTTGAGCGAGTCCCACCAAGATGTATGATGGTTTGCATAACATGTATGAAATTTCATACATCCAATATGTTGTCGTGTATGTTGGATAGCCACCTCCTAATAAAGGCCTACTACTTTCCATATTCAAACCTATATTTCCATATGCTTTTGTCATTACACCGGAGGTGTTTGCTTTATAGTGAATGCGGGGTAGCGCAACTATAGCTCTTCATCAACAATATAATGACCCAACATTTCTTATTGCATGCAACCATCGAGATCAAGTGATCAAATTTGAAGGGATCCCCATATTTTAATTTGATGGGCTAGGTTAAGCTTTACCTTTTGTAAATGACAGATTAAACAACACATTACCCTTCAATAGAAAAATGAAAATGTTAATTTCCTTTCAATATATCTTATTAATTTAAATAAAATAAATATGAAAAAGTCAAAATTATTAAATATATAACATTTAATAATAATTTTGAAATTTATTTAAATTAAATAATCAAGATTCAAAAATTAGGTAATCATAGTGCCACATCTTTCAAATCATTTCATTCCCAAAGTAAAGTTGTCTTAACCGATAGAAAACATGGGTATGGAGGAGACACTGAGGAATCTCCAATTTAAAGATTATTGTTCTCAAACTAGATTGTACCTTCCTAAGGCAACAAATAGAACATTTGTGTAGAATTCAAGGCATGCCTCTCATATATTTGTTAAAACCTATAATTCAAGAAGTACAAGGTTATTTATTTATTTTTATAAATATAATAGAATGTTATACATTGAATCAATAATACCTTCTTAATAAACAATATCAAGTAATATATGAAATAATGTAGAGACAAAAATCAAAACAATTTACTATTGAGAAAATATTGAGAAATAAAAAATGGCATAATTGTGGTGCTAATGTGTAAAATAGACATGTATTTAAACAAATTATACATTACGTAGCAAGTTGTTCCAAAATTCAAAAATACATTTGGTATTTTTATCAAACAATGTCTTGGCCAACACATTTACATTGATAATATTTTGAGCAACAAAACTCACTAGGACTTGACTTCACTTGTTTCTTGTACAAATTCTCACTCATGCATAAGGTTGTGGATTTGGTAATCAAACATTTATAGAAACAAGTAATATTTAAATGACTAGTTTACAAAATAAATAAGGGCATTGAGAATAAACCACCAAATTCCAAACATGATTTACAAGCTAGCAAAAGCTAAAAGAGAATATCGTTATATTGAAAATAGAAAAAACTAAGGTAATTGCTTATTTTCTAGAGATTTATCATTTTTCATATGTTCTCGTTAGTACTATGGATTAAAATGATATTTATAGAAGTTCTTGGGCTGGTGAATATGTGTGCACATGTTTTTTCTTATGAATTTTTGAACAATGCTCAAGATTTATTTTTTTAAATATTATTGTGGTGTTTTGGCTTTTGTAACAACAAAAAAATCATTCATTTTGTGTCCTGGAGTTAATGTCCCTTGCGTTCTCGGTGTATCGACATGTGCATATCTTCCTTGCAAGAAAATACCACACTATGAGCTTTCACATAGGAGCCCGTGGTTCAAACCGCAAGTCGTGCACATTGGTGCCACGTCTCGTGCCAACTCAAGACCTCGGTACACCTTTACGAGATCACATTCCCTTGTAGCAACCAAGTTTCATCGCAAAATAAAAAATGTTTTAGATGGAATTCCTATGTATATACTTCTCCTCCCTTTATCCCCTTCTTCATCTCCCCTTGTATCCATGTAATATTTCCCCTTCATTATTTCAACTTTAACTTCTTTTACGCCTCCCTTTTAGCATCTCCATTATGCCACTCGGGTAAAATATACACGCCTTCACCATTAAACCTATTCATAGTGTAATGTATGCCATATGTGGTCACAATCTTAAAGAATGGCTCAAAAATATTTTCCCTTCGCTATCGATGTCAATACTATACTTGGCCTTGTTTCATTAATGAAGATCTAACAATCACACAAAAGAGTGCAATGGGTACGTTGATAGAGGAAGGTAAGGGAATTCTTACCCAAATAGTATCCGCTATTTGTTCTCCACTTTATTGGATGATCTTGTGTGCATTATTCACGAGACTGCAAATTGTTCTTAAATGGGACAAAATAGAAAATGGGGAAAATCCAATAGTTTCCACATTTGAAATCCAGATTGGAATGCTTGTTTATTGTAGCACTTTGTAGCCCCCTTTTAGTTTTAAGCTTGAGTAATTGGAGGAAAATAGAGGATTCATAAACAATGATGGATAATTGAGCCCCTCCAATGGTTTTCATATGAGAGACAAGTAGATGAAATTCAATCTTGTTGATATAAATGAGGCCCCATAGAGAGGTGAAAAAGATGAATGGAGGAAGGGAAAAGTATGGCGGTGAAAGAATGAGGCACGAAGACCCAAGCAAACAATTGTATACAAGAAAAATGATACAGATTCCTAGTGCACTCAACTTCCCAAGGTTATGCCGAGACATTCAAAACATGGAAGACAATATGGGTACGAATTTCAAGGCTAGCTAATAGTATTTGATCAACTTGTAAGTAATAAAAGTACTCGTCAAGGATGAAAAACCTCATCTAATGTCCGTGGGTGAGATGCTATGATCAAGGATGATTTTTGTGTGCAACTTTTGATATATATTTGTTATACCTAATATGCTTCGACCTAGTTGACATACTCTTGTAAATTACATGTTTGTCTCTAAATATTCCTCTTTGGAGAGGTTCATGTGAGAATGTGCATGATGGGAAAAGAGGGGAAATAAAATCTTTGGGTTTTCGGCCTAGTTTTCTTGGTTAGCCTAGAACTTCTTAGCTATGGATAGTTGTTCATTTAATGCGTCAAAATGGCTGATAATTTTTGGGGAAAGGAGTAGATTGGAAAACTAACACTCATAATCATTCAACTATTTACCCTAACATAAAAGGTGTTGCTAAGAAAAGGATATCCCATGGATTTCTTCTTGGTTGTGTTTGAGGTCTGCTACGAGATCAAAACATTTCACCCCAAAAATTTGACTTTCCAAAGAAGGGATTTGACTATGATCTAAAATATAGAAATACCATTATCGTGGTTGTGAAAAATAATATGAGCCAACACCCTCGTAAATAATCCTCTAGTGGTATTTGAATATACTCTTGTGCACATGTGACCATCCATGTGATGTAAGGTCATCAAACATAGGGCCAACTACCGACAAAACCATGTGTGTAGCTGAAATATCCACTCCATCATTTACTAGCATTGATAAAATAGATCTAAAATATAATCTTGCTACTACACTTAATGTTAATGTCTTATTTGTTTATTAATATGTTTAATATTTTGATGTAGGATCATCACGGAAAATGATAGAAGTTTACACATCCTTATGATTTTTGGTTAGTGTGTTGGTGCATGCAAGGTTAGAAAAGAGTAGACAAGGAAAAGGTGGTGCATCAAAATGTTTTTGGCGACTACCAATGTTTTTAGTGCAAAGTACGTAATAGGAATTGGTGCACATCTAGATTGTGAAGAAGGGAGCGAAGGTGGTCCATAGGGATTGCACATTAAACAAAGGGAACTAAGAGAAAAGACCAAAAAGGAACAAAGGAGTACGTGAGAATTAATGGTCGTGCCATGTGTCAAAGAAATAAAATACCGACTAAGTAGATGACATGAATTATTCTAGACAAATCTATCAACTACTAGACATGTGTAGTTAAACACCATTAATGAAAAGAATTTGAATTTAAATTTGAGTGGGTTAAGGAGAAGTCTCTAGAAGAAAATTTAAAATGAGGAAAGAGTGGGAGCATGCGTGTATAAAAGAAGGACTAGTGTTCCATATGAATTTGTTGAAAGCAACTAAAGTGTTGAGAAGTTTTTGAAGATATCTAAGGAGCAAGCCAAAGAAAGCCTAGAGGAGTTCTTAGTGTGTAACCCCACCTTTGTATTATCTATAGTTTGGTTATAAATTTTATAACCACCCCATTAGAGGGAAGATATATGTAGGTTTTGTAAACGATATATTCAAGCTAATAGAGAAATGTGCTTGGTGTGAAGTTTATTATGTTGTGTTCTTTCCAACAACATAGGATCATCCCTAACCCATGCGACCATTCACCAATTGGTATTACAAAGTGTGGTTAGAACTCTTGGAGAGAAGTTGAGAGGAGTGTGAAGAATGGTAGATCACTTATCGTGAGGCAGCTAGTCAAAGTTGCAAGATGTTGCCGAGAAGAGTTGTCAATAGAGGTGCAATGAATGCAACAATCATGGGTGCATTAGAACAAGTCATGAATGAACTAAGGGGTGTGAGGAATCTGATTAATGTTGAAAAATAAGATCAAAGGACAATATTTGTGGCTCAATATGCTTAAAGCGATGATGAAGGAGTAACAGGAGGTGAAGAAGAATATTTTTTAGATGCTAGAAAGCGCAACTCGTGGGAACTATTTATAAAATGGGTTGAGGACCAAGAATGGATGTCTTAGCATTCTCATAAAGATTGTAACCAGAAGATATAGTATATTGGATCACAAGAATGGATAAATACTTTGATTTTGAGGAGATCAATGACCTACAAAGACTCAATGTTAATGAAAACAAAGTTGAAAGAGCATGCATCTCTGTGGTGGAAATAAATCCAAAATGAGCACTGGAGGAGAGGAAAGGACAAGATAGTACATGAGATATAATGGTTGCGAAGACGAAGACTAATTTTCTACCTTATGACTATTAAACATGTTTATTAAAGAAGTTACAAAGCTCACGACAAAAGGAAATGTTAGTTAAGGACTACATAGAGGATTTCCACAGATCATGATATGATATGAAGGCGCAGAGGTTGACCAAGTGAAGGTCGCTAGATGTATTAATGGTTTGAGATTTTCCATTCAAGAGGAGCTAATTCTTATGCATATTTAGACTATGGATGAGCCTTATCAATTAGCCTTGAAATTTGAAGATAATTTGGCAAGAAAAATTCAAAGTTCATCTCGTAGAGGAAGTTCTAATGTGAATGAAAGAGGTGGAAGATACCATGAATATATTAAGCTATAAGGGGACGAGAACATTGGTGCACTAAATTCAACACAACGTAGTGCATCGAGAGGAAGGAACATCATACTCATTAAGTGGATGTGTAAGATTTAGTTGAGGCAGGGGAAGATGATTCTTTTGAACATGTCTCGAATGTGGAACTATGGGATACCATGTGTATGAGTGTTTAAGTGCACAAAGTGAAGTAAAAATTAGGTGCATGAAAGCTAGTGCACATGTAGTGCATGGCGATGAAAAATTATATGGATGCATAGAGCATCTCGAAAAGGGAAAGATTCTCAAGAGAAATTTCCTCTTTTCCGTATAAACCTTACCCGACAAAATTACATCTAAATAAATTGGAAGAAATAGATAATGAAAGAAAATACAAATATTTCCTCACTTCTTCCTCCAAAAATTTTTCCAAGCAGATCTATAGGGGTAAGAAGGGAATAATTTATCAAGGGAAGAATGTTTTATAAGAGGAATATTTTGAAAAGAAATACTGGAATTAAAACTTGTATGGGAAGTGATGAAATATTCTACTTTTAACAAAACAAACAAATTGCTTCTTTTAATTCTAATAATCAATGCCTATGTTTAAAGATTCAAATAATTGAAATACACCCCCAACTTGGTCACTACAATACTATGGTAGCTTGTCCCAATGATGTTGATGGTGCATCTAGTGTCTCCTTAGCTTCTGGCTCCTTCGAAAGTATGAGATCCAATTTATCCGTGCAAGCAAGACAATGAATATCAACAATATTTCAATAAAATATATGGTTGGATTAGTGTAGGGAAGGTAATTGGAATGTGAGCAACATGGAAATAAAGTAGAGATATGGCTATTTGTGTAAGACCCTCTCCAACATCCAACAACATAAAAATTCACAAATTTTCAAATTTCCCAACTCTTGATACAAATAAAGTGTCATTTTTTATAAGTTGCTAGAGGATAAGATGTTAAGAACACATATCAATCAAGAAATGACGAATCATAAAAATACAAAGATTCACCATACTATAATTAGCAATAAGGAGGAAGAAATTAAGACTAATCCAATGAGCCTATTTTTGCCAATTTGACCAAGAAATGTGAGATAAAA
The DNA here is from genome assembly GCA_018340775.1 of Taxus wallichiana var. yunnanensis. Taxonomy (NCBI): domain Eukaryota; kingdom Viridiplantae; phylum Streptophyta; class Pinopsida; order Cupressales; family Taxaceae; genus Taxus; species Taxus wallichiana. The sequence continues at coordinate 762,654,956 of CM031244.1, forward strand.
TCAAGTCGGAATCAAAACACACATTCATAAACACATGTTTTAATTTCACTTGAGATGGTGAAAAAACCCCCTTGTTGCCATAGGGCGGTTGTGTAATGTCGCTTTGGCCATAGGGGTGGTTGTGTAATCGCGCACATTGAAAGACAATGCAAAAAGCTAGAAAATAAATTTATGATGAAAATTAAGTCCACAACTTAGAGAAAAGGGGATGAGTTGGGTTCGAGGGGTATGTACATGAGAGAGGGAGGGATATAGATCTCATTTTTATCTTGAAATGGATTTTTTCATCATTGGAGACATGTCACATTTCAATGTTGCACCATGTAATTTTTGGGTGTGTACATATTTCCCCCTTAGAAGAGCATTTTAGCTATGAATGGGCTAAAATATGGTTTTGAGAATGACACTTCCCAAAATGGGAGGGTTATAGGATTACCTCATCCGACCGTGCGCCAATACAAAACCAATCAAGACTTCCGCCACCTACAAAATAGAAGTGGGAATAAAGTGTAGTAACAAATACAGTTTGGAAAAATATTTGAAATGAATGGACAAAATTACTCATCATTTGTGTGGGGGACAAGAACCTACGTGCTCCACCATCGTCGGTACTACAAAATCTTGCCCAAAATGGCCTTAGGAAAGTAAAATACTATATATATATATATATATATATATATCACATTTTACTACTTTTAAAACTCATTTGTCACATACATTTTTTCTATTTTTGGGGATCTGGATTTATGAAAACCATTTTACACAACAAAGACAATCAAAATGACATGGGTTCTAACATAATGATAGTGGATTCAACGACATGAGCTAGGGCTTATGAACATGTGAGTTATGAGCATGATCATCTTTTCTCCCTAGGTTTAGTTTTTCACTCAAAATGAGCTTTAGGGGATATGTTAAAAAATTTAATAGTCAAAATGACTATTGGGGGGACACTTTCTAGAGTATATAATTTGTTTTGAGTAATTTGTTTATTTTTTTAGTTTTTTCTAGTTTACAGGTAAGAGGGCATGGCACAATTTGTTGGTGACACAACTACCATGGTAGTTTTGTAACTTCTACTAAAAATAGAGTAATGGTTACATAACCATCTCTATGTATAGAGGGGTGGTTACACAACGGTCGTGGTATTTTTTGCAAGCGCCACCTTGCTAAGAGGGGAAATTGTCCAACCATCACACTTGCCAAAGATATTAGAGTGAAACATGGATACTTGCGTATTTTCACGTATTCATTTTTAATTATTCATAGATCTACAACTTTTTTGAAATATCCCGATGTTCTTTTTTTTTCTTCCATGTTGGTGCAAAGGAGTTTATGTTTGATGGAGAAGGGCTTAGGAGCAGGATTGGATCTCTGCAAGTGCTACCCTTATTGATTCAAGATGAGATGGGAATTCTTGAGAGGGTCGAGATATGTCATCTTACACATATCGGGCCAATTGCTCCAACTAAATGGATACTTCATGACATTCTCGACATATTGGGATGTAGATCATAACACATTACAACCCCGGTGTCTATGAAGAGTGGATGATTACTTTAGAGGATGTTTACTGGATACTGGGAGTTACGCTTATATGGAGGAGGCTAGCACTAAAAATTGTTAGTTCATTAGATGAGGCCCATTGGTGGGCTACATATTTGGGTGATGTAGGGGCACTGACAAGAGTGTCATTGAGGTTTCATGATGAAAAGGTGGACAAGGAGGATTTTGGTAAGTTGTGGCATAAGCATTAGTGGGGTATATGGGATTCCTTGAAATTATGTGAATGAACTAGGGAACACATATACATCTAATTGTGGAGATTTAGAGTACATGTGCATATAGAGAGGAGTAGCACTAGAGAACATGTTTGCGGGCATCGGGCTATAAGAATTTGCATTGTCAAGGTAGGATATGGAAAATCATTACCCATAGGTTGTTGAGTAGTGTAATAGTACGAGGGGTGATGACCTATCCCTAGTGCACTGACACTCGTGAGAAGGTCACCCGAGTTAGAATGGTTTGGATAACCTTTTGCAAGGGTTTTGCATTGTTTAGGTGTTGATAAAAGGAGTGTAACCTTTGTTATCTATGGGATATCTCATATTCTATCATATTTCACAAGATGGTTATGGATTTTGGGAAATCTTTGACTCTCGATCTGCCCTAATAGTGTGGAAATGACATCATTTGTCTAGGATTGAGCCCTTTGTTTAGGTGTGTAATGTGTATGGTTTTGCGGAGGGGATGTGTGATACCCCTTTATGAATTGTTCACTTGTTGTTTCTCCTTTTTTAGGCATGTTTTCTAACTTTGGTAGGGTAGAAGAAACGTTATTTTGAAGAAGGGTATCAGTGTAAGCTTATAACCTATCTAAAGATCCATATATGGTTTTAAGTTGCTCACTACTTTGGCCAAACCATTCCAAAATCTCCTCATTAAGTTGTAAATAAGATGGGATATAATCATATTACACGGTAGTCTGTGTCCTTTTCAAGAATCATGGCTATAGCCTTTTCTCTTGGTGAATGTCATGTTGTTGGAGCTAAAAACTCGCTTGTGGGCCTTGATAGGTTGATGGTTGGTCGATCTCCTCAATCCTCACACTGGAGGAAGGATTTGATGTTTGGATAGAAGAGGCACGTGGTAAAGGGGATTTTTGGGAATAATTATCATCCCACCCAGATAATGAGGGTGATTGTTGAGCACTCACATGAGTATAATAAGCTTCAAGGCCTAAAATGGGCCTGCTATAATCCTGACCCGACATATTCGGGGGGTATATGAACACCCATAGAATAATGGGAGAGGGAGAAGGTTGAAAAAACAAAGAGAATAAAATGGAAACAAGAAAAACTAGTCCTTCATGTCGGGTTCACTAGAATTTGTACACAAGAAAAATGACACATGATTCCTAGTGTACTCGACTTCCTAAAGTCACGTCGAGAGAGCCGAAATGTGGAAGATGAGATGGGTACGGAATTTCAAGGTTGATCTAATCATAGTCGATCAAATTGTAAATAAAAACTTGATTGTCAAGGATGAAAAATCTCATCTAATCTCTATGGGTGAGATGTTATGATCAAGGATGATTGTTGTGTGTAACTTTTGATCTATATCCTGTTAGACCTAATATGCTTTGACACAAGCTAACAAAATCTTGGAAATTTCTCATTCATCTCTAAATATTCCTCTCTAGAGATGGTCATGTGAGAATGTGAATGATGGGAAAAGAGGAAAAACTAAGGGTTTGGGTTTCTAGCCTAGTTTTTTTGGTCAACCTAACATTTCAACTATAGATAGTTGTTCATTTAATGAATCAAGTTGGCTAATCATTCGTGGGGGCAAAGGAGTAGATAAAAAAACTAACACTCGTAATCCTAAATCTATGTATCCTTGGTATCGATCAATGCCTGATGGGTGGATAATTGGCTCGAATATCCTCCTATGAGGTTGGACCAGATCAAGAATGGTCATGTAGGGGCGTTAAGTTGTGAGAAAGGACGACAAAAGTCGAAAACTAACCAAAAAGTGCTCGGGGACTACGAATTGTTAGTGTGAGCCTCTAATGACTAAGTTTGTTGTTTTGATTTGGTTTTCTAAAATACTTTAAATTTAAATTTTAAATAAATAACGAAAAAATAAATCTAGTTAAAATAAAAGATAAATTAATTTAACCTTTTAATTAACTAAATTATTTTACCATTAATTAAATAAATGAATATAATTATCTATTCTATTTTTTTATATTTTACTAATATTTTGAAAGGAAAAGAATTAAAATAAACTAATTAACTAATGTTTTGTGTTTTTGGATTATTTAAAAGAAATTAAATATACTTCTAATGACACGGAGAAATAAATATATTACTTCTTCTAATAAAATAAAACTAAAACAAGGAATAACTGAGTGTGGCTATTCCTCTATTGCAGGATTGTTGGACAATCCTACTCTAAAGAGAAAACACTCAAAAAAACTTCCTTTGACAAAGCTATTGCATCAAGTTTTTACGAAAAGGAAAGATTCTCGAAGAAATTTCCTCTTTGTCGTATAAAACTTCCCTAGAAAAAATACTTTTAAATTAATTGCAAGAAATAGACAATGAAAGAAAATACAAATATTTCCCCACTTCTTCTTATAACTTGGTTTCTCGAAAGCGAGATCCACAGGGATAAGCCTAGAAGAAGTTATCAAGGTAAGAATTTTTTATAAGAGGAATATTTTAAAAAGAAATACTAGAATGAAAACTTGTACGGGAAGTGATGACATCTTCCACTTTTAACAAAATAAACAAATTACTTATTTGAATTCTAATAATCAATTGCTATAATTAAAGGTTCAACAATTCAAATACACCCCACCCGGTCACTACAAGATTGTGGTAGCTTTTCCCAATGATGTTGATGGTGCATCCAGTGTCTCCTCAACTTTTGGCTCCTTCCAAAGTATGAGCTCTAATTGATCCAAGTGAGCAAGGAAATGCATATCAAGAAGAAATCAAGAATATATATAGTTTTCTTAGTGCAAGAAAGCTAAATTTAATGTGAGCATCATGGAAACAAATTAGAGAACTTGTTATCTATGTAAGACCCTCTCAAAATCTAACAACATAACACTTCACATAATTCCAAATTGCCCAACCCATGAAACAAATAAAAGTATCATTTTTATAATCTATTGGAGGAGAATATGTCAAGAACACATGTCAATCAAGAAATGATGATTTAGCCAAAAGAGCAAGATTGAACATACTATATCTAGCAAAAAGGGAGGATGAACTCAAGACCAATCTAAAGAGCCTATTTTTAGCCAACATGACCAATGAATGCAAGATAAAATCAAGTCAAAATAAAAACACACATTTAAAAACGTGTGTTTTAACTTCACTTCAGATGGTGATAAAACTTCCCATGTTGTTAGAGGAATGGTTGTGCAACCGCTACTGAAAGACAATGGAAAAAAACTAGAAATGACTTTGCAAGCAAAATGAAGTCCACAACTTGGAGTGAAGGGGTTGAGTAAGGTTTAAAAGGGGATGTAAATGAGAGAGTGACGGATCTAGATATCATTTTTATCTCAAAAGGAGTTTTTGTCATCATCATATATGTGTCACATTTTAATGTTGAACCATGTAATTTTTGGGTGCGTTCAACAATGCCTGCAACAAATGGGGATACACAAATAAAAATTATTATGTCATTGATATGGTTGGAATGGGTGTCCAAAAGAGATCTAAAATATTTATTTTTTGGTAGTATTTTACATGGATAGAAATTCCCTTATAGGTACCATCCCTTCTAAAATAGAAAACCTCCTCAATCTTGTAGCCATAGATTTGAGTTACAATAAATTACAAGGAAGCGTTCATGCAAAAATCCAGCTTTTATAGGGTAGCATTGAATATATCTCTTGATGGAAATATTTCATTTGGGTTGATCCTAGAGAGCATAAGGAAACTAGGCAATATAAGATTTATAAATTTGAGGATGAATTTCTTCCATGGAAAGATACCTCTAGAAGTTGGGCGGTGTACACTTCTTGAGGAACTTCATATGTGTAAGTAACAATCTTCTCGGAAATATCTCTATAGAAGTTACTAACCTCTACAATCCGAATTCCTTTTAGATTTGTCTCGTAACGCATTAACATATCCGGTGCTTCATGAAATTGGTGTGTGTTTTTACAAAGAAGAAAAGAAAGCCGTTTTAATTAGTATACTCATTGGTTTATTTGTATCATTTGGATTTTACCGGGATGGGGTTTTGGATAATATACACCTATATTTCGCTGAAAATATTGCACCTCTTATCTCAATCGACTTCTATAAAAACAACATAGGCTATGAATATATTGATGGAAGAACTTATAAAAGCAACAAAGACTACAACCACAATAATTTAATCGGTGTTAATAATTATGGTTACGTTTACATAGAAATTTTAACTAATGGTGACAAAAATGTGATGAAGGTGTTCATGGATTAGAACTTGAAACACGTGGAGAGAGGCTTCTTAAAATAATGCAAAACATTGGGGAAATTTTGGCATCACAATCTAGTAAAGATGATAAATGTGTTTGATAGCGAGTTCAAATCCCTAGTGCTTCCATTCATGGAAAACGGAAGCCTAGATCAAAATTTTCTTGTCGAAGTGGAAGTGGAAGTGGAAAGGTAGCATGGACATTTTATATGACATGGCGCATGGACCGTCTTACTTGCATCACAACTACTCCCCGCAAACCATACATTGTGATTTGAAACTGAATTTTTTTTTATTGGACGAGGAACTTAGGGGTCACATGGCCAATTAGAGAATGCGTGACTATGCATTCCAACCGATGAAGCCCTCCCCACAACATCCACACTCAAAGGAACAATGAGTTGTATTCCTTATGACAATGACCAAAACCAAAAATTAGAATATGTCGTTAATACAATCTCCGAGTCATGTGATAGAATTGGCAAGCTTCAATTTCTATGAGTTAATTTGGAACATACCTTCAAATGAAATTATTTTGTGTGATTGTATATCAAGTGATACCATTAATATACCATTTTATGTTTTCAAGTTATGATAGTAATTCTCCTACTTAGATTTAAGTTTCATTTCATTGATAAGCCCTAATATAGATTTAGATTGGCTTTTCAAATACCAAGGAGATTTAGAAGTTAGCAAAAATTTTAAAATTCATATTGAAGAGAGTGGGTGTTAATTTTCATACATAGGAAATTAGTTGGTAGTTTGGATGTTGGAAAATATATGCTCATTTACCTTTCTAATGGTTTTTGTGAGTGTCATAACCTCGAAATCTTATAACTTTTGAGAACCTATCTTATAAGCATTTGTGTAAGTGCATTTTGTTTCTTGTAAAGGATTTTCATCTTTCAATAAAATCTTTTCTTTTCTCTTTGTAGTTGCTTCTCATTGTATACATCTCTTCCAAGTCTATACTTTTTACATTTTAAGAGTGTAAAGCAAACAACCCCAAGAGTAGTTGTTTTTGAATAAAAATGCATGAATTAGATTTTTCAATACTAGTATCTTCCTCCTTGCATTCTAATGTAGTTTAGTTTCTCTTGCATTGTGTGTTCTCATGCTTCTCACACATGTATTGTTATCATTCACAACTTGTGCCTTGAATGTAAAATAATAATAGTTTCCAATTAGTACAAGTTTCAATCAGATATAGATTGCCCTCTCTAAAATAATAACGCAAAGTTAAATAATAATGTATTTTCTAGTTGTTTAATGTAAACATGCCTTTTGTGAGGAAGGAAAAGGTTAACATGTGAATTCCCATATTTGAATTTAAAATATTGTATCATTATAAACTTCGATATTTATAATTGATCTAAATGAGAAAATTCCAATTTAATGGAGTATTAAATCTAACTTAATAGTTGTGAATATACAAATCTTTATTTTACATTGGATTTATAATATTTTTAAAAGGAATGATAACCAGATCATGCCAAGCCAAGAACAAAAATGCTAATCAAACATCATGATCAATAAGATGAAAGTAATTCACCATAATAACTTTACATAAAACTTTGCAAACAAATGAGCAACAATATCATATATTATTATGGAACTCAATGAAATACAATGAGAATGGGCCTTGCTTATATAGGCAAGGAATAACAATCTAAGAACTAGTCAAGGTCGTAAATCAAGCCATAAATCATGGAAAGAACTAGTCATCAAAGAACTAGTCAAGTCCATAGATTTATGAGAGAACTAGACATCAAGGATCTAGTCAATACCATAGATCTAGGAAAGAACTAGTCAATACCATAGATCAAGGAAAGAACTATACCTAACAACTAGATAATATCTCATAATATCTAAATAAATAAAAAGAAATATCCACACACATAAGTGGGTGAGGATAAATACAATAATGTACCTAGGTGAACATGAGCTAAGGTAAATACCTACTCTAACACCCCCCCTCAAGTGAAGCTAGGGGCCAAAATAGAAGTGGCATATCCACAATATGAGTCCTAGCAATTAGGCCTGATGAGGTACTCATGTACAATATATCCATGAAGAAATATCGAACCAAAAGAAGGAAAGAATCCTGCTAGAAGGAAAGAGAAAGAAGAAGAAGAAGAAGAAGGAAGATGTTCTCACGAACACCCCCAAGAACAACTTCGAAACCCCAAGCATTCCACACAACTCAAGGTAGCGAGGTGATGCAAAAAGGCTTCATAAATATGTCTCGCAACTCCGTTCTTAAGTCGAGAATGTACTCCAAGCAAAGAACTCCATCTTGAATGTTGTGAATGAAGTGGATGTGTATCTCAATATGCTTGGTCCGTTGGTGCTCAAATGGGTTATGAGAAATGTGAATTGCACTTTGGTTGTCACACCAAAGTACAGTCGGTGAATCCTGTGGGAATCTAAACTCTGTCAATAATTGGAGAAGAAAAAGAATTTCTTTGACTCGCTATAAATTTTTCCCTATACTCCGCCTCTAAAGATGAAAGTGCAATAGCCTATTGATTTTTGCACGGCTAAGCAACTGGAGAAGAATCAAGACAAAAAATATAGCCAAAAGTGGAACGCCTGTCATCAATAGAACCTGCCCAATCTAAATCTGTATACCCAACCAACCGAGTAGAGCCTAGTGTAGTGTAGGCCAAAGTGGGAAGTGCCATGCCAAATATTGCAAAATCCTTTTAGAAGTGCCATGATTACTATGAGGAGAATGTGCAAAGCTGAGATATAAGCCCCTACGCAAATGAAATATCGGGGCAAGTATGGGTCAAGTACATGAGACTCCCAACCAACCGCCTATACAATGTAGGATCACAAAGTGGTGTGGTACATATGGATGTAAGAGTAATGTGAAAAGGTGATGGACGATCAACCATATCAAAGTGCCTAAGAAGATCATGGGTGTACTTTTGCCGACTCAAATGAATCCCTAAATCTGTCTGAGAAATCAAACCAAGGAAATAATCAATAGCCCAAGATATTTCATGTCAAACCTGTGTACTGAAAGAGCCCTCGAATACTCGAATGTGGGAAGAAGAGCTGCAGTAATAGATCATCAACATACAAGACAAGTATCACAATATCCTCACCGACATGCTAGAGATACACTGTATGATCGGAGTGGTAACGAACAAAACTAGTAGATAGAAGAAAAGAATCCATCTTCTCATACCAAGCCCGAGGGGCTTGTTTGAGACCGTAGAGAGACCTTCGGAGCCGACAAACAAGAGAAGAATCCTAAACAAATCTAGCCGGCTGCTCCATATATATTTCCTCTTGTAGATCTCCATGTAAGAAGGCACTCTTCACGTCCATCTGGTATACGGGCCACCCCTGTGATGCAGCAATAGTAAGTACAAGGTGTACATAATCCATCTTGGCAACGGGTGCAAAAGTCTTAGAGTAATCAATACCTTCGACTTGTGAAAAACCCTTTGCAACAAGACAAGCCTTATACTTGTCAATGGACCCATTAGCTATGTATTTGGTTTGGTATACCCACTTACACCTAACCATCTTTCTTCCTTTAGGAAGAGATACCAAATCCCAAGTATGATTCTTCATCAAAGAAGAATACTTAGCTGCCATCGCATCATCCCACTCGGTATCCCATGAGCCTTTGAAAAATATTGTGGATCCTCAGAAACTGCCTGACACAAAAGTCTAGAACCTATAGAATGTGTGTGATGATGCCTAGTGGGTGGAAGATCCTCTATGAAAGGTGTTGCCTCAGAAACTGTAGTACGATCCCACTTAGGCATAGTGACAACATCAGTGGGAATAAGATCCTCAATGACATCTATAACCTCCTCATCAATCTCCTCAAAGAAAGAATCCTCAAAATGAGATGAAGAAGAAGAAGGAATGGAAGAAGATGAAGAATCATGAGGAGTAAAATACTCATCAAACTAAACATGTGTTCGAAAAAGAACATCAGGTGTATCAGGATCTAAAAGACGATAAGCTCTCATGTCCTCACAATACCCTACAAAGATCAAGGGTTTGCTCTTCTTATCCAAAGCTTTCCTTTTCTTCTTTGGCACAAAGGCCCAAGCATGGCTCCCAAAGACTTGAAAAAATGAGACATCTGGCTTAGTGTTGGACCAAGAGTTCTTCCTCTGGAGTCAAATGCTCAAGTGCTCTGTGTAGTATGTGATTCGAATATAGTTAGCATAATTAATCGCTTTTGCCCAATAGATAGGAGGTAAATCTCTAGAATGCATCATATAGTTAGCTATTTCCTTCAAAGTTCTATTCTTCCTTTCTGCTAATCCATTTTGTTGTGGAGTATGAGGAACAAAATGCTAGTGAATAATACCTTGAGTTGCCAAAAATTCAGAAAACTCATTGCTGAAGTACTCCCCCATTATCAGTGCGAAGGTTCTTTATGCTACTAGAAGATTGTTTCTCGACCAAAGCCTTAAAGACTTTGAAGTGTGAAAAACATCACTTTTGTACTTGAGAAAATAAACCCAAGTACGCCTCGAGAAATTATCAATAAATGTAAGTGCATACTTAGCTCCATTGAAAGATGGGGTAGGAAAAACCATCAAGTCACTATGCACAAGCTCAAGTGGTGAAGAAGCTCTCTTAGACAAATTCTTAGGAAAAGGATCTTGGTGTTGTTTCCCTAATGCACAACCATGACAAACTCCCTCAAGAAAAGAAACTCTAGGAAGACCATCTACCATACCATGAGTGCTCAACTCCTTCAAATATCTGTAATTGAGATGTCCAAATCTTTCATGCCAAAGCTTACTCTCTGAATCTGAATGAGAAACCAATCATGTCCCTATAAAAGAAGTGTCATGAAAACCCTCAAAGTGATATAGTCTAGAACTATGATCAACAATACCCTGAGCAACAAGTGAATAAGGCTCCAACAAAGTTCTTACTTCTGCCCCATGTGGTGTAAAAGTCACTGTTTTCCTTGACCAGAATGACAAATTTGATATACAGAAAACAAATTTGTAGTGATGTTAGGAACATATAGTGCATCTTGGATATTGCCACCATCAAGTTGTATATCACATTTTCCCTCAACAGAAAGAAAGGAAGAATCTCCAACCTCAATTTTGGAAGTAGAACTCAAACCTAGAGAAACAAAAGACTCCTTGGAAGAAGTCATGTGATGAGAAGCACAGAATCTATAACCCAATTGTCTGCAAGTGGTGATTGAGATCTTCCAACAACATTAAGTGCTTTTCCATGTTGATTAGAAGGAGGTGGAGTGGAGATAGAAATTTTGTGTTTCTTGACTGCATTCTCTAAGGCTTGCACTCACTTGTAACACCTATGTTCTTCATGATTACTACCCCCACAAAAAGAGCATGAACGATTAGACTTATTCTTGGATTTAGAAGACTCCATGGGTTTTGAGTTGTTTTCTTTAGGTTTAGGAGCATTTTGAGATGGAGAAGGTGTGGATTTGGTGTTATTGTTTGGTTTTCCCTTGCCCTTAGGATTAGATGCAACTAATGCCTTTTGAGAGGTGGAAGACTCAAGGTGAGACAATTTGGATTCTTTCCTAGTAAGTCTTTCACAAAATGTTTCTAAGTTAGGCATTTTGAATGTGTCACCTAAGGCATCCATGTTAGAGAAAAAGGTAGAAGAAAAAAAATTGGAATGGTCCTCTCAACTTGGATAGAATCAAGTAAACACACTCTTTATCTTTCTTATCTCTTCCACTCCCCTTCAATTGTGTCAAAAATGCTTGAACTTGGTAAGATAGTCTATAATTGTTGGAAAATCTTCAGGATTAAGAGAGGTGGTCTTAATTTCAAGTTGCATGGCTCTCATATGATCCACCTTACCAAATAAATCTTCTAATTTCTCCCATATTTTGAAAGGAGAGTCACACTTTTCCAAATGAAATAAAATACTATCACTTACATAAGTTCCTATCAAACCCATACACTCATCAAATTTGCACTGGTACTGAAATTTCTCATATTCTCTAGTGAACATTGGTTGTTTTGAAGAAGTTAAAGCCCATAATCCTTTCCGCTTAATTATTGTTTCCATTCTTGGTTTCCATGTGTGGTAATTATGTGTTGTTAATGGCTCAACATGATCTAATGCAGAAGTAGATAAAGATGCCATCCTCAAAAAATCACCAAAAGAAATGCAAGAACCAAGCAATGCAACAAGACCCCCAAACAATGCAACAAGAGCCCCCCAGATTTTGGCACTTTATAATGAGTGCATGTTACAATATGACACTTTATAATTATAGTGCGATTCTCAAAATAAATATTTCCAATGGAAAGAGCATAAAAACTACACACTTTTACAAAAAAACGACACTCAAAACCGAGTTACCGATCAAAAGATACAAGTTTTTCAATATTATGCTCTACTATTTATTTTAGTTTCCACTAAAATAGAATAAAATGCTCTTGCCTTCACCACACAAATAAAATGAAAGGGGGCTGGAGTTAAGCAAATCACAAGCTTTAAGCCCTCATATGACCATACCATATGACCAGGGGCTAAGGATTTCAATGGGTGTGTGCAACTTACTATTTTGGGGTGTGTCGTTGGTTTTCGAGAAAGTCACATCCAACTGCTTCTTCTGGTAAAACTGTTATTTCTGGACTGTGTTGAAAGTGACCTTCGCCGCCCAAAATAGTAGTCTGCGGATTTTCTCGAAATAGTAATAGTCGTGCACAACATCCGTGGACCCCTGCCAAAAAAGGAAAGAAACGTCTTTTCGAAAAAGACCTCCTATGTGCAAACCAAAAATGCTATGCCACAACAAAAAAACCTAGATTGGATCTCAAGAAACCCAACAAAACCCTAGAAAATAATTCTAGATTTCCTTTTCGTATGACGTGAATCCCGTCCAATATGTTTCTCTACATAACAAAAAAACAAAAAAAAATGACTGCCTCCCGAAATGGTCGAGTTTACAAAGCCGATCTTAGGTTTTTTTGCCTTCCAGATCCAATGGAATCCTCTGTTTTAAATAAAAATACATGCAGCAAAAAAATACGAGAAAATCCTGAATATATGAATATATAAAGAATTTATTTACAAAATAAAACTTACAGACGAATGTCAATAGCAATCTCCTGCTCTGATACCATAAAAGGAATGATAACTAGATCGTGCCAAGCCAAGAACACAAATGCTAATCAAACATCACGATCAATAAGATGAAAGTAATTCACAAATATATCTTTACATAAACCTTTGCAAACAAATAAGCAAAGAATATCATATATTATTATGGAACTCAATGAAATACAATGAGAATGGGCCTTGCTTATATATGCGAGGAATAACAATCTAAGAATAGTCAAGGTCGTAAATCAAGCCATAAATCATGGAAAGAACTAGTCATCAAAGAACTAGTCAAGTCCATAGATTTATGAGAGAACTAGACATCAAGGATCTAGTCAATACCATAGATGTAAGAAAGAACTAGTCAATACCATAAATCAAAGAAAGAACTATACCTAACAACTAGATAATATCTCCTAATATCTAAATAAATAAAAATAAATATTCACACACATAAGTGGGTGAGGATAAATATAATTATGTACCTAGGTGAACATGAGCTAAGGTAAATACCTACTCTAACAATTTTGGGATCACTTGTAATTAAATTATTGTGTATTTTAATAATGAAATCATTGAACAATAATAAAAATCCATGAACACATTGAAAATAGACAATACTTGAAACATGAAAACATGGCATATTAGGAATGAATTTAGACACATATTAGTAAGGGTCACAACAAATTCAACAATTTTAAATATTATAATAAAATATATGTAGCATACATCGGATCATTGGTGACATCAACTCATGACATACAACCAATCACAAAATTTACTTTGGCTATTGTAGAAGCTAAAATGCCAAAGAATTATTTACAAAATTGGATCTTCATAATTGCTTGAAAATTTAGAAGGAAAAGCATGTGCAATTCTTTTCCTAAAAGCATGAAAGAGATATCTATCTTCTTCCATAGTACTAACAAATTTTTGTTGGGAATTATGGAATGCGGAAATGGAATCAATTCCCAAAATCTACAAAGTGGAAGTGTAAACTAGATAAATCCAAATCAAAACAAAGTACACACACATAACACAACATGTACCATGGTTCACCCAATATGGGCTATGTCCACCAAAGATAGAGATCTCATATATATATAATGAACAAGAGTACAAACCAACTCTTTCCACAAGAGTACAATGTATCTCTCCAAGAGTATCTCCTCCTACCAGATCTCTAAACGGATCTCCATGAGTGCACTACAACCGTGCCTCCAAACCACCACCAGAAGATATCACATAACTAGGAACTACTGCATCTCTGAACTACTACCAAGTTCTCTGTGGATCTGCAACAAGACCTCTCACATGGGTCTACCAATGTGCAACCATGACTGTGCACCAAGAAGTAAGTCTGTCTCTCCATCACTGCATCAACTTGTGCAAACATGAAGACAACCTCCTCTACAATATCTAGATCTACATGGATCAACAATACAACATGATCTCATGGATCTATGAATACAAGATCTCACAACAACCTATGGATCTAACAATATAAGACTAGATCTACATGGATCAACAATACATCATGATCTCATGGATCTACAATACAAGATCTCACCAACATGTGGATCTACAAGAAGAAACTCTATGTGCTTTGCATATACTATGTAAGCCATTACAATGAGACAATAACTATACAAAGGAAATATAATAGAAGATGTTACCCTCTTCTCACCATTGAGATGTACCTGCCATAGTTGTACCTACTATTTCCTTTTGTCCAACTTCTCTCCATGGAAGCTCTGTCTTCATGTAACCTGTTATTTCTTTCTCTTCTTCTTCATCCTCTCAATCTAGGAGAATCAAGGATATAACTCAATCCTTCTCTTAATTAACCTTCTAACCCTAGCTTTCATGCTTATATAGGCATATACAAACTTAGGGCACCATAGTTATGCATTACAACCATTAGATCAACTTTATAACAAAAGTTAGATCTAATTCCCATGAGTTAAATATAAACTTTCATGCATAGGTAACCGATGTCGGTTCCACTGGCCCGATGTCGAATCCTTTGTTGGCCGATCGATGCTTCTTTTTGGTGATGTCGAATCCTTTGCTAACCAATGTTGACTCCTTCACGACCGATGATGATTCATCTTCCGACCGACAATGGTTAACCAACCGATGCCGATTATTGTGTAAACCAACCACTTGTAATGTATGCTCATTGTGAAGCAATCTAGCTCCACAACCCAACAAATTTAAAGTAGAGGATAGTGGTGAGGGACACCCTTATGTGGGGAACAACATGAAGTAGAGACATCTCACAAGACAACTGGAGGGCCTCACACATATCCATGGGTATTGCAGTAACAACAAATTCAATAACTTTAAATACTATTAACAAAATATATGTGGGATACAACAAATAGTTGGTGACATCAATTCCTAACATACAACCAACAACAAAATTTACTTTAGGCATTGCAAAAGCGAAAATGCCAAAGAATTATTTACAAAATTAGACCTTCATAATTGCTCAAATGTTTAGAAGGAAAAACATGTGCACATATTTACTTCCCTAAAAACATTAAAGAGATATATATCTTCTTTTGTAATACTAACAAAAATATAAAACGAACGATAGTGGTGAGTGACACCCTTATTTGGAGAACAACATGAAGTGGAGAGGATATCTCACAAGACAAGCTGTCAGCCTCGAGACATATCCACGGGATGTTGTGGATGGGTAAGTAGTGTAAATGATCCAATAGTTTGGCCACTCAAAAGTATATGATGTAAAAGTCAAGAACTTCTTATCCCGAAAGTCGAGGTATTCAAAGTAAGTATTCTTTATTAATAGTGCTTCACCCCTATAGGACTACCCTTGAGCAACTTAGGGCTCGTAGGACAAGGGGCTTAGAGCTAAGGATGTCATGGGTATCTAAAACCACCACGTGACCAACTTAGTATATGCATGAATAGTTATCACAAGTTGAAAATTACACCGTGCACAATCTCGAGTCTAAATCACACTATCAATCACGATCATAGGTAAGATGGATGGATATGCCCTCTATACACAATAGTCTCACTTATTCCATGATCTTCTCTAGGTTGATAAAATGGCCATAGCGTCATTTTGATATTAGGTTCAAACTTTGCAATAAAAGCTACGAATTTTATGAAATCCTATAATTTTCTCTCTAGCATCATTTTTCATACACTTTCGAAATTTGCAATAAATTCTAAGAAACTACAGAATTCGAAGTTGACAAAATGCACACAAGTAAAGTGTAGTTTAAGGTAGGTTGAAAAAGTTAAAACAATAATCAATGGATCGTGAAAATTTAAAGCTCACAAAGATTTGTACATTAAAAAAGAATATAATAAATGTGGAAGAAGACAATGAGGTTAATTCATAAAATGTTGATAACTAAGAAGTTTATTTTAACCGCTTTAATTTTGCTTAATGAAATTCCATATAATCTTCGTCATTTTGCTAATCGGGTATGAATTCACCTAAATGCAAAAAAAAAAAAAAAAACATAATTGTAGTTTCGTAAAGCCCATAAAGATTTATAAGGGACATGAGCCACTATTTGTGCACCTAAAATTAAGGGTGCGCATAGCCACCTAAACATCATATATTTGAAAACAAAAATACCATTTAATAGGGCATGCTATTTTGTTTTGAATTTTTTTATTGTGGAAGGATTTTTTTAATTTTTTTTTAATATTTAAATTTTGGGATCTTGTAAATACAAAGAAATTCAAGGTGGACCATTACTTGAGAATTAAGCCATACATTTTCTTTTACCTATTTGTCATCTTTTCATTGATTAATTGGTTTGTTATGACTTATTCTATAGGGTATTTTTGTTTTTCAAAATTTAAGCAGGAAAGTGACATGTACTAGCTCCTTACTTTTCATGTACCCTCACAAGTATTGGTCCATGCTTAGTAATTGGCTCCTCTCCCTTACCCGAAACACATAATATGATAATGCGCCGAAATCGAATGTGCAATTATCTCAAAAAACGATCAAGTTTTTGTGGGGAGCCACTTTAGCCAAGTTCAATAAGGTTTAACAAAAGTAATCTCGTCAACAAAGATCTTCGAATAAAACATGAGATAATTTAATACGATGAGATGGAACATGGAAGAGAAAAGACGTAATGGAAGAGAATGGTGAGTTCACTTCATTATTATTATTTGAATGGTGCATGATATCAAAATGTACGCAAAATACAATTACCCATTACACAAGGAAAAGACAAGACTTGACCAGACGATTGCCACATAATATGCTAATGCGATTCTTGTCGCTATCATTGCCACCTCAACATCCCCACCACAAAAACCACATGAATACTACGAGCAATTTTCATGCCACTTCAATGTATCAAAGGATCAACCCTCTTATACAAGAACTATTGACAATCAAAGCATACGAAATGGATCAATGCATTGTCTATCGAATGCGGTACGACTCAATGATTTTATTAGCTTGTGCGAGGCGTGACAACGACATGATAAAACCTTACCAACAAAATCTTTGATTAATAAATACATTTCCTTCGTCGCATTCAACGAAAAATAGTCAAAATTCTGAAAAAATAATTAAGAAAGAAATTTGGAACAAACGTAAAAGACAAGGTTTGTAAAAATCAAATATTTTGGTGGTCCCGACACATCGAGTTTTAGTGGCCACTTTCAAAGGAATGAATGAAACCTTTGGGAAAATATTATTGTCTCCCGTGTGTACCTCATATAAGATAAAACAGGCCGTGGTTTATACAAAGACTGACACCTACACATAAGAAAGACAAAACAAGAGAACGAGAGTATTTTTTTTTGTAAAGTTAGGAGTTATGAAGTTTAATAATGGTTTGTAGAAATATTTCAAATACCAATTTTTTTTTTTTATTATTATTATATTTTAATTAGATCTTTTGGTTTCAAGTTTTTAAATGTATTAGATCTATAATGCTATTCCACCTTCCAATCTGAATTCTTCTTTAATATGTAGTGTAGTTATGGATAAGGACAGAAATTTTAAAATTTTGCACTCCATTTTTTCATATTGTCTATCACCCTCTTAATAACATCTTTACTTAATAAACACATCTTTACTTAATAAACACAAGTATTAGCCTCTTAATATTCCTCAACTAAAAAATTAAATATGTCACTTCTTATATTATATTGTTCTTCATACTAACAATTTCATTTTGAATATAAAAATTTAAGAGAATTAAATAATAAATTTAAAAAAAAATAAAAAAGGAAGATGTATGACATACTCATAAAAACACTAAATAACTCCAAAACTCTTCAATACTAATAAATACTATAATATGTGTTTGTTTTGTAAATTCACGAGCCCTCTTAGAAAATAGTCATAATGATGATACAAGTATTAAAATACACCCAATTAATGAAAAAATCTTATGGAAATTAAAAAAATATTTCAATAATATAATGTTGAATTAAAATACAAATGCCATTTGTAATCGCTTATACTAAATATAATGCAAAGGAAAAGGGCATAGATTCCAACCTTAGAATCTTAGTGCTCTTTTAACACACATTCTTAAGCATAGAGTTTTGTATGAGAATGACTATACTAATTTCATGTAAATGACATCCATTCAACATACATCTATAACCACGATGCATTTAATTTAGCGAGAGCACCTATAACATAATCGCATGACACTATTAGAGTTTATCTATGTACTCCGCCATTTATTTGCATGTCAATCCTATAACTCTAAACTAAAATTGAGTATTTAAGTAAAGTTGATTTTTTTATGAGCAAATTAGTTATATTAATAACAAGAAGAACAACGATCTTACAGAGTATTGTTGTAACAAAGATTGTAATGTACACGCTGGTAGAATATTGAAAAAGGTGTACCAACTAGGATGGACACTTGTTGTTTGTATTTGGTGAAACACCTTGTTAATGTCTCACAAGGAAACCCATGTCTTTGCTCATGATCGCATTGCACAAGATGATATCTTGTTCAATCATTTTGTTAAACACTTCGCGTGCATACATGCATATAAGAACATACAGTCTTGGCTAAAAACTTTCTTTTGCCATACATATGTATAAGAGCATTTTGTAGAAATTTACGTGTGGGAAACTTAAATTCTCTATTATTGATGCAAGAGTCGATTTTCTTACCTTGTGAAGAGCTTTGAAGTGTAGGCATAGTGGAAGATATTTGGAAGAGTTTTTAGGGTTTAATGAAGGAACCATTTTCATTGGCCCTACGGACTCCAGGATTTGTAAGAGGCAAATGTCTGTGTGGAATTTCGGGAATGTCCATCTCTCCCTCCACTATTTTCAATGCCTCTACCATACTCATCCTAAATGCATCCATTACGTGTGCACACAGAAGACCCACTAAAACAAACCTTTCCATTGTGCTCACGAATGCGGTCTAACAATTATGTTATCCACGACTTCTATAGTTCTTTTGGTTCTTACAAGTTCTATTATCTCAATTTGGCCCCTGACAAAATTGATCAAACACAACCCGTGCAGAAGAAATTCAAGGGATGGCTCCGTCGCATGAGCCCACGTTTCAAATCCAACAAACAGGTTGCAGAGGA
This sequence comes from Taxus wallichiana var. yunnanensis, assembly GCA_018340775.1. Taxonomy (NCBI): domain Eukaryota; kingdom Viridiplantae; phylum Streptophyta; class Pinopsida; order Cupressales; family Taxaceae; genus Taxus; species Taxus wallichiana. The sequence goes on from CM031244.1 coordinate 762,674,609, forward strand.
TGGCTCTATAATGGAGTAGGAGGTTCGGGGAAGAGAAAACAATGTCAAAGAAAACCAAAGGCCATAAGGAAAGAAATGGAGAAAAACTCGAAGCCTTCGGGCTCTGCGAATGATTTAGAATGAGCCCCAAAAATGGCTAAGTATGGAAGAATCAGTGGAAGCCTCCACATGTTCAAATGATGCACCTTCAAGAGGAAAAGCAAAAGGCGATTCTCAAATGAGCACGAGAGCTTCCACGTGTCCTAGGCCCGAAAAGGATAGAGCCAGTTGTTGAAAAGTCCAAACAAGAAGAAAGAAACACATGTCAGATTGGCATAATTTCAAGATGGGAGCACAAGGTGGAGACTCAAACTTGCGCCAACCCTCCACGTGGCTAGGGGTCAATAGAGGTCAAACCTAAAAGTGGGCCCAAATTGGTTAAGTATAAAAGTGCAGGTGGAAGGCACCATGTGCCTTAATGGCACACATTCAAAGGTGCGGCCCAAAGTAGAGACTCAAATGAGCGCAAGGCTTCCACATGTCATCCCGATGCATCTTCAAAGATAAATCTAAAAGTGGGTCCTTAGACAAGTGCCAAGCCTCCATGTGTCCCTGGTCAGATGTATGGCCCGCCAAACAAAAGGACTTAGTAAAAACATAAAGGAACAAAGCAAAGCCGGAAGGTGCCACGTGTCACCCAATGTAACTTCAAAAGCAAAATCCAAAAGTGGTCCCCAAACGTGTGCCAACCCTCCACGTGGCCATATTCCAAGTCAAAGTGGGAGGTGGGTCTCAGGAGTAATTTTACTTTTGGCTCCGTTTCCAAGAGACATAAAATATAAAATGAGTCGTGCCTCCGCCGATGCCCAAAAGACACGTGTCAAGCCTAAATTACATGCGGGCCGACGGGCTTGGGGTGATTTTTGCCCAAATGGAAAATATGGACCGGCGGGCCCGAGGATGGTTTTTTGACCAAAAGGTATTGCGGGGCATGGGGCAATTTTTGCATTTTTGTTTTTTTGCAAAAGGGCACAAAGTGAGTTTGGGCCCATAGACCCATTCTAATAACTGGTTTCCGCCATTTTTATACGGACCCAATTCAAATATTCAAATGGGCATATCTTCTGACCCAAGTGCCCAAAATTCAACAAAATTGGTACCATTGGAAAGGTCTCGACCTCGTCTATGCCATGAAAACCTGAAACTTTAATTTTGGCAAGGTTAGGTGGGTGAAAAATGGGAAAACATCTTCACGCCATTAATATGTGATCCGATTGCTCCAACAACCAGATCAGATTTGATTTGATCCATTCTTCCTCCTTCAAACGCACCGAAAAATAAGAGGTAGATTTGACAGATTGTGGGTGGATTTGCAGGGGCATTGATGGGCCGGTATTGAGCTTCAAATTAGTTTTCCCACCTCTCTCCTTCTCCTCTCTGTGCTGAATCTATAAAGGAAGGGTCAGGGCTCATTGTAAAGGGTTAGACATTTCTATTTTTCAGCCTCCCTTTTCCCTTTTATTATAATGAATTTGTGGAGCTTTCCAAACCTCCCATTCAAGTTGTAATGCAAGATTTTACCCTCTTGGCCACTGTAATGCACTGTATCAATTTTGGAGCAATAATATATGTCTGTGGATGATTCTCAACCCTCTCATGTGTTTATTGTTCCCTTATGATCTCTCATTGTAGTTTGGTTATCTGTGCATGGCGTTTGCATTACATTTTTATGGTCTATGTTAGCTTGCAAAATGAGTGTTTAACATTCCTTTGGTGCATCACCTCGTTAGCTTAGGTTTATTTTTTGCATCTTCTCAACCCTATCTCCTTGGTAAGATAGAGTAGATTTAAAATAGATCCTCTGCAATTTATTTGTGTGTGCACCTGAAAAGAGGAATAAGAACCGAGCCTTAATCCAGAGAGAGCTCTCTCAACTCGCAAGGTCCCACACTTTGAGAGATGCTCCATGTTGTGAAATCACATTGAGAGTCTCAACCCATCTAGTTGTAGACATTTAGGGTGTTTGATGTGATTCTGCACTAATAATTTTGGCACATGCCTGGTGGGACCAAAGAAGTCTCCATCTTTATTGCAAAGCAAGATTGATGTGCACTTGCTGTAATTTTAGCTTTTAAGAAGCTTTGAAATTGCACATCTGGCGACTCCAAAAGAATCAAAATCTACTGGTTTCAATAGTCCAAGCTTTTCAAGTTCATGAGAAGAATACAAACAAGGTCAAGAACTAGAGAGGAGGGACTATTTTTCTATCTACACTTGTCCCCAGATAGAAGGGGAAGAGGGAGAAGAGCCCAAAGGTCTCCATCTCCACCAAATAGAACCTTGTCAACACCTCCTCCTAGTAGGTCATTCATTCAATCAACAAGGGTTCTCAAGCCAATCAGGATGGCACAACCAAATCCTTATGTCAATTTCACTAGCAACAGCCCACTCACCCTTAATGCACAAAATCTAGTCCCAGTGTAGCATTAAAGAGCATCCCATATTTCATTGGAGAGAACCAGACTTCTCCTAGTGACCACATTCAAGACATTGCAAATGTCTGTGTAATTCATGAGATCACTGAGATGGACATTGCAGTCAAGTTATTAGCCTCTTCACTCAAGGGTAAAGCTTCACAATGGTTCAGAGTCTAACAACAGGCTCTATTCAAACTTGGGACCATCATGTGCAGAGCTCTTCATAATCAATTTGGAGAAAAGGGAGATAATCTATCCTTGTTGGAGAAATTGACAACAATCAAGAGGGCCCCTAATGAGTAGTTGACAGATTTCAACCTCAAGATTTCAAAGGACATGGGACAAGATTCCATTGGCTGTAAGGCCCATAGATGAAGGTGTTTTCTTATACTTTCTTAGAGCTCTAAATTCTGATATTGCTTTAATGATTCAATCAATGGGAGGCACCACCTTACCTGCAACCTATAACATTTCCATAAGAGCTGAAAATTGTTTAATTCAGGCTGGAAAACTTTCTCCTAGGCCACCCATGCCTCTATACCCAGAACTAGGAGATCCAAGCACTAGTCAGACACCCACATTAGCTCCTATACCTACTCCAAGGAATCAAAGTTCAATTGAAGCCTCTACCTCATCTTCTAGCACTTCAAAAGAGCTTCAAGAAGTTATGAAACAATTGCTAGAACCTAGGGAATGAGCTAGTGACTATCAAAAGGTAGCAAACCCAGAGTTCTAGGCCATATCAGCCTCAAACTCAGTATCAGGCTAGACCCCCATATCAAGCAAAATAGGCCACCAGCTCAGGCTGCAAATCAAACCAAAACCAAGGACAACCTCAAGTCTGCTAGGCCTTTCCGGTCATATGATCCAAACACAGCTTCAACATCAAGGGCCTTGGTTCCAACACAAAACAACATGGCACAAGAATATGATTGGTGTTTCCCATGCAATCAGCCACATAACCAATCAATGTGTTTTAATGGTGCACTAAACCAAGCCTTGATGGTATAGACCATTGGTGTGTCACAAGAGTCTAGTCAAGAAGAAAATCAAGCAAAGCAAGGAGTTCAACAAGAAGCATCTCCAAGTGAGACTATGCTTGTCAATTGGTAAGCTGAAGACTTTATGTGGATGAATCAAACACCTTCTCAAAGTGTAGCTTCAATACATGGTCCAAGAAAAGGAATATTGGAGAGGGACAATCACCAAACTTAGGTAATCCTCAACCCTCCATTACTCCACAAGGTATTGGCACTCAGAATGCAACTCCCAATATGCAAGAGTCAGCCAAGCCACCTTCCAAACCCACTTAGGCACCGGTTATAATGACCCATGTGCAAGAGAAAAATGTACCAGAAAGGGGAAGCAAAAGGATAGCTCATTTAACATCATTGAACAAATGAAGAAGAAAATGTGAATATTTCAATGTGGGAGTCATTGGCCATTCCAGGACAGAGAGATCTATTGTAGACTATGCTATGGCCAATTGGTCAAGCTCAAATCAGCCCCCTAACCAAAGCAAGAGAAAGTGTTTACCAATGCAGCTCAGACTAGGGAAATCATGGAGGACAACAAGGTAAGAATCTGAAGCCCCTCCATTCTATGTTTCATTGATCATTGGGGACAAATTGGTACATAATTGCATGATTGATTCGGGGCAAGTAGCTCTATAATGCCAAAACAAATAGCCGATCAACTAGGTCTTCAATATGAAGTCATCTCCAAGGGGGTAGTGCAATTGGATGGGACAATAGTGACAACTGTTGGAGTCATCAAAGATTTGAGCCTCACACTGCACACCTGCCCCAATGTGACTGTATTGCAAAACATATCAGTCATAGACTTGCCACCACATTTTGCATTGTGTTTGTCGAGAGACTTCACTGCTAAGATTGGGGGCTATCTATGTCTGCTGATTGGTCACACATGCTCTTTAGAACAAGGTATGGAGCTAAGGCCTACAATTAGATTTGAGCCCATTGTAGATTACCATATTGAGTCTTATGTACCTAGCCCGATCAATGCCAATTGTTTGCCTTTGATCAAGAGGACCTCCCAAGCACTTGTGAAGCAAATACCAAGGTGGGGTGTATCCCAGACTTGACCCTCGATGAGTGGGAGAACAAGAGGCATGCTTTTGACCCCTATAAAGAGATGGAGGAATCTGAGCTAGGAGTCTACTATTTGCATGAGGAGAATCATCCTCTTCCTGACATCATTAAGCTAGAACACAAAGATGATAATGAAGTATGGCAGTTATTCTTTGATGGCTCAAGAAGTAGACAAGGAGCCGAGGAGGAGCTATGCTTGTTTCCCCCCAAGGTATGAAATACTACTCAGCTTTCCATTTCCAATTTTCTATTCAAACAACACAACAAAATATGAGGCTTTGGTCCATGGACTGCATTGGGAAAGGAAAAAGGGGTATAAAAACTTGCAAGTGTTTGGTGACAAGTGAACTAGTTGCTAATCAAGTTCGAGGACAAAATGCTGCCAAGAATGATCTATTAAAGAGCTACAAGAACTAGGTATGGGACCTCATCGAGGATTTTGAAGCATTCAACATCAATTCCATCCCAAGGAAGAAGAAGAATGAAGTGCAATGAAGATAGATTGACAACAATTGGGGCAGCATTTGATGTTGTAGAGAGTATCAAGAGTGATAAGTCTCAACCCCATATCAAAGTGGTTGTGAGACTAGCTGTCCCTGATAATAACACAAGTTGGCAAGGTCTTTGAGAATGATCAAAAATTGTCAACTTTCTACAAGAAGAAGTTGAGTTCTCCTCAAGAACCAAGACAAACTGGAGCAACAATATGGCGATCAAGTGGTGCAGTTGAGAACCAACAAACTACCAAAGGGTCTTGTCACTTTGGAATCAATATTCAACCCAAATGACCAATTCCGAAAGGAGAAGGTAAATATTCAGGTAAAGGGTGAAGATTCAAAGCCCATTTTCATAGAAGAAGGAAAAATGTTGCAGATTGGCAAGGTAAGCACTCAACAAGAAAAATCTGAGTTTATTCAACTTTGTCAAGAATTCCCAAATGTCTTTTCCTGGACTTATAAAGATTTAAGAGGTTTCAACCCAAAGTTGGCACAACACACAATCAAGTGGATCTAGGAGCTAAGCCTTTCAGATAGAAGCAAAAGGCCCATAAATCCTCACATAGAGCCTCTCATGAGGAAAGAATTGAACAAGCTAATTGAGGCCAACATCATCTTCCCTATCAAGCACTCAAGTTGGGTTGCTAACTTGGTGCCTGTGAGAAAATAAATGGAGAAATCAGATTGTGTGTGGACTTTCATGATCTGAACAAAGCATCACTCAAAGATCACTATCCACTTCCATCAATGGAACAGATCCTACAGGTTGTAGCTGGCTCTGAGAGGTTTTCATTGCTAGATGGATATTCAGGCTATAACCAAGATAATGGTGAAAGAGGAGGATCAATTCAAGACAACCTTCACCACCAAATGGGGTACATATGCTTATAAGAAGATGCCATTTGGACTATCAAATGCCGGAGCAACATTTAGCGAGCTATGGACATGGCATTCAAAGGCTTGATCAACAATATAGTTCTGGTGTATCTGGATGATATCACCATTTTCTCAAAAAATGTTGCAGACCATCTCTTCCACCTCAGATAGGTATTCCAGAGATGTAGAAGGTTCATGAGTGTCCTTAAACCCAAAGAAATGTGTATTCTTGGCACATGAGGGTAAATTTTTGGGCCACATTGTCTCTAGAGAAGGGTTAGCAATTGATCTGAAAGAGTTGAAGCCATCCAGACACTTCCATTGCCACAACACAAAAAGTCTCTCCAAAGCTTCTTGGGGAGGATAAACTTTGTTTCGTAGGTTTGTACCTGATTTTTCCACTCTTGTGAAGCCTTTAACAATGATGTTAAAGAAGAGTCTTGCATTTAAATGGAAAACAGAAGGAAAAGAGATTTTTGAGGCCATCAAGCTCGCAATATCACAAGCCCCAACTCTCATTAACCTCAGACTTCTCAAAAGACTTCATGATGTATGCTTTTGGAGGGTCAGACACCATCTCAACCATCTTGGTCCAGGACAACAAGGAAGGTTCAAAACAACCCATAGCCTTCTTTTAGTCGAGCTTGGAGGACTATGAGGTAAAATACTCTTTCATTGAAAACATGTCCTTGTTGTTATTAGGAGCTTGAAGAAGTTTAGACATTTGGTCTCAAACAATAAGATTCAACTGCTAGTATCTCATGTTGGTGTCAAAGATTTTCTCCTGAACAAGGACTTGAATGAGAAGAGAGGTTGGATCACTCGAGTAATGGAATATGACATTGAGATCAAGGTGACCAAACTGGTTCGTGGCAAGGGTCTGTGTGAATAGCTCAGCCTCAAGCAACAAGATGAGTGGATAAAGAAGAGGTTGTCTATTACTATAGAATGATCAAGAACAACCAACTAATGATGCACCGATCCATGTTGGACCCAAGCCTTGGTGCATTACCTTCAAACATGTTTATGCCCTCAGAATGGAACAAACCCCAAAAAGGAGATACTTTAGACTACAAGCTATCCCATATGTGCTTGTTGGAGGTGTCTTATTTTACTCTTTCATTGAAAAACATGTCCTTCTTTGTTATTAGGAGGTGAAGAAGTTCAGACATTTGGTCAAACAATAAGATTCAACTGCTAGTATCTCATGTTGGTGTCAAAGATTTTCTCCTAAATAAGGACTTGAATGAGAAGAGAAGGTTGGATCACTAGAGTAATGGAATATGACATTGAGATCAAGGTGACCAAACTGGTTCGTGGTAAGGGTCTATGTGAACAACTCGCTTCCAAGCAACAAGATGAGTCAGTGGATAAAGAAGAGGTTGTCCTATTACTATAGAATGATCAAGAACAACCAACTAATGATGCACCTATTCCATGTTGGACCCAAGCCTTGGTGCATTACCTTCAAACAGGTTTATGCCCTCCAGAATGGAACAAAGAAAAAAGGAGATACTTTAGACTACAAGCCATCCCATATGTGCTTGTTGGTGGTGTCTTGTTTAAAAGGGATATCAATAGTGTTCTATTGAGGTGCATTGGGACATGCCAAATTGAGAAAGTGTTGCATGAGTTTCATGATGGAGAAGTAGGAGGTCACTTTGCCCCGAGTAACAACTCTCAAGATCATGAAATCTGGTTATTACTAGCCTACAGTGTTTAGGACTGCTACTCATGGATCAAGAAGTGCAAGTGTGCATTATTCATAGGAAAAGAGAAGTTAGCAGCCCTGCCCCTTCGCCCAATTTCAAGTGGATCAGCCATTCATGCAATGGGGACTAGACTTCATTGGGGTGATTAACCCAAACTCAAGCCAAGGCCACAAGTGGATACTTACAGCAACAGACTACTTCACCAAGTGGACTGAGTAAAGTGGCACTAAAAGAAGCAAATGAATCCAACATCTTGGATTTCTATGAAGGAATAACCACCAAGTTTGGAGTCCCTGCCACTATTATATCAGATAATGCATTGGCATTCCTTGGTACAAGGATCACTGAATGGGTAGTCAAGAATGGTGTATACCTCAACACTTCATCAAACTATTACCCTCAAGGTAATGGCCAAGCAAGAGTCCACAAACAAGAACCTATTAAGGATTATTAGAAGGAATCTTGATGAAAATAGAGAACTTGGCATACAAAGCTCAAATCAGCTCTATGGGCTGATAGGATCACATCCAAAAGATCCACAGGTAACTCCCCATACAAGCTTGTATATGGAAAAGAGGTAGTATTGCCCATATCATTGGAGTTGCCCACTCTGGAGCTCATGAAACAGTTAGAACTAGCCGAGTTTGAACCCATGGAAATAGGTATGCAGAGCTGATGGAAGTAGGAGAAGCAAGAGAGCATGCAATGCAGAGCATGGAAAAGGATCAAGCATTGATCAAGAAGAGTTTTGACAAGAAAGAAAGAACAAGGACCTTTCAAGAAGGGGACTTAGTTCTAAAGTGGGATGCGGATCGGGAAAAGCCAGAAAGCATTCCAAATTTGATGCCATTTGGAGTGGCCCTTACATGATCACAAGGTAAAGAGTAGCAATGCCTTCTAGCTGGCTAAATTGGATGGCGAAGAATTGCACATCCTAGTAAATGGGATCCATCTCAAACATTGCTACTAAAAAGGGAAGGTTCCACCCTTGTAAATATTAGCATAGAGTTTTTTATTTTCCCTAAGTGCATATGCACATTGTTTTGTTGTAGTGTAGGTTTTGTTTCCCTAAGTGTTATGGCACAAGTTTTTTGTTGCTCAGGTTTGCGTTGTTATATAGTTCAATGTGCCTCCAAGTGAATGCACTAGGCCCTTCAACATTTAGCAATAGGAGACCCATAGTTTCCATAATAGTTGCTCATTTTCTAATAGAACAAATACAGAGCAACTAAAATCGGGTCTCAAAGTGTTCATTTCTAGAAGAACAGGACCAACACCAGGCCACCAACCATGACTCATGCCCAATGGATACAACAAGGCAACTGATCTCTTCATCTAGCAGGAACATCCCCGTGAGTCACCAAATTGTTATCTCAATTTTTCCCAAAAAATTGATCAAACATGACCCCATGTAGGAAGAAATCCAAGGGATGGCTCATCGCACGAGCCCACATTTCAAATCCAACAAACAAAGTCAGCAGTTGCATGTAAGGGCTCTATAATGGAGTAGTAGGGTCGGGAAGGAGGCAAAAAAGTGTCAAAGAAAACCAGAGGCTCGTAAGGAAAGAAATGGAGAAAAAAATTGAAGTCTTCGAGCTCTATAAATGATTCAAATGAGCCCAAAATTGGCTAAGTATGGAAGAATCAAGCAGAAGCCTCCAAGCCTCCATCTCCAAAGATTAAACTCAAAAAGTAGACTCAAGCACAAGCTTCCACATCTCCAAAGGGATTAAATGATTAAAAAAGGTGAAGTTCTCAAATGAGCATGAGCGTGAGCTTCCATGTCCTAAGCCCAAAAAGATAGAGCCGGCCGTTGAAAAGTCCAAACAAGTGGAAAGAAACCACGTGTCAGCTTAGTGCAATTTCAAGATGGGAGCCCAAGGTGGAGACTCAAACTTGTGCCAACCCTCCACGTGGCCAAGGGTCAACAGAGGTCAAATCTAAAAATAGGCCCAAATCGGTTAAGTATAAAGAGTGCAAGTGGAAGGTGCCACATGTCTTAACGGCACACATTCAAAGGCGTGGCCCAAAGTGGAGACTCAAATGAGCACAAGGATTCCACATGTCATCCGGTGCATCTTCAAAGATAAATCTAAAAGTAGGTCCTTAGACAAGCGCCAAGCCTCCACGTGTCCCTGTCAGATATATGGCCCCGCCAAACAAAAGGACTTAGTCAAAACATAAAGGAACAAAGCAAAGCCATGGAAGGAAGCCACATGTCATCCCGATGCACAACTTCAAAAGTAAAATCCAAAAGTGGTCCCCAAACGAGCGCCACCCTCCACGTGGCCATATTCCAAGTCAAAGTGGGAGGCGGGTCTCCGGGAGTAATTTTAACTTTTTGGCTTCGCTTTTAAAAACATAAAGTATAAAAATGAGCCGTGCCTCCCCAATGCCCAAGGAGCCACGTGTCAGGCCTAAATTACAATGTGGCTGCAATGGGCCTTGGAGTGATTTTTGCCCAAATGGAAAATATGGACCGCGAGCCGAGGATGTTTTTTTGACCAAAAGGTATTGCGAAATGGCTGAAGTAATTTTTGCATTTTTGTATTTTTTACAAAAGGGCACAAAGTGAATTTTGGGCCCGCTGACCCATTTTGCTAACTGGTTTTCACCATTTTTTGTGGACTGACCGATTCAAATATTCAAATGGACATATCTTTCGACCCAGTGCCCAAAATTCAACAAATTGGTACCATTGGAAAGGTCTCGACCTCATCTACATGCCATGGAAACCTGAAACTTTAATTTTGGTAAGGTTAGGTGGGTGAAAAATGGGAAAACATCTTCATGCCATTAATACATGATCTGATTGCTCCAACAACTAGATCAGATTTGATTTGATCCATCATTCTTCCTCCTTCAAATGCCGAATAGCATAATGGAAGGGTGGATTCGACAGATTGTGGGTGGATTTGTAGGAGCATTAATGGCTCGGTAGCTGAGTTTCAAATTAGTTTTCCCGCCTCTCTCTCCTTCTCTCTCTCTTTGAATCTATAAAAGAAGGGTGGGGCTCATTTGTAAAGGGTTGGACATTTCTGTTTTGCACTCTCCCTTCTTCCCTTGTCTATAAGTGAATTTGTGGAGTTTCCAAACCTCCCATTCAAGTTGTAATGCAAGATTTTACCTCTTGGCCACTGTAATGCACTGTATCAATTTTGGAGCAATAATATATGTTGTGGATGATTCTCGACCCTCTCATGTGTTTATTGTTCCTTTCGATCTCTCATTGCAGTTTGGTTATCTGTGCATGGCATTTGCATTGCATTTTTATGGTTTGTGTTAGCTTGCAAAACGAGTGTTTAACATTCCTTTGGTGCATCACCTCATTAGCTTAGGTTTATTTTTACATCTTCTCAACCCCTATCTCCTTGGTAAGATAGAGTAAATTTAAAATAAATCCTTCGTAATTTATTTGTACACTAAGAGTCTCAACCCATCTGGTTGTAGGCATTCAGGGTCTTATGATTCTACACTAACAGTTCCCATGCCCAATCCATTATAAGGTAATTAGATGCACACGCATGGACGTATACAAAGCCTTTCTACCTCTCATTATCTCCAACAACAATATGCCAAAACTATACACATCACTATGATTTGTGAGTTCTCTATATATAGCATACTCGTGGGCCAAATGGATAAGTACACCAAAACAAGGGGCCAAAAAGGACAAAACTTGAAATCAGCTAAAATAGTTATCGTTATTTCTTTATACTTTTATTATTTTTTATACTTTAAATGTATTTTAGTAAATATAAGAAATTAGGGTCACTCTGCACTTGATGAAATTAATCCCATAGCTCTAACAATTATAATCTAGAAGATAGTTTTTCAAAATCTAATTTGGTCAATACTTACTCATTTTTAGGATTTTAGCAAGGACCTAAAGCTTTTAGGGCATATATATTGTAGTCAGTCTTTGTTTTAGGAAAAAATATAGTTGTTTTGTAGGTTTTTGACCTTTTGGATTGGTTGCTGACATTTATAGGAGTTTTGGATGTGTCAAAATTAAATTTTACAAACTACACAACACCCAAAGATAATGACACTTGCTTGAGTATATGGACTCATGATTTTCCCCATGAGTGTGGAGTTGAAGCCTTAATTTCATCTTAGAAGAAGAAGGGTAGTATTAGGGATGAGTACATACTTTACAATCCTGGAACTATCTAATCAACTATATAAATAGGTCCAATAGGTGAAGTGGATCTTAGCTATCTCACCACACTAATCCATGCATTCATCATAGGAGAGGGAGCCATAAATATTTTCCATATGAGACGAGGTATTGATGATGAATAAACATACTCAAACCCAAAAAATGACACTCTTTCTTGAGATATATTTTAGGTAAATAGAATATAGGGAGCCCACACCATATCTATATACATGGGTGCTTACCCCATATCTATATTGAGGATAGGGTGGGGAATAATGAGTAAATATAGGGGTGCATACATTTAGGCTAAAAACTAGATAAAGAGAGAAGGGTGTGGGAGTTCCAACTGACTATATAAAATGCATAACCACCCTCCCTCAGTTCTTTCAACTGATCATAGGTATGTTAGGGATATCAAGTTGATGAATCCTAAGAGATTTTATTAATGGAGTTGTTTTGCACCATATGAGGAGAGGAAGGGGATTAGTGCAAGTGTTATATCAATTGGTTCACTATGCTTATCCATATAGAGATAGGGGCCATAATACTACTCGAATGGGTACCAAGTTTGAAATTTGGTCCATAATTTGCTTTAGTGACCACAACTCAAATCTATGATACTTGTCTACTTGATTGAAATGAGGTCCTCACTTTATAGATAGAGGATTTCTCCTTGAATGGGATTCATGTCCTATGGCCAAAATGATGTGATTGCAATGTGCCTCCTCCTTGAGGTGTGATCACACTACTAGGTGTTGAATGAGTGTTTAAGAGCACTACCAAGTGAATGACATCAAGTAAATTGAGATGATTTCTCATTCTTGAAACATGATACTCTATATGAAGATCATCCAATCACCTTTCCTGGCTCTAAAATTTTTCTTTCATGGAATCAACTTCATGATTATCATACACGTATTTTCTCATATGTATCTCATGGAGATAGATGATTCCTTAATACTTCACACATGATGGTCTTGGATACCTCGGTGGCATGACTAGCTCATTTTGGTTTGTTCCTTGGAGAGATTTGGGTACAATGATAGAGTTAGGATATGATGATCATTAAGTCACTCCTTGAGCTCCACATTTCACCTTTGAACATGATGACTCCTTCACAATTCACTTTCTTGACCAAGATGACACCTAGGTGGAAGCATGCTTATGGTACCTGGACACCTTTTTTCTCAAGTTGTTCCTCATGGAAATGGGTTTCCTCCTCCAAATAGGGGGATGAATCCTTGAATGAAAATTGAGGATGAGTTTCGATTTTATTAAATTATCCCGTTTAAAACCAAAATTTTTATGAGGATGAGTTAGATATTCTTGACCTCCATACTTGAATAAAATAATAAATATCACATTTTATGATCAATGAAAATATTCTAAAAAACTAATTTTGCTACTGCAACTCAAAATTTAGGGCCTATTTCATTTTTAAGCGAGAGAGGAAGGCTGTAGAGTTTTGAAGTACCTCAAGAAGTATTTGAGCCTTGAATCAATGTTGATTATTCCACCTTGTAGATTATTCTAATATATTTCCAATTCCTATTTGTTTTCATCCTAACTCTTTCTGGAACTCCTGGAATCATCGGAGAAGCCATCTTTCACCATTTAGCTTTCATTCTCTCCACATGAAAACCGGCCTTAAACAAATTGCTCCTGAATGAGATTTTCTTTCCTAAATTTCCTAAATTTCCTTATAAATCTTGAATTATCTCTGAAATCACACTCAGATGATTTATATTTTCCTTGAAAACTTTTGGAGGGTGTTCAATTAGCTACATAATGGCTAAAAATGGCCTTTTAGGCCTTTGGAGGAAGTAGTCTCTCATAAAAATGAATGAGTTAATCAATCACCTTAGACACTCTTCCCTGCATAATGAAACACACTAAATTATCTTCTTAGGAATTTCCTCTAATATGGGGTAAAGGTTAAAGCGAGGGAAGGTTGGCTGAAGGTAGGATACACAGTGTCAGAAGCCGATTTTGAATTAAGGGCTTAGTTATCATCCTTCAAAATTTTCAATTTTCATACTAGTTATTTTGGCCATTCTAGAAGCGAATCAAACATCTTGGGATAGTTTAGGAAATATATTAAGCATCTGGATATGATGTCGGGAATATTTGAAGTGTTGGAGGTAATTTAGGAAGATTTAGGAAATGTTTGTTCGTTCAAGGACAATATTCTCAACATCGGGGTTTTTAGGTGTTGGGAACAAACACTCTAATGGTGAAAGTTGACTTCTCTCGGATGATTATGGGAGATCCGTAAGGAGTTAGGAGGAAAAAATAGGAATTGGAAAGGTATACAAATCTTATAAATGTTGAAACATCCATTTTCTCTAAGGCTTAAATGTTTCGTGAAGCGTTTGAAATAGTGTAGTTTGTCCCTTTTGGTTCCCAAAAATGGGACTACATTTTTAGATTATTGAAAAATTAAGTCTCAAAAATTGTTCCATGATATTGGAATGTGTTGTTCCATTAATATTAGAATTTTCCACTCATGGTCAGGAAAGTGAGTGAAATGTGAGACTCAAGGAGTGAGTGATGATCTCCATATCATGACTTCGTCATTATGTTCAAACCTTCTTCAAGGAACAAGCCAGGATGAGCTAGTCCAAGCTACCAAGGCATCTAGGACCATCATATATGAAGGAATGAGAAATCCTATAAGGATAATTTTACACACACATTAAAACTTTAGTTTCTTTGTTCCTCTCTACTAAAGGTTTAAAAACCATTCTCGTCATAAAAATCCCTTTTCTACATGGGAACACCAAAACTTCTCACAATACATTTCTAGGACTAAGCCTTATGGTAGAAAAGAGATTCATAATAGGGTTTTATCAAAAAATTATAGTCTTGGAGTATTCTAAATTAATGTATACATGATTCAAACCTTCCTAAACATCATCCACACATTGGATCAAGGAGAGAGGTAGTGTACCCTAATTGAGTTATATGAACTTAATTACGATGATGTGATGAGATTTAGGGATTAGTTGGTCTTAATAACATCATGCATTGTAAATCAAATGTGACTGTATGATGTGTTTTTGGTTTTATGGACTGTAAATACATCATTATTTGAAATAATTAGTTATGTGAGTGAGAATCCTTATAGAATGATGAATTTTTGTAGCCCTGTAAGGTACATTGAGAGATGAAGTGAGAAGAACTTGATGAATGGACCACTAAGATCAATGAAGAATTCCATCTTTCACTTGAACCAATCCATGAAACACTTCCATTCTTTTCTGACCCTCTTGCACTTGATGAGAACTTGAAACAATTTCCCACACAATGCAACCATGATGATCCTTCCACTTGAAAAACACAATGACTAATGAAATGTGAGACTGAAAACCTTCTAACCTTGAGATGGGTGAAGGTAGGAGATTGAATGAAGAATGCTTTAGTATTTTGATCAACCCATCCAATGAGATGAGAAACACACTGAGACCAAAATATAATTTGAGACCAAAATTGGGAAGGCGAGAGGTCTTCCTTCCACTTGAGTCATAATTCAAGCGCCCGATCCTCTGTAAACATGAATTTATCCTTACCATTCCTATGAGGCAAGCTCTAGAGATATGCTCACCACATAGTCATAGGTGGAGATTTGAAAAATTTTAGAAGTACCTCTTGAAATGGGGAATTTTATAAATAGATTGGTTTTATCGGGGTGAGGATCTCATGAGGATGGGGCCAAATTATGTGAGTTGAAAACACCTTCCTAACACTTTGAGGTTGTGTTTTTGAGTGATGAAGAAACTTCTCCATACAAGAGCACATTTTTATGTCCCCATGTCCCATTATTGTTGGAACAAAGGGACAAAGGAACATTAAACCTACAAACGGACACCATGGGTCCATTCATCATGAAAAAGTGGTAAAAAATGAGTTACCATACATTTAAAGCACGTTTATAACACCTCAAGTGATGAATTAAGTGATGTATGAAATGTTTTTAATGTCATAATTAACTTCCCCGACCAAGATGTCACCGGAGTGGAAACATGCTTATATTATCTTGGCACATCTTTACTTGATTTCTCCTCATTGAAATAAGTTTCCTCCTCCAAATGGAAGGATTGATCCCTTAATGATAATTGAAGAAATTTTTAGGTGAGATCTATGTTATTGACCTCTAAATGCATTGACGTAGTGTGAAATCCACTCCTGAATTATAATATGTGAGCACATCACCAAGCATTGATTAAGTGTTTAGAAAAAATCTCAAGAGATATACAATGGTTGTGAGATCGAGATGAATTCCATCACTACTCATGGTTAACATTTTGTTAGGTTGTGGAGCCTATTTTTATGTGAGAAAGTGTTGAAGACTATACACTAAAAGTCTTTGTACACTTTCCTCGGTTGTCTCGCCGAGGTTGGGCGCAACCCCGAGATTTTTGGCTTTAAAACGTGCCCGATATACCGAGAAACTTTTTTCTCATATGGCGAGGATTTTTGACCCATAGATTTATGGGACGATTTTGGCCCATGGTTTTAATACCCACGGTTTTGTAAAACTAATTAAGCGAGTTGTCTACTTATATGGTTTATGCATATGGTTGGTATGATGTAACATTGTAGATGTGTTTTGAATTCGGGTGTGAATTCTGTAGAGTTTTTTGAGCATAGCTCAAATAGATGCAGGTATTATATTGAGAGATCGGTGGTTTGTAATAAAATCTAAGCAAGTGATTCTTGGTGGACGTAGCCCAAATTTGGTGAACCACATTAAATAATGTCTCTTTTGTTGTGTTATTTTATTCGCACTTTTATTTGAGAGCTGTAATATTTTACGCATATTAGTTTCTACTATTGTGATTATGTGAGGGATTATTCTACATATTTTATCCCTTACTTCCCAACAATTGGTATAAAGCAAGGTTTGGTTTGCTAAAGTGTTGAATACATGGGAAATTTTAAGCTTGAGTGGGAGCTATGGCAGATGATGGAATATCAGGGTTGATAAATTCAACGGGCAGAATTTCAGTCTTTGGAAGATGCAGATGGAAGATTACCTTTATCAGAAGGATCTTTATATTTCATTGTTTGAGAATGTGAACAAACCCTCGAGCATGATGGATGTGGAATGGGATTTTCTAGATAGGAAGGCACTTGGAAAAATCGGCTATGTCTTACATCTTGGTATTATTTAAGGTTTTAAAGGAAAAGACTCAAAAAGAAGCGAGTGGATGCATTAGGGAAGTTAGTATGAAAAACCCTCTTGCCTCTAACAAGATATTTTTAATGAAAAATTTGTTTAATATAAAGATATATGAGAATGGTTCAATAGCAGATCATTTAAATGATTTTAATATGGTTGTAAATATGCTAGCTTGATTCTGTTACAATAGAATTTGATGAAGAAGTTAGGGATTTATTAATTTTGTGCTCTTTAAGAGTTAGAATAGCCTAGTAATGGCGGTAAGCAACTCGGTTCAGCTAACTCAAAGTTGAAGTTTGAGGATGTTGTAGGGGTGATTCTAAGTGAGGAAATGTGAAGAAAAATCTCTAGGGAATCTTCTACTTTAGGGAATGCTTTGATAGTGGAAACTAGAGGGAGATAAAAGAATAGAGGAAGCTGTGGAAAATCAAAGGATGAGCAAGGTCAAAATCTAAAAAGAAAGATAGTATCTTTGGCCTTGTGGAAAGTTTGAACATGCGAAAGAAGATTTGTTGGGAGCTTCGGGACAAGAAGAAACAACATGAAGAAAACAAGGAGGCAAATGTGGCAATAGGTAATGTATGTCAGGATGTTTTGATTCTTTCTTTGCACAATATTATTGAATCTTGGGTTTTAGATTCGGGGCTTCTTTCATGCTACTACTCCACATAGGCATTATTTTGTTGATTATGTTGAGAGATTTTGGGCATGTTTTCTTGGTGATGATGAGCCTTGCAAAGATATAGTTGGAAAAGGTTTATTTAGGTTAAGATGAGAATGGGAATACTTGGTTATTGAAGGATGTCGAGACATGTGCCTACATTAAGATGAAATTTGATATTGGAAGGGGTAGTTGGGAAGTGATGGTTGTCTTGTGATATTTACTGAGTGGACTCTTGGAAGGTTAGCAAGGGTACTCTTGTGGTGGCAGGAAAGAGGTAAGAAGGTTGGAACCTTGTATTTAACCACTTATAGCACTAATGTTTGTAATCTTGTGGCTTGAAGTAGATCTGACAATTGTGGCACTATAGGCTCGGTCATATGATCCATAAGGACATGGAGATCATAAAGAAGGATTTTCTTGGATATACAAAAATGGTTTGGAGTTACGTGAGGACTGTATATAATGAGAAAAAAAGCGAGTAAGGTTTCTCAAGGTTGGACCTACAAAGAAAAGAGTAAGTTAGAGTTGGTGCATTATGATGTGTGGGGCCAACTCAAGTATCATCTCTTGGGGTTCAAGTTATTATGTTACTTTTATTGATGATGTAATAAGGAAAGTTTAGGTTTATTGTATTAGAAAAAAATCTGATGTATTTGACACTTTTTTAAATGGAAAGCCTTGGTAGATAATGAAATAGGTCTTAATCTAAAATGTCTCGAAGGTCGAGATAATGGAGGAGTATTTGTAGCAATGAATTTGATGATACTATTTTAAGAATGGAATCCGAGGAAAAAGGCGGTTCAGGAACTCTGCACCGATAGAATGGGGTGTCAGAAAGGATGAATAGAACAATAATGGAATGTGTTAGGAGCATGAGGTTACATGCAGGACTGCCTCTTTCTTTTTAGGAAGAAGCGGTGAGCACAATTGTGTACTTGATAAATAGAGGACCCTCAAGTGCCTTAGATGGAGGCATACCTGAGGAGGCTTGGTATGGTAAGAAAGTTGATTATTCATTTCTTAGAGTCTTTGGATGTGAGGTGTTTGTCCATATAGACAAGGATGATAGGACCAAGCTAGAGGCTAAATTAGAAAAATGTACTTTCATTGGTTATGGTGGTGATGAATTTGGATATAAATGTTGGAGTATTAAGGACAAGAAAATCATTCGATCTAGGGATGTGGTCTTTAATGAGAAATTCATGTATAAGTAGTAGTTGCGGGAAAACAAGGAAGAGTCAAGAAAGAATATGCAGCGAGTAGAGGATCTTCGAATGGGAAAGTGACACATGAATCGGTTCGGGAACCTCCTCAGCATGAACCCCAAACTCCTATATTGAGGAGGTATTCTAGGGTAAGAAGAGAACTTGAACATTTTTCTCCTTCTCTTTATTATTTATCACTCAATGATAGTGGAGAGCAAATATCTTTGATGAAGCAATGCGGTAGATGCCAGGAAGAAGTGGGAGCAAGCCATGGATGAGGAGCATCGAGACTCTCATGGAAAACCAGGACATGGGATTTGGTGAAGCTACCCGAAGGAAAAAGAGCATTCTGAGAACAAGTGGGTGTTGAGATTCAAAGAGGAAGAAGGAGGAAAAGAAAAGATACAAGGCCGGTTGGTGGTGAGGGTTTGCAGAAAAAAGGTATAGATTTTGATGATATTTTTTCTCTCTGTAGTAAAAATGAATTCTATTAGAACTATTCTAGGAATAGTTACAATGAGAAGACTTGCACTTAGAACAACTTGATGTAAAGAATGCATTTCTCCATGGTGATTTAGAGGAGGAACTATATATACAACAATAAGAGGGCTATGAGGTCAAAGGTAAAGAGGAGATGGTGTGCTGGCGAAGAAGAGTTTGTATGGCTTGAAACAAGCTCCACGTCAATGGTATAAGAAATTTTATAGCTTCATGATGAAGCAAGGTTATATTAGATGTCATTCGACCATTGTGTCTATACAAAGAAATTTGAGGATGGAAGTTATATTATCCTTTATCGTATGTGGATGACATGTTGGTTGCGAGGTAAAAACATGCGGGAAATAAAAGTACTTAGAAGAAGCTGACTAAGTGAATCCTTTGGTATGAAGGATTTGGGGAAGCCAAAAAATCCTTGGTATGAGGATATCTCGGGATAGGAAGGAACAAAAGCTGACTTTATTTCGGGGAAGAGTACATTAAGAAGGTCTTAAAGAGGTTTAATATGTAGGATGCTAAACCGGTTGGGACTCCTTTGGTAGGCCATTTCAAGTTATCAAAGGATAGTGTCCCAAGATAGAGCAAGAGAGAAATCAAATGTCTAAGGTACCTTACTCATAAGTGGTTGGCAGTTTGATGTATGCCATGGTGTGCACTAGGCGATATTGCCCATGCAGTGGGAGCGGTGAGTAGATTTATGAGTGATCGAGGTAGAGATCAGCGATAGGTAATAAAGTGGATCCTTTGGTATTTGAGGAGGGACCATGGGGAAAATTTTGTGTTATAATGGATTTGACACCACTTTGTGTGGTTACGTAGATTCAAATATGGTTGGAGATGTATACAACATGAGGAGCACGATAGGTTATGTTTACACTGTAGGTGGGACAACACGTGACAAATTTGGATTTCATGACTACTGAAGTGGTGGCTTTATCGACCACATAGAATTTGAGTATGTTATTGCCATAAAAGAAAGAAAAAATTGATTTGGTTACAAAAATTTCTTGAGGATTTGGGGCATAAACGGGAGGAAGGAAAGCTTCATAGTGATAATCGAAAGTGCTTTATACACCTAGCTAAGAACTCTGCTTTCCACTCTAGGATGAAGCATATACTGATTAAGGTACCATTTCATCGGGACAACTTTGGAGGAAGAGAAGTTAAAGTTGAGAAGATTCATACCAGTCGAGAATCCTACTGAGACATGATGAAGAAAGGTGGTCACAAGGAAAAAACTGAAGTTGTGTTCAACTTTGGTTGGTCTTCATGGAAACTAGTGAAGGGTTGAGAAGCTTGCTCGAAAAGGAAAATTAGTCTCTAAGTGGGAGATTGTTAGGTTGTGGAGCTGTTTTCATGTGAGTAAAGTGTTGAAAGACTGTACACTAAGAGTATTGTACACTTTCCACAGTTGTCTCACCGAGGGTTGGGGCGGTAGCCCCACAGTATGAGGGGTTCGGGGCCATGACCCCGAGAAATTTTTATGGCTTTAAAATGTGTCGATATACCGGGAAATATTTTTATCATATGGATAGGATTTTTACCCATAGGTTTATAGGAAGGTTTTGGCCCATGGTTTTGATATCCATGGTTTTGTAAAAATGCTTAAGCAATTGTCTACTTATATGGTTTTATGCATATGGTAGGTATGATGTAACATTGCATATGTGTTTTGAATTTGGGTGTGAATTACATGTAGAGTTTGTTAAGCATAACTCCAAACAAATATGGGTATTGTATTGAGAGAGCGTTGGCTTGTAATAAAATATGAGCAAGTGATTCTTGGTGGACGTAGCCCAAATTGGGTGAACCACGTTAAATAATGTCTCTTTGTGTTGTGTTATTTTATTACGCACTTTTATTTGAGATCTGTAATATTTTTGCATATTAGTTTCTCTTATTGCGATTACGTGAGGGATTATTTTGCATATTTTATCCCTTATTTCCTAACACCTTTCTCATCATACTCATGATGATCATTCCCTTGATGACTTGAATTTCAATGAGGTTATTGATGTTTTAGATCCTTCACATACCTCATGATTCTCTTGATTGCACCCATTGTCCAAGTGATTGTCTTTTGTACACATTGACACCCTGATATGTTCATTGTCATAGTGTGATCCCCATGATGTCCCTTTTCATTAATTTATTCAACCAAGATGAATCCCTTCTTCCACAATCATGATGAGGTCCCTCTTGTCCCCCTTGCACCATGGGGACATAGGGGACAATGGGGACACCTAAGACACCTAGGTGTCAAAGTGTAACTTGGGGAGGAGGATGAGGTCACACTTTAGTGCTCCCATACCCTCATTGTCCCCGAGGGACGAGAGGGGACACAAGAGTGTTGAATGTTTGATTGCTTGTTTTGGAATGCCACTTTTACCTTGGATGTCTATTTTAAGACACCGAGCTTGAATTTTCACCATGAGATCTTAGGAAAATGGTTTGGGGTCAAATATTATATGATTTTGACTCAAAATCACATTTAAAGATCAATAAAATCATTCCCAAAATTCAAGTGTGAAAGAGGGTTTGAAACCATAGCGAGGATCCACGAGGGCGATGTGCACATCAGCAGATGCGTGAATGACAACGTGAAGAGATTTTGGGAGGAGCGAGCATCAAGCCGAATGTGCATGCAAAGATTTGAAATACGGGAAGAAACTGGTTAAGCCATAAAACCCTCCTCTATCTCATATATCAAATGGGGTGTACATATAGGAGGTGTTGAGTAACCCCAATGCTGCAATCATGACAACTCGAGTAGAGAGGGGGATTTATATTCCCATAATAGAATTGTAACTCCCAATGATGCATATGATGCACTGACGCATAAGAGAATCTCATGATGACCCCTAAATGATACATGGACCTCTACAATCTCACCTAAGTGAGATGAATCACCTAATGATGTAGAAAATACACACACCAACACCCCCCATTCATCATAACTTAGGATGAGGTGGCAAGTCAGAAACAAGAAATGGGTCCGGCACAAAGCTTGATGAGGTACCCATGTACAAGAAAGAAGATCCCAAGCAATGAAGGAAAACCCAGTGGGAAAAACATCCACCACAAGAGAAAAACACACTCTCTAATCTAAGAAAGATGCCAAAAATGGGTCCTGGCCATAGAGCGAGCACGAAAAGGTACCCATGTACAAAGAGGCAATCTCTTGGAAAGAAGAAGAAGAGAGAAGAAGAGGAGGCGAGAGGAATGCGAGAAGATGCCATGTATGAGATCCGAACTCTGCTGCTCTAAGAAGTCTCCTAGAAGAATGACGTTGACAAGATCCTCTTCCTCTGGTGTAGATCAATTCTCCCGAGAAGAATGTTGTTACTGTCAAGTTAATGTACCAAAATAAACACAAAAACCAAAAAACTCAAATGAAATCGATACACGATAGATAAGACAAGATCGAAGATGTAGATGGAAAAGTATCTTGATGTAGACAAGGCGGGCGCACACGAGTGATCCTGCAAAAGTAGATCAAGAAACTGCGAGACATAGATGCTTGTGAGAAAAGACCACGTTAAAAGATATTTGGGTGGAGTGCCCTAAAAGCGGGTCCAGAAGTGATAAGCTCCCTCGGTGGATGTCAGTCCACGTTTTCAATTAAGGAAAGAAGCATACATGATAAAAGATGTAAGTAAATGTCTATATTTTGATTTAAAATGACATGACAGAAAATTAAATGATGAGAGCGAAACCAATAAAAATAGGAAAGTGTGAAAACAATGCTAGATTTGTGTTCCTGAATTATTTTACCTGTCCGCATGAGCGAGATCGGCGTCGATTAGGAAAATCGGTGTCGATTGAGACAAATCAACATCGACTGAGATAGGTCGGTGTCGACTAGATTGCAATTGGTGTCGTCCGGGAGTGCAGTCGGCATCGACTCGGGAAAATTGGAGGAAGATTTATAAGCAGACAATGAAAGCTAGATCGTCAATCTCCACTGGATCTGCAAGAGCCGTAGGGATACTGACAAGGCTCCACCTTTGTGCTTTGGATGCAGGAACAAAGTCACCAAGAGATTGATGGAGACTCACGATGTTGATGTGGTAGGAGCAGAGTAACGGTACTCCTCTCAGGATTGATTTGGGTGGATACGCTCTCGCTTGATAGATAATGCTCAGAAATTGATTCTCAAAACTCTCTATCATTCTTTCTATCTAACAGAACCGAACAGCCGTCCCTGTATTTATAATCGGCTGACTAAAGAAGAAATTGACGCCGTTTAAAAATTGGTGTCGACAAGCACCCGGTCGGCGCCGATCAGGGAACAGACTCACGAAATGGCCAAAAGGGTGATTTTGGAAAGATGAAAGTGATCCTTCCACCTCAAATACGGAAATATCCCACCGCTTGGTTTAGGAGGAGGATAAATAGGGGGATAGATGGATAAAATAGAAATGGGAGGTTAGGAATTGATATGGGGTAGATAAGTGGTTAAGATATATGTAAAAAGTATAATTAAATAGTTAATATTTAATTATCTATGGGTAAAACATAATGGGGTGAAATAAACTTAGGATAGATGTTTAAATCAAATATTAAATAATACCCTAAGGGAGAAGTGGTGATATAAACGTGCCCCAGGTTACCCGAGAAGGCAAATGCACGCGGGGACACTAAAATTGGGTAACCAATTTTAGGTGTCTACATCTGGATGAAGAAGAGCCACCCGTAATGAATGTGTGCCTGCCCTTAGGAAGGACAAAAATGGAGTGCTTTGGAATTCTGCCCACTTTCCAAAGGAAAGCAAGGCAATAGCATGAAGAACTCGAGTCCGGTGTCTTGAAGTGTGACATAGGTCTAAGCGAGTGAGTGCCAAGGAACTCGAAGGTAATGCCACGTGCATAGAACTATCGAGTAAAAAAGACGAACACTCACGTAAAGGATGTCAAAGTGATGTGAAGGGAACAAAACATCCTCCACAAAAAAAAGGTATCCACACGGTGAGGTGGATCAATGAAGGTCTCGGGAGATGTGGAAGTGACATGCTTCCCGAAGGGGCACTCCCAACAAAAGAGATGATGAACTCCTCTGAAAATACCTGTAGATGGATGAGGACCTATAGTGCATCACAAGTAGACTCTGCGAAAAGACGACTAAGGTCAGGCAGATACTGCTCGTCCGAATGAGGGGCTCAAAAAATAGAAGAGTGATGTCGAGATAGATATGAGTCATCCAACGAAGGTAGAGGATTGAAGTGAGCCTCGCACCTTTGGAAGTGGAAAGGAGGATGGTGTAATGACGGTGTGAGGCGAGTATGAGATTGATCAATACACGATGAGATGTGGGATGTGGCAACACTCTTTGGAATAGTGAGAGAAAGAGGAGAAGAGTCCTCTGTAGTACTCTCTGCATCAGAACTGGGTGCACAATCCTCGTCATCAGAAGTAGAACCAAATGATTCTATGTCAGTGGAACTACCATCACATGAAGAAATGGAGGAGACAACTGAATCAACAAGTAACAATAATGGCAAGCAGTATGTGAAGGGTCTCCATAGAGGGACTGAAGAATGCTCCAGACATGGTGAGGTGGATCTGAGTCTACCACGTGAAACCAAAGAGAACGAGAGACATGCATCATCATGTGACAAAAGACATGGTCACAAGTGTCAGGAAGTCCTCCAAATGACGATGATCAGTGGTGTAGGAACTGGCCCAAGCAAGAAGGGTAAAAGACCCTCATGGGTGAAGTAACATTCCATGGAAGCACGCCAAGCTGAATAGTTCCCTCTCTCGGTGAGAAGTGGCGGAGGTTGTAAGGTGATCCTACGACACTCAAGTCTAGAAAGAGCACTCTCCATGATGAAAAATGCAAGATGCAAAAAGTAAGACATCGGACTCGGCTGATAATGCATCTGTGTGTGAAAGCCCAAGAGTACTAATCAACCCCCCTAGAATGTGACACTTTATAAAGTAGTGCGTTTACAAAACTAACAATGCCATCATGTAATGTGTGAGAAATCATGCAACTTTGACTAAAGAAGTGCTAAAAAAATCATGAGTCAAAAGTTATGGCATTAAAATGATTCCCGCAACTGATGGAAAATGCCACTAAACGTTGCAAATGCATTAAAAAAGTACTCGAAATGAGTGCAAAGGGTATCGTGTGACTACTCGTTGGAAATAACATGGAATTTTAGGTAGGGTTTGTTTTTTTCATGAGGGGGATTAGCCTCAGCAACCCCGGACCTTGCCCTCCGTCTTCGACACTCGAAGGAAGGATGAGTAATACAAGCCAAAACAGCCTTAAAAATTAATTACAATGCCGTGATAAATGTTTTGCCTCAAAACATTAAAAATGAGGAATTTTTGACCTACAAAATTTTTTAAAAGGAAGTGAGCCCATGTGTTGGCTTGATCAAGCCATGTGGCACCGAAATGGGTAATGGACTGTCGATTCGCTCGACCGAGTTAAACATGAGCTGGTTGGGTGCTGCAGTCCGCACAAGGTGAGGAGGTAGGTGGAAGGCCCACATGTGGAAGTGTATCTCCAACTAAGTCCACGTGCAAAGGAGCTAGTGTGTCAGAATCGTGTTGGAAAGGTCGAGTTGTTGTGGTGTCCACGTCTTGTAGGTGTTGTAAGGTGTGAAGACGTCGACCTGAGCCGGTGAGTTGGGAGGTGTTGGCCACGTGGAAGTGTAACCATTCACCGCAGGATATCAACGTAGGTGGAGTTGAAGGAATGTTAGAAGTCTAAGCTGCAGAGTTGAAACGGTAGATGGTGGGTATAATGGTCGCAAGAATCTTATTTGTGTAGGCTCGAGCGGCAACGATGGAACCAAAAATGACCACATTGGAGCCGTTGGAGGGTCGTCATGGAGTGGTTTGGTCGTTAGTGTCGCTGAGGAAAGGAAACATTGGAGGCAGCGAAGGAACAAACCCAGAGTTGGAGTTAGGTGTCAAAACGTTCATGCAAAACCAATCCTTGTGCGGCGACCCAAGGCAAGAGTGAGCCAAACCCAAGCTGGAGTATGAACCATGTAGTAGCCAAGTGCACGAGATGGTACAATAATGCAGGTTGAGCTATAAATAATACAAGTGTGAAAAATGATAAACTCCAAGCCTTCGAGCCAAAAATAATGTGAGAAAAACACAGTTCTAAACACGGTTTCAAACACGAGAAAACAAAGTTCTAAACGAAAATGCCCAAAGGTTGATGTAGATGGGGTCATGATCCATCGGGGAGCTATAGAAAGTTGAATGCATAACAAGAACTCCAACCCATGCAAAAATGTTGGAACCCACGCAAAAAAAAACCGAGAGCACAACGAGTGAAGGTAAGGTAGACCACATACATCCATGAGGAAACCAACGCGGAGGAGGATGGCAATGTCTCGAACATGCATGGAAACACACCGAACCATAGGTTCACACCAAATCAAAAACAAGCTCATGAATAGAAGCAATCACAAACTCAGCAATGGATAATGCAAACCCAATACAAAACAACACGGCAACCTTTGAAGACCACATGCAAAAAGTCAGTAAAACCACAAACACCCCAAAAACACCCACGATCACATGAACAACTGAGCAAGAGGTATGAAAGCTGAATCAATGCACTGAAGCACATAACGGAATATCCATTATGACACATGCAACGAGAACTGGATATCACGTCGAAGCCAGAAAACATGCATAGAAACACCGATGAGTGCACGGATCCACAAGATCCACTCTGATACCATGAAAGAGGGTTTAAAACCTGCAAGTAAGGATCACGAGGGATGATGTGCACATCAATGGACATGTGAATGACAGTGTGAAGATATCTCGGGAGGAGTGAGCATCAACCAAATGTGCATGCAAATATTTGAAACATGGGTAGAACCTGGTTAAGCCATAAAACCCTCCTCTATCTCATAGATCAAATGGGGTGTACATATAGGAGGTGTTAACTAACCCCAAAGATGCTGCAATCATGAGAACTCGAGTAGAGAGGGGACTTACATTCCCTGAATAGAATGTAACTCCCAATGACACATATGACGACCGACACATAAGCGAATCTCATGATGACCCCTAAATGACACATGGACTCACGATCTCACCTAAGTGAGATGACTCACCTAATGACACACACCAACAAAGTGTTCCTGAAACTCAAAATTTAGGGCCTATTCCTTCTTAAACTAAGAGGGGCAGATGAAGAAGTTTGAAATATATCAAGAAATACTTAATCCTTAGATAAAATTTTATATTTCCACCTTGTAGAGGATTCTAATAGATTTTTGATGCATATTTTACTTCCTCTTAACTCATTCGAAACTCCTAAAATATTTTACGTAAGACAAAATTAAGTGTTGAAGTTCTCATTCCCTACACATTGAATACCAATTGTTGACCGGATGGAACTTGAATGAGATTTTATTTCCTAAATTTTACTAAATTGCTTCAAAAACCTTCAATTATCTCTAAAAAAGACTTAGATGCTTTATAATTTCCTTGAAAATTCTTGGAGGATGTTTACCAATTGCAAAATGGCCAAAAATGGCCTTGTTAAGTCTCCTGAGGAAGTTGTATTTCACCGAATCATACTGAAATAATTTTTCACCTGGGGGTGATCATCCATGCTTACTAAAACAAACTCGAAAGCCTTGTTAGTAATTTCCTATGAGCTAGGGTGAAGAATTAACCGAATGCAAGTTGGTTAGAGGAAGGATACATAGTGACTGGAAATCCTAATTTTCAATTAGGGGCTTAGTTGTCATGCTTAAGATTTTCAATTTTTCATGCTAGATATTTTACACGATAATAGTGAATTTGGACTCGATTGCACCCCCTAAGTATATCACTCATTACATAGTTTGTTGATTAGTTCAATAAGAGAAAAATATTGATTAAATTGAGCCATATGAAACTTATTGGAACTATATGATTTGATTTTTACTTCATCTAAGACTAATTAAAAATATAGGCATGAATCAATCAGTCAATTCGATTGAAATTGAATCTATACAATTTTTGATGCATGAGTATCATGAGGGAATTAAATTTCTTACATAAGTTTTACTATATTAGTTAAGTACATGGGCACACACAAGGATGGTGAGAAGGATAATGGAGAAAGGAACTTGTGCAACACAAAAGTTGGGTGATGGTGATGATTACACAAGGATTTCATGAATGCTTTGTGCAATAGTTGAATTGTATAATGCACATTGATTACAAAGTGAAAGAACACAATGTGTGCACAAAGTGATTCAAGTCTACCATTTGAGGGGCTAGAGTGACAAAGAGTAGAGAGACGAGATGAGTCGCACGGAACAAGTGAAACTTTTCAAGGGTCATGAAGAAACACCATTGTAATAGCTTTAGGATTTTTGTTGATTTTTGTAATAGTCCTAATAATGGGAGTAGTATTTGTAGATTTAATATGTAATATTTTCATAGTTCAACATCATTAATTTTCTTTGGAGTATTGTGTTAGAATTTGGTAATTCGACGATTGTAAAAACTAGACCCATCATCAGGGAGGAAAGATTAAGTTTATAGAAAGATTGTTGAATACATTTGATATAGGTATAATCAAATTTAACATTTCACAATAAAAGACTAAATTTGGCTAATGCACAAAAATAAAAAAAAGGGAAAATATTATATAAATTTAAGAAAAGATATAATTTTTAAAAGGAGGATAATTAGATTGAATGCTCAAAAATATAACATTATAAAATTAAATTAAATTAAATTATTTAATAAGAAATTTAGTTTGGGAATTACTATTTATTGTTAATTTAAAAATAGTTAACATTAATATTAAAAATTAAAGATTATAAAAAAATATTTTTAAGAACATAAGAAAAGGAGAGGACAATTAATAAAATTAATTAGGAAGACCTCGAATAATTATTTCCAAGTGTTGCCGATGAACTAACCCAAATCATGATTGATACGGTTTTCATTGTGCATTATCTCAATGGCTTCCCGAAGGTGCCACTTTACAAAGTTATCTTTGATAAGCAATGACCTTGGAGGAATTGAGGCAAATTGAATTTTTATTATTAATGATTCTCTCCCAATGTTGATTGATCAATACAATCAAATTTTATGTCTCTATCGTGTTCTAATAATCGAAGTTTTGATCGATATACCAGTTTATCGAATGTATGGTTTTCCCAAGAGCAATTTATCTTATAGACACCTTGGTGGATACTAACATAAATTTTATCCTTTAGGGAATTGATATTAGACCTTAATGTGTTAATGGGAGTGAAGGAAATGACGATACCATTTTTGGTTAAATTTTTACGATTCTATTAGTGGTGTTTTTTATATAGGGGGAGATAGTTTTATGATTTAATTCATGTTGATTTAAAGTTTTAGGAGGGGGATTAATAAAATTCTTAAGAGTGTTGGAGATTAGTTTATTACTCTATCGATTTTTATTTAAAATATTCACACGATGATTGAATTAAAGATCAATTTGCTCACTATCAACAATCCGAACAACCTTAGAGGCTAAATTTTTAAGAACACCAATTTTCTGAGAGGGGTGATGATGGGATTCAGCTCTAAGGTAGCAATCAATGTGGGTTTTATTTCTATAAACTTCACGAGATAATGAATCAATTTATTTTCTTTTTAAAAGTGTAGAAACAAAATCACGCACTTTGGGTAATTATCTAGTCCTAATTGCATACTACTATTCATATGATTCCTAAAAAAGTACTAATTAATCCATGTCTTTGGCCACCTTTCTTTTGTTTTTTTTGAGTTTTTGTCTTGCACCATTACTTTCTCATTCTTCCTTCTTATGCCTCGACATTTATCATCTTGGACACTAGCGTCGATCCAGGATGTCAACACCAATTGCCCTCGTCCCCTTTGGGTGCCCTTGACCTCAATATACTTTGTTCACATCTTTTGGGTCCTTTCTAGCCATTTGAGCATCTTATCTTTTTGGTATCTATCCTTTTCGAGGTTAACTACAAAATTAAAGCAAAGGAATCATATAAATATAAAGTTATGTTATCATAATAAAAGACCAAGCACTAAGCATTAGCTATCACCACCTAAGGTTGCATCCATCAACCATCTAAGAGATCCATTGCATCCATCTAGCACCATCCAAGGGACACAAAGGTTGGTTATTATGCATACACTTCATAGGAGGGAAGATCATTCTATTTCATGCACACATCTACTACATTTCTTTACATCTAGCTTATTTTCTCACTACCAAGTATGACACGCACAAGAGCCACCTAGGGCACGATTCCGCACACACACACAAAACTACATTGGATTTGAGATGTAGTGTAGTTATCAATCGTAAGATCACCATTGTGACAACTTGACCCCTCATTCTACATCTTTTTTAGGATTTGATGTCTATTTGAGGGTTTTACAGGTTCATATTTTATGTGCAAGTTTTCCAATGACTTCGGCATTGTGCGAACTTAAAGCAACCAAGGGGAAACCAAAGAAAACAACTTACAACCATCCATAGGAGGTTTTCTAAACATTTCCACACCTTGGATCCTAGAAATAGGTCTAGGGTGCCCACAGAGCCCATGTCCCTCTCCAAACGCCCCAACCTAGGAAGATAATTAGTTCATGCACTTTTTGAGGCTCTATGTGATGCTTCTACCTCTCTGTTCATCCAATCAACACTTCGGCACAATCCAAATTTCACCGCAAACCAGCTAAGGCTTTTTACCCTCTCTTTGCACTTAAGGTTTCATACTTTCTTACTTAGTTTGCTTGGGTTAATTTATGCATTTAATTGTTTATTCATTTATTGCTGCTATAACAATCAGATTAGGAATATATTTCCATACTTAGCTTAATCAACAGATGTCTTATTTTCCCATCATTTTACATCTAGTCTATCACATACACCATTTACTTCTTGATACACACTCATATCGTCATTACCCGATGATGCACTCAAGTTCTTTGGTTCACACTTGAATGTTGAGGGCATACTACATACATGAACCTCACACACTACACACTACACACTACATACATCACACATCATACACCTATGGCATCTTCTTTCGCAGCTCCTACCACACATTTTGCATCTTATTAACTCTACACACTCACAACATATATTTCTCGCATCTCTTACTACGCACTACACTCATTACCCTATGACACACTCTAGTTCCATGGTCCATAATCAAATGTTGAGGGTATACATATCAAATTAACCTCACCACACTCATGTGTTTATTCACACACTCATTCACTTACACACTTACATGTTACACGTGCTTTGAAGATCACATCTTTCTTCTACACACATTTCGAGACCATTTCACGATGACACATTCTCATTTATGGTTCATTCTCGATCGCACGAGGGGGCATAAATAAATGAACCTCATTGCATACATACACATCCACTCAGGGGCATGTTGCTCCTATCATTCACTCTACATTCCATTCGTCTCATCCACATCATATTGCATATCTTGGTTGTATTTACTCTTGCTTACTTATGCTTTTACATGTTCACTTTATTACACATGCTAGATAGATATCTTGTATGCCATTATTTTTTATCATACACACATGCACGTTCACTTTCTTTCTAGTTGTGATCATAGATTCTATAGATCAATACATGCAACATGGATTCTTGGTGCAATACCTATTACTAGTCCCATAAAGGCTCTTGGGGCATCCAATTTCATACACTACAAGTGTTATTGTTTCATTTGTTTCATAGAACATTACATTATTGGATTATACAAATTTTGACATACTTTTTATCTTTCTAACATGCTAATGGGTGCTTCATGTTCAACATTTGTTATGCAGGCTATTTTCTTCCATGGTTTTATATCACATTGCTTGTTATTGATTTTCTTTGTATGCCATTGTTTGCAAGATTTTCCATTTGTCTTGTGTG
Source organism: Taxus wallichiana var. yunnanensis (assembly GCA_018340775.1). Taxonomy (NCBI): domain Eukaryota; kingdom Viridiplantae; phylum Streptophyta; class Pinopsida; order Cupressales; family Taxaceae; genus Taxus; species Taxus wallichiana. The sequence continues at coordinate 762,706,863 of CM031244.1, forward strand.
CACACTTGTATTCTTTTGGCTTAGTCAGCCTTGATTACCTTCGACATCATGAGTGGTATCCCTTGTTTGTAACTCGCTTTTCACGATCTAAATTCGCTTCTTGCATGTTTACATTATCTTCGCATCTTAGCTTACATTTTGTCTTATATATGAGTGTTTATCTTTTCTTATACTAACACTTGTCTCCCAACCACTTTGTTTGCATGTGCCTTGGTTTCTACCAAGCACATTCCCTTCTGGCAGGGCATAGTTTTAACAAAACAATCAATCCTCTTTTGGTCCCACGAGGGGAGCATCATTTGGGTGAATCGTTCACTCCCATACAAGATGTTATACAGCCACAAGTTTGGTATAACACACTATTCGATTCAGCCAGGCTCTGAATTAGACTTGGGTCTTTAACACAACACGCTTACCAAAGCCTTTCCTAGATGCCTATAACCAAGAGGAAGTTAAAAATGATTGGTAGTTCAACACATCTACAAAAATCCACACAGTGGATTTTATAGGCACACGGTCCTTAGCACTCATGTTTGATTAAATTTTACTGACCATATGTAGTGTTGTTCCACATTACAGGGAAGTAGTTAAAGGTTGGAGGATAATACCAAATTTTTTTCCCTACATTTTTGTCCATGACTTAGTATGAGTTCACCCCAAAAATCATGGTCAACGAAACCGACGTGAGATTTCCCAAAAAAATCATTCGTCTACAACATCTTCAAGATCCTTTCTATACTCTTTCCTCATCATGGATTAGGTGCACATGTTCCTTTTTCACATTTTCAACATTTTTACATACTTTTTATACATATACATGCGTATTTGACTACTTGTTCATTCTTCTCTTTACATGCTCGTCGATATGGGAAGAACTAGTCAAAATCACTTCACAACATCATTCAACAACATAAACATCAACAATAGGTACATCACAACATCTACACATGCACTTCTGCCCTAGGTTCTTTTTCATCATCACTTTTCTACACTTTCTCATCCTAAGTATCCACACTTCATACTTTTATCACCCCACGCTTTGTCTTGTCCCTCACACACTCTTTCTACATCAATCTACATGGTTATCAGGTACGCATCTCTATCTACTTTATGTTATCAAGATTTGTGCTCACCAACATAAAGTGGGGAAAATGTAGACTCAAAATCACGTACTTTAGGTAATTATCTAGTCTTGATTGCATACTACTATTCATATGATTCCTAAGTAATAAATGTATTAATTAACCCATGTCTTTGGCCACCTTTCTTTGCTTTCTATTATCAATTTTTCATTCTTGCCCTTACTTTCTCATTCTTCCTTCTTATACCTCGACATTTATAATCTTAGACACTAAAGCGCCCTAAGCCAGACGCTAATGCCAAGAACCCTCATCCCCTTTAGGTGTCCTTGACCTCAATATACTTTCTTCACATCTTTTGGGTCCTTTCTAGCCATTTGAGCATATTATATTTTTGGTAGTCGAATTTTCAGGGTTGATTATGAAATTCAAGAAAAAGAATCATATAAATATAAAGTTATATGATCATAATAAAAGACCAAACATTAAGCATTAGCTATCACCACCTAAGGTTGCATCCATCAGCATCAAGAGATCCATGCATCCATCTAACAACATCCAAGGGACACAAGGGCTAGTTATTATGCATACACTTCATAGGAGGGAAGTTCATTCTATTCTATACACACATCTACTACATTTTTTACATCTAGCTCATTTGTTCGCTACCAAGCGCAACACGCACAAGAGCCACCTAGGAATGATTCCACACACACACACACACACACAAATACATTGGGTCTGAGATGTAGTCCAACACTCAATCATAAAATCACCATTGTGACAACTGAGGATAGTCCTACCCCTCATTTTGCATCTTTTGTTTTTAGGATTTGAATTCTACTTGAGGATTTTGCAAGTTCATATTTCATTGCCATTTTTCTAGTGACTCGGTGATCATTGTGTGACTTTAGAGGAAAACCAAAGGAAATAACTTGCAACCATCGAGAGGGGGATTTTTGAACATTTTCAGAGACCCATGCACCCATAAATAGGTCTAGGGCACCCACAGATACCCCGTCCCTCTCCAAGCACCTCAATCTAGGAAGATCACTAGTTCGTGTAATTTTTCGTGCTCTGTGTCACGCTTTCTACCTCTTTTTTCATCCAAGATTAGCACTTCGACTGGTCCAAATTTCACTACGAACTAGCTAAGAATTTTTACCCTCTTTGCACTTAGGGTTTCATATTTTCTTGCTTAGTTTGCTTGGGTTAATTTATGTATTTGATTGTTTATTCATTTATTTCTACTACAACAATTAGATTAGGCATACATTTCCATATTTAGCTTAATCAAAAAGGATATAATGAATTTGGATTACATCATCAATCTCAAATCTCTATAGTAAATTGAATGTGAGGAGAAATGCTATTAAGGTGTTGTATGGAAGATGTTAAAACTATCCATAACATGAACTCGAAATACATTAGTATCATTGATAAATCTTTTCCACCATTACGGATTTAAAAGGTATGAGTTAATCTCTTTTCGTTCAAAAATTTCCATAAATAAATTAGCATATATATGAGAGAGAGGGTGACCCATCGCAATACCTTCGTTTGCTCTTAAGTTACTTCATCAAGCTAAAAATGTAGAGTGTAAACAAATCTCTATCGATTGGTAGTTTTACTATCAGTGATTTGATTGATGTTAGTAATGGCTTTATCAATGGGAATTTTAGTAAAAGTGGAAATAACATCAAAGTTAACAATAGAACCACATTTATCCAATTTTTGGTTTTTAATAAAATTGACGAAGGACAATGAGTCTTTACTAAAAGAAGAGGAGTTTCTACCAAATTTTTAAGTTTGTTAGCAAGAAAGAAGGCAACTTTATAGCTTGGGGAGTGGATGATGTTAATAATTGGATAGATTAGAGCACCAAGCCTATGAATTTTAGGTTGGTAATAAAATCTACGGTGATTTCGTAGATGGAATAAGGTTTTTCTTGGTATTTTCATCTAAAGAGGGATTTTTAATATTGTTAGAAACAAATTTTAATTTTTTTTTTAATAAGGTTTTTATTAATTTTCTATAACTACCACAATTTAGGTGTTCAATCATTTTGGAAACATATTCATGTGGTTGAGAACAACAACCACATTACCTTTATCCGCTTTAATGACGAAGAGATTTTTATTATTTTTGAGGTTATTTAAAGCAATGTGTTTGGATTTAGCTATATTACTTTTAGGGGCTTAGCTCTATGAATAATGACAACACAATCTTGTCAAATCTCTTAGCAATTGAATGGGGGAGACCATATAATGTTTATTCAAGGTTAACAATAATATCTTTAGTCGTGATAGAGTATTTGTAGATGTTGTGAAGGATTTTCAAATTAATAAAAATATGTACATGTGTTTTGATTTGTTATGTATTATAAGGCATTTCATGAGCCCAAATATTTGAGCAACCGTTGTTTCTTTTGAGAGTTTTAAGGTTTGTAAAATCTAATTTTGACACATCTAACACTCTACAAATGTTAGTAAACAATCCAAAAGGACCCAAAACCTAAACAATGACTATATTTTTTTCCCAAAATAGACATTGATTGTAGAATTTAAACCATAAAAGCTTTAGACTAAATGTTGGAATCCTAAAAATACCTATGTATGATCGACCATATTATATTATTAAAAACTATCTCCTAAATTGTGATTCATGGAAATGTGAGACTAGTTTTATAAGGTGTAGAGTACCCTAATTTCTTATATTTACTATAATAAATTTAAATTTTTTCATTTAATTTATTATACTTAAATTTTTATTTTTGTAAATAGAAGGCTTCTACAAACACATATATTACCCATACACAAAGGAACACGTACATGTTATAACACATAAACATACTTTTTTGACAAAAATGCAAAAACTCACCTTTCACCATGATAAATCCTATAAAAATGATTGCAATCTTTCTTAAAAAATTCCTATAACGTCAAGAAAACTATCCAGATTCTAAATACATACAATTTTTTTACTATCAGTAAGGTTTCCATTTATATTTATTTCAAACTATGTCATTTAGAACCCTATTTTTAATGATTATAAAGGCTTATATTTTGTCATGTATATTTTGTTTCACTTCTCCAAATTGAAAAACTAGGACAAATTCTATACATATTCAAAACAAATATAATTTTTGATATTTTTGAGATAGTAGGGGGTATGGGCTATCCGTTATCTTTTAATTTTCAAAATTTTGGTACTTGAAAAATCATAAAAATAAATACTCACTAAAAAAATTATATCCCAAACTAGATGCTCATATCTATCTTTCTACGTAAGGGTTTTCAAAAATAATAAATAGTGCTAAAAAAATTAGGCAGGGGGTGCATGACCGATTGTCTACTATGTTTTTTACAAAAATAGGAGCATTGTTGACATTTTACATCATTAAGCCACTTACACTTAACAATTTTTTTAAATAGTAGTTTAAAAATTAGACTCGAAATGTTACAATTCACATGTTCTTATAACACCTTCAAATATTGAGTGTAACTATCTCAAATTACTTATACAAGTTGAAGTTTTTATTTTTAGTAAAAAGTGTCAACTTAAGACCCCTTTGCTCCCCATTTCTATGCACTTACCCAAATACCCATGTGTACTGCTATTTTTATGACGAGGTGCAAATCGACTTCAAAGGCAATCCTCACCAGCCCAAACTATGCAATGTAAGCGATTCATGTCATCATCGAGAAGAATGTTAGTGACTTTGATATCTTTGTGATATATGGTGGGTCAAGGCCAAAATGCGAGATAACTCAATTCCTTAGTGGTGTCAATGATTATGTTCTTTCATCGTTCCTAATTCAATGACGTCTTCATTTTATCCTCCCCTTCAAATATATTTTTATGAAGGCTTCCATTAGCCATGTAGTGTAAACTAGAAAGCTGTTGGCGTCTCTCTTTGTCATCTTTGGAAACGTAGAAGCCTCTCGAGAACCACCAAATTGTGATGCTGACGTTTTTGATGATCTCTAATTACTTTATGAAAGTTGTTTCGTCATCACATGAGCTGTTTGTGATTCTCTTCATTGTGATTTGGTGGTCGTCAAAGAGTGTACCCTTGTACACATTTCCAAAAATTTGGGCCTATCTTATTGTAAACCTTGAATTTTTTAGAACAAGTACACTAAATGCTCCTCGAAAACTTGTTTTTCTCGAATGTGTGAAGGTTGTAATAACATCTAAATTTACAAACCAATCAAATTGAAAATAAATAATTTTTACAATTATTTTGTTAAAAATTGTGCAAGTTTGTTAATGTGAAAAGTGTATATTTGTTTATGAAAAATAATAACAATATCTTATTGGTTGAAAAGTACAAATAATAATAACTATTTAAGAAAATGTGAAGCCTATAATATAATTTGGAAGTACTAATAATATTATAGTTTTAACTTAAATTAATTATTTATGTTATATTAAGATGCTTTCATGAGTTATTTTAAAATGCATGTCATAAGTAATAAATAAACAATGAAATTATTTATTCATATATTTTTGTTAATAATTATAAGGTAAGGAGACCACTTAATACATAAATGTTGTAATCATTTATTGATAGATTTGAAGAATTGGAAGGAACAAAACATTAAATGTAATTTCCATCTATGTGAATTGCTTTTTATCTAGCCTCTTTCTTCATCAATAAAGTTTTCAAAAGTATTTTGTCATATGAATCGTTATTGTCTCATCATTATTTTCAATGTGGAACTAATCCAATTACAACCCAATCATATATTTATGTTAAGTTAAAATATTTTAATTAGATTATTAATTTTCTTTTAGTTCAAATAAGGAGAATTCATCTCTCATTGATGATGTAAAATTCATCCCATTGTTCGAGACTCACAAATTAAATCTTTAAACAAAATGAATACAATTACAACAATTATATTAGTTGTACTTCTCTAAATATAGGTTGTAGTACATGAGAGTAGTTTTTCTTTCCATGAACATTTCTTGTGTCGATTGCATTTTATGAGAAATTTGATGGTGCATTGATATACTATTACACACATTAATGACCTTTGTCACATAGTATGTTTGCAGATAATCTAGTTTCTCTCTAACCTTAAAATCTTATTTCAATTTATAATTAACAAAACATAATGGCAAAATAAGAACAAGGCCGTGATATGGAAAATCCTACAAAGTTAATGCATTTTAAGTGGAGGAGAAATTAATAGCCGAGTAATACATAAAAGCAAGAGGCAAGTTAGAAAAAATATTTAATAGGACATAATAATACAAGACCATGATATGACTAATTGTGCCAAAAATTAAGATTTTAATAAAGAGAAGAAGAAGCAATATATGTATAAATAGAATTAGGTTACTAGAAATTCCAAGAAATTTGCATCAAAATGCAAGTGCAAAGTAACATTTTCAGAGGAGCACCTCAAATAAATGTGTTAAATATGATAAAAGATTGAGGAACTCCTCTAAACGGATTTGTAGTTTGATTATGATGTTTGTCTTTTACAGTTTTGTAACAACAGGAAATTAGTAGCCTTTCTACAAAGCACACATATATGGAAACAATATAAAAACTGAGTTTGAATACTATGGCAGTTGTGGAAGATGAATACTTGAGAACTTGTTATATACCTTTTAAATTCAAATCTTGAAATGAATGTTTCTCTTCCTAAAACTTTATTGTGATCATAGTACGTAGAATATTCCTGCATTCAAAATGAAAAGCATTAGAAGAGAAGGGTCAATAAGAAGTAATTATTATCTATTTCTTTAGCATTGATTTTAAATCGCCTTTCCAGTTTGAGTCTTTGTATGAAAAAAATTGAATAATCAAATCTAGAAACAAAGAAATTGATGCATGAACTGATGGTCTTCTAGATGGGGCGTTTGGAGAGGGACATGGGTGCCTGTGGGTGCCCTAGACCTATTTCTAGGAGCTTGGGTCCGTGGAAATGTTCTGAAAACCTCCTCTCGATGGTCGCAAGTTGTTTGCTTTGGTTTTTCTTTGGTCGCTCTAAGGTCACACAATGTCGGAGTCGGCTGGAAAACCCGTAATAAAATATGAATATGTAAAACCCTCAAATTGACATCAAATCCTAAAAAAAAGATGCAAAATGAGGGGTTGAATTGTCCGCAGCTGTCACAATGGTGATCTTACGACTGAGCACTACACTACATCTCAGATCCAATGTAGTTTTGTGTCTGTGTGTGTGTGTGTGTGTGTGTGTGTGTGTGTGTGCGGAATCGTTCCTTAGGTGGCTCTTGTGCATGTCACACTTGGTGGTGAGAAAATGAGCTAGATGTAAAAAATGTAGTAGATTTATGCATGGAATAGAATGAACTTCCCTCCTATGAAGTGTATGCATAATAACTAGCCTTTGTGTCCCTTGGATGGTGCTAGATGGATGTAATGGATCTCTTAGATGTTGGATGGATACAACCTTAGGTGGTGATAGCCAATGCTTAGTGCTTGGTCTTTTATTATGATCACATAACTTTATATTTATATTATTCCTTTTCTTGAATTTCATAATAAACCCCAAAAAAAGATGACTACCAAAAAGATAAGATGCTCAAATGGCTAGAAATGACCCCAAAGATGTGGATAAAGTATACTGAGGTCAAGGGCACCCAAAGGGGATGAGGGCACTGGTGTTGACATCTTGGCTCGATCTGGTGTCCAAGATGATAAATGCCAATGCATAAGAAGGAAGAATGAGAAAGTAAGGGTGCAAGACAAAAGGTGATAACAAAAAGAAAAGAAAGGTGGCCAAAGACATGGGTTAATTAATACTTTTAAGGAATCATATGAATAGTAGTATGCAATCAAGACTAGATAACTACCCAAAGAGCGTGATTTTGTGCTTACACTTTTAAAAATAAAATAAAATGGTTCATTATCTTGTGAAGTTTATAGAAATAAAAACTGCATTGATTGATACCTTAGAGCTGAATCCTATCATCACCCCTCTCAAAAAATTAGTGTTCTTAAGACTTTAGCCTCCAAGGTTGTTCGGATTCTTTGATAGTGAGTAAATTGATCTTTAATTCAATCATCATGTGAATTTTTAAAGAAAAATGGATATAGTAATAAAATAATCTCCAACACTCTTAAGAATGTTATTAATACCCCTCCTAAACCTTTAAAACAACATGAATTAAACCAGAAAACTATCCCCGCCCTATATAAACAACACCACCAATAATCATCAAAAAATTAATCAAAAATGGTATCGCCACTTCCTTCACTCCCATGACTATACAAGACGACATAAATATCCTATGAACATACTTTTACACACATATAATAAATTTAGTTTCTTTGATTCCTCTCTACTAAAGGTTTAAAAACCATTCTTTTCATAATAAATCCCTTTCTACATGGGAACACCAAAACTTCTCATAATACAATTCTAGGACTAAGCCTTATGGTAGAACAAAGATTCATAACAAGGTTTTATCTAAAAATTATAGTCTTGGAGTATTCTAAATTAATGTATACATGCTTTAAACCTTCCTAAACATCATCCACACATCTACATACCCATAACAAGAGTAAGGATGTTAATTTGATTATGGTTACTATATTCAGGATTTGACTATTCTCATGAAACAAATATAAAGTTAGGTAAATTACCAGTGAGATGAGTGTTTCTAAACCTTGGAACTATGCAGGAACTTCATTCCATTGTTAAGATAGGATTAGTGAATCATGAACAACACAAATCTATGAACTTCTTCGGTATATTATTACAACCTTGCATATAAAACTTGAAAATATCTTTTTTTCATTTCCCACTCCATTATAGAATCTTTTTCTTTGAATGAAAATACCCCATCCTCTCTCCCTTATCATTTAAATTTCATTTAAAGAAAATAAAACACATATTTTGTTTCTCAAACCAAGGTGGTTACCAAGTTGGGTTGCACAAGCATTTACAAGTGAATATTTTGATATTCCATCCACAATGTGCCTCTAAGTTTTCATTATATTTCCATGAAGGATCAAGATCAAGAAAGGAGAGAAGACTAAAGGAAAACACCTATTAGACAAACTAGGAATTCAAATTCTTAAAATATTAGGTTTTAGCAGAAAACAAGTTTGAAAAGATATGATACAAGGAGATAACAAGAAACAACAAGAAGACAAGACTTTATTGACCCAAAATGAGGTCTAAGACCTCAACACACCAAAATTTATCTATATACCTCTTGATTTCCCTTGCATCATTTGAGCCCTACAAACTTAAAATTTATGACTATATAATATGTTTTTGGCCCTAATTGCATTAAACATTGAACATTTGGTTGATTGGCTCAAGGAGAGAGGTAATTTACCCTATTTGAGTCATATGAACTTAATTATGATGATGTGATGAGATTTAGGGATTAGTTGGTCTCAATAACATTGTGCACATTAAATCAATCTGTGACTATATGATGTGTTTTGGGGTTTTATGGACCTAACTACATCATTATCTGAAATAATTAGTTATATGAGTAAAGAGATAAACCACATAGGGGTACATGGTTATATGTAAGAATGTTGCAATGAGGAAGGAGGTTTCTATGAAGGAGGAGATGGTCACTATAGACCATAAATGCACATGATATTTCACAAAGAAAAATATGAGGTGGTAGAGAAAAGAAAAGATAAGGGAGAGAAGATTACATAGTTGAAGAATACAGGGTGTGCAAAAAACATCCCAACAAAAGGACTAGAGTGAACAAAATATTACCATGGTGCACAACTAAGTGTGCAAAAGAGGAGACCCCAATGGAGATTTGGTAGAGTGTAAAGGAGCTTACAAGCATAAAATAATCCAAGACAATGAGTTGAGGAGTGTGAAGTTAAAGGTAGATGTGACAATGTGAGAGAGTAGAAGCAAACTAAGAGAGGCTATGTCATTATAGGCCATTAGATACAAGTAGAGAGAATAACCACTCTAGCATAGGTCCCTAGGAAGAACACCAAGAGTTTATAAAATCTATAGAAGAGAGTTCCAAGCTCCATAGAGAGAATTTACATGTAGATAGGTCATAAAGGCCATTGAGTGAATGAGAAGAAACCATTGAGTTTCATTCCACTATGTTAACTATGCAAACTTTTCGAGTGATTACACCAAATTTTGTGTCGACACTAGTCAATTCATTCATGCTAAATGGATAATTTAGGAAATTTTGAGACCCTAATCATAGTTGTTACTTATGCGATGTGAATTTTGATTTAATTTAGCCCCTAGTTATATAATGCATTACATATTTAGTTAACCAATTCAATAAGAGAAGAAATATTGATTAAATTGAGCCATGTGAAACTTATTGGAACTTTATGATGTGATTTTTTACTTCATCTAGGGATAATTAAAACTCTAGGAACAAATCAATCGACCCATTCAATTTAAATTGAAGATACAATCTTTGATACAAGAGTATCATAGAGGCAATTGAATTTATTACATAAATTTTACATTATAAGTTAATTATGGGCACACACAATGATGGTGAGAATTTATTAACTAAAATGTGAATTTAGAAGTTAATATAAACAAAAGTAAAACAACGTAATAACTGAAATGAGATGGAAATATAAGTGCTAAATAATTTATTTGACTTTTAAATGAAACAGAATAATTGAAATAGGAGGGAAAAGGTACTAACCTAAAAGGTACTAAGTAGAATGATGAACGGATGGAGAAAAGTGACAACACACCCCAAAAAGTTGTAGCAAGGCATAATTGGCTGGACTGGGATGCCTGAGGAAGGATTGGGGCACCTGTGGGTGCCCTGGTTTACAATATGGGCACCACGATTTTCAGAACAACTCGGAACCTGAGTTTGAGTTGGTAGGTCTTCTGATAACTCACATTTTTTTGCATGGATTTCGAACTAACTTTGTTGATGATTTCGTAAACCTATAACAAAGAATCACCTACAAAACCCCATACAAATCATCAAACCCCTAAAAAATAAAGATGTGTATGAATGGGTCGAACTGTCTTAATAACCACAATGGTGGACGTAAAACTAAGTGTTTACTACATCTTAGACCAATGTAGTTACGTGTGATTATGTGTGCAATGATGTGCCTAAGGTGCCCTAGCACCAATGAGTGGAAATAACATGAAATAACTTGGATAGAATGTAAAATGGTGGATGGAATAGAATAGACTTCCCTTTCCTATGTAGTGTGTGATGCAAATAGTTCCCAAATGCAGTCCCTTGCCTTGTGTAGATAGCTATCCCTTAGTAGAATATAGTCGATCATAAGATAATAGGTATGCTATGTTTATATAGGGATCTCTTGCTCAAATTTTGACACTAATGACTTGACATGTCAACTAGTACCTAGGGAATAGGGAGGGAAAACTTTAAAGATCGGCCTCGAACATCTAAATTAAACCAAGTGTGATTGAGACCAGGACCTATAAATGAGGATCATGGCACCCATGGGCACCCTAATCCCTTTTTAGGCACCCTAGTTAAGGACTAGAGATGAAAACTAAGTAATTAACAACAACTAAGACTCCCTGAGAGATGACCAAAACTGTGTAAGTAACTGATGACTATGTAAAACACTTAATGACAATGACTGACTAAACTGATGATAAGACTAGGGGATGAGTCATTAGTGAATAATTTTCTTACGCAAGATCCATATATAAAACAACATACTTGGCGTGTATAATAGTAGTAGTAAGTGTGTGATTTTGTGACTACATTTTCCCCACTTTATGTTGGTGAGTAGAAAGCTCAGTAACATAAAGTAGATAGAGATACGTATCTGAGAGAAATCTGGAGAAACCCATGTTGTAGTAGAATGTGCAGATGTGGTAGAAAAAGCATGCCGAATGAAACATGTAGCGTGCCAAACCACAGATGATCATGTTTATCCATACAACGTAGAAAGAAACGTAATGTCATGATGAAGTGCACTAAATGCAAGTGGTGATTGTAATTTTTGATAGGAGTCTTCATCAATTTTTGGTATAAGTTGTGAAGTTAAAGGAATAGCCATCAAAAAATATGAAATCATGAAGGAAATAGGGAATCCGTGAATAAAGGATGAAGCCAAGAGAGACAAAAAAATCCATGAATAAAGGATGAAGTCGCGAGAGATGAAAAAACCGTGATACATGAGAGGAAGCCACGTGAGAGACTAAAAAGCCGCGATACACAAATAAATCCGCCAAACACTAGAAGAAGCTACATAACACTAAGAAGAACCATGAAATTCAAAAAGAGTTGTGGATTGAAGACAAATTGAACCGATGCGAGAGCGATGACAGAGGCACAAGTCAAAGGAAGTGACTTTTGGAATGTATTGAATTTTGTATATTTATTATAATTAACATTTTGTATAGGGGGCATCACGAAATCTATATGTGAGTGCCATTTTGAGATTTTGTATGGGAATAGAGATAGATAGAATGAGAAGAACATGCATGTAATGAAGACTGATGTAATCATTATTGATGAATAAATAAAGAATGGAGTTTGGAGTAAAATATATTATGTGTTTTCATTTACATTTATGTTCTTAGACTAGATGTGGTGTATTTCCCAAGTACATCCTTAACTAAGGTCGAATATTCCTAAGCCTCACAATTCTGTCGGGGTTTTAGGTCATGGAGATCATTTATGTATACAGTGTTTCCATTTGGACTTAAAAATGCACCGGCAATATTTAGTAGAATCATGATCAATGCATTCAAAGATTTTATTAATAATTTCTTGGAATTCTATCTTGATGATTGGACAATTTATGGATTTCTAAAGAACCACATACAAGTGTTAAGGTTGATGTTCCAAATATGTAGAGCCTTACATATATCGTTGAATTTGAAGAAATGCATTTTTGACACCTTTTGGCACATTACTAGGCCATATAATTTTTAAGGAAGGGCTATTGATTGATCCCCTAAAAACTTATGTGATTGTTAATTTACCACCACCAAAAACACAAAAAGAGGTACGAACAATTTTGGGTTACAATGAATATCATAGGAAGTTTATCGAAACTACGTAGAAATAAGTGCCCCATTGGAAGAATTGTAGATGAAAAAGAGATGTTAGAGCAAAATGCAAACTAGGAATCAAAGTAGATCAATTCCTAATCTAACACTCTCTATCACTACCTCAGATCAAGCAAGGATGGAAAGAGGGAGAATTATACTGCACTTACCGTCTAACATGCAATTCTCCTTCCTTGATGGTGGATTTTCTTGTGGATTGGAAGATTGCTTCAGATTGGATGTGGGAAGACTTGGACAACACCTCCCCTTTGATGATTGATTCTTGGATGCTTGGATGAAGACTATTGATAGCTTGATTGAAGCTTGAAGGATGAAGATGAATGATTGATGATAACAAGATTAAGAAGATGATGTGGCCTCCCAAGAACTCTCTAGCTCTCATGGAGGATGAGAGTGCAAATTTATAGTTTATGAGTGGCAAATTGGAGGGTGAGGATTAATCCATGTTGGATTGAATCCAAGGGCTGAAAATTGATGAGAGGATTGGATTTGTGTAGAGATTTGTAGAGAATTCTAGAATGGATAATTCTAGATTCAAGTAGAACTCTCCATTTGAATTTAAAAATTCAAATGGGAGAGGGAAATAATAGTTGGAAGATTAGAGAGGGTTCTAGAAATAGAACCCTCTAGATTTAGAGGTGTGTTTGGATGTGCACATGATTAGTTTATATTAAATGATGTGATTAGGATAATTAATGATGAGTGATTATATGGAATAGCTAGTGGTAGGTGTAGGTGTAGACTAGGGTAGGTGAGGCATATGAATATTAAATTCCTATAAATGTTAAGTGGGATTTAGATAGGATATGATGTGTTATTAGATGAATAATGAGATTATTAATAATGTGGGGGATTTAATGGGATTTGTAATGTCTTTGAAGGATATAATATAATAATAATAATATGATAATGATGATGATGGTGATGATGATGATAAATGGGTAAATGGATTAAAATGAATTAAAATGAATTGGTAGCGGATAAATGGTGATGAGGCTAAAATGCGGGATATGATTAATGTTAATTAGTCATGTAGACATTTTAGGTGTCTACAAGAATTATTGCGTAAAAGACCAATCAAACAAATTCCTTGGTCAAAAGAATGCGCAGATGCATTTGAAATCCTACAAGACAAAATTTTGCATGGACCAATTTTGATTTTTCCTAATTGGAAAGTACCCTTCCATGTTCATGTGGATGCATCGGGATAACAATTGGAGCTATATTGACACAACCTAGAGACAAAATGGACCATCCGATAGCATTTTCTAGTAAGAAGTTTTCCCAAGCGGAAATAAATTACACAACAATTGAAAGGGAAGCATTAAGTATGGTATACACCTTGATGAAATACAAACAATATATTCTAGCCACTTCCCTTACATTTTATATTGATCAAGTTCCTTTAAAGTATTTTTTGAACATGCCAATCTTGCAAGGGAGAATATGTAGATGGCTCATGCTTTTCTAAGAATTTGATTTCACGGTGGTAGTAAAACCTAGAAAACTAAATAATGGTCTGGATTATTTATCAAGAATTAAAAATGGAGAAGATGAGGGGCCTATAGATGATGATTTTCTTGGTGCTCATTTATTTAGGATTGAAGCCATACAAAATATTTTGATGAGATTGCCCAATTTTTGCACACAAGAGAATTCCCAAGTGACTATGTCCAAAGATGTGAAGATAAATTTGCTAAGTAGATAATTTCCATTTACATTGATTCAAGGAAAGTTATATAAAAAGGGACAAGATGATGTCCTTAGAAGAGTAGCTCTAGAGCATGAGAGGAAGAATGTCTTGATTGAAGCACATGAAGGCATAGCAGTGGTCATAATGGAGGAGAGAAGACAACAAGAAAAGTTATGATGGTTGGTCTATGGTGGCCTACACTTTTTAAAGATGCTCACAAACATGCTAGGACCTATGACATATGTCAGAGAGTTGGGAAACCCAATGCAAGGATGAGATGCCACTGAGACCTATTTTGGCATTAGCTCCATTGAAAAATTGGCCATTGATTTCATCGGACCCATCAAACTAGCTGCAAACATTCTCAAGCAAGGTTTATTATAACTAGGACAAAATATTTAACAAGATGGGAAAAAGTAGTTCCCACAAAAGACTATATTATAAAACAACTGCTAGATTCATATATGAGAACATTATTACAAGGTTTGGGTGTCCTTTGAGCATTACCAGTGACCAAGGTAAACATTTTGTGAATGCAACTATTCAAGAACTATTGAGTGGTTTTATGATCAATCATAATAGAAGCACTCCATACCATCCCCAAGTGAATGGAACAATAGAGGCATTCAACAAAGTATTGGAGAAGGTATTAACCAAAATTTTGTTCATTACAAACTACAAATTGGGATTTAAAGATACCCCGTCACTCTTTGGGCATACCACACAACCTATAAAAGGCTTACAAAATACTCCCCATTTAGATTAGTTTATGGACTATAGAAGCCATAGTCCCCATAGAGCTCATGCTTCCAAGTTTGAGAATTATAATAGCATTTAGAATGACTAAAGATGATTCACTCCATGAGAGATTAATAGAATTGGAAAAATTGGATGAAAAGAGGTTTATAGCCATGTATAACCAGACCTAGGAGAAAAGAAGACAAAAGGCATGGCATGACCACCACATTAAGAGAAAACAATTTGATATTGGAGATAAAGTACTCCTATATGATAAAAAGTATAAGCACCTAGGAAAATTGAAGGTAAGATGGTTAGGACCATACATCATTAAGGAGATATTTCCTTTCGGAGAAATAAAGTTACAAAACTTGTAGTTGAAAGAACTCCCTGGATATGTGAATGGGGTAAGACTCAAGATATATGTGACTTAACGAAACAAAAATAATAAAATAAAATAAAATACCGGTCTATTTAAAAACTAGAAATTCAGCGAGTAGTTTGAGGGTAGGATGAAAACCCACAAGGGCATCTCTACCTTTAGAAAAATAAATATGAGGAGAAAGAAGAAACATGGAGGAAGAATACCCACACAATAAGATGAATACCGCCTATTTGAAAACTAGTAATTCGACAAATATGTCGAGGGGTATGATGAAAACCCGTAACATTCTCTCTACCCTTAGAAAGAACATTGTGAACAAAAATAATAATATGTGGAGGGAGAATACCCATGCCACAAGGAGAAGGTAGAACCACAGAGGAGGATAGCCTGCATAATAAAGAAAGATAAAAAGCAAAAGACACAAAAAGAAGCAACTAAGGAAAAGTCGCGACATAAAGAAAATAGAAAAACACAAATAAAAAGAAGGAACATAAAGCATGCAATACAAAGAAAGAAGAGAAAACCACATGATAAAGCAAGACATAACCACAAAAGGAATCATAGAAAGGAATAAGGACAAAGCTGTGGAATAAAGAAATAAAGGGTTAGCCATGGAACAAACAAAAAGCCACAGAATGAAGGAAAACATAAAACATGGAAAATACATGGGGTGAAAGTCATGGCCAAAAGTAAAGGGTTTTTCACCGAAAAGGTAATAAATGTGGTAGGCTAAAAGGGGAGATTATAAAATGTGTTGAATGAACATAAGCTAAGGCACAAAAATCTAGAGGCAGAGATTGAGCAATTCATCAAAGGAGTGCGAAGAAGAAAATTAGGACACAACTAGGGAAAATTGCGAAGGAAAAATGGATACCCCAGTCGAGATCACACAAGAATAACTACCAAAGCCAAAATTTCTTAAGCATTCTATGAAGTCATACAAGCATGATCAAAGGGTGCATTCTCACACATTCCATTCAAATTCACGTACGCAAGGGATTTGAAGAAGTATATACATTTGCTAATTTTGGAATATGATCATACCATGCTCAAAGTGGAGAGATCATTTCTCTTAGAAGAAGATTCAACTACAAAGGATCTCATGTATAAGAATAATGTTAAAGTCATTAGCGAGTTAAAAATCGATGTTTAGAGTCGAATACCCTATTTTCCTAAGGTAGATTATGTAATTCGAGTTCTATTAAGTTCACCTCCACAATCAAATGCTATATTTGAACCAACCATATCATATCAATACAGAGGTAATAGCTAGGGTTACAGGGTTATGGGACAAAGGGTGCTCAACAATTTCCAAAAAAAGATGACACTCAAAGAAACAACCTTAGCAATGGGATTAACAAAATTGAAGCGTGGAGTACGCATAATAGATATTACCAATCATACATTAAGGTATGTTGTTAAATCCATATGTTTAAAAATTAATCATACCAATAGAGAAGATGGTGCCCATAGGATTAGGGCACAAATTTCCCTAGATATGGTCCAGTTACATTTGAGTACAATCTGCCAAACTATTAACTTTCAAATTCCATGAAAACACAAGAAAGATAAAGGAAAATATACATTCTGTTATGGTTCAATTTTTATTTGTTTAGCAATGTACTTTACAAAAACCATACCCCATACAACAGAAGAAATAAAATGGTAGGAAGATAAACCAATCACGGAACAAATTTGGGAGCACATGAATAACCTAGATGTAGTAACCCATATTACATCATTACTAGGATGGGTCAAAAGGATTAGACAAATCATTGGCAATAAATCAAGGGTGTCAAAACATATTGTTGAAAAATATGAGAAGGAGGTATACTTTATTGCTGACATCAATTACACCTTTATTTGGCCCATAGTTCCATGAACACAATACATACCTCCATTTCCTTATGAAGCTTCAGATGAACTAGTAGTTACATTCGTGGAAGCAATTAGAAATATTCATGTCGATCATACAAAAGCTAAATTGCCTAATTTTGACTAAGCAATCGAAGAAACATTTAAGGAATATGGGCAGAAATTCTCAAAGCACTATCGATAAGGAAAAATAGTAGCAAAGAAATATTAAAAACATATAAAAGGAAGAAATGTCCTATCACTGCAAAACCTATAACCAAAAGACAAAAATATTTAGCAGAAAAATCAAGACTAAAGGCATCCGTGACCAATAACAAAAAAGAGGAGACAAAATATGAGGATGTAGAAGAGATCTCTGAATCAGAAGAAGAGGAAACTCCATATACTCCTTCACCACCACATCCACAAGAGAAATCGAACACGAGATCATAGAAGAAACAAAACCAATGGAGAAGATAACACTCAATAGGAAAGCATATAGATACTATAAAAAATGTTTAACTACTAGCGGAATTTCACAAGTTTCACAAGAATATGTTGTTAGTACATAGGAGGAGAACAAATGTCCATAAAAAGTTATAGTGTACTACTTGGACAAATATGCCTTTGTACTTGATGATATAGCTCATTTTCTCACACCCGGCTCTAGCGAAGTCTAGGAGCAGATGGATGCGGAACATACAAACCACTTAGTTGTACTCAACAAGAAAGAACTAATTCAAAGCAAAAGAAACTATGAACTAAAAGGGAGTTGTATAGGATAAAATATTTAGAGGAATTGATTGGATTTTTGATTAAAAAAATAAATGAGAGAGAATAACAAAAGAAGGAAAAAGAAAAAGAAAAAGGCATAAGAGAACATACCACATAACTTGAAAGGAGTAAAAAGAAGAAGAACATATGGAAGATGATATGAGAAAGAAAAAAACGAAAATAAAAACAAGAAAAAGAGGAGTTAGAAAGGAAAAATAAAGAAGAAATAAGAAAGAAGAAAAAAGAAGAGTAGGAAAAGAAGCAAAAACAAGAAAGGGAACAAGAAGAGAGACAAAAAAAAGAAGAGGAAGATAGAAAACAAAAAGTGGAGAAGGAAAAGAAAGAGAAAGAAGATAGAGCACATGAAGAGAAAATTAAAAAGGAGAAAGAAAAAAGGGAAAAGAAAGAAAAAGAAAGGATGGTGGAAGAACAAAAAAAAGAAAGACGAAAAAGAGAAAAGGAGAAAAAAGAAAATGAGAAGAAGGAGAAGGAAGAAAAGGAGAAAAAGGAGAAGGAAAGGAATCGGAAGGAGGACAAAGAAAAGAAGGAATAAGAAGAAAAATAAAAACAAGAGAGGGAAAGGAAAGAAAAAAAGAACACGAGAAAAAGGACATAGAGGCGAAGATAAGAAGAAAGACATAGAACTAAAACAGAAAAACACAATACTATCCACTCCAGCAATAGAAACATATTCAAGCATGGTACCAACCCTAACACCTAGAGACTCACTAGTGAGGATCAAATAAGCATTGCAACAAAGGAAGAAGGAACAATCCATTCAGTTGCAGCAAGGGGTAGTAGAAACAACTACAAAAGGATATAAGGTGAATTTAGATAAACTCACTCCCCTACAAAAGACTACATGTAGCCAAGTCTTGGAACAAAGTGCTAAACATGACTGGATGCAAATATGTGTGGAAATAGAAGAAGCAATGCAAAATATTATTTCATCCATTCAAACTGCAAAACCCCATATCAACATCTAATCTAACCTAGAAATAGAAGTACAAATAGAGAAAACAGTTGAAGAAATACTCAAAGAAGACATAGTTCAATCGAAATGGAAAAAGAAGAAGATACGAGAGGATGTTGTAGAAGAATATAAGCAACAAATTTTGAAGCCATAACAGGTAGAAAATCAACAAAGAAGGCAAGACATGCAAGCCGCAGTTACCAAGTTAGAAACAGAGCTCCAAAATGTCACGACCTACTATACATATATAATAGGGTGGCCTAGTGAAACTCAACAGGAGAAAGAAAATTGGATAATTTGGAACAAAAAATTAAAAGATAATCTCTTCTATGATGATATCACTACAAATAAAGATGGGGCACAATGAACAAAGCTTGTTGAACTTACAGAAACATACCAGACCAAGCAAAGGATGTAGACATAGAAGATAATAGAGATGTAAGAATGTAGCAATATGATGGATAGGGCCATAATCCACATGCAACAAGAAGTTACAATTTCTCACCAAAGATGGCATCCAATACAAGCAACACCACCACCCTTAGATATTTTTCCACTAATCAAAGATAATTCATAGCTACAAGAATGGGTAAATCAGATCAACATTCATCTTGATTTATGGTATAATTTTGAGAAGAATATAACCCCGCAGATTACAAAGTATATACCCCAAGCCGCACCATAAGGCATAGAGACAAAGGCATCCCACAAATCCCGGCCGGGCGAGTCGAGTGAATGAACTCTTCCTTACACTAGACATCTAAGTTTCTAGGAGAGGTTGATTCCACTATAAAATTGGCATCCCATAAATCCATTTGGGTGAGTCGAGCGAGGGAATACCTACCTACGCCGGACGACATCTAATATTTCTGAAGTGGTTGATTCCTACAGTCTTCATCATTTTTGGTATAAGACATTTTACATGAACCGAAAAAAATGAAAATAGAAATGAATTTTGAAACATAGAATTCATGATACACGAAGAAAAATTTGACAAAGAGGAGAAGAAAGCACGAGAGTGTTCATGTATTGAGGTATATTTATTGTCTTGAGGATTACGAGAGACAAGGTTTAAGAGGGGGATAATGTTAAGAAGAAGATTCTTCATCATTTTTTGGTATAAGAGGAGTTCGATTAAAATATGTTGTGTTTTCATTTGTTACTTAGACTAGATGTGGTGTATTTTCTAAGTACATCCTTAACTAAGGTTGAATAGCAAATGACAAAAAAAATATGAAACCATGAAGGAAATAGGGAAGTCATGAATAAAGGATAATGTCTGCAAGAGAGACGATAAAGGTGTGATACATGAGGAATCCATAGAGACTAAGAAAGTTCAATTTTGATACATAGAAGAAAAACCGCCTTGAACACCGGAAGAATCCATGTAATACTAAGAAAAACCAAGTTGGAAGGCGACAAATAGTCACGGATTTGAAGACAAAAATAAAATTAGAGTGTTAGATATTTGAACATGTTGACGAGAAGAATGCGATAGAGGAATAGTTAAAGGAAGTGACTTTTGGAATGTATTGAATTTTGTATATTTATTGTAATTAAAATTTTTTTATAGGAGGTATTACAAGAAATCTATATGTGAGTGCCATTTTGAGATTTTGTATGGGAATAGAGATAGAATGAGAAGAACATACATATACCGAAGATCGATGTAATCATTATTTATGAATAAATAAATAATGGAGTTTGGAGTAAAATATGTTGTGTTTTCATTTACATTTATGTTCTTAGACTAGATGTGGTGTATTTTCAAGTACATCCTTAACTAAGGTTGAATATTCCTAAGCCTCATAAGTTTATTGGGGTTTAAGGTCAATAGTAATGTTAGATGATTGATGATTTTGAATATTGTATGATGACGATGAGATGTGATAGGGAGTGATCAATTCCCAACCTTTTAAATGATTTGCATGTATACGAATAACCGAACGAAGAATCAAGGCGTCCTGGGCCACAAGAGGAAGAGTGTAGGGAGAAAGGTGTGTTATTCTCCAACTGTAACTACATCCTCAATATCTAGCTATCTTATGAAACAAAGTCAAATCAAGATGTGCCTTTTTGGTTTTGGGTCCAAACAATTTTGATCAAACAAATAGGAGTGGTATAGGAAAGGTAATCTTGTCCCCACTCCACAGATGTCACCGTAATGTGATGGCTTCTAAGTTAGGTCATCTAGAAGTAAACATAAAATATATGATGGCTTCCAAGTTAGGTCATTTGGAAGCAAGGAAAAAATGTAGAATAACTTCCCAAGTTAGGTCATCCTGGGAAAGTATTGTGTGTGACTCCTAAGTTAGGTCATTCGAGGAGGCTTCTTGTGTTGTATTGTATTGATCAAGTGATATAAATTAGAGAGTTAGATATTTAAACGTGTTGATAGATTGATTGTTTACTTGTAGAGAGATTTTACACTAGTTTCCCCATGTTAGGTCATTAGAGGGGATAGATAGAAATTGGTGAATGATCGCATGGAAAGATTGTATGTTTGTTGCCTCATTAGAGTTAGGTCATTAGGGAATCAATGGTGAAATGTTACATAGTGTATTAGTGAATGTTTGGAATTGTTGAATCATTAGTGTTTGTTTTTACGCATGGTGATATAAAAGGAATTGTAAGATGACCCAATTTCATGCCCCCCTTTTGGCGAAAGGGGAAGTAATGAGAAGAATGAACGTTGAGATGAAAGTAAACAAGAAATAGGTAGAATGTGATAAAAATCACCAAAATGTGTATATATTGAGTGAAATATAATGTCGAGGAGAGATGTAACGCATGTTTCATGTGTATGATATGATAGTAGGTAGAATTCAGAAAAGAATGTCATAAACATGGTGTAAATCAGAGTGAAAATGCTCGAGATACGAAAAAAATTGCGTGGTGTGCATTAATTGTGAGAATAAACATGAAATAATGACTATAGTAAAGTGGGTGATGAAAAGTAACTATAAATAGTAAGGTGAAAAAGTGATTAGTCACTTCATTTGTCTTTTATGTGGGAGTGATAATGATATTTGAATGTGTAAGGATCTAAGTGAGAACAACACGACCTAGCCGATTTGAGATGGTGGCTACCATGGAAGAGGCATGAAACTCCCTCAAGTGAATATCCCTCTACACAACACAAAATGATAAAAGAAGAAGTGTTAGAACACTATACAAATCCAAACACACTCGCTTACAACATTACTACACATCCAAAATCAAATTTACATCATTCTAGAAAAACCGAATATACCCTCTCTAAACTAGGGAATCCATAAGTAGAGAATCTTGGGCACCCAAGAGCATGACAATAGCACCTAGGACTAGGGCACTCCTATCCCAAAGGCCATTAGCACCTTCACCGCTCTTATCTAGGTCTAAAACACTAAGAAATTAAAAATCTCAATTTTGCAAAAATTAACAAAAATGACTAACACACACTTGGATTCACCAAAATGATTAACTAAAATATGAATTTTAGAAGTTAATCTAAGCAATAGAATAAAGAAGACAACAATGTAATAAGTGCGAAATGAACTAGAAATATACGTGTTAAATAATTTATTTAACTTTTAAATGAAATGAAATAATTGAAATAGGAGGGAAAAGGTACTAACTTGAAAATGACTTATCTCCCTCATTGTGATTTGGGACTAAGTCGAATGTTGAACGGATGGAGCCTCTTCCATTTTAAGAGTGATACAACACACCCTAGAATACAACCAAGTTCTGATAGGGGAAAATTTGGCTTTTGGAATGAGGCACATGTGGAAGAATTAGGGCACCTATGGGTGCATTGTTTTGTAGTATGGGTGCACTAGTTTGTGGAACAACTCAAAACTTGAGTCTAAGTTGGTCAGATCTTGATAGGTCTTCGTAATAACTTGCCTTTTGTCATGTGGATGTCGCACTAGCTTCGTTGATGACACTAACCCAGGTAAACCTATAATAAAGAATCACTGCAAAAACATATACAGAGCATCAAACCTCAAAAAAAAAAAGATGCATATGAAGGGTTCAAAAGGATGAAAATGGGAATGAACATCCTTAGTGGCCAAAATGGTGGACTTATAAATAAGTGTTGCACTACATTTTAGACTGATGTAGTTAAGCCTAACCCATGTGAATGAGATGTGTGTAATGATGTGCCTAGGGTTCCTAGCACTAATGGCATAGAAATAGTGAGCAATATCTAGATAGAATGAAAAATGGTGGATGGAATAGAATATACTTCCCTTTCCTATGTAGTGTGTGATGCAAATAGTGCCCAAATGCATTCCCTTGCCTTGTGTAGATAGCTAGCCCTTAGTAGAATATAATCCACCCATAAGATAGTAGGTATGTTGTGTTTATATAGGGATCTCATGCTCAAATTTTGACACTAATGACTTGACATGCATTGACTAGTAGCCACCATTAATGAGGTGGGAATGGGAGGAAAATTATAAAGACCGACCTCAAACATCTAAATTAGAACCTAGTGTACTAGGACTAAGGTGCCTAAAATAGGGATTAGGGCACCCATTTGGGCGCCTAATCCCTCTCTATTGAGTGATTCCCCTAGTCAAGGACTAGAGATGAAAAATGAGTAATTAATGACAATTGAGAATCCCGAGAGACAACCAAAACTATGTAAGTCTCCAATGTGAATGAAGGTCCTAGTATATGATTTGCAAAACACTCAATGGTAATGATTTAATAAATTGATGACGATTGGAGGACTCCCAGGAATGAGCCATTAGTGAATACTTTTCTTACGTGAGATCCATATATAAAACAACATAATTGGCAAGGTATTATAGTAGTAGTAAGTGCATGATTTTGTGACTACAAGAATGTTAATGGAGAAATGAAAGGTCTATCTTATCTTAAAAAAGTTGGATGATGGTGACAATTATGTAGGGATTTCACGATGGATACTTTCTATAATAGAGAATAGTTGGATTGTATAAAGCACGTTGATTACACAAGTGAAAGAGCACAATGTGTTCAACGAAGGTTACAAGGGAAAGGAAGAGTGTTTTACACTATGGTTTTTTGTGTAATGTTTACACAATTTCATTATACAATCATGTGAATTGAGCATATATCTTGTCTTGGGCGTTTTGTGCCTACATCCACCGACAAGGCTGTGCATTATAATAGTGAACACGTGATTTGATTTGTTGAAAAAACATGTAAGAGGAGACACAATAAAGATTCATTAAGAGAAATAACCCAATTACTTCCAATGTAAAAATATATAGAACCTAAGAAAACATAATGTGAGTCAAGTATACCATTTGAGGGCTAGAGTGATAAAAAGAGAGTAGAGACTGTTGAGTTAAAGCACGTTGAACAAGTGAAACTTTTCAAGGGTCATGAAGAAACACCATTGTTATAACTTTAAGTTTTAGTTGCGATGCCTTGATTTGTAGAGGATCACAATAAAGAGTCCCAATAGTGGGAGTAGTATTTGTAGGCGTTGTCAATAATTTTTAAATTAATAAAAACATGTGCATGTTTTTTATTTGTTATGCATTATAAGGCATTTCACGAGTCCATATATTTGAGAAATTGTTATCTTTGTGAGTTGTGAGATTTGTAAAATCTAATTTTGACACATCTAAAACTCCTAAAAATGTTAGTAACTAATACAAAAGTCCCCAAATCCTATCAAAATTACCATATGTTTTCCCAAAAAGACATTGATTATGCACTTTATACCATAAAAGATTTAGGCTAAATGTTGAAATCCTAAAAAATACCTATGTACCGACCAAAATAGATTATGAAAAATCATCTTCTAAATTGTGACTCATGGAGATGTGAGAGAAGTTGTATAAGGTGTAGAGTGGCCATAACTTCTTATATTTACTAAAATAAATTTAAACTATAAGAAATAATAAAGTATAAATAATAATAAATGAAAAACTTATAAACAATTATTTTAGTAAATACATAGCTTCCACAAGCACATATACTACACCATATATACCTCAAATACCATGAAAGTTCACATGTTATATCACGTATGTGTTATTACACGTACATGTTCCTTGAATTTGCACATGAACCAAGCTCTACCTGGGCTAAGAAATTATTTGGTTTCCCGATCCGAGCCCTATAACTATTAAAACACAATCCACATGTTTTTGGTTGAAAATGCATAAATTCATTTTTCATCGTGATAAATCCTACAAAAACAATTGGAATTTTTCTAAAAATATGCCTAAAACGTAAACCAACTATCCTCTTTCTAAATATATAATTTTTTAATTTTTGACTATTGTAAGGTTTCCATTTATATTTATTTCAAACTATGTATTTTATACCTCTATTTTTAGTGATTATAAACATCTATCTTTTATCATGTATCTTTTTTTCACTTCTCCAAATTGAATAAAAATTATACAATCCCAAACTAGGACTAATTCTATACATATTCAAAAAATATATAAATTTCAATATTTTTGAGGTAGTTGGGGGCACATTCGACTATCCATTATTTTTCAAATTTCAAATTTTTTTTTACTTGGAAAATCATAAAAATAAATGTTCACTACAAAAATCTATCCCAGACTAGATGATCATATTTATCTTTCCACCAAAGGATTTTAAAAAATAATAAATAGTGCTCAAAAAATGAGGGGGCATGACCGACTATCTATTATGTTTTTTGCAAAAATAGGAACACATATTGGCATTTTAGCTCATTAACCCACTTACACTTAACCATTAAAAAAATTAATAGTTTAGAAACTCGACTCGAAATGCTATAATTCATGTTTCTATAACATCTTCAAATTTCTAGTGTAACTATCTACAATATCTCATACAAGTTGATGTTTCTTATTTTTCAGAAAAATCCATCTACTTAAGACCCCCTTTTGACCCTCCATTTCCATGCACTTACCTTGACTTATGTCAAGTATGTAAAGTTTTGACAATAATTTTATATATATAGGTTAAAATACAAGCGATAATTGAGCATAAGAGGACATGCATGTCAAACATTGGAGGAACTTGAACCATCTCGTTAAGCTCCATCCACGAGAAAGACATCAATGGAGAGCCTTCTATAAGAAGATACATGCGTCCTAGGAGAATTTTTGATGATTATGACACACACACACACACATATATGTATACATATGTATACACAATGTATACATAAATATACATACATACATACATACATATGTGTGTGTGTGTGTACACATAATTATGTATATATACGTGTGCGCATGTGACGCCATTATCATATGGCCTTTTTCATTTCAAACTATTAATGCATACTATTAAGAACATTAAGACCATGAAGGTGTTTTCCTTCTTTTGATTTCAAACCTGAATACACCATTAAATCTATCAAGTGGATAAGCATAATAAAACTTTATTAACTATGTGAAGTTGTCTATTTATCATGTGAACATTTTTAGGATGATATTGGTTGTTGTAGGAACTAAAATATGGTAACTTGTCCTTTTGCAATTCCAAGTTTGTTTATGCTCCCGGTTAATACAAATGCTTGCATTTGGAATCTAAATAGTATATCTCTCTAGCTTTTCATGACTTACTCATCTCTACACTTGTTCTATCTTAATTTAAGAAACATTATTTAGTGAAAGTAATGAATTAGCCATGTGCACCATGCCACAAATTTATGTTTTTTTCACATCTCTCATCTCCAAGACCATACAATTTGGTTGGGATGTGAAATCGGTCACGACCAACTTGCAAAGTCTTGAACTTTCACATTTTATGACTCTATTTTCAATTTAAATATATTTATTGAGCCATTTTATCTTCCTAGGGTCAACCTTATCACAATATTTCACCTATGGAAGGCTATATAAGAAATTCAATAGCACTTTATAACTCCTTGCCACTCTTACAAGTAGTAAATGTCCATATTAGTTGTACCTCAATTAGAGCATCCCCCACTTATAGGTCTTGTAGCATTCTGCTAGATAACTTCTAAAAAATGTAATAATATTTATTTATTAAAATCATACTTTACTACTTCATATAAAGTACTAAACATTATCATACAAACAATTAAAATTTAGCATTTATTAATACATCTAAATTAGAATTACACCTTTCCATAATTTCTAGAATAAAATATTTTAACTTCAAGAGTCAAATGTATTTTTCATAAATAAGTACCATGATATCAATAAAAATCCTCATATAATTATTGCAATAATTCGACAATGATTTTTCAAGTATGTGATGAAGTACATCTAATTAACATTGTTAATAAGTATAAATGAGGTAAAAAAACTACTTCATAACCCATAGGTACCAATAAATAAACATATAAAGTTTATGTGTATATGGCTCAATACTACAAATGTAAGCAAAGAGAGCATCATTAAAGCATTTTCCATCTAACCATGGGCCTTGAAGGATCCCCCTTCACCTCTATTTTGGGAGGCGTGATTGCCCTTCAACAAAGGAGGATAAAGAAATTCAACTATCAATAGAGAATAGTAAAAAAGAGATCCATGTGTATATATCTACCCATATCCATATAAATTCAATCAAAAGATTCTAATACCCAATACTTAATGATTTTTGACTCTATATAGAGCAATGGGTGACTAAACTGAAAATGTATAGAAAAAATACATTACTTTTGTCAAAGTTTTGAATATTAAATGATAAGATAACATATTTTTAATTGGGAATTCTAGACTCGGAATAGTGCTTTATGATTTAATCAAAAAGTCAATCATGCACACCCCAAAAATACTGATGAGTGGAAGTATAAACTAGAAGAATCCAAATCAAGAAAAAGTACACACACATAACATAACATGTACCATGGTTCACCCAATGTTGGGCTATAAATATATATATAAATATATAGATCTCATATATATATATATAAAGAAGAGTACAAACCAACTCTCAATACAAGAGTAAAATGCATCTCTCCAAGACTATCTCCTCTCCTCCAGGATCTCTAAATAGATCTACATAAGTACACTACAACTGTGCCTCCAAACACCACCAATAGATTTCACATAACCGGGAACTACTACATCTTGAACTACTACTAAGTTCTATATGGATCTCAAACAAGACCTCTCACATGGGTCTACCATGTGCAACTATAAATGTGCACTTGAAAGTAAGTTTGTCTCTACATCATTGCATAACCTTTGTGAAAACATGAAGACAAACTTCTCTAAAATATCTATATCTACATGGATAAACAATATAATATGATCTCATGGATCTATAATACAAGATCTTGCCAAAATGTGGATCTACAAGAAGAAATTCTATGTGCTTTACACTATGCAAGTAATTATAATGAGATAATAGCTATACAAAGGAAATACAGTAGAAGATGTTACCTCTTCTCACCATTTAGATATACTTGTTATTTCCTTCTATCCAACTCCTCTCCATGGAAGCTCTGTCTTCATGTAACTTGTTCTTTCTTTCTCTTCTTCTTCATCCTCTCAATCTAGGATAATAAAGGAAATAATTCAATCCACCTCTTAATTTCATTTCCAACCCTAGCTTTCATGCTTATATAGGCATATACAAACTTAGGGAACTTAGCCATGTAATTACAATCAATAGATCTTGTTTTAATACTAAATATAGATCTAATTCCCATGAGTTAAATAAAACACTCATGCACAAGTAACTGATGTCGATTATCCCTAACCGATGACGATTCCTAATTCCTTCTTGACCGATGTCGGTCCCTTCATGAATGATGATGGTTAATGTATGACCGATTCCGATCACCTGTGTAACTTGATCACTTTGTAATACATGCTCCAGTGAAGCTATTTAGCTCCACAACCTAACAATCTCCCACTTGGAGACAAATTGTTGAACACTGTACCTATACATGTACATACCTATCCTCTACACACTGTGAAGAAAATATATTCTTTCCTTCAAAATTCTCTCAAAAATAAACTAGGAAGATCAAACCATATTCTAAAATGAAGATAACAAACCCGTGACTTATGATAGACCTGCGTGAAGCTAAGTCTACTTGATCCGTGATAACCTAGATATCCATACATCAAGCTCCCACTAAATCATAACTCCAAGCCTCTCATACAACAAATAAATCATGACTAACACACCTACAAGAGCTCCCACTCAAACCTGAATTATTGAGCTTCATCTGCAACCATAGCTATACCTATAAAACCAACCATGTTCTCCATCCATCTATCCATGTCTTCATGTAACCACCAATACAACTGTCCAAAGACAAGTCAAACTGGAATATACAAAAGCAAAACAAGATCCTGGGTAAAAACAAGTTTGAATGAGTTCTACATGCAACAATGGGTGATCAATCCACAAACACCTGCATAACTCAAATAAATCCAAACATGCAATATGTAAATCCAACCTGCATAAACAACTAGCATGTCCAAGAAATTCATCGTAGATATCATACCTACTAAGGAGTAACATAGTAGCAAGAGGAAATACAAACAACCCCTACTCATGCTTAAGGCATCTAAATTTTTCTCATAGGTATCCATGTGCAAATAAAACATCAACATAATCATAGACTCAAAAATTGAATCTATCTACATGTATAATCTCACCTATACATCCATCCATATCTCTAGGCTCTCCAGAAGCTCCAAGTCTCTCACCGACTAACTCCAAAGCCATATATGAATCTTGTGCTCATCAATGTCAATAAAAACAACCATGCTAAACCATGCTACTAATAAATAGTGCAAATACCAGCAAACATGTCATCAATATACTACACAAACCAACCAAGATGAAAGCAAAACAAGGGCACCATCTAAAAATGGTAAATAAACATTGTTGTAAAACCTCATGACAAACTAACCACCGGATGACCACCACGGTTAGCTTCTAACCGACATTGGTCTGTAATAGTCTAGTTTACTTCTTTAACCCTTAAAAATTTAAAAATTACTCTATCATCTTCACCTAATTTAATCAAACTATCAAAGTCCGCAATCCCATAGGGATATCAGACACCATAAAATAAAAAAATAAGTGACATCACCATGCGATAAAATCAAAATACCTCAAGCCTATGAATGTCCTCCAAAACAACTTGTGCCTCATGTCACTCGAAATAACACCCTCCTCTCACTTTGCACGTGAATCGTGTGTCCAACCTATAATGCCATCAACCATGACTTGCACCCACTTAACTCTGAACTCCCCACCTACTTCTAATAACCGAGCTCAAAATCTATATATGTCAATGAGAAATAAAACAGATGAAAGAAATATAAACTTGATTCCATTCTTAACCAAGAATACTTCTACATCACATAAGTTTGGACTTCTTGTGAAGTAGGTGAATCACCTTCTTTCCATCCATGTGTACTCAACATCTCTCATTACCTACAATGTTTGTGTCTAACCATGAATTTTCATGAGAAGATATCATGCTTAGAATATAAACCCATGTCCTCAAGATTCTACACAACCGGGGATAAAATTCAAACAACACCAAAAACATGGTGTAAATGTGCACACATTATCCAATCATAATATTAGTTACTCAAACAAAAGAAATAAAACATGAATCATATAGATATACCTAACTCAAAGTCTCTTTGGACTAACCAAGAAAACTCTATCCTCTTTCTAATCCCAAACATTGAAGTGATCTACATCATTTCTACGTGTACACACCTTATGCAAGAAATGTGATCCTCAAAAGCTGGACATTGAACCATCCATGCCCTCTTCCACTATAAGAAACCATGTGTAATCTCGTTTCCATAGAGATTAACCATGGTTCACTAACCAGATACCGGTTACCCTCTCGTGACCGATGTCGGTTCTCGACCCCGACATCGGTCTTCTTGGAGTGAACAAAATGCTACAATATTAGCATATGTCACCAAACTAGGTGCCTACTCGACCAAAGTCGATAGTTGTGTTGAGCCAATCATTTCAAAAAGCACCCAACCTTGTACAAAAATTTATCATCAATAATACATGCAAAAAAAATTGCACCAAGATGAAATACATTACCTTAAAGCACCAAGATACTCAACCGCATCTTCAATGAAGAACATGCTTCTTTGATGGAAACCCCATCTTCATTACGTGCTACTATATTCTACCTATCCAAGAAGCCCATGCATCTAACTACACCAAGGATGTATAATTTCTCCTCTATCTCATTCTCAGATCTAGATCTGCAATCCCAAACACACATGTGCAACCAAAATAATATAAGAACCATAATACCAAAATAAAACCATACATTATTAAGCTGGATTCTGCAATCTAACCAACATGCTTGTGCTTCCAAGAACTGTGGACACCTCAACAAATAAGACACATTCCATGCATCTTCTTAATTCTTCAGATCTATGATTTTTTGTTAAAAATAGAATGTCCAAGTAACCAACCATGGTCACTTGCAGTAACCAACAAAGGTTACCCTAATCGACCACAATCACCCTACTAACGTTGGTTGTCACTTAACCGATGCGGTCCACTATAATTTACAACAACCTTACTCTTCCACCTCTCACTTGAGATTGAATCTCTTCCTGTGATATTCACATCAGGGAAAACAAACCCTTCTCTCATACACCTGTCACAAAAAAACTAACAATATATCTTGAAAAAAAATCTTGCTCTGAAATAACCAATATCGATACCAATTTTTGGGAATTCGGGATTGTGGAATAGTGATATGATTTAATAACAAACTCAATCATGCACACAAGATCTAAAAAATTCCCCAAAATCTTATTCATGGAAGTATAAACTAGAATAATCCAAATCAAGACAAAGTACACACACATAACAAAACATGTACCATGGTTCACCCAATGTGGGCTACGTCCACTAAAGATAGAGATCTCATATATACAATATAACAAGAGTAAAAAATAACTCTTAAATAAAATATTACAATACATCTCTCCTAGAGTATCTCCTCTCCTCTAGATCTCTAAATGTATCTACATAAGTGCATTACAACCATGCCTCAAAACACCATCAATAGATCTCACATAGCCAGGAAATGCATAAAAGGTGGATTTGATGGTGGCCTTTTTGACCAGAGATCCAATAGGGGCACTCCACTGACCCTGTGGAAAAGCTAGCAATGTCTCACTAGAGAAGAAACTTTGTCTTGGAAAGGGGAAGGGGAGTGGAAATGGAGGTAGGAGAAAACTAATGTTGTGAGTAGAATATCAGATGCCCACACACATTAATTAGAAATTTCATTTACATGCATTTATAGTTAGAAGAAAAACAAATCCATAGGAGAAGCTACAAGACCGAATGAAATTCATTGGTCAAGGTACCAATCAATCCCTCAATCAAAAAGGTGAAAATTCCTTCTTTTATTATTGAAGCTAAAAAAATTTTTTTAAGAGCTTTGAGAATAGAGGAAATTCTAAGGAGAAGGGAAAATAGAAGAAGTATGGCATTTTCTATCTTTTCAGTACAAAGCACTCTGGTCTTTTTGAAATCAATCACTAGCCCCTTTGGAATGGCTCTGAGGAGCCATTATATCTCATGCCAAAATGGTTACAACTTTACAAATCATTTATGCCTCTTCAAATTCCTCCATTGTGAAGAAAATGCTCATGGCGGGTTAAAAACTAGATCTTGCAAACGTGAACGTTACATTTGATTTTCCAGTTTGAATACAGACCATTTGATTTTCTCTTATAACTTTGAAATTGGGCCATCCACGTGGTAGGAAGAGATTGGAGTGGGTATGGGGAAAGCCCTTTGCATTTTGTGATTTTTAGAGATTTGGCAATTTGGAACAAATTGGCCCACACCCCCACTTTGACTTTTTAACTTAGGCACGTGGCACGTTTTCATTGGAAATGGGGTCGTGGCCCTTTTCTCAACATTTTAACCTTTTTTGGAAAAAGGCTCAAAAACTCAAATTCTCCTCCATTCGACTTCTCCCTTTGACTTTTTGAACTCTTGACACGTGGCATCCTTTCGATTGGAAATGGGGTCATGGCCCTTTTCTCAACATTTTAACCTTTTTTTTTTGGAAAAAGGCTCAAAAACTCAAATTTCTCATTCTCTCCCTTTGACTCACTTGCTCACTTTGACTCTTGACACGTGGCACCAGAACTTTGAGACCTTGGATTGGAAATGGGTTGTGGCCCTTTTTCAACATTTTAACCTTTTTGGAAAAAGGCTCAAAAACTCAAATTCTCCTTGACAGACCCTCTCTCTCCACTTTGACTTTTCAACAGTGGGCTCGAGACCTTGGTGGAGCCATGGAGCATTCTAGAACTTTTACTTCACTTTTGGGAATTTGGTTAAATTTCCAAAAGTGCCCCATGATGCTTGCTTTCCTTTTTGACTTTTCCCTGTGAGCTTTGACTTTGACTTTTTTTTGGGCTTTGACTTTGACTTTTTCTGCAAAATTTCAAAATTTGACTTTTACCTTTATAGCTTTGATCGGGGGCTTTTGCGGGTCACTGGGTCACTTTTAAATTTTCACCTTTTTTACAAAAAGGCTCAAAAACACAAATTTCTCTTGACCCACTTCCCAATTAGGTATGTCCACATACCCATGGATGATGGGGCCAAAATTTGATGGGGGAAAAAATGCCCATCGTTCCCATTGTGGGAAAAATACACAGAGGAAGAGAACTTCATCATTTTGAGTCCAATTTTTGAATTTCCTTCGTGAGCCGAGAGGCATGGAGGAAAAAAATGATTTGATGACCCAGGCCATAGAACAAGTGAACAATTTTGATCAAAAAAGGAGATTGTAAAGAGGATATTACGTGCACAGACAGGAGATGGAGAATTTCTCAAAACGAGAAAAACAAAGATTTAAACAACACTAGGGCATGGATTTTGCTATTTCTTCAAACTTTCAACTTGGCTTAAATACTTTAGGAGGGTGAGAGCTCAAAATTTCAAATTAACTTGGAAAATGAAAAGTGGTTTTTGGGAGACAACAATTGGCTCTAGCTTGGGGACATGGCATGGACTGAGCATGATGAAGACATGGTATGAGGATCCAGAATCTCAATTTTTAAACCGTATAATGTTGACCAGTGCCTTATCCATTGGGCCTTGCAGAGTCATGTACAATTCTGAGAAAGAATGGAAGAAGGAGGAAACACACAAGCCAAACCACACACAAAAAACCAAACAAAACTAAACCAAAACCACACAACAAAAAAGGAAAAACACACCTATGAAATCACCTATGGTACAAGGTGGGGGACAACCCACTTTCATTGATGATATAGTTTCAAGTATTTCCCACTTTGAGGAAATTCCAATGGCATTCCATCCAAGTATGAGAGGAGAAAAACATTCTCACCACAAGCTCCATGAATTTGGAATGGGCGAGCCATAATGAATCAAACTTTCCATGGCTGCCCTTTGGTTCTCTTCTCTTGTCCCATAGTAGGAAAAAGTCTCCAACTTTAAATTCTCTTGCCTTTGTCCTCTTGTCAAAAAATCTTCTTCACTTTCAATTGGTGTTCTTTAATTCTATCCACCACTTGGCATCTGCTTTCTTCCAGCTTCTCCAGGAAGAGGATCCTCTTGTCAATGGAGTCTTTGTATTGACCATCTTCTATTTCTTGCAGCAACTTGAGAGCTGGCATCTCAATTGTGAGGGGAATCTCTGCCTCAACTCCATACAACATTTGGAAAGGTGACATACCTATTGCCTTCTTAGGAGTGATCCTATCGGCCCACAATGCATCATATAACTTCTTGTGCCAGTTCCTTTGATTCTCATCTACCAACTTGCGAACAATGGTCACAATGTTCTTGTTGCTTGACTCAGCTTGCCCATTTCCTATGGGTAGTAGTCAGAAGAGTGAGATAGGGAGATTCCAAAGCCATAAAAAAACTCTGTGAGCTCCTTGGAAGAGAAATAGGTGGCATTGTCTACAAAAATTTTTGTGGTATTCCAAAATGAACAATGATATTCTCCTTGATGAAGTTGTAGACTATTTCAGAGTTGGCTTGCTTGGTTGGGATGGCTTCCACCCATTTAGTGAAGTAATCAGTTGTAGTGAGTACATAAGTATGCCCTGCACTAGAATGAGGATTCAAGAACACCAATAAAATCTAGCCCCCATTGCTGAAATGGTTCTTCAATCACCACAGGCCTGAGTGGAAATGCAGCTAGTTGTGGCTTTCCAACAAATTGTTGGCATGCTTTGCATTTGGAAACCCAATCTTGAGTGTCTACAAAGATGGAGGGCCAATAATATCTCCCTCTGAGGATCTTATGTGTGGTGACCATTGCTGAGAAATGTCCACCACAAGCTTGATCATGATATGCCCTGAGAAACTTTTCTTGTTGCTCCTTATCTACACACCTGAGGAAACAACCATCTAGGCCTCTCTTGTAAAGTGCATGATTCAGATCACAAACTTGGCTGCCTTTAGCTTGAGTGTCCTTCTTTGTTTTAATAATCAAGATGAGGAGGGCATTCTCCATAAGTGAGGTAGTAAGCAATGTCAGCATACCACTCATCAGTAGTGGTGACAAAGAGTGCACTTGTGGATTGTCTCTTGAACAGGTTGAGAAAACACCATCTTTTTCTCCCTGTTGAGCCTTGAGAGCTTCATCTTCAGCAATCAGCTTGCACAAACCATTTCCTCTTACCAGATTAGAGGGTCTAATCTCCAAGTCATACTCTTGGGTCTTTGCAATCCAACTTCCTCTCTTAGCCCTAGGATCTTGTTGAGTCAAAATGGACTTGATTGCACTTCAGGGACCATCACCATTGTATGGGAATTGAGAATGTAGAATCTGAAACTTTTAACAACTTTGACCACTGCGTAGGCATGTTTCTCAATTGGTTGTACTTTAGCTCATGATTTTTCAAAGGACAGCTCATGAAAGCAATGGGTGCTTCAAACCTTCATCATTTTTCTGAACAAGGACAATAGAGAGAGTGTATGTTCTGATGCATAGCAATACATGATGAACTCCTTGTTGAAATCTGGAGATACAAGAGTTGGAGCTTTGGAAATGGCTTTCTTGATCTCCTCAAATGTTGTTTTTCCTTCCTTATTCCACTTGAAACTTGCTTGAGGCTTCATCATGGAAGTTATATGCTTAGTCAATTTAGAAAACTTAGGCACAAAATGATGAAGGAAGTTTACCTTTCCAAAGAATGAATGAACTCCCTTCTTGTTGGTTGGTAAGGCTAGTGCTTGGATAGCTCTGATCCTCTCAGGATCAATGTGTGCTCCATGTTTGTTCACAATGTGTCCCAACAACTTACCTTTTGTGACTCCAAAAATGCACTTCTTTGGATTTAGAGAAATGCCATGTTTCCTACACCTTGCAAGGACTTGCTCCAAATGATAGATATGATCTCCCCTCCTCTTTGAAAAAACCATGAGGTCATCAAGGTAAATGACAATGCAATGTTTCAAATCTTTGAAGGCCAAGTCCATTGCTCTCTGGAAAGTGGCTCAACATTGATCAAGCCAAAAGGCATTTTGTTGTAGGAAAAAGTGCCCCAAGGTGTTGTGAAGGTTGTTTTGTTGCAATCCTCTTCTACCACCTTGATTTGGTTGTACCCTGAGAATCCATCAAGCAAAGAGAGCATTTCAGATCTAGTGACTACTTGCAAAATATGATCCATGATTGGAAGAGGGTAGTTGTCCTTGAGAGATGCCTGATTCAGATTTTGGAAGTCTACACAAATCCTTATTTCCCCATTCTTCTTCCTTATTGGCACAATGTTAGCCACCCATGTTGAATGGTGGATGGGGAAGATGATTCTAGCATTGAGCATCTTTGTCACCTCTTCTTTGATAACATGGAAATCTTTGGATTGTAGGGCCTTTTTTTTTCTGAAGGGCTTAGCTCCTTGCTTCAAAGGAATGGAGTGATGCATTTCCTTTGGCTGAAAAGATTTGAGTTCATCATAGGAATAGGCTAGGACATCTGAGTACTTTTTTTAGAGAGCAACAAACTTTCTCTTCTCTTTTGGTGAGCAAGCATTTACCAATGTTAACCATCCTTGGATTCTCTGAAGTGCCAATGTTTTCTTGATCAAAATCAGATGGACACCGAGAAGACTATTTTTCTTTCTCTTGGATGAACCTGTCATGCTTGTCAAAGAGGTCTTCCAAAGAAACTAGGCCTTTGGGGATTTTGTTTCCTTTCAGTTTGATTACTCCCTCTTCATCAATTCCCTCAATTCCTTCCTTCTCTTCTTTGGGGACTGATTCACGGTGTGGGTTTTCACTTCCTTCAAAGAAAATATTATTGAAGTTATCCCTTTGTTCTAAGAAGGCTAGGATCTGATTGTCATCATTGAAGACCTGCCAGTGATTTGCATTATTTGGTATGTTGGGTCTGAACACCATCTCAATGGTCACTTTATCCTTGCCAAAAGAAGGATGAGGTGTCACTAAGGAAGCTGACACTGCTAGAGAATCAGCCTTTTCATTCTGCTCCCTAGGGATAGCTTCAATGGAGAATGCATCAAAGGATTCAATGCTAGTCCCACACTCTGTTTCTATAGTGCTGAGTCTTGGGGTTTTTCACTGATATTGTTGGTGGACCTGCTTTACCACAACCTCTGCATCACCTTTGCATCTCAACTTCTTGATTCCCATGTCCTCTGTTGTATTCATGCCTAAGAGTAATGCTTCATACTCTGTTGTATTATTTGTATTGTCAAATTGCAGCTTGTAGGAAAAAGGATATACCTCATTGGAGGGAGAGTATAATACTACACCAGCTCTGAACCTGCTCTGGAATGACTGCCATCAAACTCCATTGTCCAGATTCGGTCTTCTTCTTCCTCCATGAGAAGTGGAAAGTCCTCTTCCTTTTGTGATGTAAGGAGGTAATTTCCAAGCCCACAATCTTGAAAAAGGATATCAGCTCTTGGATCATCATACTTCCTTACTGTGAACTTCATTTTTCTGATTAGTAGCAGTAACTTCTTCATTTCTCCTTTCTTTGGATAGTTGCGAGATGACCAATCCATTTTTATTTCTCCACCTAGATCTCTCTGCAAAAACTTCTACTCAACAACATACCAAAAGATGTTGGGATGTCTACCACCAAAATGGTCAGGAGTATCTTCTTGTCAGGGTAATCAGCTAGTGCAACTTGAGCATCCTTAATCCTTCCTACCAATGGAACTTGTTTGGATTCCATTGAGTAGCATGTGCCATTTACCAGGTCAAAGTGAGGCCAAGAGCATTTGTAACTTTTTTTGGCATCACATTATCTGAGGCTCCAGAATCTATAATGTAATTGTTCAGTTGGAAACCTTTGATGAGAAGTGACAGGTAAAAAGGCTCAACTCTATTGGTGGTGGAGGCACTGAGGGCTAGCATGTTTTGAGAAGATGGTGTGGATGGTGTGGGAAGTAAGCCTTTAGAATTAGAGATTGGGGATGTAGAGTTACCACCCTGGACTGCCTTGATGAATCTATCAAATTGGGTAGGATGTGTTTGTAGGTATTCAATTTAGAGAGCTGGACTTTGGTTTTGCTAGCATGCTCTACAAAGTCAAATGAAGTTATGGTAGATGAGGAAGAGGTTCCAGAAGTGGATGAGGACTTAAATGGTAGATGTGTCATTACTTTTGGTGTTGGGTTCTCCTTTTCAAATGTAGAAATTGGCTTGGAAGGAGATGGGGGTGTAGCCTTTGATTGAAATTTAGATGTTCTTGTAGAACCAACATTTAGAAGAGAATTGCTCTTAACAACTTTTGAGTTGGGAGAAGAATCAGATAACTTACTTGGCACAACAGTGTGATCCTTGACAACTGGTGAATCTGATTTCTCTCTAGCTGATTCCATGGAAGGTGGTAATGGTGATCCCCTGTTGATGATCTTGTTTAGTGGAGGCTTTGAAGAGCTATCTTCTTTGTTCTTCCTACTCTCAGTTGTAACTGTTGAGGCTGAAACACCATTCTTGGATTGTGCATGAGTGAAAACAACACATGAAAAACTTGGAGCTTCTTCATCACCTTCCTCCTCATCATCAATGTATTCAATCAGGCCATTGTGCATGCCAACCTCTTCAATTTCAAGATAGTTTTCATAGTCATCCATGCTTTCTTCTTCAGTTTCCTCAATGTTTGCTCCTTCTTCTTGATTCCCTAGTGTCATAGATGGCATTGACTGGTGGTGCTTCAAGAGAAAGCCTATGAGGAGGTGGAGAAATTCTTGGTCTATCAGGAGGATTTGGTCTCCTTGGAGCATTCCTCATTGTGATTTGTGATAGTTGCTTCTTCAAAGCAACTAGGTCATTTGCCATTTTTTGGAACATTGGATCAGTGGTGATTGAATTTGAACTCTGACCTTTTTGCTTCCCATTTGGTCCTTTCACTTTTCTAGAAAGAATTAGATCATCATCAGTCTCAATTGCAAAGTCTTGAACTTCCCTCAATGTTCTTGGTTGGGCTCTTCTGAGGAAGAAACCAACTTCTGATGGAAAAGCACTGATGAAGAACCTTTTCAAGTTGTTTTAGGAGGTACCACATCTTCTGGGATCCTTCTTGTCAACCTATCATACCTTACTACAAAATCTCTCATTGATTTGGAGGTCTCCTTCTTCATCTGAACCAATTGGACTAGTAGATCTGAAAATATTTTGTGCTCTTGAACCTATGTTCAAATGCACTTCTTATATCTTCCCAACATGTGACAGATCTTGGGGGCAACATGTAGAACCATTCAACAGCTTTTTCTTGGAGTGACTCCACAAAGAGCCTAACTGAAACATCTTCATCTTCAACTCCCAACACTCCACAAGTAGTGATGAATGTTGCTACATGTTCTTTGGGGAGCTGAGAACCATCCCCTTTGAATTTTGGGAAGTTCTTTCTTGAGCCTCTTGGGAGCTCATGAAGTGGTTGTGGAAGAGCAAGTGGACAGTATTTCTTCCCCATGGTATGTTAGGCTGCGTACTTCATGCTCATGATCACCCATTCTATTCTATTTCTAGCCTCCAGTCTTGCTAAGGATGCTTCTATTGTTGCTCTTTCTTCTACTTCAATTTGGAGTCTTTCTATTTCTTCAAGTTGAGCCCTTATCTCCTCTTCATCTCTTGCCTCTCTTTCAAGCTCTTCAAATGTGGGATCAATTTTTCCTCCTTGCCTCGGTTTTGGGTGTATCTTCTTTATCGGTTTGTCCTCCTTGACTTGAGTTTTTATGCTCTTCTTTGGGGTGTTGGAATTTGTCTCTGCCTTTCCAATTTGACAACACGTTCCTCTTCTAGGTCAGAATCCTTATGGAAATGAAGTATTGATTGACACTTCATCTATTATGCCAAATAGCTTCTCTCAGATCAGAAGCAATGTCTTCTTGGATGTGAAAGAGTAAATCAGGTCTCTCAACAGGAGGATTTCCTAGAATAGCCATGATTTACATCCATGTAGTTTGTGTGATTATTCAATCTCCAAAGAAAATTTTCTTCTAGAATCTTTTTTTTTTTGTATTTTATGACCCTGAGGTCATTTTTAGGTGCAGATGCTGCAAAATCTGCCCCATGGTGGGTGCCAAAAACTGTTGGTGAGAAAATTTGTCTTGTGGAAAAATTGGTGGGTTTCAAGCCAATGCTATGGGAATCTAAGTCCCTCTACTTGAATGGTGCAGCTTCCGTAGGTGCATGCATAAAAGGTGGATTTCAATGGTGGCCTTTCGACCAGAGATCCAATAGGGGCACTCCATTGACCCTGTGGCAAAGCTAGCAATGTCTCACTAGAGAAGAAACTTTGTCTTGGAAAGGGGAAGGGGAGTGGAAATGGAGGTAGGAGAAAACTAATGTTGTGAGTAGAATATCAGATGCCCACACACATTAATTAGAAATTTCATTTACATGCATTTATAGTTAGAAGAAAAACAAATCCATAGGAGAAGCTACAAGACCGAATAAAATTCATTGGTCACAAGGTACCAATCAATCCCTCAATCAAAAAGGTGAAAATTCCTTCTTTTATTATTGAAGCTAAAGTAGAATTTTGTATAGAGCTTTGAGAATAGAGGAAATTCTAAGGAGAAGGGAAAATAGAAGAAGTATGGCATTTTTGTCTTTTCCAAGTACAGAGCACTCTGGTCTTTTTGAAATCAATCACCAGACCCTTTGGAATGGCTTTGAGGAGCCATTATATCTCATGCCAAAATGGTTACAACTTTACAAATCATTTACGCCTCTTCAAATTCCTCCATTGTGAAGAAAATGCTCATGGCGGGTTAAAAAACTAGATCTTGTAATGTGAACGTTACATTTGATTTTCTAGTTTGAATACAGACCATTTGATTTTCTCTTATAACTTTGAAATGGGTCATCCACGTGGTAGGAAGAGATTGGAGGGTACGGGGGAAAGCCCTTTGCATTTTGTGATTTTTAGAGATTTGGCAATTTGGAACAAATTGGCCCGCACCCCCGCTTCGACTTTTTAACTTAGGCACGTGGCACATTTTCATTGGAAATGGGGTCATGCCCTTTTCTCAACATTTTAACCTTTTTGGAAAAAGGCTCAAAAACTCAAATTTCTCCGCCATTCCACTCTCTGACTTTGAACTCTTGACACGTGGCACCCTCTGATTGGAAATGGGATCGCGGCCCTTTTCTCAACATTTTAACCTTTTTGGAAAAAGGCTAAAAAACTTAAAGTTCTCGCCATTCCACTCTCTTGACTTTGATTTGAACTCTTGACACGTGGCACCCTCTGATTGGAAATGGGGTCATGGCCCTTTTCTCAACATTTTAACCTTTTTTGGAAAAAGGCTCAAAAACTCAAATTCCTTCTCCGACCCTGCTCTTGCTTTGACTTTTCAATGGTGGGCTTGAGACCTTTGGTGGAGCCGCAGAGCATTCTAGAACTTTTACTTCACTTTTGGGAATTTGGTTAAATTTCCAAAAGTGCCCCGATGGCTTCACTTTTCCACTTTGACTTTTTGAGGGCTTCACTTTGACTTTTTTCCTGTGGGCTTGACCTTTGACTTTTTTTTTCTTGGGCTCAAAATTTGACTTTTACCTTTTAGCCTGATCGGGGTTGTGGGTCACTTTTTAACTTTTCACCTTTTTTAAAGAGGCTCAAAAACACAAATTTCTCCATTGACCCACTTCTAATTAGGTATGTCCATGTACCCATGGATGATGGGGCCAAAATTTGATGGGGAAGAAAATGCCCATCATTCCCGATTGTGGGAAAAATACACAGAGGAAGAGAACTTCATCATTTTGAGTCCAATTTTTGAATTTCCTTCATGAGATCCGGAGGCATGGAGGCAAAACAATGATTTGATGACCCGAGGCCATAGAACAAGTGAACAATTTGATCAAAAAGGAGATTGTAAAGAGGATATTATGTGCACAGACCGGGAGATGGAGAATTTCTCAAAATGAGCAAAATAGAGATTTAAACAACACTAGGGCATGGATTTTCTATTTCTTCAAACTTTCAACTTGGCTTAAATACTTTGTCTCTCCATCTTTGCATAACCTATGCACGGACATGAAGAAAACCTCCTCTACAATATCTAGATCTACATGGATCAACAATACAATATGATCTCATGGATCTATAATACAAGATCTCACCAACATGTGGATCTACAAGAAGAAAATCTATGTGATTTGCATACTATGCAAGCTATTAGAATGAGACAATAACTATACAAAGGAAATACAATAGAAGATGTTACCTCTTCTCACCATTTAGATGTACCTATTATTTCCTTCTGTCCAACTCCTCTCCATGGAAGCTTTGTCTTCATGTAACATGTTCTTTCTTTCTCTTCTTCATCCTCTCAATCTAGGATAACCAAGGATATAATTCAATCCTTCTCTTAATTGTCTTTCTAACCCTAGCTTTTATGCTTATATAGGCATATACAAACTTAGGACACTTAGCCATGAAATAAAAATCAATAGATCTTGCTTTAATACTAAATATAGATCTAATCATGTGAGTTAACTAAAACAATCATGCACAAGTAACCAATGATGGTTCCTACTTGCCTGAACGATGTCGGTCACTGCGTAACCCAGTCACTTTTTAATACATGCTCCAGTGAAGCTATTTAGCTCCACAACCTAACAATATCCCACTTGGAGATAAATTGCTAAACCTATGTACATGTACCTATACATCACCATCCTCTAAAAGCGTGAAGAAAATCTATTATTTCCTTCAAAAATTCTCTCAAAAAATAAACCAGGAAGATCAAACAATATTCTAAAATGAAGATAACAAACCCGTGACTTACCATAGACCTGCACGAAGCTACTACTGATCCGTGATAACCGAGCTATCC
Source organism: Taxus wallichiana var. yunnanensis (assembly GCA_018340775.1). Lineage (NCBI taxonomy): Eukaryota > Viridiplantae > Streptophyta > Pinopsida > Cupressales > Taxaceae > Taxus > Taxus wallichiana. The sequence continues at coordinate 762,750,633 of CM031244.1, forward strand.
ATACATCAAGCTCCCACTGAATCATAACACCAAGCCTCTCATGCAACCAAGCAATCATGACTAACACACCTACAATAAGAGCTCCACTCAAACTCGGAAGTCCGAGCTTTAATTGCAACCATAGCTATACCTATAAAACCAACCATGTTCTCCATCCATCTATACATGTGTCTTCACGCAACCACCAATACAATTTGTCCAAAGACAAGTCAAACTAGAATATGCAAAAGTAAAAGAAGATCCTAGATAAAAACAACCTGAATGAGTTCTACATGTAATAATGGGTGATCAATCCACAAACACTTGAATAACTCAAATAAATCCAAATGTTGCAATCTACAAATCCAACCTACGTATAAACAACTAGTATGTCCAAGACATTCATTTGTAGATATCATACCTACCAAGGAGTAACATAGTAACAAGAGGAAATAAAACATCCCCTACTCATGCTCAAGGCATCTAAATCGTTCTCATATTCATCCATGTGCAAATCAAACATCTACATAATCATAGACTCACAAAACTCAATTTATCCACATGTATAAACTCACCTATACATCCATCCATATCTCTAGGCTCTCCAAAAGCTCCAAGTCTCTCACCGACTAACTCCAAAGCCATATATGAATCCTGTGCTCATCAATGTCAATAACAACAACCATGCTAAACCATGCTACTAATAAATAGTGTAAATACCAAAGCAAACATGTCATTAACATACTACACAAACCAACCAAGATGAAAGCAAAACAAGGGCACCATCTAAAAATGGTAAATAAACATTGTTGTCAAACATGTGACCAAACTGACCATGGTTACGGATGACCAACCATGGTTAGCTTCTAAGTGACACTAGTCTGTAATAGTCTAGTTTCCTTCTTTAACCCTTAAAAATCTAAAAAATTGCTCTATCATCTTCACCCAACTAAATCTAACCATCAATTGTAATCCCATAGGGATATCCAGGCACCAAAAAATAAAACAAGAAGTGACATCACCATGTGATAAAATCAAAATACCTGCAATCCTGTAAATGTCCTCCAAAACAACTTGTTTCTCATGTCACTCTAAATAGTAACACCCTCCTCTCACTCTACACGTGTAATTGTGTCCAACTGCAATGCCATCAACCATGACTTGCTCCCACTTAACCTGAACTCCCCTGCACTACTTCTAATAACCAAGCTCAAAAGCTATATATGTCAATGAGAAATAAAATAGATGAAAGAAATATAAACTTGATTCCATTCTTAACTAAGAATACTTCTTCATCACCTAAGTTTGGACTTATTTTCAAGTAGGTGAATCATCTTATTTCCTTGATGTGTACTCGGCATCTCTCGTTACCTATAACTTTGTCTAACCATGAATTTTCATTGAGGATATCATCCTTAGACTAAAAACCATTTTCCTCAAGATTCCACACAACCGGGAATACAAGTCAAACAACACCAAAAATGGTGTAAATCTATGCACACTATCCAATCATAATATTAGTTGCTCCAAACAAAAGAAATAAAATGTGAATCATATAGATATAAGCCCCGACTCAAAGTCTCAATAGACTAACTAAGCCAACTCCGTCCTCTTTCTGATCCAAACATTTAAGTGATCTCGCAACATTTTTCCATTACACACTATGCAAGAAACCTGATCGTCCAAAATAGGACACTGAACCATCCATGCCCTCTTCTACTGTAAGAAAACCTCTGCAAAATCATTTCCACGAGAGACCAACCACGGTTCAACCAATACCGGTTACCCTATGTGACCGATGTTGGTTCCCATACAACCAGTGCTGTTAGAGTGAACAAAATGCCACAATATTAGCATAGGTCACCAAACCAGTGCCTACTTCGACATAAAGCTGATAGTTGTGTTGAGCCAGTCATTTCAAGAAGCACCCAACCTTGCACAAAAACTCAACATCAATAATACATGCAATAAAACTACACCAAGATGAAATACATCACCTTACCAACAAAAATATACTCAACCACATCTTCAATTGAAGAACATGCTTTTTTGATGGAAACCCTATCTTCATTTTGTGTTATTATATTTTGCCTCTTCAAGAAACCCATGCATCTAATTGCACCAAGGATGCATAACTACTCCTCTATCTCATTCTCAGATCTAGATATATAATCCTAAACATGCATGTGTAACCAAAATAATATAAGAACTGCAATACCAAAATAAAACCATACCTCAATAACCGGATCTGTAATTTGACCAACATGCTTGTACCTCTAAGAACTTGGGACACCTCAGCAAACAAGACACATTCCATGTATCTTCTTAATTATTTCAGATATGTGATTTTTGTTTAAACTAGGTTGTCCAAGTAACTCGACCATGGTCACCCTATAACTGACCATGGTTACCCTATAACCAACCATGGTCACCTTGGCGACGTCGGTTGCCACTTGCCTACGATATCGGTGCCACTTTGTAATTTCCAGCAACCTTACTCTTCCATCTCTCACTTGAGATTGAATCTCTTCCTATGATATTCACATTAGGAAAAACAAACCCTAATCTCATACATCTATAAATAAAACACTAACAATATGCTGAAGCAAAACCTTGCACTCAAATAACCAAGATCGATACAATTTTTGGGAATTCAGATTGCGGAATAGTTCTTTGATTTAATAACAAACTCAATCATGAACACAATATCTAAACAATTCCTCGGAATCTATAGTAGTGGAAGTATAAACTAGAATAATCCAAATCAAGACAAAGTACACACACATAACTAAACATGTATCATGGTTCACCCAATGTGGGCTACATCCACAAAATATAGAGATCTCATATATATAATATAACAAGAGTACAAACCAACTCTTCAATACAAGAGTACAATGCATCTCTCCAAGAGTATATCCTCTCCTCTAGATCTCTAAATAGATCTACATAAGTGCACTACAACCATGCCTCCAAACACCACTAGTAGATCTCACATAACCAGGAACTACTGCATCTCTGAACTGCTACCAAGTTCTTTGTGGATCTGCAAACAAGACCTCTCACATGGGTCTACCATATGTGCAACTATAACTGTGCACCAAGAAGTAAGTCTATCTCTCCATCACTGCATAACTTGTGCAAACATGAAGACAACCTCCTCTACAATATCTAGATCTACATGGATCAACAATACAATATGATCTCATGGATCTATAATACAAGATCTCACCAACATGTGGATCTACAAGAAGAAACTCTATGTGCTTTGCATACTATGCAAGCCATTACAATGAGACAATAACTATACAAAGGAAATACAGTAGAAGATGTTACCCTCTTCTCACCATTCAGATGTACCTATTATTTCCTTCTGTCCAACTCCTCTCCATGGAAGCTTTGTCTTCATGTAACCTGTTCTTTCTTTCTCTTCTTCTTCATCCTCTCAATCTAGGATAATCAAGGATCTAATTCAATCCTTCTCTTAATTCTCTTTCTAACCCTAGCTTTCATGCTTATATAGGCATATACAAACTTAGGGCACTTAGCCATGCAATTACAATCAATAGATCTTGCTTTAATACTAAATATAGATCTAATTCCCGTGAGTTAAATAAAACACTCATGCACGCGATGTCGTTTAACCGATGATGGTTCTACTTTCGACCGATGCCGGTCATAGGTGACCAATGTCATTCCCTTCATGACCGATGTCGATTATTGTCCTGATGATGTCGTTCATTGTGTAATCGAGTCACTTTGTAATGCATGCTCCAACAAAGCTATTTAGCTCCACAACCTAACAATTTTAATTGGCATTAACTCATAAGATTTGACTTCCATCACATACAAACTATATCATACATGAATTCCATCAATCAAATTATATTCAAGATAGGTGGGATGATTAACAAAAATCAAAGCTCCTTTCATGACCCCTACCTTGTATTCTAGGTCATACAATCAACAAATAATCAATCTTATATTCACAAGTGTTAACTCATCCATGGTCATAAAAAGATTACAAACCATAATACCACATAAAGAGTTTACTTAATTCAATTACTCCTTATTATCTCGGGGTCATGTTCATTTTCAGCAAGGTTTATTTTTACCTTAATCACAATGTGACCATAACAATATAGCCCTTACGTGCATATAAGAACGTATGCAAGTTTTAAATACATGTATAAGTGTATATATGTTTAGTGGGAGTAGAAAACACTTAAAACACACAATTAAAAATGAGATAGTTTGACTCAAAATTGATACATAAGGATAATTATTTTCATCCCTTTATTGTCTTCTAAATTTATTTTATAATTCTCTTAATTTTGGTTATTCCATAGTATAGATAGTTCATGATAAACAAGTAAAACTAACAAGGTTGTAATTAGTTATTTTCTCGCAATCCAAATGATGTTTTTACTTTGCATAAATAGCACTAACTCATAATAGTCCATAACTTGTTTTAACAAGGCTCAATCAAGCACCTAGTGGGTATATGTCATCATACATATGGTAACCCATATGAGTGATAACATATACTTGTATAGGTTACCAAGTAATGTAGCCAAATTCTAAACAAACTTGATATCTTTAAATAATATGAACTCCAAAAGAAAATAGATCTCCTTCTTCGTTAGTCAATAATGAATTACAATGTTTCCAAAATAGGAAAACAACTCCCGACTTGAATTGTCAAGTAAACTCTAACTAACTTTGACTAAATCTACTCTAGGTGGTGTAAATTATTATTTTTAGAGTTTACTAGAACTGCATTATTCTTAATAAGTTCACACGCTTATTTGTCACAGGACACAAAAATTTCCACACATCTTCTACATTCCTAAATTAGAGGAATTTCCAACTTTCTAACTCATAATGTAACTAATAGACTAAAATTAACTAATGCCCAAAAATAGGAAAAAACCGAACTACAACTTAAATCCTAATTTTGGCCACAAGATGGCGGATTTAGGGCCTGAAAATGTGCCAAAACTTGCTCCAATTAGTAGATCTGGTTGCTGGTGCATTTGTCTCATCGAAACATGTGGTTTAAAAAACAAATGGACTCAAACGGACACCCGAGCTCAAGTTATGACCTTGTCAAGTTCCTGCTAATTTTGGCGCATCACCAAGATAATATAATGTATGAAAAAGGTGAACCATAAAATCTAAGACATGCATGTAAAACCCTCTAATTAGATCCCCCAGAGCATGTTGATGGCTAACAAGTGATAGATGTATGGAAGGCATTTGAGTGACCAATCCTTGAATTTCACTTTTATGCAATGAAGAGACAAATGATTTGGCTCTAGTATTCATCTCCGTTTTTATACATCCACTTGAAATTCGACCACTTGCAATAGATGATAGGCAAGGTACACACGTGTCCTAGCACAAAAATTCAAATTGAAATGGATACGCGTATTTCCCACCAATATCACATGCAAAAACATTGACACAAAAGTTTTCAAATATGAAGATGCGATTAGAGAACTCAAACTCGATACCTTATGGTTGTATAAGGTTACTTGCATTATGATTATGTGTTTTTAAAGTCTTTTTGAGAAATATTTTAGAATTTTACCGTATTTTTTTAAAATTTAAAGCTCTATTTTGGGTACTCTTTACACTTTGTTAAAAGATATTAGATAGACTATAAATTTTTATTGTGTTTTTCATGATTTGTAAAAAATGTAACATTTTCAAAAGAATTAAAAATCTTTTGACACAAAAATTAAAATTTTCATGATTTTGACATAAATTTTAACTTTGACATTCATTTTGAGTGATATTTAAACTATTGGAAATATGCTAAATAGGACTAAAAATTTGTTATTATAATTTTTGATGATTTCCCATGAATTGTTTCAAATTTGTAAAATAATTAAATATATCACTTTTAAAGTAATTATGTTAAAGGCATTGATTTAAAATGGATGGAGGGTTATGCCATTTGAAAAACACAATTTAAATAGAGGGTGTAGATTCCTCAAACACTATAGGCCATTGATTAAAATGATCTTGGATGTATGTTGATCCCAACGACAATGTATAAGAGACAAGAGTTTTCTTTCTCTCCTTGGTTACCGTATTTTATGAGCTACCATATTTCTTTGTGTTAACTCTATCTCGGTGCCCTATATTCTCATATGTCCTCAAAGTTTTCCATTTCTTTCATTTGGGTGAGGGCCAATTATTGATGCCCTAAAATTGAAGGACATGTTAATGACACCGACTAAGAGGGCCCTCCATATGGTGAAAAGGAGACACCTACTGAGCAAATTTTTGTATAGCCATCCATATTAAAACCATGCCATTTTAGTGGCCATGGAAAATTAATTTAACTCTGGAACATCTTTCACCATCATCAATCTCTATCCTTTCCTCCCACATGACCTCAAATCCACCTCTCCTTCTAACCTTGAAAATTTCTTATGGATTTTAAGATTAACCAAACAACAATCCTTCTTATCCAATCCCCAAAGAGTCATGCATTGACCTAATAAACCACCTAAGCCACTAGAGGTCCTTGAGCCATTACCAAAAAAAAAGCGTATTAACAAAATAAGGAATCACTTTCGGCTTGGACATTACACAATACAATTTGATACTATGTAAATAAAAGAGCAATTTGTCACCTCTAAAAAAAAAAAAATAAAACTAAACCAACCCATCAAAGTTAGAATATTAAACAATATCATGGCTCTACATACATTTGAAATAAGTAACCCTTTGTAAACCATGGAGAGATATAAATAATTTCCTCTTTTGGAGAAGTAGTTGTAGTATTTTGGATACCATGAGAAAGGTAATGCTCGTTATTAATACATTTTTGGGTAAGTACACAGAGTTGGGGGCCAAAATGTTGCCAATAAAATGATTTAAAGCAAAATGTGTATGATTTGTAAAAGAGAGTACACCCTTTAAAATTATAGATTCAATTATTGCCAAACGTAAAGCATGTACATGTTATAACGCGTACATGCAATAACGCATATGCACTAAACACATATCCATTCATGATATTTGAGGTATGTATGGTGTAGTAAATGTGTTTGTGGAAGTTATGTATTTACTAAAATAAATATAAGAAATTAGTCTCACAACTCCACGAGTCACAATTTAGGAGATAGTTTTTCATAATCTAATATAGTTAGTACATAGGTATTTTTAGGATTTTAGCATTCCGTCTAAATATTTTAGGTTTTAAATTCTACATTCAATGTCTATTCTTTCTGTTTAGGTTTTGGGGCCTTTAGGAATTTTATATGTGTCAAAATTATATTTTACAAACCGTGTACAAACCTCACAACCTCAAAGGTAGTGATAGTTTCTTGAATATATGGTCTCATGAATTTTCCAATGAGCATGGATTTGAAGCCCTAATTTCATATTGGAATTATGTTCGAATAATATTATAGATGAGTATCTAATTTACAAGCTTATGCCATGCATCTTTAAGAGGAACACTTGAGAAATTCTAAAAATCAACAACATAAGGGAGTGACCAGTGGTTCCCATGCATGTGCATGTATAATCCTTTAAGCCTTATAATATAGATTAGCAATAGTAAGGTTTATGAAATAAGATGATCTATCTAAGGACCCAATAATATCTTCATTTTCAATAGAAGAACAAGAGATAACTTGAAGAGTTGGAAGCTAAAAGAGTGCATCACATCAATATCTTTATAACTCTCAACAAAATTTAGGGTAGAAGTAGGTGGAAAATTTGCAAAATATTCAACACATTCATTTATTTCCATGAAGAAAGAAACTCATTACTTTCATCAAGATTTATGGTAAGAAAATTAGTTGCTTTCTCAGCTTACTATAGGAGGAGGAGGAGGAAAGTTAATTCAAGTGCCACATACTTAATAAATAATAAAATCTACATCAACATTAAGAGAAATGATTTTCAAATATCCTTTTGTGTTGTTTCCAAAACACCATTGAAATAAATTCATATATGGACAAGACACCATTGAAATTATTTCATGCATTAAATTTTTTTGGTGAAAATGGTAAGAGTGAGGTAGAAAATGAGAGTGTACTAGAAAAATATCATCATCAGTTTTAAGAAAGAGTAAAATTCAAGCCTCATAGGAACTTTCCCTTTAAGAAAGAATCAATTGTGAATAGGAAAATAGGATATTGGACCTATGATCATGAATACTCCCATAGTAATAGTGATTTCACTCAATCTAGTGACTTCACACTAATCTAATTATTTTTATGATGGTCTACTTGTATGCTCCCAACTAATAGTGATTTCACTCTATTTAACCCAAATAGAGTCTTACAAAAGACTACACAAGATGAAAAATATATCCTATAATGAGACTTTTACACACATAATAACTTAGTTTCTTTGATTCCTCTCTACTAAATGTTTAAAAACCATTCTTATCATAATAAATCCCTTTCTACATGGGAACACCAAAACTTCTCACAATACAATTCTAGGACTAAGCCTTATGGTGCAACAAAATTCATAATATAATTTTACCTAAAAAATTATAGTCTTGGAGAATTCTAAATTAATGTATACATGCTTCAAACCTTCCTAAACATCTTCCACTCATCTACATACCCATAACAAGAGTAAGGGTGTTAATTTTATTACGGTTACTATATTAAGGATTTAACTATTCTCATGAAATAAATATAGACTTAGGTAAATTACCAAGCTGAAATGATTTTATAAACCTTGGAACACGATAATGAGAGAGACTAGAATCCATTTGAGAGAGGTTATGCCATTGTAGGCCATTAAAGTCAAGTAGAGAGAATAACCACTCTAGGATAGGTCCATGGGAAGAACACCAATAGTCTATAAAATCTCTAGAAGAGATTTACAAGCTTCAAAGATAGTAGTTGCATGTAGATAGGTCATAAAGGAAATTGAGTGAATGAGAAGAAACCATTGAGTTTCACTCCACTATGTTAACTTTGTAAACTTGTTCAAACTAAAGAGAGAATTTAGGAAAATTTGAGATCCTAATCATAGTTCTTATTATGTGATGTGAATTTTGACTCAATTGCCCCTAGTTATATCATGCATTACATATTTAATTGATTGGTCCAATAAGAGAATAAATATTGATTAAATTGAGCCGTGTGAAACTTATTGTAACTTTATGATGTGATTTTTTACTTCATATATGGCTGATTAAAACTCTAGGAATGAATGAATTATTCAATTCAATCTAAATTGAAGATGTAATTTTTGATGCGGGAGTATCACGAGGTGAAGGAATTGAATTTCTTACAAATTTTATAGTATAAGCTATATGGGTAGACACAAGGATGGTGAGAACGATAATGGAGAAAGGAAAGTGCAACAAAAAATTTGGATGATGATGATGATTACATAGGGATTTCACGGATGCTTTGTACAATAGTTGAATTGTATAATGCACGTTGATTACACAAGTGAAAGAACAAAATGTGTGCATGAAGTTGCACGGAAAGGAAGAGTGTTTTACATTATGGTGTTTTGTGTAATGTTTACACAATTTCATTATACAATCATGTGAATTGAGCATAGATCCTTGGGCGGTGCCTAAGCGATGAGATAATAATAGTGGACAAGTGATCCGTAAACTATAGTAGACTCCCTAGTATCAAATAGTATTTAATCGCTTTTTTATTTATAAAATTGAGAACTAATTTTAAAATCAAATCCAAATCTGATTTAAAATGTGTCCAAAATTGAATCAAAAATATAATTTCAAAGCAATTAATTGTTTCCAGTTTACACTATCAAAAGGATCAAAATACAATTTTTTTAAATAGTGTACAAGTCTTATAATTCTACCCAATGGATTAAAATACTTATTTAAATATGTGAAAATCATAAATAAGTGATGCAAAGTTGAAACACAAACTCCCAAATTGATAACATAGTTCACTCGGGAATCAAAGCTACATCTTTGGGATAGCTTAGAACCATCCGATCCATTATTAAATCAATTTGCAAGTACTATAATTAAAAATAACAAAGAATAATAGATTTGAAAACTATAAAAATATGCTTATCAAACCTTCGAAGAATTTTTAACTCAATAAACAATGTTCTCCACCTTTACGTAGCATTTGCACATTCATTTTCCCATGTTTCTACATCAAAATTGGTCGAAAAAGCTTCATATTAACGTCACATGAACACCAATTTGAAAAATTCAAAATATAGGCAGACTACACCGGGAATTTTGAACAACTCTCCAATTCTACTAAAAGTCTGAAAATTCCTCTAAATGGGAAAAAAGCAATATACAAAATTTGCCCAAAAGGACTATACACGGTCCTCGAATGTGCCCTTTAAATACCACATGCCTCCTTTTATATTATTTCTAAAGGTGTAGTGCATTGGTGAGGACCTTGTCATTTTATTGCGTTGTTCAAGGGTTCAATCCGCCCTTAGGTGCTTTGAACTTGAAATGTGCATTGACTTTCTTTTTAGTCCCACATGGGGCACTTGGATGGGGATAAGGTTGTTTAAAATCAATATGGTAGCATATGTGTGTTGGATTTAAAGCCACTTTATTTTGGTAGTATAAGTGTTTGGGAGATGTTTGGTGCACTTGGTGTGCATGTGGAACACTATGGAAAGTATTTGGAATGGTGTGTTGGAAATGTGACTTGATGTTGAGGTGGCAATGCGGGTTGGCAAGGCATGCATAGTTTTATAAAATGTAGCAAACTAGTCCCACATGCATCGTGGGGTGGGAAATATGGCATTTAAATAATAAGTTATATCCAAGGTAATATGAATATTAGGAGGCAAATGCATCCTTCCTCAAAAAGAGTGTGTTAAACCTAGTTGAGGGCCCCCAACCAACATATAGCGAGGCCCATTTGTCCAAACCACGAGCATTGAGGACCGGAAGAGAAAAAAACCCTATAAATTTATTTTACACCATTTTTTCCACTTATCGCAAGTTGATTGGTCCACTTGGAAAATTTTTAAGATTCCATGTCATCTCGGACTGCGTCTTCATTTTTCACTAGTTGAGCCATAATTTTAGCTTTGCGATAAATTTTGCATGCAATCTCCATTTTCCACAATCTATATACCATTGGAAATATCTCGACAGGATCTTCCATACTGTAATGTTTTATGGAGAATTAGATAACTTTTGGCAACCAAAAAGTCCACCAAATCAAACATGACGTGATTTATTGACAAAACATGTAAGAGGAGCACAATAAAGAGTCATGAAGAGAAACCACCCACTTACTTCCAATGCGAAATATCTAGAACCTAAGAAAACATAATGTGAGTCAAGTATACCATTTAAGGGGCTAGAGTGACAAAGAGTAAAGAGTCGATTTGAGTCATGACCTAAACAAGTGAAACTTTTCAAAGGTCATAAAGAAACACCATTGTAATAGCTTTAGGATTTTTGTAAATTTTTATAATAGGACTCAATAGTGGGATTAGTATTTGTAGATGTCGTCAAGACTTTTAAAATTAATAAAAACATGTACATGTGTTTTGATTTGTTATGTATTAAAAGACATTTCATAAGTCCATATATTTGAGTAGTTGTTATCTTTGTGAGTTTTAAGGTTTGTAAATTATAATTTTGACACATCTAAAACTCCTACAAATGTCGATAAACATTACAAAAGGCTCTAAAAATTGAATAATGATTATATTCTATCCCAAATAGACATTGATTGTAGAATTTAAACCCTAAAAGCTTTATAACGAATGCAGAAATCTTGAAAAATACCTAAATCACTTGATCATATTAGATTATGAAAAACTATCACTTAAAATGTGACTCATGGAGCCGTGAGACTAGTTCCATAACATGCAGAGTGACCCTAATTTCTTATATTTACTAAAATAAATTTAAAGTATAATAAATAATAGTATAAAGAATAATAAATGAAAAACTTAAACTTGAACAATTATTTTAGTAAATACATAGCTTCCACAAACACATATACTATACCACACATACCTTAAATACCAAGAATGCACACACTCTATATCACGTACGCATTATTGCACGTACACATTCCTTGAATTATGCACACAAACCAAACTCTACTAGGCTCGAGAAATTCTTTGGTTTCCCAACTCTAAGCCCTACAATTGTTAAAACACAATAACCTACGTGTTTTTGGTTGAAAATGCATAAATTCATCTTTCACCATGATAAATCCTACAAAAATGATTGAAATATTTCTTAAAATATGCCTACAACACATGGTTAATTTTAAGAGGCCTCTAGGAAATTAGAGGTGGAAAATCTCTGGCGAATATACTTGGAACCACATTCGAAAGGTGAATTTTCCTAGGTTTGAGTCAATTTTTTTCCTGTCATTTTCTTAAGGGGGAACATTTTTATTCCTATTTGTTTTTGTCACATGAAAAAGTTTTCGTAATTGGTTTGTCGCATGACATCAAACCTTGTTGCCGCATGACATCAAGGTTTATTGTCGTCGCGACAACAAACCTTGTTATCGAACGACACCAATAAGGGCTGCTGACCCCCTATGTCGACCGCAAATGCAGTAACCCCTTATCGCTCGTCAGTAGCACTCTTTTTTCGCCCATCTGTAACCCTCCCTTGTCGAACATCAACAACCCTCTTTTCACACGTTAACACTTCTTGTTGCAAATCAAAAACACTATATTGTGTGGCACAAATGCGGAAATGAAAATCTTCTTTGTCGTAGCGTTAGTGACACTTTCTTATCACAAGTTTGCAATAACTAGTCCGAGACTCGATCTATACTTCGTTTGCTTGTAATTCACAAGTAATTTAGACGGTGCCTCGGTTAGTTAGTAGTAAGTTACTAGTATACTACCGAAGTGAATTACCTAGGTTTATATAGGAGTAGTTTTCATTGGTAGGTGAAGTCGACCCTAAAAAAATTTATACTAGAAATTTTAGGTGAACAATACACTAACTTTCTGCTCCAAAAAAATTCACCTTTTCAAATTTTCCTAAAATGGAATATTCACCAAATTACAAATATTCGCTACTCTAAAAAAATCCGTACTACAACATAAAGCAAAATATCCTCTTTCTAAATACATATTTTTAAAAATTGACTATTGTAAAGTTTCCATTCATATTTATTTCAAAGCTTGTCTTTTATACATCTATTTTTAGTTATTATAAATGTTTATCTTTTGCCATGTATCTTTTGTTTCACTTCTTGATTGAATAAAATTTATACTGATCCCAAACTAGGACTAATTCTATATATATTCAAAAATAAATAAATTATAATTTTCAATGTATTTTTGAGTTAGTTGGTGGGGGATGATCGGTTATCCATTATTTTCGAATTTAAAATTCTTTTTACTCGATAAATCATAAAAAAATAAATACTCACTAAAGAATCTACAAAATATGTCCTAGAACTAGATGATACTATCTATCTTTCCACCAAATGATTTTAAAAAATAATAATTTTTCTCAAAAATTTGGGGAATGACTAAATGACTATCTATTATGTTTTTTGCAAAAATAGGAGCACATATTGGCATTTTAGCTCGTTAACCCACTTACACTTAACCATTTTAAAAAATTGTAGTTTAGAAACTAGATTCAAAATGTTATAATTCATGTTCTTATAACATATTCATATTTTCTAGTGTAGCTATTTGAAATAACTTGTACAAGTTAACGTTTCTTATTTTAAAAAAGCATCTACTTAAGACCCCCTTTTGGCCCCCATTTCCATGCATTTAACCTTCCCATATTTAGTTTTTTCATCTTTGTCATTTCATATTCCTAACACTTGGAAATTGTTTCCTATTTGATTCTACGAGGATATCTCATGAACCAATTCATTATTATCTTTCTAAAATAACGCGAATATCATGATGTAAAAATTCAAACATCATCTCTTGTATCTCAGTCAAGGATAAATTCTCATCATATTTAGTGTGTAACAGGGGAGTTAGAAAAGGCCAAAATGGGCATGGGAAGAGAGAGTCTATGTCTTTTCATATATGGGGCTATAAAATCATAATGACACTATATTGTTTAGTGTAATGCTTACAATGACATCTAGACCAAATATGCAAGTGTTTTAGTGGAAGTCTTGTTACACGATATGTTCACCAAGGAGAAGGTGGAGAAAATGGAAATTTTCATTATCAATTTGACTAAGAGACAATTAGAAATTCAAAAACAAAAATGATAAGGTTTATTATCCCATAATCTTCTTTTGGCCTCATGGATGTTAAAAGATATATATCTGTCATCCTCAAAATATTGCAATGAATGGACCACAATAGTGTATTATTGTTGATGTTGACCTACACACCCAAAAACCTTTAAAGAAAATAAAAACTAAATTTCATTTCTTTTGGTATTCTTATTAAATTAAGAAAATGATTATTTATGATGTCGTGACCTTACTCAACAAAGGAATTTATGACAAGCAAATATGTTCCGCTCACATGTACCATAATAGAAAATTCTAATTATTCATTGTAATTAGCAATCACACCCGAGAGGTGTATCAAGACGATGATAGGGAGGTGTTGAAGAAGTTAATTTTAATGGATTGAAGGTGAAACATTGGATGGGGAAGAGCCATGATGAAGAAGGGGATTGAGGGAGGATGGTTTTCAAGTTGAGGAATCTATTGGAATGAGCATAGGAGATTCTTTTTTCTTCTTTTGACATATCGCATATGGACCATATGTCACTTTTTTATCATCGCCAAATCATCTATTTAGTGCTGATGTTTGTTGAACATTAAATATGTCTTAATAGACACCAAATTGAAAAGTCCTACTTTTATTGCATTTGTAACTTTTATGGATTTTTTCAATCATATTGTTATGTGTTTTACTAACATAAGTGTTGAAGGAAAACAAAAATGATAAACACGTTTAAAAACATGGTATATACTCTGCATAATAATAATGACTAGAGGGCATAGACATCCATAGTTCCAACAATGCAAAGATTGATTTTGTTTGTGTTGCGTTATCTCTTAATAGAGATGATAAGTTGGATGATGATGATGGGATGGAGGGCACGATGGGAAAGGGAATAAGAAGTAATGGGCTCAAAGATATGCAAGCTTCTTATTTGTAGGCGGTGGTGAGGTAGACTGCAAAGCCTACTTGGTCGGGGAGAATTTATATGACGGGATGAATATCCTAAGGATTTTCCCATTAGGCACAAGTCGTCACATTCCCTCGGTAGCCTATGAAGAAATCAAATTTGGGATCGGAGTTAGACATTTGAAAATTGTGTTACCCCTATGATAGGCATGCGCATTGTTGCAAACCCTTCGAGCCCATGCAAAATGTGGATGTTAGGGTCAATGGCTTGGGATTTCCCCTCAGTGCCCATCATCCTAGTCCCTCATTAACCTATGAATATCCTAGATTCAAGATCGGGTTATGCATTTTAAAATTGTGTTACCTCCTCTACTAGACTTGTGCATTGTGGGAACAATTATGCTTTCCGGTAGGAATTTTTGCAAGATCATTTGCACCATCTTGTGGACTTGTTTGAGGTCCTCTAATTATCTTATGAGATAGTATCTTTACTTCATGTTGTTTTATTATGTGATTCCATTTTAACCTTTTCATACCTATACCACCCTCCTCCCGGTTGGATCAATTATCATTTTCACAAACTATCTTGATGCGAGAAAATTATGATAAGGCACAAATATAGATTGGATTTGGCTTCTTTGGTTGTTTACATGCGAGCCTATTAGTGTCATCCATGTGGATTTGGTTCTCTGGGCCACACAAATTATTCTCATAGTCATGTCTATATGAACATCTATCAAAGCGACATGAATGCATCCAATATTTTGAAGGAAAAATAAGTTATGAGTGGAATGATTTGCCACTCCACCAATTCACGTTATCTAATTAGGTGTCTTATCTACTCGTTGGTTGTGAGACATTGGACTTAAGATTGAGGATAAATGCACCCACCTACGAGTCATAAAACTTTGAAATTTAATCTATATGTGGCATGTGAAAAGTATAGGAGAGTGCATAAAAGTGTTTTCATAGATAGAACCATGTTAGAAATGGGAAATGCCTTCCTTATTTAAATGTCCATGACCGATATGTGTCATTGTGATCCACCAAACTTAATAATCGTTATCGAGGCTCTCTTTTGAGTGATTTTAGAGATCTTATCATTTAAGATAGGAGGTCCCACATAAGGGTTCAACATTCCTCCTACCATATTGGAATGCAACTTTTGTTATCTTTCGTGACTTAGTGCTCATTGGTGTGTTGATGCCACATGGAGGTGTTTACACTTCATTTTGCGCCTCAACATTTCATTCTTAAAGTTTCCACTATATAACCATGTATTCTCCCATCATCCCCATGTGGACCCTTTGCATGTTAGATCGGGGATTTTGAGTGCAACAGATTTTACAAACCTTTTCACAATTGCATGAGAAATTTTTTTAGAGAATTATTATGAGAACACTCTTTGAGGCTAGGACAACTCCAATGTGATGTACGAGTCATCACAAAGGAAGCAAATATTGTGTCATGATGCAATGGAAGGATCCATGGCTTGAGCATAGGAAGTATCAAACTTTGTGTGATGTGCCTTATAGTGGACTTGGGGCTTTCTCCTTCGGTGCAATTCATCATATTTTCCCATGAAGGCACTTGACCTTTGCAGTAAGTAGTAGAAACAAGAGCCCAATTTTTTAAACTTTTACTAGCCCTCTGGATAAGCGTTACCTCCATGATGTTGTTATTGCTCTTGCAATTTTAGTGCTATTGGAGGTCTGCTAACTAGAATATGCTTCCTCCATTTGTTTAGACGGAATCCACTTTGGTTTTGTGAAATAAGTAAAGACAATTTCATGTTGTAATGGAAGGGAGCCAATACTTGAGTAGAGGAAATAATAAACTTGGTTGGGTCTATTATATTATCAAATTTAGGTTTCTTAACATGTTGCATCATTTCCACTAGCTCCCTCATTCACGACATCATACTCATCTAAGTGATAGGCATATGCGAAGCATGAATGCGATGAAATAGAATTATTTCGATATAGAAGAGATTAATATAATAAAGTGTTAAAAACCAACATTGTTGAGAGATGATGTCAAATACACATTCACAAGGAAAACTCTAATAGTTGATACTTATTGTTTCCACACAAGCGTTGACATTGGACTTAGATAAGGACCTTTAAGTATGGCGCAAAACCACTTGACTTATTTTGTGTTGTTGTTATCAAATTCATTTAGTGCAACAACTCGACATGGAATGTCGAATCCCCTCCACATGTTCCTATCTCTAAAATATCATATGGTACACATGACCAAATTCCCCTAAAATTGTCGTGTGCTCTAACTATCCACATCACCTCTTCTTCCTTCAACTCCCTCAAGATTCCATCCTTAGCGAAGGAGGGAACACGAAGAAGAATCTTTTTCAAACTCAGCCCCAACTTTAACCTATGATTACATTGATATTCAACCTTCTCATTATACATTGATATATGAATAGGCTCATCCTACTCACACAACCGATTTCCCCTACAATTACTAGTTGCTCTAATTATTTACAAAACAAATGGCTAAAATTATTTTAAAAAACAACTATTGATATTACGAGTATTGAGAAATATGGCCTCACTTTCAAAGATATCTCCAAAGCACGTTGCCTCAATAATTTTTGAACCACGCCCACTTTCTCCTTCTAACAATTGACATATATGATAAATGGTCCATATGTGTCTGCTCAAAAGAATGAATAGTTTCACATACATTCTCCCAACATTTTCTTGATTCCAATATTTTAAACCTTCAAAATTAAGTTTTTCAACAAATCCCCTTCAACATCTCCATTGCACCGTTTACATACAATTGCTAGTAGATCTGAACCGTGAAGATATCCCATGGTTTGGCGCTTGAGAGTGTCCGGATCATATCACAGCACAATTCAAGGTTTTCTCTGGCCTTTGAGGGAATCCAAAATATTATCAGATACGTTTAATTGAAATTTATGTGTTCCATTAAAGTTTACAATCCTCTGATTTAATGAAATAAAATTATAACGTAGGGTAAATTCTTAGGTGGTTCACATTGTCTGTTGTGGTCATATCTGCCATTCTTTAATTATGTGTAATTTTTAACTTTTGTTGACATGAGGATATTGGCTATTAAGAATTTTTCACAGGTGGTCATGTCTGCAGCCTGTAAGCTCAATTATGATTGAAAAAGTATTTAAAGTTAGCTGGTTTTTTGTCATCAAGGTTAACGACAGGAACATGTTCCTTTTTTCCAATTTTTTTGCCAGCCATCTATAGCCTTTCTGCCAAGATTTCTTTTTTATGTAAGGTCTATCATTACTTTTCCTAGAAGGCTGCTATTGTTTTCTTTTCTGGTTTGCAGATTGTTGGCAGGCAGGATAAATAATAAGATTGCAATTGATTGTAAAATATTGATTGTTGAGTAAGGAACATTATTTCAAGATATAGGTTTGATTGAATGAAATAAGTATTAGCTCGGTGATTAGAATGCATTGATCAGATGTGAAGGTTTCACTTATTCAGTAGTTCTTCACTTAATATGTGTTATTTGGTTTTAAAATTCAATTTTAATATGTAGAATGGATTAGATGTGAAGGTTTCACTTATTCTATGGTGCTTCACTTAACACGTGTTATTTGGTCTTTAAGATAAAATTTTAAACTAGCCTCTAAATTAATGTTGATACCAAGGAAAGTTAAAATTTGAATGTAGAATAGCTGATTGAATAAAATAAATTATTGGGTCAGTGATTCGAATGCTTCACATACATAACATTGATCTGATGTGAAGGTTTCACTTATTCAGTAGTTCTTCACTTAACACGTGTTATTTGGTCTCTAAGATTCAATTTTAAATTGGGTAGAGAACAAATGAAACCTAGATTAATGTTGATATTAGAGAAAGTTAAAATTTGAAGGTAGAATTGATTGTCATAGCTGCAGCGAATTATTATCCACTAACAAATCCATAATAAAGCCGATGAAATGATATTGGCACCCCCGTGAAGCCTATTTACTATTAGTTTATATAATGATATTACCCATCTACAAACTATTTAAGAAATGTATTATGTGAATTATTTTTAATTTAATTTTAAACAAGCAAATATTTTCTAGTACTCCATTAACTCCATTCTAAGGTGTGGCCTGAATTATTTTTATTTCATTCTAAATAAGCTTAAACCTAGGTTGACCAGATATTTTCTAGCACTGTTGACTCTATTCTAAGGTGTTGTTGTGAAGATATTTTCTAGCACTCCACTAACTCTGGATTGTAAGGTGTTTTAAAACAAACTATGATAGCTTCTTTGGAAACTCTTATTTGATTGATAATAAAGTGTAAAATCAGGATAGTTTATGCTGCTATTTGATTCATAATAAAGTCTAAAATCGGAGTAATTTACATGGATATATATTTTTCGTATTTTATTGTATTTTTATGGACCATTTTTTTCTATATTTTAATTAGACTGATCAATACCTTAACAATTTGTAAGAGTTATTTTTATGATGTAAACTAAGATGAGTATTCTCTTTTCCAATTATAATGCTTTCTAAGAGGAGGTTTGTATTTTAATTTGATAGAGCCTGGCAGGGTGTCATCACGTGCTTGGGTGGGGGAATAGACTTTAAAAACATGAAGCAGGTTTTCTCAGCAGTGTCTTATCATCATTAAACAATGAATTTGGATTGAACAAATTATGTAATCAAAGTCAAATTTGACACCTTTCTTATAATGCTCGGTCTAGTTTAATTCCTGTGATCTATGCTACATAGTATAAAATGGGAATTTATGATATATTATAAATGGGAATTGTACTTGAGCATCTTGGGATTAAATACATATAATAGTGCCATTGGGCCGCAGTGGGAACAAGAAGTGGTTATAAAACAATCCAAGATAAACAATGTGTGGAAGCACCTTGATGTTGTTTACATGTTTTTTTGTAAGATTCACACAGATTTTTCCAGGACTGACGTGTAATTTGACCATATTTGCTATAAAAATGTGGAAGAACACTATTCCCGCGTCCCCAGTGTCTTTTACGGAGCACCGAGTCCGCCTAATTAAAAATTCATTACCCAGTCATGAATGTCTTCTGTCTTATAAAATAACTCCAAACCAGGTGGGTAGGTAGTTCAACAGAGAATTCTTTGAATGAAAAGCATGGCTCCTGATTAACCACGATTTTTAATGGCATAATGGATAACAGGCGAGGTCTAGTAAATTTCAATTGGGCAGCTGCCATTTTGTCCCATTCATGCACACTTTTTAACAGAATCAGCATCTTTGTGTAAAAAATAGCCTTCCCAACTTATGACAGCAAATTGTGCATAGAACCTCGCTTTCCTCTACAATAAAAAAGTTAAAACAGATTTCATTTTTCTCTGATGGTTACAGAGGCAATGTTGCATCAAAATTGTTTTTTCTGAACTCTTGATTGCTCATTGGGTTGTATGAAACCGTTTCTCCTCGACTGCAATGATTGCAAGACATGTATAAAATGGTTTTGTTGAAAATGCCTTTGATTATTTATGCAATATTCAAAGCCACACTCCACAACCTTTGTTACTAGCTTCTTATCCTATTCCAAAATGGGAGATGAACAACGTGTGGACATCCATCAAAGCATAATGGAAACTCATGTCTTTTAGATGAGATGAACAACATGTGGATATCCATAATTATGTATGTAAAATGTGGAGGCATACACAATGAATGTGAATTGTTCAACAAAATACTTTAAATAGATGTGGCTTCACTAACTCCGTGATTTCAGATATGTATAAAATAATTTTTGTAAGGATCCTTTCAAAACATTAATAAGTTAATGACACCCACCATAACATTATGGAGAAATGATTTTTGTCAAATGTTTTAGTTGGAAGTGCCATGATAGATATGTATGAAAAATGTGAAAACATGCACAAGTCATGTGAATCAAATTCTTTGAGGTAATATAGTTATCTGGAGCATATCTTCACTGTGTAAGTTTCATTTTTGTTTGTAAATCTATGAACAATTAAAAGCAATGTCTTAATGAGATGTGCTCTCATGGAAAAACAAGATGTGCGAAAAACATATTTTGCATGGATGTGTTTGCTTCATGTCATTAAAGCACAAAAGAATATAGAGCCATGATGAAATACAACATTTCTTTTCAGTTGGATCTTCAAAGTACTACAACAAATATAATGTGGTACAGACAAATGTTTCAATATATTGTTGACTAAATCTTGTAATCAATCAATTTCGATAATATCTTCTTTTGGCATTGTGGTAGAAAATGCCATGAATTGAAAGATTGTTGGTATAATACATTCTATAAGGGATCATCAAGAAACAAGAAGCCGAATAACCAACAATCTAATCAAGGACACCAAAGTTATAAACAAGGGTGGAAAAGGGGAACTCGAAGGAAGAAACCCCAATAAATGCTTATTTCACTAAATTGGGACTTATTCCAGTCCCAACAGCTAAAAATATACTCAATATCAAAATCCAATAATGCTATTTTCAGATTCCAAAATGTCAAATATTGGAATTATCTACACTCAACAATCGCACATATCGGATTCCAAAATCGCACATATTGGATTCCAATAACGCATATATTGGAATCCAAAATCACATATATTGGAATCCAAAATCAGCTATATTGGAATTATATTTACTCCAAAGTCTCATATATTGGAATCCATTATAGAGGCTAATAGCCTTACCATTATTTATGCTATGTTATGTATGTTAACGTGTTTACTGTTTTATAAGGGCTAGCGCCATGGTCATTATTTATGCTATTTTATATACAGAAAATAGTTATGTTTTAAACGGGCTAGCGACCACTTTGGCCATTATTTATGCTATGTTATATATAAAAATAGTTATGTTTTAAACGAGCTAAATTACCGCCATTATTTATGCTATGTTATATACAAAAATGGTTATGCTTTAAATGGGCTACCGGCCACTAAGTATTTTTTATGCTTTGTCTTGGTGAAGCTCCTAAAAATAAGTTCCTTTGAATTCGCTTTTTAATCAAATAGCATCCCGAACATCTTGTCTTGTCCTTGAATGGTTGCAGTAACAAAGGCCACAACGTGGTGTTAAATTTGACACCCATTTAGACTTTTTTTTATTCTTTTATCCAAGTAAAATAGTTGCAAATCTTTGAAATAACCGTCACATATGACTTGCATATTTTAGCTATGACCATCAAAAATATGGAATAGATTGTTCATGTGCACATAGACGCCCATACCTGTGATTGTGGAAAACATTTGTTTGTACCACATTAGCCCATAACGTATGATTGTTTTTCTAGATAGTTATCTATTTGTATGCATCTAAAATGAGCTTATTTAAAAGAGAAAATGAAAAATCATGTCCTAAGCTATGTGTTGCTTCCTAATGCCCAGAGAAAAGGTTTGAGACACAACAATGAAAACTACATAGTCACAAGGTGTGATCTTTCAAAGACAATGACATTGAAGGGGAAGAAGAAAATCCAAACACATTTTCTCCCATGAGTATGATGAGAAAAATAGAGCCTGAAGTGTCACATTTGTTAGATTACTTGAGGTCGAAACGTAATCACATGTTGTGATCTCACCATGAAACCTATAAGTCATGTGGTCATGATCTGAAAGAATGGCTCAAAAGATTCTCCCTTCGCTGTGGACGTTGATGCAATGATATTTATCATTGCGGGTACGTTCAATGATTTTGTGTGGGATCAAGAAATATATTGGCTTGTGCGAGGCGTCACAACGACATGATAAAAACATATACCAACAAAACTTTTTCTTTTACTCAATAATCAAATCTCTTTCGTCACATTCAACCAACAATAGTCAAAATTCTATTATTATTTTTCAGTAAGAAATTTGGAACAAACGTAAAAGACAAGTTCTTTAGTGCCCACTTTCAAACAATCAACCAAACCTTTGGGAAAATATTATGAGATATATTATTGTTCCCTCATATAAGATAAAGAGGCCGTGGTTTATTCAAGATTGATACCTATACAAGAAAGAAGTTCTAGAGAGAACTAGAGTATTTGAATTACAAAAACATCACTCGAGAGGAGTTATTTTCCAAACATATGTTTAGTTCTTGTATATATATATATATATATATATATATATATATATATATATATATATATAACCATGAAATGTGTTTTTAAAAGTAAATTGGTGTAAAAAGGAAACCTAACAATTATATTAGGAAGATCTATAAATATATGTGTATTCTAACACACCATATTTAATTGGACATTTTTAAATTACAAAATACATTTTTTTGCAAAGGAATTTTGTTATGAAATGAAGTTAGGAGGATCTCTAAACATTATGTGATGTACTTAGTGGTTAGTTTTTGTGGAATAGATTTTGCATTATGTAAATGCATAAAGAATGTATTATATTGTTTGTGTGTTAGATTGAGTTGTAATGTATATATGTTGAACATAATGAAAAGATGATCTTTTTCTTAATTTATTTATTTTCAAGTACCTTGTTAAATATATATGTGAAATTTGGAAGCACTCACAAAATACAAATTTTTAAGACAAAATACATCAAAGAGATGGTCTCATGCATTGCTATTCAACCTTACACTCTAAGTTCTTCTTTAAAAAACGATTACTAGCAATTGCACATGAGTTGTAAACTACGCCTAGATAGGATAATAATGTTAAGCTTGTTATAGTTGCAATTTACAACGAAATGTATGTTATTTTAAATTATTTTAAGGTTGTGGGATGGGGAGGAGTGAACAATGTAGTACAAGTTAAGATCTCATTGGATCCTTATATTGGTTTATATTCTAGATGCATAACATTCTCTTTTGAAGATAGAGTGAAGTAGGAGAAGAAATATCATGAGATGTATCTTTACAATCATTAGAAACATGTTCAAAAGTAGAATAAGCATGAGATACAACTTTATCTTAATCCTAACTAGTATGAGAAATAACATCATGCACATGTACATTTTCATCATGATTTTTATCTACGTATCACAATCAAGACCAAGCATATAATCGATAATAGCATCATCAAGAGTTTCAACAAAAACAAAAGAAGGTGGAGTGACCTTGGTGCCTATGGAATAATAGGGATTACATAAAAAAATTGCTCTTTAGAAAAATGTTGAGAGTAGAGTGGGAAAAACTAGTAGGAACTTTGTGTTCATTAACAACAAGCAATCTTTGCACATTGTCATCAAATTGAACATTATGATAAAGATCAAGAAGTTCAGCCTCAACAACATCATCAAGGATAGGATTGACACTCACATGATGCATAACTTGCCTAGGAGAGGAAGATCTAATTTTAGCCATTAGGGTTTAGTGGATCCTAGGGCAAGGAGTTCTAAGAGAGGGGTTCACAAAATGATTTAATAAAATATGAATATTATTATTAAATCTAATTTCATAATCACTACAATGATATGTAATAAAATATAAATGCTAAGCACCTCAAAGATGTAACTATGTAAGCAAATGAAAGAGATATGGCACTTATCTAATTTTCACTTATCCCGAAGTATACCCGAACTGGAACAACTGATGAACAATGGGTAGAATCTGGAAATGCTCGATATACATTATAGAAATTATAATGGCTTGGAGACAGGGGCGCTGGCAGGGGCAAGGGTTCTTAAGCACCGAGACCTTTTGTAGGCGTCTCCGTGACTACGCAGAGGATCGGAACCTAATTTTTATGGTGTCGTTAGGGTTTCACTATCCTTCATTATTGATCACTTGTAGGTCGTTAGAAGATCATTGAGTTCCTTGGTAACTGTAAAACAAATAGTATAGTGTAAAACCCCCAAACTACATCAAATCCTAAAAATAAAGATACAAATGGGGATTCAGACTGACCCCAACGGTCACCCGACAGAGTAAACTTACGATTGATCGTTGCACTACATCTCAAACTCCATGTATTTCTATGTGTGTGTTTAGAATCATGTACTTAGGTTTCCCTTGTACAATGACACCAAGATAGTGGGCTATAGCTAGATAGAATGCAAATGTGTGGATGGAATTTAGAAACTTCCCCTTCCTATGCAGTGTATGTAGAGTAATAAGCCCAAAATGTAGTCCCTTTGATAGTATGTAGATAGATAACCCTTAATAAAATTGTCTGCCATTATAATGATATGTATGTTGTGTTTATATAGGATATCTTGTTTGAATTTTGACACTAGTGACACGACATGCCGACTAGGACCTCGGGATAGGAGTAAGAAAACTAAAAAGGCCGACCACAAATGTAAAAAATGTGAACAAAAACAAAGAGGATAGAGTACCCATGTTGGACAGAGCACTGGGAGCTAGTTCTAGTCTTGGGCTCAAGTTTCCGAGATAACTAGTGACAAATATGAGAAGACTAGCAAACAAGTATCCTTGTGACTTGACCATAACTGGGTGTAGAAGTGACATATGTGAGAGATAAAAAATAGAAACAATTAAAGCAAGTGGATGGACTAGGAAGTGTGTCACCAGTGAATACTTTTCTTACTCAAGATCCATACATAAAACAACATACTTGGTAGTATAGTAAAATAGTAGTGTGTGTGTGATTTTGTGTCGTATGAGGATTGGGCATGCCTCATATATCAGCGATAGACTTGGATTCATTAGAAGCATAAACATCGTCACAAACCTTATTGCAAAGAAAATAGATTATAAATTACAAACTATGTTTAAGATGAAACCCTAATGGAAGTTAGGATTTGTACTAAATGGCCCATTTTGAAAAAATGATTAAGCATGTGGGATCAATAGCAGCTTCACCAAATGATTACACCCTAATTGAATTATAGTTGTAAATATGGGTCTTAAGATTAATCTAAAATCCTAATTAGAATTGTAATCTACAAACTATGTATACTCATATTACTAAATTAATATTTAACAAATAAATATGAACATACAATAAATAGAAAGCATGTTTGATTAAGTAGGGCACATGTTAAATATAGAAATTTGATAAAGTAAAATGCACTTATATGTTTTATGTGTTCATGGGATGATTTGGGTGTGAAATTGGAGGAAACATGCTAGAAATATTCTATATTTGCTTTGTCTCCCAAAGTGGATTTATATATGCTCTAGGAAAAGGTTCACCAACACAAATTGTACATAGTTATATGGAATTTTCTAGTTGGTTTCTTTACTTTTGCTTTAGTTAACACATTTTTTTCCTAATCTGCTCTATCCTTTTCTATTTGTGAACACTCTAGATGTGTGTGGATGTTATTATAATAGAAAATATTATCTCTCATGATGATATTAGGGAATAGAGTTAAGAAAATATTTGAATTAAAGCATCCATGTGTTGCCTATTTAGCCCCATGTAGAAAAAACTCAAATTTAGTTCTCCGAACTAGTGGAATTGTAATTGTGCTCCTTTGACTATGTGTATGTCGCTAGAATTTATCCCTTTAGCACTTGATAATGCTTTCTTTAACTTGTCTTATAATTCTCTTGAATTAGATTTGATTTATTTTAACTTGATATAGAGTGTTTTGGACTTACATGGGGACTCATTCTAGTGTCTACTCTTGAAATATAAAAGAATAGGGTGAATTTACTTGATGTTTGATATATTTCTAGAAGATATATTCATAAGTGTTAGGTGATTAAATGAGTGGGTTTAATACATACCTATATGAATCTAAGGGTAATATCATTAATCCATCATGGAGGGAAAATAATAACTCATAAGCAAATGTTCATTTTAAAGTTTGACCATTGGAAGACCAATTACATGATTAGCCAATACAAACAAAATCAACCAGGTGATCATGTCCCTACTAGATGATTATGTCCAATGGGGTTAAAAACTCACCTTATGGAATGGAAAAGTCTATATAAGATATATAAGGTGATTTTGAAAGAAAAGGTATTCATGTATTTATGTTTAAGAAGTTGAATGAGAGATTGTAAGCCTTAGATAGCATATGATAGTTTGTTTGAGATATTTTTGTGTATGCATATCATGTATAAGGGATATAAGGCAAAACTCACATTATCAAACACCAAATGACCAAATTTGGGTGTCTACACATACAAAGCATGCAATTAGGTAAAATTGAACCCAAAATGACATTTAGTTGTCACAATTATGTTAAGGGACACCATATTGAGTTTTATCTACAACCAATCAAGTGTTTGGTTGCATGAGGATATGTAATTAAGAAAATTTGAGTCCAAAATGAAATCAAGTTATCACAATTATGTTTAGTGGGCTCAATATTACCTCATTGAGTGTTTCATGTACCCAATTAAGTGATTAGTTGTATGAGGGAATGCAATTAGGGAAAATGAAAGCCTAAAAAGCCATTAGGTTGTTGCAATCATGTTTAAGGGGATCAATATGACCTAATTAAGTGACCCATTCAATTGATTGAGTGATTAGCTCCATGAGGGCACAAAATTAGGGAAATTTGATCTCAAAATGGCATTATGTTATCACAATTACACAAAGGGGGTTCAATATGCCTTAATTGTGTGTTATATGCAATTGATTGAGTGATTAACCACATGAAGGCACACAATTAGGAAATTTGAGCGTAGAATGACATTGGTTATTGTTAGCATAGTTTCCTAGGTTTTAGCATTAGAACTTGCAACAAGTTGTGTAACACCCATGTTATTAATCATTCAAATTAAGGGATTTAAAAATAAATAAAATTCCTTAATCCCAATTAATACTTTCAATGATTTTCAGCTTACAGTAAATAAAATCAAACATAATTAAATGTTTACAATCCATCTGATAACAAATGATAACCATGTGTAGTTATAAGGGTCAACTGGATCTAATCGATCCCGATTAATTCACCATAACCGAGTGTGTATAACTTGTATACTTTTGGTTAAACCTTTTTAACAAGTCTTGAGAACTATGTTTAACTCCTAAGTGTCAACTTGTAAAATAGACAAGTAGCAATCTATTGGTATCCAACAAATAAGTTATGGGTATGGTGAATAGATAGTGTAATTAGCTAGCTACACTATTTGGCCAATTTTTCAAGTGTTTTTTTGCAATATTAGTTTCGTGACTACACACAAGTCATCAAAACTTGTCTCTGTCACCACACAACCATATTTACATAGTTATATGGATCTCATTTCATTGTTTAAGAAATTAAGTTTCATTTTTGGAAGTAGTAGGAACCATGACTCACCCTTCTAATTGAAAGGATCCTATCAGTCCCATCTTAGGATCCCTATGGGAAAGATAGTGACCACGTAATGAATTTCATCATTACGTACTCACTATCCTTCCCGTAGCCATCCTAAGTTGGCACCGTTAGGAATATTTCAATAGGAACGATGATTCATGGTGTCTACACTTCATTTACCATTTTAATTATCCATTTAAGATAAATAGATAAGTTTGTCTTTACGATAGGTTGTTTCATATCATATCACATTATTCATTTCACGATAAAGGATTTTAGTAACTCATTAAGTTACTATTCTTTATGGGTACCTCTTAGAAATTTATTGTAACTTAATGTTTTCATTTAATATAGGTTTATTTAACCATGTCTCGCATTTTAAATGATCCAATCACTTCCTATTTAGTATTGGTCTTAATCTCATAAGTACATCATTTAATATTTCATAGTTCACTTTATCTCATTTGATATGAATTGTACAACTTATTTGGTAAGGTACAATATTAATATAACACAAATTTTACATTGTATCATTTTCCATAACGTACTATGTTCATTAATGACACATTTGTTCATCCATAATGAAACTATAAAATCAATTATGATTACTTAACAAATATCAATAACTTATATTTATACACTATTTTAAAACAACACTTAAACACTTTCATTTTAATAAGGTACAATAAGGATATAAACGTTGTTTTCGTTGTACTTCTTTCCATATCATACTATGTTTGTCAATCATCATATTTGTTCATCCATAATGAATCAATAAACCAGATATAGTTTCATAGCATAATATCAATAAATTTAATTCATACTCTACTATAAAACAACATTAAAAACACCTTTATATCTCACAAAATGTGATACGAAACAACAAGTATTTTTATTTAAACATAATAAGGATAAGTCCTTATTTTTCTAAAATAATGACATATAATTATTCAGAATAGTACAATAGGAAAAATTCCTTAAATCAACTTTGAAGATAAAATACAATAATATTGAATGGATTTTTAACAATATAGATGAAGTATCTATACATCTAAGAATAAACATGTGATTCTAGATGCACTCGACCTCCGAGAGATCATGTCGGGACAATTGGGAATGTGTAAGATTGTGAGGAATGCTGAAAGGAGGGCTATAGGAGAATCGGGACTAAGAATAGGTAGTGTGAATTTCTTTGAGCTGAGTTGGCCAAGAGGAAGTTAGAGGCTATGTATGGGTAGCATAAGTTCCCTATGGTTTAATTGTCTAGTCCGATTTGACATTTAAGTACATTGAAATGTTCATTTTAACCAATTAAGAAAAGTAAATCTAATTTAATTAAAATACAAATGTTTTTAATGCCTTAATTAGCTAGATTCATTCCTGATTAATTAACCAAAATGAAATGAGCGATTTAATCTAGTTACTAGAAAGGAAATTAACTAAAGGAGATTAAATAAACAAAACTAATATCTACCTTTTCACTAATTAATTAAAATAAAGCTAATCTACACGCACAAACAAATTGCTTCTAACTAAATAAAATAAACTAAATAGTGAAATAGTTGGATGTGGCTATTTTCTGTTCTGAAAGATTTACTCTAATCTAATAAATTAAATACTTTTCCTAATTTGTAATTGTGGATATTGCCTCTTCTGGCTCTATCTTAGAATCATAGGAAGAATGAAAAGCTTCTCAGAAGCAATTCTTCCCCTGAAACTTCCCCGGTAAAATAGAAGCTTTCTAAATGAAGAAATGTAAACTATAGGTAAATGAATTGTGGAGATAATAATGCACTATAACAAGAACCTCCTCGAATTCTTCCCGGGAGAATCCACAGGATGATCTAAGAAGAAGCCCTCAATGAAAGCTTTAAAAAAATAAAACTAATGTGAATTTTACTTAATTGTATTTTTCTAAACGAATGTATTTGATTGAATCTATTCAAATAAACAAAAGAAACTTGCAGGAATTTAACGACACTCCCAACCTGTAAATGTTGTACAGAGACAAATCTAATGCTAGCAATGTTTTTATGTCCCCTCAACTTATTTTCCAATGAATGTACAAACTTGTCAAGGGAATTGTGTTGGAAGTGTGTAGAAGGAATGAAAGAGAGTGTTGGAGCTAATTAGTTTTGAAGGAAGTCTAATAACAATGTAGGCAAAAAAGAGTAACAAGGAAAGAGATATGTGCTTTCTTGTGTGCTTCTTGGAAAGATTATGAAAACATAATGATACAATTCTAAAACAATTAACTCCAACCAATGCTTGAGAAGAAGCTTGGCTCTTATAGAAAATAGGCAAAGAAGTGGTCTAACCCACTTGGCAACCAAGGAATGCCACATCACTCAAAGAAGGGGCAATTAACTCACAAATAATAATAAGGAAGGGAAGGAGAAGTTTATACGCATCTAACAAGCCCAAGAAAAGCCAATTTGGTCAAGAAATGTGCACTAAAAATGAGTTTGAAGAAGGTGACATGTTCAAAACACGTTGGAAAAGGCTTGGGAGAAAAAATGCACGAAACCACTAGTTTGTGCATAATTGTGATTATGAAACCGCTGCACGGTGGTTGCGTAGCCGCCACTCAAAGTGTAGATTGGTGGTTATAAAACTGTTGAGGCGGTTGCAGTAACCATCAGTGTGGTTACGTCACTTAAAGCATGAAGGCCAAGAAAAGCTGCAAAAAAATGATAAAGGGAAGTGGGGAAAGCTAGGAAAAGGACAAGTAAGCTATAAAACATGTTGTAAACGAGGAATTGGACTTGAACATCATTAAATTGATAGTTTATCATCATTGGGTATTTTTACTGTTCGACAATGTAGCATGTGCAAAATCGGAGTGTACATATATGCCCCTCGGAGAAGCATTTTAGCCATGAAAGACGTAAAATGTAGTTTGAGTATGGTACTCCCAAAAGGGAAGTTAGAGATTATACGACACATCCATGTGTTGAAATGACATAAATCTAAACTTCCCACTACTCAAGAATAAAATGAGAATCAAGTACAAATATAATACATAATTGACAAAACATACTAAAATAAAATGACAAGAGGACTTACCATATCCACGGGGATAGAGATATACTGCACAAGACAATGCTCATTCCTTGAAAAATACACACTCAAAATAGAGTTAAAATATATATATATATATATTGAAATTACTATTTCTAGAAATCATTTACACATACCCACCTAGTGAATTTTGAGCTTTGGATCACTGTGACTATTTTGAGCAAGAGTACAACCAAAACAAAGAGTGCAACAACGTGATGGATGCCCAACAAAGTGGGAGGAGAAGTGGGTCATGAACTAGTGAGTTATTTGCATTTGTTTATTTTTACCCTATAATGTATAAAATGTGAAAAATTTAACCTAGGGGGGGATTTTTAGTAATTTATAGTCAAAATGTTCATAAGGGGGCCTTGTAGTATTTGCAACTTGTATCATCGAAAAAGGCCCGTTTGTTTTTTTACATTTTATGGGGCCTAGGGTACGACTTAGTTTTTATGGATGGAACTGTCATGATAATGATTGCAACCACATCTGCGTAAAGCGGTGGTTGCACAACAACCACCATGTCAATTATGTAACCATCAAAGGTTAAGGTGAAGTGGAATTTCCATGGTGGATTACACGAATTGCTCTGCATAGAGGGGTGGTTATGCAACCTCCTCTCTATCATAGAGCAATAATTGCATAATTTATGTGGAAAAACTCAAAGTTTACTAAGTATGATAAAATGTTTTGGTTTAAATGTTTTTATAATGTTTTTGATGAGCTTATTATGCATTTAAAATGTTATAACTTGCTCTTTTCTTGGTGTTTATGAATGCAGGGGCCATACATTAGATGGAGTAGGGCTAGAGAGTGTGATTGGTTTCCACCCATCTTGGATTCATTATCTCAGGAGAGAGGGATTTACTACATAGAGTCGGGATATGGAGGATATCCCAGACACAATTGCATGCACCAGTTGGTCATTTATTAGTTGATCTATTGAGTTATTGGGATGCAGAATGAGAACACTTTCCAAATTTTTAGAGTCAGAGGAGAGTGGACTATCACTCTTGAGGATGTCTATAGGATTTTGGGGGTTCTATCATGTCATACGAGGTTGAATTTATTCTAGTGGGTTAGGGCACACACTCACGACAGTGGGCCACATACATGGGAGATGGTAGGCACAACGACAAAGATGCCAAACATGGGATGAGATTTTATCATTGCTTCCACATCTATCCCCACCTTGTAAAAGGCCATTATTGGCATTTTGGATTCGCACTTGGTAGGGGACAGGGGGGAAAGTTACTTGCATGGGGGAATTGACATAGAGCATAAATACATGGTGCCACACATATGACATGGGGTTGACATTTTGGTGCCACCTACCATGATTTATCTACATAGTTGTTTGATGAAAAGGAAAGGCCCTTAGTCATCGACACTAGTGATGAGTTGGGTTTATGAGTGCATCATCCCTATCAGAAGGGTTGGGGGATAGCATATCCCGAGGCTCTTAGAGAATGAGATGGAAATTCATGGCCCAACTAAAGGGGCATCATACCATTAGTTTACACCCTCACTACGAGATGAACATGGTTTCATGGGCATATCGGGACATGGCTAGCTTATGGGGTGAGGATGCCATTATTATAGCTACATATAGTTTGACTACATACAGGTTGGTGGATCAAACCAACATAGTGGAGGTCCATCCTATTGACAAAAGTACCAAGCAGTTTGATTGCCTTACATTGATGCCCTCCCTACACTTCGATAGTATACATGGGGATTAGAGAGGCTAGAGCTACCTCAAGGGGAAAGCTCAAGTGGACTATCATCACACCTGGGATCTTGATTGTACTGCACATATATACAAGATCTAGCTAGAGTGGTCCCAATACTTATAGATCAAGGGAGAACCCACACACAGGGAGGGAGGAGGAGGAGGAGGAGATGAGGAAAGAGAGAGACAGAGGCAAGGAGGAGGGAGATGAGGAGGAGGAGATGAGGAGAGCGAAAAGAGTGGGTCGCTACTAGGGAGGCTTCCACGTAGCTAGTAGGGTCGAGGATGAGGCTGAGGATGAGACTACACACTTGAGGACCCCTTGACCATTAGTGGAGGAGGAGATGATGAGTCAATTTTTGGGTGATGGATTGCCACAAAGAGGTTAGAGTAGAGGAGATTCATGTGGCAACACCCCACCACCACTAGCACCAAGTAGACCCATCATGGATGCCCGGGAGATCCAAGTAAGTAAAACACTCTTCTCTCTTGAATCTATACTTTTAGACTAAAATTGTTAGTGAATTACACACTATATATTTTTATCTTTTTTTTTCAAATTTTTTCTAACTCACCATTTTTTCACTTGTTTTTATAGCTACTAAAGAGATGGTTTGAGATCTTATTATTGAAGATCTTCTCGAAACCTTTGCGCTCCCCGATTGGGAAGACACCAGAGCATCTTCTTGCTAGAGACTTGGAGAAACTAGTGATGGTTGGTCCCACACATGATGTTTTGCACATACATGGCATGTTATAGAGACTGATGACCGGATGAGGACCGAGCTTACCGCATATGAGCTAGCTGAGAGAGAGGAAGAGGTGAGACCATTACATAGCATGGGTATACTACTTTGAAAGATCACCTACCCCATCTCATGGTCACTCTCATCATCAGCACATAAAGGATCTCACCCCACCATAGGATTCATAATAATATCCCTCATCCCACACCTTTGGTGGGATCTCCTGAGAGAGGGATAGGCTACATGCCTTTATTGTTTTCACATTTTTGGATACATATATTGATTTTTTTTTTTTTTTGGCTCATAGATGAGAGCATTTTGACCACACTCACAAGAGTGTGATGGAATTGTATACAAAACTTGACCTTATATATATATATATACATATATACATCTCTTTTTGGTTTGGCTATTCTTGTGTAAGAGTTGACTCAATGATGGTTTGTTTCACTTATGTACTCTTAGATGCTAGAATTTCGATGTTTTTATATGCTTTTATGAATGCATGCTATGGATGATGATGATGCAAATGTGTTAAAATGATTTTTCTTTCTTTTTTTTGTATATATGATGATGCATATGAGGATGAATTGTAATTTGATACTTTGGTTTTCAAACAATATTTAACACTTCTATTTTGTTGGCAAAATGTGATGAATGTGATATAATAAGAAAATTAACTCTCTCCACTCCTAACTCCACACAACTAGTAAGATGTGAGGGCTCAACACCGAGAGCTAGAAAGGATGGGTTATATGGTTTTGATGAGTGAAAATGGTGACAAGAAGATAAGAATTTGACAAATGATCCAATTAGGAACCTACAACTCAACCCTAAACATAATCAACTACCCAGTCTAGAATGTGATTTTCTTGCAAGTTTATCTAGACTTAGATCCGTAGATGGCCTTTTGATTGAAAAAATCTAGTTTTAAGGATTTGAATCTCTTACAACATACACATCTAATTCATTTTCTTGGGAATTTTGAGATTTCAAAAGCACTTTTTATTCATTAACTTATTTACAATTTATTGACTTATTTGACGAGACCCCTACATCTTGCCCCATGTTACTAGTAAGAAGCATGGGCTCATCACCAAGGACAAGATATAGGTGAGTAAGGGAACTTCCTCTTTCCCAATCTCATGCCACTAGTAGGAAGCATGGGCTCATCACCAAATATTGGTAGGGAAAAGAAAGTGTAGTATTATTTGCAAAAGAAAGATTTTTTTGTATTTATTGTTTGATTTATATTTATTTATTTTTATATTTTGACTTGTGCTTTTGGGAGGGAAAAATTTCCCCTAGCCTCAACCCCACACAACTAGTAAGATGTGAGGGCTCACCACCAAAGGTTGAGATAGCAAGAACAAGAGCTCTCCAAGTGAAATGTTTAGATTGCTTTTGTTATCAAAGAGATTTTTAGGGAAAGATGTGACATCAAGAAGCTTCTAGAACAAACTATGGGAAAAGACACCTAAGCTAGAAGAAACTATGAGTAGAACTAAGTATGCAAGCCTTGGTAGGACCAATGTCAAAATTCTATCTTAATTGCTGAAATGATGAAGAGATTAGAACTGTTTGATGATAATATGGTGGATACTTGAAGAGGTATGATTAAGTGTTTTTTCCAACACTTGGAAGTTTTTAGAAGTTTTTGAAAAGTAAGTTTCTTAATTTACAATTTCATGATATGATAATGCAAATGATATGCAACATGGATGCAATAATGTACAAGTGGAGATGCAAATGAATTATGTGTAAAAGCATTTAAGGTGAAGCGAATTAACTGATTCGTTGAATTCCTCACCTTCGAGAGTACATAGGTGATACACACCATTATTAAAGTCTTCTATTACTTGGTATGGGCCTAACCACTTGGGTCTATGAACTTTCTTCCTTCATTAGTATTCTTATCAATCCAACTATTGAGTCTCAACACTAGATCCCCTATGTGTATTTCAATGCTCATATACTTTCTTATTATACTGATGACACATCTTGTCAGCATAAACACTATGTCGTTTACTCATCTCTAAGTCAAGCCTTCATCAAGGGTTTCCAGTTGAACTAGTCATGCCTCTTGATATCCGTCTTCATCTAGAATGCCTTGCAAAGATATATAGAGGCTAGGAAACTCTACTTGAGTGGTAAGACCGCTTCAAATCGAAGACTAAAGAATATGGGGTTTCCCCCATGTGGGTGTTCTTACGATGTCCTATAGGCCCACAAGGTTAGAAATAACTTGAGGTGCCAATCACGTTTATTCTCCTTAACCATCTTAAGGAGGATGGAATTTAGTGTCTTATTTGTAGCCTCAACCTGTCCATTAGCCTGAGGGTAATACAAAGAGGTTGTGTGGTGGGATATCTTAAATTATGCACATAATTCTCACACCTCTTCATTTTTGAATGACATGCCATTATCTAATATAATGACTTGTGGGACTCCATACCTACAAATGATTTGGTTAAAATAAACTTTGGCAATCACAGATCTAGGTATATAGTAAGAGGCATGGCCTCAACCCACTTAGTGAAATACTTGGTGGTCATGATGATGAAATTGTGGCCATCCGAGGAGGAGGGAGAGAACTTCCCTATCAAATCAAGCCCCAGGTAGAGAAGGGCCAAAGGTGTCACTATGGGTATAGAGCTTGTGCAGAATGTGTATCTCATGTGAGAATTCTTGACATTTCTGACACACTGAACATACTCTACAACGTCATGCTCTAAGGTGGGCCAAAAATAGCCCATGCGGTGAATTTTGTGAGCCATTGCATGCCCCCAAAGTGACCACCAGAGAATCCACTATGGGCTTCAAAAGGATTTTCTCCGATCTCTTCTTCATCAACACATCTCAATAACATACCATTAAAGGCTCTATGATAGAGAACTTCTTCAACAATCACGTACTTGGTGGCTATGACATGTAACCATCATCTTTTTGTGAGGTTTCTCCCTTAGGATATGATCGGTCCACAATATGATTGACAATATCAGTGTACCATGGACACACGCAATGATGGGAGGATTTGTCTCTATGTAAAACACATTCATCTAGAAAATCTAGGTCTACTAGATCCCCATAGTCTATAGGGTTATCTGCTAACCAATCAATGATAATTTGTCCCTTTATGGATTTTTGGTTAATATAGGTGAGATCGAACTCACCCATTAGCGTAATGAAATGACCAACTTTTTGGACAAGGCACCTTGAGTTAAGAAAGTTCACAACTGATTGGATTTGACAATTACCCTAGTCTCTTAGTTAAGCATATAATGCCTTAACCTCTTGTTGCGAAAAATATTGTCAGGCAATCCTTCTCTACTTGTGTATAACGTGTTTTGTAATTGAGAAGAGTACGGATGATAAAGTATATGGCATGCTCACGATGATGATCATCATCCTCTTGTGCCAACATGCATGCTAATGAGACATCAGTGGCTCATGAATATAGGATCGAGAGGAAGGATAGTCGATTTTAGTGGCATGAGTGTAGGTGGTGACATAAGAAAACATTTTACTTGATTCAAATTCTTCATGACACTCAGTTTTCTAGTCCTTGCTACACTCTTTCTTTAACAGGTTATTAATGGGATGAATGACACATGTAAAATCAAGGATAAACCTATGGATTGCCCCAAGTTTACCCAAGAATGATCTAATGCTTGACTCATCAGTGGGCAGGGACATTTCCAAGACTACCCATATTTTTTTGGATCAACATCAATGCCCCAAGATGAAATGATGTATCCTAGTAACTTACCTCTAGTAACTCCAAAACACACTTCTCAGATTTAGTGTTACACCATATTTGATTAGATGTGAAATAATGACATGAAGCACTTCAGGATGATTGACACATTTCTTTTCTTTCACCAACAGGTCATCAACATATGATTCCACAATATTATGAATAAGATCATGAAATATGTATGTCATTTCCCATTGGTAAGTAGCTCTGGACATTCTTTAAGCTGAAAGGCATGACTACGTAATAAAAGGTTCCCCAAGGAGTTGTAAAGGTAGTTTTTGTTTGATCTTCCTCGGAGATCCTTATCTGGTTGTAACCTAAAAATCCATCCATGAGAGACAACAACTCATAACCAGTTGTTGCATCAACAATAACATCAATGGAAGGAAAGGGAAAATCATCTTTGGATAAGCCTTGTTAATGTCCCTAAAATCAATGCAGATGTGTATCTTCCCATTATTTTTTAGAATGGGGACTATGTTTGAAACCCATTGGAATAATCCACTGGTTTGATAAATCCCACTTGAAGGAGTTTCATGACCTCCTCTTTAACCATTAAATCCACCTTGGGCTTCATGGGTCTTGATTTTTTGCTTCATGGGGCTTTCTCATCGGACTTCATAATGAGGTTGTGAACCATCACATCAGAGATCATTCCCATCATTTCCTTATAACTAAAAGAAGGATTTTGAGTGTTCTTTAAGCACCTTTGTATGCACTTCTATCTCATCTAGAGTCAAAGAAGAACCAGCTTCAAGATCTTGGGATCCTCCTCCATCCCTATATTGATATCTATGGTTCCTTCAATCAAAGAGGCATTACCCTCTTCAAACTCAGGTGGGGCTGGAGGTAGTTCCAACTCTTCTTCCTCTACCTCATAGATCTCAAGACCTTCTGATGAGGAAGGATCCATCGTGTGATCTCCAAAGTAGGAGGAAGGGTGAGGTATAAGAGAAAATCCCCTCTTATGTGTGCATGGGATGAAGATCAGTGTATGCATTGAGGTATCCTAGGATTTCCTCATCATTCTTTGTGAAATACAGTGGTGACTCATTTGTTCTCAACTTGACATATGCCAAAATAGCATTGGTTATCATCCTTCAAACTAGAGGTTTAGTTCAAACTGAAACAGTAAATTCGGTTTGGTTCAAGTCCTCGTTCAGACAAAAAGCGTGAAGAAGAAGTAGCCATCAAATCAGAAAAAAGGTTTTTCTCTCATGGAATAACCTCTATGGATATAAATTCAAAACCTTCACAAATCTTGAGAATGAAAAACTTGTAGAGTTGTAGGTCTCTACTCGGGTCTCATAAAATTTCGAGACTTGATTAGCAATAAGTTCTGAGTTACCCTAAACTCTAACATTGTTCACACCCATCCTCTTAGCCAGAATAAGACCAAGAAGTAGAGCTTCGTATTTAGCTCCATTATTTGTGCACTCAAAGTTAATCTTGAAATCAAAAGGTTTGACCCTCCCCTTAGGAGAAATGAGGATCACCCTACCCCTAACACCAAAGCAACAATTTAAACCGTTCATAGTTAAAAGTCCAAGTAGTCATTTGGGAATATGGAAGCTTTATCATTCATGTAATCTTCCTCAATTGACTTGAAACCTCAACCATGCAAATCTCTTCAAAGCCATCGGCCTATGGAAGAGTGGCGATTCCAAGAGCATGGCATATGCCCAAGGAATCAAAAGGAAGAATGATAGGATAAATCATTCTCTAAAAGCTTAAATATTTCATTCTGTAGTTTTCATTTATACCATTTCTACTACAGCCACCTTAATTTCATTAGAATCAATCCCTTTGATTACCTTAGGGGTTTCCAACTTAGTCATAGAACAAGATGAGACTCAATTTTTGAACCCTGAGGCTTGTTTAACTGATTGGTTGGGATTTTGAACTCAAGTATGAACCCTGGTTTCTTCTTTAGGTTGGCCAAATGGATGTCAAATGTCTTTGGATCACCTTGAGCTATGAAAATGTTTCCTAGGTGCAAGAATCTAACTTCTTGGAACAATGTGGAAGGGATTTCCTTCATTCTATGAATCCAGGGTTGACGAGACTCATATTATAGTTATTTTCCCAATATATAATATAAAACTCATTCAACATGGTCTTAGGTCCAAGAGTGACTGGAAGCACTATAGTTCTAATAGAAGTGGCTTTAAGGCTATCATAGCCTCTCAAATGTATTTCATGTTAAAGAAAAATTTGTCTCTCCATAGCCTAGCTTTTGAAGAAACAAGAAAGGGACTATATTAACAGTAACTCCATTGTCTATCATTACACTTAAGATATTTTTGTAGATCCAAACCTCTGTAGGTACAAGGCAGGATCACCTCTTCATGCCAACTCAGCATCAGTAGGCATCTTGTTAATGTCAATCTCAAATCCAACATATCTCTCAGGCTGCCCTAAGGGATAGAAATCAAAGTCTATATGATTGATTTGGGCCTCTAGAGGAGGAGTGACATGAATAATATGGCCTAGACCTAGTGTTTATAATAAATTTGATCGATGTGAAGGAGAATTATTCAACAAATCTAGGAAGGAAATGTGGCAAAAATTCTTAGTCAGTCTATGATCAAGTCAAAGCTCCTACTACGGGCTTGGGAGCTACTAGTGTATCATGTGACATTAAAGGATATACTGGAAGAGGTTGTGAAAAATAATCGCGGGTATGAGTCACTTCATTAACTTCGGGTTTGGTTTCCAATTCAACCAAGCCTATCATCTTAGAAATATTTCAACCATCCAAAGGATGAGCTACTAGAGGGTATGACAACGTAGATGCTTCATGATCATTGTTTCCAATGGGGTCTCCTTGTTGGTACTATGAGGATTAAGCTTTCCATTTTCAAGGCATGTTGGAAGAGGGTCTCTTTAAACCCCAAAAGGAGCATTTTGAGGGGAAACAGCCCCATGTGAGTGTTTTGTGTTAGATCCATGGTATTAGCTAAGAACATCTTAATAAAGAGCTTCCTTTGGTCCTTCAAAAGCCATTGTATAAATTTTTTGAAATCATGGCATGTACCAACATCATGTCCTCTAACCCTATGGAAACTATAGTATATATCATGATCGTAGTCATGAGGTCTTTGGTTTTTTTTTTTGTGTCCCATAGTTTTTATTGTTGTTTTGTTGTTGGTTGTTGGTTGTTGGTTGTTATAGTTGAAGTTTGGAGGCCTCGGGCCTTTTTTTCGATATTGGTTTGGAAATTGGTTTGGATATCCACTTGGGTATTGAAACGGGCCTTGGGTTTGGACTCTGCCGAGGAGGTGGAGAAGGACAACTAAAGTCCATCTCATTAATTGAAGGAGTGAAATTTTTACTCCTCTGGTTGTTTGGATTCACATTGTTGTTGCCATTATTTTTGCTACTTATGCTAACAAAATTTGGCTTTCTAGCTTGGTCCGTGACATCATCCATCATAGCACCATAGTTCTTGTTAACGACTTTAGGTCCTTGATTTTTTTTTTTGAACCATTTGGGTAACTTGAATTACCCTGAGAGGGAGTGACCAATCTCCCATTTGAGCCATACATTTCAACCACTATCAATTGCCACTTGGTAAATGCAAAGATCCCCTCTAAGACTTCCTCATATCTCCTTAGAGGAAAATTTTATAGTTCCTCCTTAGTTTCTCGATTGAGGGAGTGGAGGAACAGATTGCAAAGCTCCATTTGGTCCATTTTGGGAGCACTAGCCAAGGAGTAGAGGACTTGTCACCACCTTTGGATGAAGTGGGTGAAAGATTCATTATGCTCTTGTTTGATGTGAAGGAATTCTCTTATTCATGTTCTTAAGAGCTTGTTCATATCAAAATCCTTTATAAAATTTGAAACAATTTTCTTAAATGAATGAATTGAGGCTTTCAAAGTATCTCGTAGTACTAGTTGAGAGCAATCCCCTCAAGGGTCTTGGGGAATATCTTCGCTATAACCGCATCCCATGGGATTATCTCTCTAATGGCAAGTTGCAGATATGCTTTAATGTGAGTTTTCGTATCACCTTCCCCTTTGAACTTTGGTAGGTATATCAAAGATCGTGGGAGCATTACACTCTATATGGTAAAGTCAAGGGGATCCTTAAGATATTCATAGTATGTACCCACTACGTAGGACTCAACCATGGATGACCCTTGAAGGAGAAGTGGAATCGAAATAATAGGTTAGTGAGGAGTTGTGAAATTTTTTTGAGGGCATAAGCACCACATGAGCCTCAGCGTATGAGCCAGGAAAAGAAAACATGTCCCTTGTGGTGATTTAGAATACATATGAAGGTATGGGGGAACATTATTTTGATATGGGTTAGTTGGGAAAACCAGGGAACATCACATTACCAGTTGGAATGGAATTAAAGAACACACTTATGATTGGTCCTTGTGGTGAGTACATGTATGAGGAATGAGGGGCATACCCAACATGCCCATTCCAGTGAGGAGGAGGTCCCTAGGTTTAAATTCACCCATGTATACTAGAGGAGGTGATTGTGCGGAAGGCACATAACCATGATTCTGAATATAGTGGGGAATTTTCCTTTCTCTACAAAATGGGTAGAATGAAAAGATTGGGAAAGCTCTAGTTCCCTAACTCTATCCACCAACATTGAAATCACATCATCTATCGAAGGTGTTGTATCTGACTTAAGTGTGTTTTGAGTCTTGTTAGGGAGCAAAGGCACGTGATGTCCTGCTATGAATTGATCCTTGGGAGGCCACCCCTCTTTGGATGTATTTTCTATTGTAGGAGGAGGGGTAGTAGCGTTGTTCTAAAGAAGAACATAGTATACCCTTGCATCTTATCCAAGGACTAGTCTATGTCATTAAGATGCTCATCACTTGAGCAAGGCATGATAGGAATTCTTCATTTGGTGAAAAATAGGAAGAAGTGGGATCAAACTACATGTTGATTTGAGGTATGGAGAAAATATTTTAGTAAGACCCTATTCTCCCATAAAAGTCATATTATTGGAGTTAGAGAACCCTAATTG
Source organism: Taxus wallichiana var. yunnanensis (assembly GCA_018340775.1). Taxonomy (NCBI): domain Eukaryota; kingdom Viridiplantae; phylum Streptophyta; class Pinopsida; order Cupressales; family Taxaceae; genus Taxus; species Taxus wallichiana. Next base: position 762,793,136 of record CM031244.1, read on the forward strand.
TGGGCTATAGTTTGGTTGATCAATCTCCTCAATTCTAACTGATGAGTTATTTTTGGCACCTTGAGGAGGAGTGTGAGGTGAAGGTAAATTAGATGAGTAGTTATCTACCCACCCTAATAGTGAAGGTGACTGCTACATACCCATCTGGTAATAATATGCTTCAAGACCCAAATGGGTCTACCGTAATCCCGACATGACATTTTCGTGGGGTGTATAAACACCCACAAAATAATGGGAGAGGACAAGGATGGATGAAAGAAAGAAATAAAATAGGAAATGAAAAGGAACTAGTCCTTCATGTTGGGTTCACCAATTTTGTACATCTAAGAATCAACATGTGATTCTAGGTGCACTCGATCTCTCGAGGTCGTGTTTGGATAGCCAGGAATGTACAAGATTGTAGGGAATGTTGAAAGGGTGGCTATAGGAGAATCAGGGACTAAGAATGGGTAGTGTGAATTCATATGAGTTGAGTTAGCCAAGAGGAAGTTAGAGGCTATGTACAGTAGCGTAATTTTCCTATGGTTTAATTTTCTGGTTTGATTTGATAGTTAAACTAAGTTGAAATGTTCATTTTAACCAATTAAGAAAAGTAAATCTAACTTAATTAAAAGACAAATGTGCTTTAATCTCTTAATTAGCTAGATTCATTCCTATTAATTAACCAAAATGAAATGAACAATTTAATATACTTCTTGAAAGGAAATTAAATAAACAAAACTAATATCTACATTTTCACTAATTAATTAAAATAAAGCTAATCTACACACACAAACAAATTGCTTCTAACTAAAAAAATAAACTAAATAGTGAAATAGTCAAATGTGGTTATTTCCTCATTGCGTAAGATCTACTCTAATCTAATAAAATAAATTCTTTTCCTAATTTGTAATTGTGGATATTGCCTCTTCTGGCTCTACCTCAAAATCACGGGAAGAATGAAAAGCTTCTCGAATAATTCTTCCTTAAAACTTATGAGTAAAACAAAAGATTTATAAATGAAGAAATGTAAACTATATGTAAATGAATTGTGGAGAATTAATATCGCATGTAGGAATAGCCTCCTTTGAATTCTTCCCAAGAAAATCCATAGGGACAAGCTGAGAAGAATTCCTCAATGGAAGGTTTGCAAATAAAACCCGTGTGAATGCTATTGTAATTGTATTTTTCTAAATTAATGTATTTGATTGAATCTATTCAAATAAAAAAGAAACTTGCAGGCATTTAACGAAACTCCCAACTTGGAAATGTTCTACAAAGACAAATCTAATGTTGGTAATGCTTTTAGTGTCCCCTCAACTTATTTTCCAATGAATTTCCAAACTTGTCCAAGGAACTGTGTTGGAAGTGTGTACAAGGAATGAAAGAGAGTGATGGAGCTAGCTGGTTTGCAGTAGTCTAGTAGAAATGCAGGAAAGAGAGTAACAAGGAAAGAGATTTGTGTTTTCTTGTGTGCTTCTTGGAAGGATTATGACAGTATAATGATACAATTCCAAAAAATGAACTCCACCAATGCTTCGAGAAGAAGCTTGGCTCTTATAGAAAATAGGAAGAGAAGTGGTCTAACCCACTTAGCATCCAAGGAATCCCACATCACTCAAAGAAGGGGTGGTTTAGAAAATTAGGTTTCGAGGTCTTAGTCAATGTCTCACAATTGTGGAGCTAAGTTTGGTTGTGGCACCATTGGATCACACACATAATCTTTGTGTTGTCTAGGGCCTTAGATGGTCATGTGGATGTGCAAATTACTAAAACAAAGAAACAAACAAACTCACAAAGAATCTGCAAGAGGGCAAGGTCAATATTTGGGAAACCTAAGCCAACTAAGGATACATAAGGAGTTGTGTTAATTCCTTTCTAATTAACTCTATGTTCCTAATTAACAAATGAAAGCAAGAAAATTTAAATTAAACCAAGTTGATTACTCTCCTTGAACTTAATTAAATCTATGTGTGGCTAGCTAATTAAACAAAAAAGATAATTAATTAAATAAAGAAACAAAACTAATCTATTTGTTTTTGTGCTTTTCAATTATTTTAAATAAAGGGAATAAAACAAATAAAAGTAAACTAATTAATCTAATCTAATATTTTTGTATTTTTATGTTTACTAGAAAATAAAAGAAATGTGCACAGAAAAACTAACTTCTTCTAATTCAAATGAAATTGCTTCTACACTTAAAACATTAATGTAATAAAACAAATAAAAGAAAAATAATTAATCTAATCTAATATTTTTGTATTTTTATGTTTACTGTAAAATAGAAGAAATGTGCATGACAAATTAACTTCTTCTAATTCAAATGAAATTGCTTCTACACTAAAAAAATAATGTAAATAGGAAATAGTCGAATGTCGCTACTTCCAAAAGAATTTAATTAATCTAATAAAAAAATGCCTTTCCTATTTGTAATTGTGGATGCAAATTCTTCTAATTCTACCTCAGAGTCATGGGAAGAATGAAAAGCTTCTAAATAATTCTTCCCTGAAACTTCCAAGTAAAACAAAATCTTTCTAAATGAAGAAATGTGAATTATAGGTAAATGAATTGTGAAGAATTAATTAACACATTGTGGCAAGAACCTCCTCTAAATTCTTCCCAAGAAAATCCATAGGGATGAGCTGAGAATAAATCCTCAATGGAAGCTTTGGAAAATAAGCTACGTAAGTTTATCTTCCTAAAAGAAATGTAATTAACAAATTGTAATATTTAATCTATCCAACTGAACAAAAGAAACTTGCAGGAATTTAACAACACCCCCAACTGGAAATGTTGACAAAGACAAATTTAATGTTGGTAATTCTTTTGATCTCCCTCAACTTCTTCTTCTAATGAATGTTCAAATCTATCCAAGGAAATGTGCTAGAAATGTGTGGAAAGAATAGGAGAGAGTGTTAGAGCTAATTGGTTTGTAGGTAGTCGGTAGTAATGCAAACAAGAGAGTAACAAGGAAATAGATATGTGCTTGTTTGTGTGCTTCTTGGCAGGATTACGGAAGCATAACGATACATTTCAAAAAAATGAAATCCAACCAATGATTCAAGAAGAATCTTGGCTCTTATAGAAAATAGGTAGAGAAGTGGTCTAACCCACTTGGCAGCCAAGGAATGCCATCTCACTCAAAGAAGGGTCGCTTAAATCATAAATAAAAATAGGAAGGGAATGAGAAGTTTATACGCATTTAACAATCCCAAGAATAGCCAATTTGGTCAAGAAACATGAGCTAAAAATAAGTTTGAAGAAGGTGATGTGTTCAAAACTTGTTAGAAAAGCTCGAGAGATAACACACAAAACCTCCGGTCATGGCAGACTAGAGATTACGTAATGATCGTGGTATTTGTGTAACTCTGTAGCTCAAGATAGACCGACAATTGCATAATCATTAGTGTGATTCCATCACTTAAAGCAAGAAGGCCAAGGAAAAGTTGCAAAAATGATAAAGGAAAGTGGGGAAAGCTAGGAAAAGGATAAGTAAGCTACAAAACATGTCAGTAAACAAGGAATTGGACTCTAACACCATTGAAATTGACAATTTATCATCATTGGGGATTTTTACCTATTAGAAAATGTAGCACGTAAAAATCGGGTGTGTACATTATCATGTGTAATTATCCAATCAATCACTTCATAAATGTCACTCTGTCCTACACACTCTAGGAGAGAGAAATGTATACATGGTGAGTTCTATGAATTGGCATGAGTTATCTAACTCATGTTCTTTTGTGTTTAATTGAAACAAAATAATATGTTAATGTTTACTTAACTAATAACTTATAAACTTTGCAATTCATTATATATGTTTATATATTATTTCTTAAATGGAAGGATACTACAAAATGTAAGCTATGTTCTCAAACAATCCAAGAATCCAATTGATATTCATAACTTTAGATTGTTTGGTAACTTACTAATGCAATTTATTTTAACCATAATCAAGATCAAGATTTTATTTCAGCATCAAACAATTCTTAGGACTATATCTCAAAAACAATATCAACAAGATAAGCTTTATTTCAGTACAACATTTATTTTCTAATAAATGAACTTATATAACTCATTATTCTCTTCTATAAATAACTATTCAATTGAATTGTTTAACTAAATAGTCCCTAGTTATAACAAGTGAAGGCTTTACAAATGTTTACAAATATTTAACATTCCCGGAAATAATAAAAAGTGGTGGAACTTTTGCAAAAATTTATAAGTAATTCGTACAAATCCAATAACTTCCCAATTTCCATTATTTTTAAGTAAAGAGTCAATAGTTAAAATCTCTGCTAACATAAAATATCATCAATGAACTTATTAAATCAATGTCTACATAGCTTTTAAACAATCATGAATATACGAACATAATCATTGCTTCATAAGGGCTTAATAGTAAGTTAATGTCAACCCCTTATCTTGCAATGATCTTCTATTTCCAAGAATCAACTACATAACATCTTTCATTTCATGTACAAGATAAGTCCAACGGTCATAATTTCAACACACTATCATTACCACATGAAAGTTCATAGTTGTACACAAAATGTATTATTACATGCATCTTCAAGAAGGGTCGTATCCACATCTTTCCACATTCAAAAGGTATAGGATAAAATATGATACAAAAAGCTTAAGGAAACTTAATCAAACTTCCCAAAATGACACAATAACCCACAATATTGGCCCACCTCCTTAAGAGCTTTCATAAATTTTAAAATCAACATGGTGAGCTCAGAATGAGCTGAAAACAAACAAGTATGTTTCAATCCCCTCACATAGAATCAACTGGAATACAAAAACTCACATTATCAAGTGAACCCATTTCTTCCCAACTTTGTTTTGAATACCCTTTCAAAATTATTATATTAAAAATAAGGAAATTGTTCCGCATTTAGGATAGAATATTAATCGACAAAGAATATGTTTTTAATAACAAATAATTGAACATTATTTCCAATACAAGGTGAATGACAACAACCCACTTTTTTTTTTTACAGATTATGAACTCGCATTTATTATAAACCCATATGCTTAAAATATCAAAAATTCAAATATGTTATTTTCCAACAAACCCGAAAATGTTTTCATTCTTTTTCCTTATTTTTCACAAATATTTTCATATAGAAAATGAAGGAAAAATCTAGTTTTAAAACATAAAACTCATACAATTATTTTTAGGTCAAATCGACTACCCATAAGCTCAAATTGAGTGATAAAAAAAAAATTAAAAAAAAAAATTTATGCGCATTTTCTAGTAAGAAAACTAGTCCTAGAATCTCATTAAAATTCATGCTCATATTTCTAAATAAACCCAAAAATATAAATATTGATTTCATATTATATTTCATTTATTTTCAGATTTAAAATCGATTAAAACCAAAACATATAACTAGATTTCAATTAAAAACAACAAAGACTAGAGTAGAAATAACACATGCCTAGTTTTTTTGTATACGCCTTTTGTTTTAATTTTTCCAATTTTCTCTTTGAAACCTCGTAACTTCCCAAGCCCAAAAGCTCCAAATCTAAATAGAAAAAATAAATATTGATTCACCATTTATATAAAGCTTCCTATTTTCATGCATCCTTCAATAGAAATCCCTAATTTTCTCATAAAACTTCAACAAATTCAAAACCATCAACAAAACTCAAAAATGTGACTAGGAAAGAGAGAATGAAATTACGTACCCCTTTGCTTGCTAAGAAAGTTTCCGATTCCCAAAAAAATGTGCTTCATTAATGCCATTAATGAATCATAGAGTCACCTCATTACCTTCCCTCCAAAAATTCCAATTTACATGCAATGTGTATGGTCTAAGACCATGTTAATAATTAAACAATGTTTTTTTCTTTTTTTTCACCTTATGGTCTATGACCATTAAAATTAACACTTTGATCTTTAACTTTCCAAGTAATATGGTAATTGACCATCATCAAACAAAAAATAACACTTCAATCACCTCGTGGTCTAAGACCATTTAAAACATGAACAAGAATCAATCATCCTTATTTTTCCAACTTTCTATGACCATTTTAGTAAAATTTAAACATTTCAATTACCTTGCATATGATCCATGACAATTGTTCTCAATGCTAAGGAGGTTCAACCTTATAATTAAAACATTTAAACAATATCGTCAAGCAATTACCTTGCAAAGTGGTCTATGACCAAATTGATAACAACAACCAATAAACAAATACTTGCAAAGTGGTTGAAGACCATTAATTTTTATGCTAAGGAGATTTGTAAGCGATCAAATATAATTCGTTATGAGGTCTAAAACAAAACAACATCTAATTTTTAATTTGTTTCCAAGAAATATGGTCAACCTTAAATAATGCAATGTGTTCTATGACCGATTCAAAAATACCATAAATAATGCAAAGAAAACTTAACAGTCACAAACATCGTTAATTAATGAAAATATCATTATCTACAACAAAGAGTGGTGGAGTCTAACCAACCAATCAACATACAACGATGTAAACTAGATGGTAATCATCAATCAAATCCAATAAATGTTAGAAGGTAAATGAATATATATCGTTATGTATACATCTATATACATGTATGTATATGTTTCCACATATACATATATTGTGAGATTGTTCTGCAAGGATCAATACAGAACCCAGTGTAAATTTAAGAGATTACACTCCAACAGTGATGTGAAAGCTCCAAGTAATCAAGCAAGCAAAGATCAAATAAGAGGAAAATCATGCATGAAAGAATAGGTGTACTTATTCTCATAGATAAAAAGAGGGTACATATGGGAGTGTTGTGTAACTCCCATGCCTGAAAATCATTCCCTTCATGAGGGAAAGAGGAGTTATGATTCCAAAATGGAATGTAACTCCTATGACGCCACTGATGCATATGAAAATGACATACTCTACAAAGGAATCTTTATGTGTCATATAACTCTATGACCTATGATCTCACCTGAGTGAGATGAATCGCCATGTGAGGTGGACAAGACGTTGAGTAACGATGAGGAAAGTCACACACACACCGAAACCCCCTCATTGAAGCTAAGGTAGAGGTAATGGGAGTTTAGAAATAGAAAGAGAACTCCCTTAGAAAACTAAGAAAGATGTGTTAAATGGGGCATGATAACTAAAGGCCTAATAAGGTACCCATGTAAAAAAATTCTAGAAAATAAGACGAGAAGAAGAGGACTAGAAATCCAAAAGAATATGGGTGGATATAAAAGACATCACCCCAAGAAGATATCGCAAGTGAAGAAAATATGTCTCAATGAAGGGCTTGGTGAAAATTTCTGCAACTCGATCGAATTCGACAAATACTACAAGTCGATGATGTCTTCATGTATCATCTCTCAAATGAAGTGCATGTTGATCTCTATGTGCTTCATCATTGATGTTGAACCAAATTTCAAAAAATTGATATGGTGTTCATGTTGTTATAGTAGATGATATCAAGCCACCGAAAGTGAATACCAAACTTTGTCAATATTCCTTCCAACCAAACATCTTTCATGGCAGCATTAATTTCTCCTCTATATTTGCCTCTATAGATGATATGACAATCACATTTTTCTTCTTGTTAGACTAACTGAAAAGACCCAAACCAAGAGAGAAACTATAGCCTGAGGTAGATTTCCAATGATCTAGATCACCGCCCAATCAGAGTTTGTATATCCAACCAAGTCAATCTTTGTCATTCATAAATAGTGAATGCCATCGGTGTGAGTGTCACAAACATAGTGAAGGATCCACTTCACTGATTTCTAATGTAACTCATGAGGATCCTACATAAATTTGGACACGATCCCAATAACATACAAAATATATGGTGAGTGTGAGTCAGATTAATCAATCTCCCCACCAACTATCGATAAAGGGTACCATCAACCATAGGAGTAGAGAAATCGAAACCAACTTAACCCCGAGAAAGGAAAGGAGTAAGAGAAGGCTTATAATCGGACATGTAAAACTCGAGCTAGAAAATCAAGGGAGTACTTAGGCTATGAAATTACAATTCCCAATCAGATTGGGAAATCTAAATCCCAATAAAGTAATGAAACAAACCCAAGTTAGACATGGAGAACTTGTTGGACAAGGTTATCTTCACATAATCAATGATATAGGAAGAGTTTCCCATGATCAATAAGTCATCAACATATAGAATGAGGATGAGCATGGATTCATCCTACTACAAAATGTAAACATTAGGGTTAGAGTGACACCGAGTGACACCGAGTGAACCATCTTGATACAAGCCCGAGGGGCTTGTTTAAGGAAATAAAGAGACTTCTTTAACTTATAAACAAGGGAGAGAGATCATGGACATAACGTAGAGGTTGTTCCATGTAGATATCTTCCTCTTGGTCCCTATGAAGGAAGGTAATCTTAACTTCCATCCGGTGGACTTCCCATATGTTTGCGATGGTGATGGTGAGGGTCAAACGAATGGAATTCATCTCCTAATGGGAGTAAAGGTCTCTAAATAATCAACTCCTAGTTACCTAAAACAAACCCTTAGCTACAAGTCACACTTTAAACTTCTCAACTTCTCTATTGGAACCATAATTTTTTTTGAGTAAACTAACTTACTTTCGAAGGATTTTTCTTCCTTTCATAAGAGGGGTGATATCCCAAGTATCATTCTTCATGAGTGAGGAATACTCCTTATCCATGGTAGAATCCTACTCAGGAATCCCATAAGCCTCCCGAAAATACTAAGGGTCGGAAGTGGAGGTGAAGAAGGAGTGGGGTCCAATGAATTATGAATGAGTCTATCTCTCATCCAGAAGGATCCCCAATCCACTCTCTAACATTCTCAGTAAAGTCATTCTAGCTCAATGAGGACTAGGAGGTGAGTCGTGCCTGAGAATCTGTGTAGATTCTTCACTCGAGTGAGATGGGAAAAATTCCTCATAGTCACTATTTTATGAATTAGAAGACTCTAAATCATGAGAAGAGGGAGGACTAGAGGGACTTGTGAGGATCTAGTGGAGGAGGAGGAGGAGGAGGATTGTATGATGGAAAAGTGACATGCGAGCATGGGAATCTACAAGTAACTCTTCCTCGCACCCGACCTCCCGAGGTCGTGTCGAGACAGCCGGTGGGGATGGAATACACGTGGGGTGTAGATAAGCTAGTTAGGTAATCTTATGTCTTCAACATGCAATAATGGGATCTGCAAATCTAAGGAAAAGAAGGCCCTCCTAACTTGAATCGGTGTGATAGATCATTCGGCGAGGATAGCTGCTCAAAGGCTCCAATCAATATCGAGCTCTGCCGTGATCCGATCTATGGGTTATGGAATACATGGAAGATGACCTATGGGTACTTCGTATATATCTCCCATCAAGGTCATGAAGATGGAATGGTTAAATGTGTAGTGGATCTTTTGGTGCTTTATGGATGATTTTCTAGTCTAGTCCAGAAATATTTAGCTTGATTAGCTACTACGTTTAATAATGATAGTTGTGTGATAATGTCTAGTGGCAGTGGAGAGGACCTAAACACTAATGTTCACAAACCAGAGTCAATATTTGATTGATTTGTAGGCCCATTGGGTTGTGGGACCTGTGGATCACAACCGTAAGTTCGTGGTTGTTGTGGACCTCCTATGGTCATGTGAAGAATCAATTCCTTCTTCCAAGTATCCAGTAATCGTATGCCTTTTCGGCCTCTACGTTTAGAACTAGAAGTTGCACAATTTTCTCGTGAGTACCTAACAGGTGTTCTAGAAACTTGGATGCGTAAGCTAGTGTCTATATCAACGAGGAGGTCTCCTGCGTCTGGCTGTGGTACTAGTGAATCACAACCGAATGTTTGTTCTCTTTCAGGTCCTTCTACAGTCATACGGATATCTATCAAGGTAGTCTATAATTTGGCTGATTTGACCAGAACGTGTGTGCTTTGTTGTCTTCTATATTTAATCCTCTTAGTTGTGTGCTAATTTCTTGTAGGTCTATTGTTGTTGGAAGACCTAAATTCTGAGATTTTGGTCTATGTCAGTTAATGCTATAACAAGATTGGGTTGAGGCACGATTGGCTCAAAAATGTATTCCCTGGGCTCCCTAGGTCCCATGATTGTCATACAAGATCAATATAAACCTAACTAAAATGAAAATAAACTAATTATGCAAGATATATCTACAACGTATATATATTCCTCTGTTTTTTGTATTTTTGATAGAATTTTAATAGAATTGAAAGAGCAACTAATCTAATATATTTAGAAAATGACAACTAATCTAATAACAAAATTAAAACAAGCAAGGTAGTCCGTTGTAGCTACTTGCCTGTGCAGTTGTGAGTTTATCCTAAATAACTAGATAGTTGATTAACTTAATTGAAAGATTCTCGATCCTACCTCAGAAGTGAGGAATGAATCATAGTTTCTGAGAAACTATCAATCCCCATAGCTTCCCGGAAATATCGAAAATGAAACTTAACTGAGATGAAATATTTCACTACTCTATTTGATATGTTTTAACTAGAACTTTTGAGATAAAACCTAGAATTTACATAACAATGGCGAATCCAAAGTAGTGTATGATTTTGTCCCCTCAGAATGATCTCCTCATTCCTTCGTGTTCACGTGAATCTAGAAGAGTGTGTATATGCTAACATCAATAGAAAAAGGTATTTTGAACAAGGGAAGATTTGGATATAGACCGAATATAATGTGAGTAGAGAGGGATAGAGCAAGTGAGAGCTTAGCGTATGTAATTCCTAGTGGGATTTATTACAGGAATACAACAAAAGCGTTCCAAGAGATTCTAGAATCTACCTTCTACGAAGAACACAACCCGCAACTCTAATGGATTCAATCTAGAAATGACACTAATCTGCTCTAAATTAATTTGTATGAACAACAATGAACAAGAATGAAGCAAGAAGATCAAATGGCTTCCAACAGCAAAGGAAAACTAGCATGGATGCAAACATGAAAACAAAATGAGCTCTAAACAAGAAATTGACAGACTAAACAATGGAAATGAGAAGTTGAGGGGCCATTTGCTTGAAAACAAGGCTAGCTATTTATAGATTTCACATTCACCCAAAGGTGATTCCCATTAGAACTCTTTTACCATTAAACAATGAAGAAACACTATTCCAGGGAACATAAAACATTAATACAAGCTAAGGCGGTTGAGAAAAGTTGGTGAAAGTTGAAAAATTATGCAAGTTGCGATCAAAGGAGCATGCTAGAAAATGTGTGAAGGACCGCCACCCTGAGCAGGGGTGGCGGTTTTGTCACTAAAGGGAAAAAGGTGTTAAAAAGGGGGCGAGGGATAAAACAAAGCACAAGGAACTTGGACAAAGCATTTGGGATGCTAACATATACTTCATGAGCTTCTCTGGATCCCGAACACCTTACGAGGTGACCTTTATCATCATTGGGGTATGTGTAACATCATTTCGTGGTACAAGACGTATAATTTTGGGTATGTACAAGGACACTCGTGGCATGATCATCATCAAAAAAATTAGATTCAGTTTTAGAGAGAAGCACTTTAGAGGGTGGAGAAGTAGAAGTAAAATATAACTCATCAAACTTCACACTTCTCTTAAAATAATTTTGATGAGTAGTAGGGTTCAATAATCTATACCCCTTCATGTCATCAGGATACCCTATAAAAATACAAGGTCTAGACTATGGTTCCAAGGCCTTGTGTTTCTTTTTGGGAATCTGAGCCATAGCATTGGATCAAAAATGTGAAAGTGCTCGACATCAAATTTATATCCGAACCAATATTCAAAGGGTGGCATCCCTTTTACTTCCTTTGTGTGGAACATGCTTTGAATGTAGCAAGTATAATTCACTACTTCACTCCATACTACGGAGGAAGGTATTTTGAGTAAACCATATAGGTGGCCATCTCCTTAAGCATTTGGTTCTTTCCTTCCGCAACTCCATTTTGCAAAGGGTTTAATCAATTGTACATTGTTAAGTAATTTCTTCATAGTATAAAAATATTTGAACCTATTTCTCATATACTCACCTCCATTTTTGTTTAAAGAACCTTGATATACCTTTCAGATTGTTTCTCACCAAGAACCTTAAAGTCCCAAAAGTGGTCAAGAAATTTAGACTTTTTCTTAATAAAATACACCCGAATGTAACGTGAAAAATCATCAATGAAGGTTAAAATGTAGAGATCTATGGTAAATGAAGGAGATGGGAAAAGGCCATAAATTTCACTATGAAAAGATCAAAAAATGAGTAGCTCTCAAGATTTTCCTTTTCCAAAACTCTCCTTAGGGTGATTCCCAAGGGCACAACTTGTTGACTATTTCATTTTGTCTCAAGTTTTCAAGGCAACAATAGTTAAGATGGCAAAACTCTCATGCCATAGCTTACTAATGTCATCTACATGAGTGAGAAAGGCAGTGGGAATCAAATCACAAGTAAAGGGGGAGAAGGTATACTACCGTAAATGGTGATCCACCTTTCCCTCAGCCATGATGGAGTCAGAGTGAAGCTCACTATAGACACTTGTTTATGGCACTATTTTACCTTCACATTATGTACATCCCTCACCCTTGCCTAGCACACCCTTTCTCATCTTAATTTTGAGCAATATCATATTCCCCCTTTAAAATATTATTTTTCCCCATATCCCATCTTACTACCATTATCCTATATATTTATCATTATTTTTATTATACCTATTTATATTTATATCTTTAAACCCCATTAATCCCTAATATTTATTATCATGATCCACCCACTTCGGACATGTTTGTTGTTACTCCATGATTTGTTTGTTCTTATGTTTTTAGGTTATGTCTACATTTTGTAATCTCCTGGCTCAACCTACTTTTCATCCTTCTTGCTTGTTTCATGGTTTTGAGGCATGCTCTCATACCACCCACTTTTTTGTTGAAATCTATCTTGTATCATATTGAATTAATATAATATAATATCATTTTCATCATTACATACACCCTCACCCTCACCTAGTGCACCCTTTCTCATCTTATTTTCGAGCAATCCAATATTCCCCCTTAAAATATTATTTTTCCCCATATCCCATCTTACTTACCATTATCCTATATATTTATCATTATTTTTATTATCCCCATTTATCTTTATATCTTAAAACCCATTAATCCCTAATCTACCATTAATCCCTTAATTATCCTAATCCTATCAATAAACCCCTCATTTAATACCCTCATGGGATTCTCATCCCCTCTCATCATTATCCCTCATTTAAACCCTTCCTAAGATTCCCTCTACCCATTTACCCTTTCTAAGATTCCCTTTACCCATTTACTCCTCCTTAAGATACTCTTATTCATTAAATGTCCCTTTATAGGCGTGAATGGCTAAAAATAACCTGCTAGCTATTACATTCCCATTTCCACACGTTTCTTATCATATTTGAATCATCACATTATGATCTTAACATCTCTAGGCATAATGATCATGTCATTCATCGGTTGACCAAACCCCGCATTATTTAAACATAATCACCCCTTCTCATAAAGGGCTGGAAAATATCAAATATATCTCTATGATTGTTTCTTCGCATCATCTTTAGAGCTCTTGTCATCATTTGAATCACTTGGTTATCCTTCCACATACCATTTTTGAAGCTTGGAGTATAGTGAAGAATACTTGGATACATTCTTCGTGCATATTCTTCTTTATTTTGCAAGATTTTAGATCTTCTAGGATTTTTGCTTAGCCCTTTTCCATCCATCATTGATATCAAACCTATTTATCCACCATACTCCTTGGCTTATATCCCATTTCTACTCTAGTCTCTGCTACTGGATTTGGTCGCGTCGATCCTTATCCCACATCTATTAAATCCACTTCATTTGGTATCCTATCCACCTTGTTTTACATCCCACTCACCCTTTTATATCCCACCATTTTACCAATATTCTATATACCCTTTTAGAAATTTTCATTTTTCTTTACATCTAGAACTAATATCTACCCATGTTTCTACACGTTTTAGGATCATTCATGCTTCTTGGTCGTCATCGACCATACTGTCTACTCTTGGGCCACCATCGACCCACTCTATTTTGGATTTGTTTTTGGTATTTCTAGTATCGTTATCATTTTAGCTTATATTAGCTTATCAAATTTTTTATCTCGCATATTTCCATTTCATTGTTGATCATCTACTTTTGTTATCAAAATGTGGGTAACACCCCTTCTAGAAGCTTTCACTTCTTGGAACCAACTTTGTCGGGAAGCCCACCATATTTATCACTAATCCTTTTTATCTAGTATTCTTTGTTGTGCGGGTTGTCGATTAGCAGCAAGGAAGATCAACGTTTATGTGTCCATACCATCTTCATCGTCATCCACATCAGAGGTCCCTAAACCCTCCCATTTTATGAGGTTTTCTTGATTTCTAGTTTAGTATTCACTAATTTAAAGCAAGAAGCACAAAATCTTGACAACATTATGGCATGCCCAAAGTGGGACCGTAACCTTCTTTCATGAGGTCTCTTATGTTTTCATTTGTCTCATTTCATACTTTCTTCCATATCCCTTTTATACTAACTTGCAAGTAATATTTTACTTTTTCTTGCTTGCGTTGGAGTGTGGGTTACTCGGACTCACTTTTTCTCATTTCTCAGCTTGAATATAAGATAAAAAGGAAAAGTGAATACTAGGTATTCCTTTTTTACTCCATGTTCCTTCCTTTTCTTTATCGCATCACATACTCGTAGATGTTTTTCCTCATTGAACTTCCACACTACATTTTCAGGTCTTAAAAAGAACACCCTCATTGTTTTCTTTCTCACATAGTATAACTAGGGGGTTAATCCTTTGCATCCACTCTTTCCTACACGCATCCAAATAGTACGCATTAATTCACATAGTTTGAAGTGTCTAAATTAACTAAGCTGAAAATAACAATCTATGTTACTACTGAAAGGGAAACTAATATAAAAAAATCACAAAACTGAAATATTACAATCACAAACAACAATTTGCTTCTATTCTAAATAATTAAAATATTTCTACACTAAAACTAAACAAGCGAGATAACCCGGTGTGGTTATTCACCTATGTTGAGTGTATTGAAACTAAACTAACTTAAAACAAGAACTTTTCCAAATGATCTATGATATGTAGACAACCTCCTACAAATATTCTCTCCTTCAGATCCACAGGGATGGGAAGAAGAGGATCCATCACCTGGGAGTTGCTATGAAAGATTAAAACCTCTTGAAATTAACTAATTACTTGCAAATGAAAGGAAATTGATTTCTACTCTATTTGATATGATGTAACAATGATAAATTGTAAGAATGAAGGAAATCAAACAACAAATCCAACCTGGAATTCACATAACAGAGGTAAATCTAGTTGTGTAGTAATTTGTCCCCTCAGTTTATCTTTTCTTTCTTTGTGTGTCCATATGAGTCCAAGGAATTGGGAATGCAAAGGTAGCAACAAGAGAAGGTGCTTGAGAAATGGACAACTTGAAGGAAATTCTGGTTGCAATGCAAGTAGAAGAGAGATAACACAAGAGATATGAGCTTGGCTATGCAATTCCTAGCAGGATTTGGCAAGCAATACTATGCAAGATACACAAAAATTCTCAGGCCTTTTCTTGAATACAAGCATGAAATATATAGGAATTGGGGTTGGGATGTGCCTTCATGCACAAGGCAAGAAGAGGTAGTTCAAACTAATTAAATCTATTTAAAAATAGAAGAGGGAAGGAATACCATGCAATCAAGACTATTTTTAGGCAATTTGGTTCACAAACGCACCCTAAAAGTCAAGTTAAGTGAATGTTAAAACACACATGAAGATGTTAGAAAAAAATGTAGGACATGAAAGGAATTCTAGGAAAAAACATGACCACTGCCCTCAGGGTGGTTTCAGAAATGCCGGCAAATGAACTAACAGGCCAAAACATGCACATAAATGAGTGGGAAGCTAGAAAAAAGTGTGGAAAAGCTAAGTAAGGATGTCTAGGCTACAAATATACACTATGAATGGGTTTAGGAACTCGAACACCTTCTGAAAGGACATGAATCATCATTGGGGACTTTTGTAACCATTTTCTAACAATGTAGCACATGTAATTTTGGGTGCGTACATATTTCCCCCTCGGAGAAGCATCTTAGCCATGAAAAGGTGTAAAACGTAGAGTCTAAGTATGGTGTTCCCGAAATGGGGAGTTAGAAGCTATACCTGACATGCGTGTGTTGAAATGTCATCATCCAAACTCCCGCTACCTAAGATGAAAAGAAGACTCAAGTGCAGATAGATAAAATATCAAAAAATAAACACTAAATTAAAATGACAAGAGGACTTACCATTTGTGTGGGGATATAGAAATATACCTGCACGCCAATGCTCCAAGCCCTGTGAACATATGCACTCAAAATGAATATATATATATATATATATATATATATATATCAAAACAAACTCATTTTCAAATTCATTTGCATATCGACTTGGTGATTTTTGAGCTCTGGGCCCACGTTGACCATTTTCATTTTTGAGTATGGTTGAATTGGAATGGATTTAGGAATGGTATTTTGTGTTAGGCTTGGCCCTTTTCTATTTGAATGCTTTTGAGAAGAACTCCTAAGAAATTCGTAACTAGAGTGGTCATAAGGGGCCTCAAAGAGGTGGATAGAAGAGTGCCTTTATTGCTTAGTCTCCATTTTGTGAGGCATATATGATGTTTTGGTATTTCATGCTCATCATGAGCATTTTGACCACACCTAGTGTGTGATGGCATTATAAAAACTATGACACACCATGATATATAAATATCTCTTTTTGGCTCGGTTATTCCTTGCATAGAGTTGACTTCCATTTATGATTTGATTCACGTGTGTACTCTTAGATGTTTAGAATTTCCATTTTATATGCTTTTCAGAATGTATGCAATGGATATGAATGCTAACATAATGATTTTTTTTTTTTTTGTAATGTTGATATATGATAATGCAATCACATTGTAATGTTGAACTTTAGTTTCTCTAAGAAATTTTGGTACTTGTATTTTTTTGGAAAAACGTGGTGAAAGAGTGATATGATAAGTGAATGAACTTTCCCCACTCCTAACTCCACACAACCAAGTAAGATGCGAGGGCTCAACACCAAGAGCCAGAAAGGGCACAAGTTATGAAATTTGTTGAATGGTAATGATGAGAGAAAGACAAGGATTTGGCAAAACCAAATTGAGACACTACAACCTCACTCTACTCAAGTTTGCTTCATAGTTTAGAATGTGAATTGCTTTCCAATTTATCTAGACTTAGATCCATAGATGGCCACTTGGTTGACAAAATCTGGTTTTGAGGTTTTAAACTCTTTTGGAATTTTGGACATCTAACTCACTTTGTTTTGATTTATGATTTCACAACATTTGAATGAATTGTTTCTAACTTTCAAGTTTTCAAAGAGACCCCTACACCTTGCCCCATGCTACCAAGTAGGAAGTATGGGCTCATCACCATGGACAAGGCATAGTGAGTAAGGGCACTTCTCTCCTTTCCCAACCCTACATCACTAGTAAGAGACGTAGGCTCAACACCGAAGGTTGGTAGGGAAAAGAAATGTGTAAAATAAAAAAAATTTTTTGTGGATTTGCATTTGACTTATTTATCTAGGAAAAATGTCTAGAATGTTCTTATTTCCAAAGAGATGTTATATGGGATAGATGTGACACCATGAAGCTTCTAGAACATACTATAGGCAAAGACACCTAATCTAGAAGAAACTATAAGTAGAACCAAGTATGCAGGCCTTGGTATGGTTATTTGTCAAGCTTTTTTCTTATCTTGCTTTGGATTGATGAAATGATTCAGAAACAATTGATGATACCATGAAGATTTGAAGAGATATGATTTGAATGTTTTTCCAATGTTTTTAGAAGTTTTTTAGGAATTGCTATAAGAATAAGTCCTTGATCACAAATTTTACAAAATGAACTGGTAGATGAAAATGCAATGTGGATGCAAGTAATGTACATATGGAAATGTAGTGAAACTACATGTCATGATGGCTAAGGTGAAGAAAGTTGATGAATATCAAATTCTTCACCCCTAAAAGTACACAATGGAGAACCATGATCCTCAAAATTTTCATTCTCTTGACAAGGGCCTACCATTTTGGGTTTAAACTTACAACCCTTTCCGTAAGTGTATATGTCCAATCATTAAAATCATTTGTCTGAAAGAGGCATTCATGCACCTCTTTGTCATGTTCTTGAGACATGGTGTGTGGGTGAGCATGACTATGTTGTTTCATCGGCCTTGTTTCCTATGTAGAGTGTTGTGTTTACTTGTGACACTTGCTTGAATGATGAGGCCTTTCCCCATGGATATGGAAAGCTTAGTTTTAATGCACATGGGTTGAAACTGGGGTTTAGAATAGAACAACCCTCAGAGATGGTTTTGATGGGCATCATTTCAATCTCAAATTTCCCTTCTTCATTTGTTAATTCTATCATGTTTACACCTAGACCTAGGTCATCGAGAGGGAAGAGATGCTAAACCGAGAAGACTACCCATCCCCGTGGTTCAAATGGGAGGAAGATAGATCGTCACTCTCTAAGAGTTTCATAATTTTTGTTGTGGTTTTAGTGGACACATTGTTTCCATAGATATTGATTTACCCTTATCTATTTTTGCCACCTCAAATGTTTTTGGGTCAATGACTTCAACCTTTGAAGCACACCTGGGGTGATCGGGACTAACTCTTTTGATGGAGGTGGTTTGTTCAATTGATTCGTAGGAATTTCATACTCCATATGGACTCCTTTCTTCTTCTTGAGGTTTTTAAGTGTATATCAAAGGGCTTAGGATCCCTTGAGTGATGAAGACCTTCCCCAAATGGAGGAATCTAATCTCCTGGAATAGGTAGAAGGGATAGCCTTCATTCGATGAATCCAAGGTCTCCCAAGGATCATGTTATAACTTTTTTCCTATCGATAATGTAAAACTCCATCAAGATGGTTTTTGGACCAAGCG
Organism: Taxus wallichiana var. yunnanensis; assembly: GCA_018340775.1. Taxonomy (NCBI): domain Eukaryota; kingdom Viridiplantae; phylum Streptophyta; class Pinopsida; order Cupressales; family Taxaceae; genus Taxus; species Taxus wallichiana. Next base: position 762,812,084 of record CM031244.1, read on the forward strand.
TGACTGGAAGAACTATGGTTCCAATCGAGGTCACTTTAAGACTATCGTACCCCATAATGTGTTTCTTGTAGAGGAACAATTTGTCTCTCCATATCCCAACTTCTACAAGAAAGAGAAAGGAACCACATTTACAACAGCCCCATCATCAATCATGGCTCTCTTAATGCAATTTTTATAAACCCAAACTTGTAAAAATAAGGCAGGATCACCTCTTTGGGCAATTTCAGCATGTCAGATGGCATCTTGTCTATATCAAAAACAAACCCAAGTATCCCTATCATTCTGTCCCGTGAGGATGTATGTCAAAGTCAATATGATTTATTTGAGTGCACTAGGAGGTGGCATAACATGGATTAGATGACCAAGACCTAGTGCATTGAGCAACACAGAATGATGCGTAGGTGAATTCTTCAACAAATCTAGAAATGAAATGTGAGAAAAGGTCTTGTTCAAATCCGATATTAAATCATAGGCTCCTACTAGTTTTGTGATTGTAGGAATGTCATCCTATGGGAAGGAAAGAGTGGGTAGGGTTGTGAAATGTACTCCTTCATCCAAGTTGTTGCATTAATTTCATGCTCAACCTCTAGCTCAACTAATCCCAAGATTTTTGTATTATCATTTGAACCAAGGTTAGGAGCAACCCGAGAGTTGTTAGAAGTTGAGGCTTCATGGTCATTGTTTCCTATAGGAATACCCTTGTTTATATTTTGAGGATTCACTTGGGAATCCCTAGGATGTTTAGGGTTCACATTTTGAGGTGTGACATGTCCAGTATGACTAGGCTTGTGGGTTTGTTTTAGGATTTTCTAGAACATGTCTACAAAGAGTTGCCTTTGGTTTTGGGAAGTCTTTGCAGAAACTTGTTGTAATCATGGAAAAGTCCTATCATCATGACCTCGAACCTTATGGAAACCACAATATAGGTTAGGGTCATAATCTCTTGGCCTTTGATAAAGCATCTTGTTGTTGTTGATTATAACCTTGGTTGTATTTTGAAATTGATTGTTATAACCATGATTCATTCCCTTGGCCAAAGTTTTGATACTGGTTTGGGCCTTGGGTTTGATTTTCTTTTTTGGTGGATGATTTACATCAATTGTGTTGATAGAAAGACACATAGTGTTAGGGCCTCTTTGATTTCCTAAGTTATTTTATTGTTATTGTTTCCATTGTTTGGAAAACCAACGTTCTTGGCTTGATCAAGTAGCACTATTCGTGGTAGCACCATGATTGTGATTCACACCCTTAGGTCCTTGGTTGTTGGCACCATTGTTTTGATAATTTGCATTATTTTGATTTGGGGATACCAATTTCCCATTGGGACCATAGATCTTACGCCCACTATCTATAGCGGCTTGGTCAATCAAAGCGCACCTTCCAAAACTTCCTCATAACTATGGAAAGGAAACTTTTGGACCTCTTCCTTAGTCTCGATTGAGTGAGTGAAGGAAAAGATCACAAAGTTCCATCTAGTCCATGTTGGGTGCACTTGCAGAGGAATAGAGAACTTGGTGCCATCTCTGGATGAAATGGGTGCAGATTCATTTTTCTCTGTCTAATATGCAGAACTCCCTAATCCCTATGTACGCAACAACTTGTTCATGTCAAATGCTTTGATGAACTCGGAAACAAGTTGTTTAAAGGAATATAGAAGCTTTCCTGGAATATGGTAATACCAATCCAATGTGATTCCTTTGAGAGTCTTTGGAAATATCTTAGCCACTACAACATCCCAAGGAAGAAATTCCCTGATAGTAGTAGCGTAGGCCTTGATATGAGCATTCGGGTCTCCTTCTCCCTTAAATTTTGGAAGATCCGAAATGGGCATGGAAGCATGACACCATGTATGGTGAAGTCAAGAGGCTCCTTTAAGTACTCAACGTATGTACCCATTACGTAAGATTCCACCATCAAGATCCTTGATGAGGAGGTGGAGGAGGAGGAGTTGGATAAGTTGCATTATAAGCATTGATGGGAATGTATGGGGTCCCTTGATATGGCATGTAGGGAGCAGGAATGGTATATGGGTCCATCTGGGGAGTTTTTGAATACATATGCATGTAAGGTGGGATAGTACCAGGATATGGACTAGTGGGTGTATAAAACCAGGGAATGTCACATTTCCTGTTGTGGTGGCATTCGAGAATGCACTTCCGGCAAACCCCTTATGTAGGATAAGCTTGAGAAGGATGAGGACCCATCCCTAGTGTGTCTAACCCGTGAGAAGATCACCTGGATTTGAATGAACCGATAACCTTGTTGTACATGATATTGCGTTGGTTTCTCATTGGAAGGGATGTATCCTTTGTTGTCAACTGGATACCCCATGTTCTTCCCTACTACATGTGTTGGTTGTGAAGTTTGGGAACTTTCTAGTTCTCTAATCCTCCCTACTAAAGTAGAAATGAGATCATTGGGAGAGGATTGAGTCCCTTGTTGGGGTGCTCTGTGGCATAGGGTTTGATTGAGCAGGCTCATGATACCCTGTCATGAATTGTTCAAAGTGTTATAATTTTTCTTCCTCAAAAGTAAGAATCTTAGGATAGGCATTCAAAATCTCAGAGGTCTGTAGCCTTCATTCTATCCAAAGACTCATCTATCTGACGAAGAGGATTTATATTCATGTAAATATATCATCTTTGTTGATTGCATGGAAATGTGAGGTCTTGACAAGACTCTATGGTAAGAACTATGTTCCATTTGTGATAACAACATGGTTTGCATTGGGTTGACCATATTGCATGTTTAATGGTTGATCAACCTCCTCCATCCTTACATAGCTAATGGGGTTTGAAGTGTAACTAGGGAGGTTTGAATGTTGCTTGTGTAATTTTCACCCCACCTCAAAAGAGAAGGGGATTGTTGTGGTTGAACGTTGGTGTAATATCTATCAGAGCCAAATGGCCCACCAAACTCTCTTCCAGACATATTTTAGAAAGTATAAAATACCTACCAAAATAGGGGAAGAAATGGAGAGGTGAGGTAATAGCAATGAAAGAAAAGGAAACAAGAAGGAATTAATCCTTCACGTTGGGTTCACCAATTTGTATGGATGAAAATGACATGCAACCTTCAACCACACTCGACCCCCGAGGTCGTGTCGAAGCAGCCGATGTTGAATGTGTGTGGCTAACTATAGGAGGATCAATGACTAAGATCTGGTAGTGTGATCTCCTAGTAGCTGAGTTGAAAAGGGAGATTTAGAGGCTATGAATGGGTAGCGTAAATTCCCTATGGTTTGTTTTCCTAACTTGGATCTAAGTGTTGATCTAGTTTGAAGTGTCCAAATTAACTAAGATGAAAATAACAATCTATGCTACTGCTGAAAGGAAACTAATCTAAACAAATCACAAAACTGAAATATTACAATCACAAACAACAATTTGCTTCTATTCTAAATAATTAAAATATTTCTACACTAAAACTAAACAAGTGAGATAACCCGGTGTGGTTATTCACATGTGTTGAGTGTATTGAAACTAAACTAACTTAAAACAAGAACTTTTCCAAATGATCTATGATATGTAGACAACCTCCTATAGATATTCTCTCCTTCAGATCCACAGGGATGGGAAGAAGAGGATCCGTCACCAGGGATTTCTATGAAAGATTCAAACCCTCTTGGAAATTAACTAATTACTTGCAAATGAAAGGAAATTGATTTCTACTCTATTTGATATGATGTAACAATGATAAATTATAAGAATGAAGGAAATCAAACAACAAATCCAACCTGGAATTCACATAATAGAGGTAAATCCAGCTTGTGTAGTAATTTTTCCCTCAGTTTATCCTTTCTTTCTTTGTGTGTCCATATGAGTCCAAGGAATTGGGAATGCAAAAAGGCAACAACAGTAGGAGAAGGCGCTTGAGAAATGACAACTTGAAGGTAGTCTAGTTGCAATGCAAGTAGAAGAGAGATAACACAAGAGATCTGAGCTTGGATATGCAATTCCTAGCAAGATTGTGGCAAGCAATACTATGCAAGATACACAAAATTCTCAGCCCTTTTTTTGAATACAAGCATGGAATATATATTGGGAAGAATGGGTGCCTTGGGATGTAGGATGTGCCTTCATGCACAAGGAAAGAAGAGGTAGTTCAACTAATTAAATCTATTTAAAAATAGAAGAGGGAAGGAATACCATGCAAACAAGACTATTTTTAGGTAATTTGGTTCACAAATGCACCCTAAAAGTTGAGTTAAGTGAAGTGTCGCATGTTAAAATCATGCATGAAGAGTTCTGGAAAAATCACACAGACCACTACCCCGCAAGAGGGGTCCTAGGACCGCCGCCCAAGCCTGGGAGGCGGTCCTAGACCGCCACCCAACTTTAGGGGTGGTCCTAGGAAAGGCCTCAAGACCATCACCCTACCCGGGAGGTAGTTTTGAAAATAAAGAAGACCAAAACATGCACATAAATGAGCGGGAAGTTGGAAGAAAGCATGGAAAAGCTAAGTAAGGATGTCTAGGCTACAAATATACATTGTGAATGGGTTTAGGAACTCAAACACCTTCTGAAAGGACATGAATCAGGTTTTGATTTTTATTTCATGCCCATTCTTACCCAGTCACAAATTAGAAAAATGGAACAAGATTCTTCATCCGATGTCCCCGCCTCTACCCTCTTTCTATGCAGACGTCAACACCTCCTATTTTCTCTTCCTACGTTGTTACCCATACCATCACTTTTACCATCTCTTCTAGTGAGATACCCATGGTTCATGATCATTCTCATGTTGAAACCAATCCCTCATTTTCTCACCATTTAATCCCTTTAACACTAGCCACTCCCCATTGGACACTTTTGTTTGAAGCCTTCGGACCCCCTATTATCCCCTGTGGATGCGTGGAGTTCCAAGAACTCCTAGATGTTAACCTTGTTTCCCTTCATAATTTCTTCATCCATAAATCTATTCACCTTCCCATTGATAGGCATCCTCTCCATTCCTACCATTCCTACCATTAGTCCACCCATGTTTAACGTAACATCTCAAAGGTTGCCATATTTTTCCCTCAAGAAATGAATGAGTTGGCCATGGCCCAATGTGAACATGCCTCCTTTGATTCATCCACACACCAATCTACTCAATTGGTGGTCCCCATCCCATCTGGTTTACCTCATATCAATACCATCCATTCTTCCTCTATGCCCATCATATCCTCATCTATTGTGGTCACTGATGTCCTCACTCAACCCCTTCTTGAACCCACCTCTCTTCCTCTTACAATCAAGCACCCCTTCATAACTTGGTCTCCATCCCTACATCCCAGGTTCATGCTAATGTTGTCTCTTCACAACCACTCCCTTTAGAATCTACTCAGACACATCAACACCCTCCTCATACTACCTTTCAACACATGTTTTATCATCAACCCATCCATACATCTCAACCTCCTCATCACACTCACCCTCAATCCAACCCCCTTGTCATACATCAAATCCCTCAATCTTATCCTTCTACTTACATTCCCTTTCAGCATCCCATCTCTCAACCTATCCAATATCAACCTATCACTTATCCTCTTCCTTATCAAACCACCTCCTCAGGATCTTACATATCCTCTGCATCATCAAGCCCAACCTCAATCTACCTCACCCACTTCCTACATCCAACAACCTCATCCTTTGACATCTCTTCCACCTACTTCTAATGACCCCATGAAAATGTTGTTGAGTAGACTGGCCAATTTAGAAGCCACTACTTTGGGTCCCAAGAGCTCATTCACATACAAAATAAATTTGTAATGAGCCCATCCACCCTTCTGTCCTGGTCAAATCCTTATCCTCCTCATTGGGAACTTCCTAAGTTCTCTAAATTCAACAAAGAAAGAGGATCCTCAACAACACCTCCGAGCCTTCAAACATGCATGTTATCTCATAGCCCACAATCAAGACCTCATGCTTAGAACCTTCCCCATGTCATTATCTAGCCCCTACATTGACTAGTATAATGGCATCCCCAACATTCCCTCGTCTCCTTTATGTAACTTACCCCTTTAGAGAATTTCTCCATCAACATTGCTCGTAAAATCACTATTACTAATTTATACGCCATTAAACAATTGAGGACAAATCCATTTCATATTTCATTCTAAGATGTCATGGCATCTCAACCAACTATCCTTTTCCCTTCCCAAATTGATCTCATTGAGCTCTTTTCTCGATCTTACGCTAAGCACATTTCTTCCACCCTCTAGATTCAATCCTTTCAAATCTTTGAAGAATTTTACCATGGCTCGTAAGTTAGAACTTTGTGCCCTTGAGAAAGGCCATGTTAAACTCAGATCTAATAAACCTAAGATGGATTTCACCAAATCCTCCTCTTATTCTCATCAAGACAAATCCAAAGGGGTGTAAAGTGTGATTTTCATCAAGTCCTTCTTCTACTTCTACCTCCGACACCGAGCCTTCACAATGAGCTCCTCATTCTACCCGAACTATAGCCCCCTCAAGGAGTCTTACAATTACATTTTTATAGCTTATGATGCTATCAAACTCATAAATCCCTCCCTCCAATTTGACCTTTAGATGAATCACAGCCTAAGCCCGCTTGGTATCGTGAGGACACCTATTACAAAGACCATCGAGTCTATGGGCATGAAATTGAGAGCCATCATAATTTTAAGGACCTTGTTCAATGACTTATCAACCAAGGGGACCTTCAAGTGAGTAATCCTAATGCCCCTCCTAATCAACCACTTGATGTCTTTAAACAACCCTTTCCCAATCACCCACCTACTAGCCAAGTGGCCCTTCCACATCTCAAGCAATTTGAAGCCCATACCATTAGCACCATAAGTCAAGTCCCTACATCATCCTCCTTAACCACTTCATCAGCCTCGTCCACATCTATCCTTGATCCCATCATATCTACATCTATCATCCCCACATCTACCACATCTGAGCCTACTCCTCTCACATCCATCATACCTCCTGATGTTTTTCCTATGCCCACTTCTACACCAAATCCCTCACCCACTTCTCCCTCTACACCTTCTTTCACACCTACTACGTTTACCCCTATCTCGACAACCCCATCAACATCCACCCCTATGCCTACATCTGATCCTACTCCACATTCTACCTCCACACCTTCCTTAGATACTCATCCAAACAATGTCCCTATTCTACCCCTCTCCTCTACATCCTCTCCTATCACATTGACTCCCCATCATCTCCTAGTGAGTCCATTTTACCACCAATATTAAACTCCTCATCCACCTCTCAAAATATCCCCATGTCAAGATTATTATCATCCCTGCCAAGAGTAAACATCCCACAACATAAACCTAAGAATCTTGGCACACCTATCTAAAATTCACTTACCCATCCACATAAGAAGCTAGATTTTTCCCCTCCTAAGACTCCTCAATCCCAACCACCTAGTGTTCAAACATCCATCTTGGGGATCCCTCCTTTTCTTTTAGGACTTGGCCCTTCATCCAAAGTTCCCATCATCACTCAATCAAAATATAAATCCACCACCTGTCCCTCTAAAACTACATCTAAACCATCTACCACTCCTTCATTGAATCACCTATTTATTCTTCTTCTAAGTCATCATCAAAATTTTCTTAATCTCAATCAACACCCACCATTCCTCCCACATAAAAAATTTGTTGGGCTATGACTTAAAAGCCTCATAAGAGCAAGACCCTCTTCTACCCCCATCCACTTCTTCTAAATCAAGCCCATCCCAAATCTTCCTAAGACTTCATCCTCCAAAATTCCCATTGAATCTTATACCGAGTTGTTTCTAGTGCCTTCTCCATGCATCCATGGCACCCTTCCACCCATCAAACCTTTGACCCATGTGGGCCAAAACCCACCTGGTTTGATCCTAATGTTACTTTTTCCTACCATCGTGTTCCAGGCCACACTACCAAGCATTTTAAATCCCTATCTGCCCTTTTCGATAGTTCTCATGGAAGAGGATGATCTCCTTGTTGAAGAAGAAGACACCCTTCCATCCCCCAACCCATCCTCATCCAAATATGACCTTTCAACCAAATCCAAGACTTCTAAGTCCACCCTTTGTCGTTATTCCACCCCGGATTCTCTTTCTTCCAAAGATAACCCCCTCTTTACATAGATGTTATTTGTATTACCACTAGGTCTTTCCCCTTACAAGACCCAACCATCCACCTCATCCAAATTCAAAGTTGTCATTGTTGCTCCTACTAGTGAGCCTTCCCCTCATTCATTACCTTACCCCCTCTTCTTTAAGGCTAAGGTGTATATCCTAGTTGCAACCTAATCCTACCTCCATTGAGAAGACCATTGTAAATAAGTTACATCAATCTCATGTTAAGATGTCCCTTTATGAGCTCATCCAAAGCTCCCCCACCATAAACATGACTCTTATTGAAGCTTTACAATGCATTCATGTATCATCTGATGAGCCTCAACCCCTTGCGGCTCTTTTTGGAGCTCGCAGACTTCCTCACCATATCCTTTGAGGATTATAAAATCCCCAACATTCTTCCCGAATACCATGATCTTCCTCTCTTCATCACGGTTTGTATCAACGACACCTTCATCCATCGATCCATGATTGACAATGGTGCTAGTATCAACATCATTTCTTCCCATACCTTTAATCAACTTAAACTCCCTGACACCATTGTCACCAAATCCCCTGTTGTCCTTTGTGCTTTCAATGATGTTGTTTCCCTTGCTTTAGGCATAGTTATCCTTCCCATATGTGTTAGCCATAAAATCCTTCATGAAATATTCTATATTATAGAAGGGAGTTTCATTATAATGTCTTGATGGGACGCCCTTGGATTCCATGCCATGAGCTATGCATCCCATCTACCCTCCACCATTTTATTAAATATGAACATGAAGGGAAGATTCATACTCCCTGTTGATTTCCCCTCCCTTCAAAGCATTTCACATGAATTATCGACCAAATGATGTGTTTTTCCTAAACTAGACCCTTCTTCCGAAGCATCCACCAGCTCTTCTATGCCTACATCTAAATTACCCCATGATGGATATTTTGATGATGTGATGTAGTGTTTTTCCCTATGGGAGTATCAAATCCTCGCTCTTAATTCCCTTCCTTCCATCAACCACCTTGGCTGCATCCTAAAAAGGTCCTTATGTATCAATCCAATGTTGGGGATGTCATCTCATTCGGTCCCTCTTTCCTCAAAACCAATCTTGTTTATGGTGGATTTGATTTACCTTCCTCTCATTCCAAATATTTCCTCACACCAAACCATACACTAATGGTTTTGGTTTCCTCTCTAACAAATCCATTGTCCATACTTACCTTTATCATTGTGTATGGAAGGGATACGGCTAGGATGTTATGAACAAGGTATTCATGATCTTGTCCTTAATCAATCCCGTGAACCATGTGAGAAATTTGGCTTGGGATACAAAGATCCCTCTACTCCTCCTCCATGCACTTCTTCCTCCTCCCACATTGACATTGAGTCACCTCCCTTTTCTCCATCCGACTATCTCATGGACCCAGATGATATTGTATCTATCCCCCTAAATTTTTTTTAGTCTCCATTATTTCCCTCGGACCGGTCACTTATCAAGTTGAAAATGAAACCCGGTCCTTTCCTCTTAAGTATCCTGAGATGATAGGGGAGGATTCCCCTACCATTGATATCCTCCAATGTAGCGATGACATGACTCCATTCTTTCTTACATGGGGGTCAAGGATTCTCATATCCAAAATTCCCTTCCTCCTGATACTTCCACCCTCAATGAATCCATATTCGACATTAACATAGGGACTCCCAAGAGCCCTGCATCCTCAAGGTTGGTCAATATCTTGATCCTCAAGAACTTGAAGCATTTACCTCCTTCTTGTCCAAGCATAGCCAAGCCTTCACATGGTCATTGTACTCCAACATGTTGGGTCTCGATCCTTCTATCACCATCCATAAAATCATCATTTTCCCCGATGCTAAACATTAAGCATTAAAAAAAAGTTATGTTGCATGCATCCCCACATCGCCCTCTTGTTAAAGAAGAGATACAACACATCTTCTCTCGGTAACTTCATCTAACCTATCCATTATCCGTAATATTTTCAAATATTTTACCTATTTCCAAACCTTTGGAAAGCTCCGCATCTATACTAATTTATGAGATTTAAATCTTGCTTTGCCCTAAGGATGACTTTCCCTTCCCAACATCAATCATCTTATCAACCTCACATGGCTGGCCATGAGATGTTATCTCTTATGGATGGTTTTTTTTACAATCAGATCCTTAATTCCTTGAAAATACCAACATAAGACTTCCTTCATCACCCCTTGGGGAATTTCTATTATTGTGTCATGCCTTTTGGTTTGAAAAATGTTGGGGCCACTTACTAGTGTGATTATGACCTATATCTTCCATGACCTTATCCATAAAATTATGGAAGACTATGTTGATGACCTCTTGGGTAAATCCAAGCATCGACATGATCATATTTTTGTCCTTAAAATCCTTTTTGAGTTCCTTATCCCTTCCTTCTTCATCTTAATCTAGCCAAGTGTGTATTTGGAGTATTAACTGGTAAACTCCTTGGCTTCATCATCTCTATCAGGGGTATTGAAGTTGACCCTACAAAAATTTAATTCCATCCTCAAGATGCCTCCCCTTCTAATCTAAATCAAATTCACAGTCTTCAAGGTCATCTCCAATCAATTTTTCACTTCATTTCGCATAACTCTTTGATTGTTTCAACCCTTTCATCACCTTATTCATAAAGACACCCAATTCAATTGGGATGCCAACTGTCAGAAAGCCTTCGATGATCTTAAGTAATATCTTCTTTCCCCACCTGTGCTCACACCTCCATGTGAGGGGGATCCTTTCTATATCTATATATTTTTCTCGAGATCACGCTCTAGGTGTCATGTTGGCACACATCTTGATGAGTAAGGAAGGGAGCACACTATCTATTATATCATTTGTACCCTTCTTGCCTATGAAACCCACTACACTAAATTTGAAAAGATGTGTTGTACCCTCTTCTTTTCTACTTCTAAACTTTTTCATTACCTTCTTAACCACAAAACCTTTTTATTACTAGCTTCACATTCTTAATACCATACATTTATAAACCTTATCATAGTGATCGTATCACTTGATGGCTCATGCTCATGATAGATTTTGACCTAGAGTTCATCTCTCAAAATCCATCAAGGGCCAGCCTATTTCTAATCAACTTGTTAAGGCCCCTCTCCCTAACAATCAACTCCCCCATGAACAATTTCCTTGATGAATCCATCTTCCACTTCCAACATGAATATTCTCCTCTCAAAATGACACTCTTCTTTGATGGATCTAAATGTCAACAAGGAGGAACCGGGTGAGATCATCATTATTCCTCCTTGGGGAACCCCTATTCCCCTCACTTATAAACTTGATTTCAAATGCACCAACAATATGGCTGAGTATGAAGCTCTCATCTTAGGCCTTCAAACCATTTTCATACTTGGTGTCAAAATTATGTATATCTGGAGAGTCGCAGCTCATCATCAATCAAGTCACATGTACCTATCAATGTAAAAATGACATCCTTCAAAATATAGGGATGTCATCATCTTTCTCCTTGAAGCATTCAATTCATATACCATCCAAGCCATCCCACGATCATCCAATCATTTTGCTGACACGATGGCTTCCCTCGCATCCCTTATCCCATGGACAATGGAAGAGCTTAAAATTTCCATTGTTGTTTATCATCTTGATCAACCATCTCATGTCCATGAGATTCCTCATGTTAATCACATCAATACCATTTGATCTGATCTTTGGTACTCTCAGATCTTCGATTACTTATCCCAATCTAGGATCCCCTCTGATATTTCTAAGAATGGTAGGAGATCCTTCCTTCAACATGCAACCCGCTATGTTATCCTTGGCGGCATCCTTTACAAATGTGGGTTTGATGGCATTCTCCTACATTACCTTAAGTCTTCCAAATCTACTCGTGTTATTCAAGAGGTCCATGATGGACATCTATGGTGGACGCTTTAGTGTCTTGTCTATTACTAAGAATGTCCTTCAGCTGGGCTATTACTAGCCTACCCTTAACCAAGACTATTGTGAGTATGTTAAGAAGTGTGTTAAATGCCAGCATAATTCCAATCTTATCTACATCACTAGCCAAGCTCTATAGCTATCCCAAGACCTTTTGGGCCTTTCCACAATGGAGTCTTGACCTCATTGGCACTATGAATCCACACTCTTCATAGCGCAATCTTTCCATCATCACTACTACCAATTATTTCACCAAGTGGGTAAAATCTATTCCACTCACATCAACCAAAGCTAATAAAATCATCAAATTCATTTATCAACACATAATTTTCCACTTTTATGTCCCTCATAAGCTCATCACGGAAAATGGAAAGTCCTTCAAAAATAAATACCTTAAAAATATTTGTGACTCCTTTAATATCAAGCTTAGATTCTCTTCTCCTTACTATCCCAAGCTAACGGCCAGTGAAGCCTCCAACAAGACCCTTCATAACATTCTTGCTAAGACTATTGATAAGTTGGGTTGTGATTGGCACCTTCACATTCCCTTCACTCTTTGGGCCTACCGGACTAGCATTTACACCCCTACATGTGTTATTCCTTTCTCTCTCATCTATGGCTCCAAAGCCATCCTTCCTTTGGAAGTTCAAATTCCTTCCTTACGTATTTCCCTCAGTGAATTTATTTTTGATGAAGACTATTGTTAGGAATTTCTAGTGTAGCTTGAGTTAGACAAACATTACTTGGGCACCATTCAACATCATCGATTTTATTAAGATCGAATTAAACATGCCTAAAACTAGCATCTTAAACCTTGTAAATTTAACATCGGTGACCTCTTCCTTAAAGAAAATCATAATGTCACTACTTTAGAAAGGAGCCAACGTGGGAAGTTTACTCCCAACTAGATTGGACCATACATTATCATGCATAATTATGGTTTTGGTGCTTATCATTTAGCTTCTCTTGATGGTAAACCTAAACCTGGAACCTCTCAACGCTTTACACTTGTGACCTTTCTATTGTTAGCATATCTACCAACATGATAGTTACCTTAGCAATCTCCTTCTCCCATCAATTACCTCTTCCATATATCATTGAAATGATATGGAATTATGTGGTCCGCCATCACTATTTTGTTTATGACCTTAACTATGGGCACCACAACTCTACTCATAGAATTGTTGGGGTGTGGAGCCTATTTTTGGTCTTCTCAAATCAGTATTGAAGTGTGGAGTTTGAATTGGGAAGATGAAAGGTCATGACCATTTCTTTTCCAGCCATGGGAAGATGAAAGGTCATGATAGTTTCTTTTCCATCCGTGGGAAGATGAAAGGTCATGACTTTCAAACTTCTAGGGTCAGATTTTGGACTTCTTAAAGGATTGTAATCCTATAAATAGAGGTGTTAGGGTATCTTGAAGATATCTTGTGTGTTCAAGAGGTCTTGAGTCTTAGTGATCAAGAGGTGATCAAGAGTGATCAAGGTTAAGAAATTGGGTGTCAATTGTGGTTTAGATGTGGTTTAACATCTTTGGAATTTTGTTGTGAGTTCATAACTGAGAGAAGACTATGAGAGTTGTTTTACTCTTGTTGATAATAAAATCTAAGCAAGTTCTTGGTGGACGTAGCCCACATTGGGTGAACCACGTTAAATCTTGTCTTGTCTTCTTTTGTGCATTATTTATTTATGTTGTTATATTTTTGCATGTATAATTCTGCTATATAGTTTCCTACTACTATGATTTGAGGAATTATTTCGTATATTTGTTCTCTAATTCCTAACAACTGGTATCAGAGCTTTGGTGGTTTTTTGCTGAAGTGGTAAATCACAGGGAAATTTTAGCTTGAGTGGGAGCTATGGTGGATGAGGGAAGATCAAGGGTTGAGAAGTTCAATGGGCAGAACTTTGGTTTGTGGAAGATGCAAATGGAGGATTACTTATATCAAAAGGACCTCCATGTTCCTTTGGCTAGGAAAGCAAAGAAACCTACAACCATGTCGGATGAGGATTGGGAGTTTTGGATAGAAAGGCACTTGGGGAAATTTGGTTATGCCTTGCATCTTTGGTTGCTTTCAACATATCGTAGGAGAAGACCATGGAAGGTCTCATGAGTGCGTTGGGGAAGTTATATGAAAAACCCTCTGCCTCTAATAAAATATTTTTGATGAAAAAATTATTTAATATGAAGATGTCTGAGAATGGTTCTATTTTTGTTCATTTGAATGAATTTAATATGGTTTTGAGTATGTTAAACTCAGTAAAAATTGACTTTGATGATGAGGTTAGGGATTTTTTGATTTTTGCTCCTTACCAAATAGCTGGGATAGCTTGGTTATGGCTGTAAGTAATTCAATCTCTAATAATTCAAAGCTGAAGTTTGAGGATGTAATAGGTGTGATCCTAAGTGAGGAAATGTGAAGGAAGAGCACCAAAGATTCTTCTACTTCTGGAAACACTTTGATGGTGGAGAGAAGAGGGAGACAAAAGAATAGAGGGAAAGGTAACCGTGGGAAGTCGAATGATCACGAAGGTCAAAGTCCAAGAGTAAGTTAGAATGTTGGCACTGTGGGAAGGTTGGTCATGCTAAGAAATATTGTTGGGCTCTTTGGGATAAGAAGAACAAGGAGGAAACTAAAGAGGTAAATGTGGTAGCAGGTGATGTTTGTCAGGATGCCTTAATTATTTCTTTAGATAATATTGTTGAGTCTTGGGTGTTAGATTCAGGGGCTTCTTTCCATGCCACCCCACATAGACATTACTTTACTGATTTTGTTCAAGGAGATTTTGGACATGTATATCTTGGTGATGATGAACCATGCAGCATAGTAGGGAAAGGTTGTGTTTGGGTGAAAATGTAGAATGGGAACACATGGCTACTTAAGGATGTCATGCATGTGCCTAAGTTGAGGTGGAACTTGATATCAAGTAGGTCAACTGGGTAGTGATGGTTGTATGGTCAATTTTATACAGGATTCTTGGAAGGTTACCAAGGAGCTCTTATGGTTGCAAGAGGTAAGAAAACTAGTACTTTGTATTTAACCAATGGTGCTGATTATTGTAATTTAGTTGCTGCAGATGGAGATGCAACTTTGTGGCACCAGAGACTCGGTCATATGAGTCAAAAGGGCATGTAGATTATAAAGGACAGGTTTCCCGGATTAAAGGAGTTAGATTTAGACTTTTGTGAGGACTATGTTTATGGAAAACAGAAGTGGGTGAGATTCCTCAAGGTTGGACCTACCAGGAAGGAGGGTAAGTTGGATTTAGTGCATACATATGTATGGGGGCCAGCTAAGGTAAACTCTATTGGTGGTTCATGTTATTATGTCACTTTCATTGATGATGCAACTAGAAAATTTTGGGTATATTGCATTAGAAAGAAATCTGATGTGTTTGAAACCTTCAAAAGATGGAAAGCCTTGGTTGAGAATGAAACAAGTCTCAAGTTGAAATGTCTCAGGTTGGATAATGGAGGGGAGTATTGCAGCAATGAATTTCTTGATTACTATTCGGTAAATGGGATCCACAGGAAAAGAATGGTTCCAAATACTCCACAGAAAATGGAGTGTCAGAGAGAATGAACAAGACAATCATGGAGTGTGCTAGGTGCATGAGGTTACATGCGGGGCTGCCACTCATGTTTTGGGTGGAAGTGGTGAGCACAACTATTTATCTAATTAACAAAGGACCCTCTATGGCTTTGGATGGAGGTATACCTGAGGAGGCTTGGTCTGGTAAGAAAATTGATTACTCATTTCTTAGAGTATTTAGATGTGAGGTATTTGTTCACATTGATAAAGATGATAGGACCAAGTTAGAGGCTAAGTCTGAGAAATGCACCTTTATTGGATATGGTGAGGATGACTTTGGTTTCCGTGTTTGGAGTCTTAAGGACAAGAAAATATTTCGGTCTAGAGATATTGTCTTTAATGAAAAATTCATGTATAAAGATCAGTTGTAGGAATAGAAAGAGGAATCAAAGAAAGAATACACATAGTGTTAGAGGACATTGTGGACAACAAGGTGTCCAAGGGGCCGGTTCAGGTGCAACATGTTCCAAGCACAGCCAGTTCAGAACCTACTCATCAGAACCCCAAACTCCTGAGGTGAGAAGGTCTTCTAGGGTAAGAAGGGAACCTGAACAATTTACTCCATCTTTGAATTATTTATTTCTCACTAACAGTGGAGAGCCAGAGTGCTTTGAGGAAGCAGTGCAGGTGGATGTCAGGAAGAAGTGGGAGCAGGCCATGGATGAAGAGCATAGATCTCTTATGGAAAACTAGACTTGGGATCTAGTGGAGCTACCCGAGGGAAAGAGAGCATTGCAAAACAAGTGGGTGTATATAATCAAAGAGGAAGATGGAGGAAGGAAAAGATACAAGGCCCGGTTGGTGGTCAAGGGATTTGCACAAAAGAAAGGTATAGAATTTGATGAATTTTTTTCTCCTGTTGTTAAAATGACTTCTATTAGGACTGTTCTTGGTTTAGTAGTAGTAGAAGACCTGCACTTAGAGTAGTTAGATGTGAAGACTACATTCCTTCATGGTGAGTTGGAGGAGGAATTGTATATGCAGCAGCCACATGGTTATGAGGTCAAAGGGAAGGAGAGGTTAGTGTGCAAATTGAAGAAGAGCTTGTATGGCCTGAAACAAGCTCCATGGAAAGTGGTACAAGAAGTTTGATAGTTTTATGCAAGAGCAGGGTTACTCCAGGTGTCACTTAGACCATTGTGTGTACATCAAGAAGTTTCTTGATGGTAGTTATATTATTTTGTGCCTATATGTGGATGATATGCTTGTTGCAGGGAAGAACATGTAGGAAATAAAGGTACTCAAGAAGAAGTCTAGGTGACTCCTTTGCTATGAAGGATTTGGGGGCAAAAAACAAATCCTTGGTATGAGAATAACTTAGAACAGGAAGGAGAGGAAGCTGGTATTATCTCAAGAAGAGTACATAAAGAAGGTCTTGGAGAGGTTTAGTATGCAAGATGCTAAACCGGTTAGTACTCCTTTGGTAGGTCACTTTAAATTATCAAAGGAGTAGAGTCCCAAGACTGAGGAGGATAAAATCCAGATGTCTAGGTACCATACTCATCAGTGGTTGGTAGCTTGATGTATGCTATGGTATGCACTAGGCCTTGACATTTCCCATGTAGTGGGAGTAATGAGAAGGTTTATGAGTGATCTAGGTAGAGAGCACTAGCAAGAAGTGAAGTGGATCCTTTGGTATTTGAGAGGGACCATGGGAGAAACATTGTGTTTTGGTGGATGGACACTACATTGCATGGTTATGTAGATTCATACATGGTAGGAGATTTGGACAAAGTAGGAGGAGCACAGGTTATGTATTTATGGTTGGTGATATAGTGGTGAGTTGGATTTCATGGTTACAAAAGGTTGTGGCTTTGTCAACCACAGAGGTTGAGTATGTTGCTACCACAAGAGGCAAGCAAGGAGATGATTTGGCTACAAGTAGTTGCTTGATGAGTTGGGTCATAAGTAGGAAGTTGGGAGACTACACAGTGATAGTTAGAGCATTATTCATTTAGCGAAGAACTCTACTTTTCACTCTAGGATGAAGCACATTCAACTGAGATATCATTTCATCAGGGAAACTTTGGAAGAAGATAAGTTGAAGCTGGAAAAGATTCATACTAGTCAGAATCCTATGGATATGATGACCAAGGTGGTCACAAGGGAGAAGTTTAAATTTGTGTTCAACTTTGATTGGCCTTCATGGTTGATAATGAAGGGTTGAGAACTTTTCTCAGTAGGAACAATCTCCAAGTGGGAGATTGTTGGGGTGTGGAGCCTATTTTTGGTCTTCTCAAATCAGTATTGAAGTGTGGAGTTTGAATTGGGAAGATGAAAGGTCATGACCATTTATTTTCCATCCATGGGAAGATGAAAGGTCATGACAGTTTCTTTTCCATCATGGGAAGATGAAAGGTCGTGACTTTCAAACTTCTAGGGTTGGCTTTTGGACTTCTTAAAGGATTGTAATCCTATAAATAGAGGTGTTAGGGTATCTTGAAGATATATTGTGTGTTCAAGAGGTCTTGAGTCTTAGTGATCAAGAGGTGATCAAGAGTGATCAAGGTTAAGCAATTGGGTGTTAATTGTGGTTTAGATGTGGTTTAGCATCTTTGGAATTCTGTTGTGAGTTCATAACTAAGAGAAGACTGTGAGAGTTGTTTTACTCTTGTTGATAATAAAATATGAGCAAGTTCTTAGTGGACGTAGCCCACATTGGGTGAACCATGTTAAATCTTGTCTTGTCTTCTTTTGTGCATTATTTATTTATGTTGTTATATTTCTGCATGTATAATTCTGCTATATAGTTTCCTACTGTTGTGATTTGAGGAATTGTTTCACATATTTGTTCTCTAATTCCTAATAGAATGTTCCTTATGGATAGGTTCTTCCTTCTTTGTGAGAACTCTACGATCATTACTTTCATTTTCCTCTTATTTTCCTTTTGGAACCATGACAAGACTATTCAAGTATATCTTGTGCATCATTTCTCCTCCCCAAGTGGTCTACTTGATTATCCCTGACTCCATGTACACGGTTGAAAAAAATTCAAAATCAATGATGCTCCTTAAGTTATCTTATCTTAATAACAGATTTCTCCCTTGAAGGATAGTTTTTCATGTAAATCAAATAATGTAAAAATATAAATTTCTCCCTCGAAGGAAAACTATCATCTATCCTACCATCTTAAAAAAAAAATCAAAATCAAAATGTAGACCACTCCCTCAAAGGATGACTACCCCATTGTATCATGGTAGTAAAAGGCTTCCCACATTGATCAGCCTTTCATGTGTAAAAGCATCCTAGGAAAGCTTCCCACATCAATTAGCTTTCCACCACAAGCAAACTTCCTGCATTGATTAGTTTGTGTCATTATAGCTGGGGCATAATCCTAGGAACACCACCCAAGGAGAGAATTTTCCCATGTGCATGTTATATCTTGACCCCTTGTCATGTCGATAGTAGTTCTATAAGCTTCTCCTTCCATCTCTCCTTTCTTGATCATGAGAGTGACTAATATCATTGGTCATGTGTTAACACCTTCCTTTGGTCACAAGTGCATCACTTTGTTTGATTCTCATTCTTTTTATGCCTCTAATCTAGTTTGGATCATTCCTTCCACTTGCACCCTTCTCTATGGTGTAGTTTCCTTCACATGTTTGTTGGTCACCACCTATCGAGTCACATCCCTTTCTAAACCTCTATTTTCCATTCCCTATTTAGTGTCATATGAACCCATCGTCCTTCCTATATCTAGTTATCTATCCATGTCCAAATCATTTTTTCATTCGCCATAATTTTATCAAAGAACATTTTCATCTCACCATTTGCATTCTATATCATATCTCATTACATCCCATACCATTTATGCCTACCATGTTTCGTAATCCATCACATCTAAATAAATCTATCACATCTTATCACATTCATATTCTATTCTAAATTTTCCAAAACATAATAAATCCATAGTTTAAACATTATCATCATCCATAATCATACTCATCACAATCACATTACATCTATATCCAAGAACATATACATCTAAATATATCATCATAATCATTACATCATTAAAACCATAAACCACACATATGACACATGATAAATCACAATAAAAATCATCATATATATATATATATATATATATATATATATATATATATATATATATCATCATCACGAATTAAAAAATACATTTACATTAAATCGTGGTAATGCTAAGGGTCCTTTCTCGATCTAACTACATCACCAATAGTAAAATCAACATCAAAAAGTCTCAAATCCCACCCTTCTAGACAAGTTCCTGAATCAATCCTAGGGCCTCATCACCACCCTCATGGCCCATCCCTCACAATGGTTGCACCATGCCCCATGCTTCTAAATAGTATTGGCTATGTTACATCACCTTCTCCCGCTTGTTGTAATGTCAAGTACTTTGCATATCTCTATGTATGGGGAAGCTTGTGTGTCACAATATACTCATAATATCATGCCTCTTCTACTAGTGTTATGTGTATAAACTTAGAGGCATAGTCCAGAGGCCCCATCTACCCGGATCCCTATGATGCAAATGGTACACCACTCTCCGACTCTATAACTAATATGGGTACAAGGTCTAGAAACCTTTCCATGTAGGCCTCACATTTCCTCCTATATTTTTCCCTCTACTTCCTAGCCTCGTCCCTCTCCTATAGAAGGGATATCGCTCTGTCTAGTGACCTCTCACTCCTAAAAAGTGGTTTCTTTGTCCATTTGAGCTATGTCATGCTCTACACACAATCTACAAATATTTGAACCATCATCCCCATCACCACCCCTCAACACTTCTTCCTCCTATTTTCAGCATATCCTCCTCCTCCTCCGCTCCTCTATTGGCCCCCTTGGCTACCATCCGATCTGCCCATGTCCCATTCATCTAGTCTACATAGTCTACCCCAACTCCAACATCATAGACATCATCCCAAGGTGATCCTACATCCTCCAAAGGATCCACCATGTCTAGACTAGGAAAATCCCTCTTAGCCTCATCTCACCTATATACAATCAGATCTCGTGGCACTTTACATACACAAAACTATCGTCGAGACCCTATCAAACTGTATGACCTCGATCATCTCAAGCTAATGACCCTGCACCCATCTCATCTTCCTCATGCCAACTAACTCCACATCAACTTTCATCCATACGGAAAGTCATAATATGGTCACTAATTCACATGCTCTATCTCTAGCTCCACAAATTTGTCACTATACCAATCGGTGTCTCTTACTCCCTATCACCATGAGCCTAGTTTTCTCTCCACCTTAGAAATCAACCTCCAAGTGAATGTGATTTCTTGTCACCCATGAGAATCCCTAACGGCTGATCACTTCTATATGCTCATATGCCCAACAATTGAGTTGAAACCCCACATCTAGTCTTGTCCTCCTCCTCAGTCTATACATCGAAAACTCATGATACACCTATACTAATAGTGTAGTGCCGAAAGAGAACACTTTCTGTGATCCACTATCTCTACGAGAACCCCCCTAGTGTCCATGGGAAGCTCACACCCCCTGAGTCTTGTAGTGCATAACAAGATAGGGCCATCATCACTAAAAATCAATAGGCTTTGAGGAACCGTGCGATCATATCTCATCTCATATGAAAATGTCCTAGAAGTAAATTTGGTGTGTGGGGAATCAGCTCCAAATAGTCCCGTCAAAATCTCAAATTTGCTTATCAACTATAAATGGAACTACATGCTCCCATGTATCGAGTAGTCTCAAGATCTTGTAAACATCCTCCGGGTGACAGTCATCTCACCCATCCTGAACCAAAATGTGTTATACATACATCCCACCGATCCACTAGTGTAATCATCATACCAACATCTCATGGAATCTACTTGTAATATCAGAATCCACCTAATCCAAGCGCTACTAAGTGATCCCACTCATCATCGATTATATCACCCCTAATTTGTTCATATAAAGCCAAAACTCTTTCCCTTAAGTATAAGGTCTCTTGGGCCTATAAAACAAATAAAACATGTAAACATCATAAGTCTTATCATCAAAGTTCATCCAACCTTCATCCAAAAATAAAAAATCTATCTTCCCATCTCTAATCGACGTCGACCCACCTTGGGTTGACATATTTAGATCAAGGTCGATGCCTTTTTAGGCTTGGTCGATGGAAACTATGTCTAGTCACCGCCAACCGCCCCTTGCACCAAGATAAAATTCAAAAAAATGCAAAAACTAAAGAAAAACAACAAAAATATGTTAAAAAAAGTTGGGATTTCAATACTCACCATCCTAAAAAACCCTCTGACACTTCCTTCTAGCTCCCCCGACCTCCATTTCTCTCAATTTCTCTCTCTCTTTTAAGCTCGGAGCTCTCAATTGTCACTTGTTCATGTGAAAATGAGCCTAATTAGCTAGATCATGGGCTTATATAGCCCACCAACCCCAATCACCACCAACCCCTTAGGGTCGTGACCATTTATCCCTTGTCTTGTCAATCCACCTAGGTTTCGTTTGACTCAAACTTAGTTTCTCACCATTTTATTTCCCTTTTTCATCATATTGCCTTTGTGTCACCCATAACACACTTTTTTCCATCATATCCATCTTTTGCTATCATCTTACCCTTCTAACCATCCTCATCTCCTCTGTTGGGGCACCATTATTATCCGCATCCTCATCCTCTATGGATGCATTTTTACTCCATTCCTTGTGTATGAGGAATTTCATATTATAACCCTCTCATTTGTTTATACATGACATTCGTTGTTGACCGATTGGTCCCACACACATCTATTTGATTGGATTCTCATTCCCCTCCTCCACTATCACAATGGTTTTCATCATTGACTCATTTCTCCCTTCCAAAGTGACTCCTAAAATCACCGCCATATTTTTAATCCTTAGTTTTTTCTTTGAATCCTTCCTACACTAGGGCATCATGCTTTGCCTTTGCTTCTTCCCATCCTTCTTCACCCTCCCTTCTCATCCATCTCTTAAAAACTTGTGATAGATTCCCCTTCATGTCATCAATACCTAGTTTGAGGTGGAACACCTCATCGATAATCCTCATCAATCATCCTTTCAATCCCTTCTTGTTTTTTGTCTTACATCTTTCCATTGCAAACCCCTCAAAAAAAGAGGTGGAATGTAGACACTTGTTTTTGGCACTCTTGTGCCTTCACATTACGTTCACTCTCACCATTAAATAAAACCCATATGGCATGATTGGTGGATTCGATCACATGTAATGCTTGGATACTTTCTTCTTAGCTTATGGTCCATCCATTCAATGGTGTAAAACATAGTGTTATTGGCAATCCTTCCTTCCCCACACTGATTGTCTAGCCACTTTCAAATGGAAGATTTTAGCAAATGGTAAGATATTTAAGTTTTTAGGTATTCCTTTTGCCTTTCAAGCCTCCCCTGCTAAGCTCTAGCAATATGTTATTCAAAGGGTGGAAATTTTTTTAGAGTATTGGCTCACCAAACCCTTATCTTTGGCTAGAAAATTCCAAATTTGTTCCAAAGTTCTTGCGGCCACACATGTTTATTATTCGTCGTGTTGGGTTCCTTCCAAAGCTTCCATTCAAAAGCTAGAAAAGTTGCTCAAATCCTTTCTATGGGCTAATGCTTCTATAGGAAAAGGATTTCATTGGGTGGCCTAGGAGATATGTTTCCTTCCCCTGGTTCTGGAGGACTCGGCCTTATTGACATTCAACGTTAGGGGCATGAAATTTGCACAAAATGGATAATCAAAAGCATTATAGCTAATAAGCTTGGAAATTTCTCATACGACATGGTATTGTTGAAGGTTCTCCTTATGGCTACCCTGCGTGGAAAGGATTGGGGTTTGTCAATCTTCTCATCACCCTTGTTCTTATCAAAATTATCAACACTTTTTTGCTTAAGAACATTTGGAAATATTGGGAATGCATTAAGCCATGGCTTTTATGGAATGGGGATGGATTTTGGAATGGGCTTTCTATTAATCATCAATCTCTCTGGTGGTCATTGATTTTTCAAGTGCAAGATAAGTGCTTCACGAAGTCACGGGAATCTACACACTCAAATTCTTCAAATGCAGAATTCACACCATTGAGGACTTATTCTACAAAACTATGTAATCCTAACTCTCTTGGCCGGCATTTAAAACTCATTTTTGGCTCTCTAACCAAGACAAAGATACTTATACTATAGTGGTCATCTCGGTTCCTGACCACATGTTACACAAGATTGTTGTGCATTCCTCTCACCCATGGTGGATAGACTAGAAATGGTATATAAACACCCCATTTCACAATTACAAAGCTAGTAAAGGCTATCATTGGCTTTTGCCTCATTTGCCCATGGTGGATAAACTCAACTTGTGATGGGGGCTTCACTCAACTCCATCTACCTAGAGTAGGTGATTTGCCACTGTGTGGACTCTTTGTGTGGAACCCAAAATTTCCCACTTTCTCTGGTGTATTTTACACCAAGGGCTTCCTATCGGGCTCGTCTTGTTCAAATTGGGATTCCAGCTCCCAAGTTCCCATTTTTGGTCACCTGGAAACTATCTTGCATATCTTCTAGTTTTGTCCCAAAGCTCAAATTTCCTGGAATTGGATTCATTCATTTTTTCCTTCAAGACCACATTGCTTTACTTGGCAAAGCATATCCTTTTGGGAGATAATCCCAAGCTTCTGCCTATGTTCACCCAGATTTGGCATGTTTTCAGAGGGGAGATTCTGTTTTGGATTTGGAAAGAAAGAATTTTTTTTCTTTGTTAATTCTACAGTTGATCAATCTTTCTCGATTTATAAAAATTCTATGGTGTTCTCCAATGTGCTTCTGCAGATTCGAGTCCAGGCCAACAAGGTGGCGACCGCCTGGAAACCCTATTACAACACTAGGGGAATCCCCATGTAATGTTTCTCATGTGCCCATATCTCCTACTAGTTGTTTCCCACCTTTAGTCTATGTTTGTGATGCAGATGCTCACAAAGATGTACATTTAATCACGCTCGCCACTCATCAATGAAGCAACTCACCAGCTCATCTTCATGGCCAGGGCTTGCCACCTCATCATCTCTAGAGTCCTTCACCAACTTGCCAATAGGGCTAGGGATCACCGCCTCACCACCATGGATGGGGCTCTCCTCTTTCCACCATGCCTCATATTGTTGATGGTTGGAATCCGCCCCCACCACCACCATCATCTGACAAGTTCCCTCGCCTCAGCCTCGCCATTCCTACTCATGAGGAGGCAGACCTGGAGGAAGAAGTTTTTATTAGATGGGAGATCCTAGATGCTAGCAAAGACTTACCTGGCCTAGGTTGGCCGGATGATCATGATCCACCCACTTCGGTCATGTTTGTTGCTGCTCCATGATTTGGTTGTTCTTATGTTTTTAGGTGATGCCTACTTTTTGTAATCTCTAAGATCTTCTAGTTTGTCGTTCTTCTTGATTTGTTTGTAGTTTTGGGGCATGTTCTCATACCACCCACTTTTTTTAAAATCTATCATGTATCGTATTAAATTAATATAATATAAGATCCTTTTCATCATTACGTACACCCTTACCATCACCTAGCACCCTTTCTCATCTTATTTTTGAGCAATCCAAAGTATTCCCCCTTAAAATCTTATTTTTCCCCATATCCCATCTTACTTACCATTATCCTTTATATTTATCATTATTTTTCTATCCCCATTTATCTTTATATCTTAAAACCCCATTAATCCCTTAATTATCCTAATCCTATTAATAAACCCCTCATTTAATGCCCTCATGGGATTCTCATCCCCTCTCATCATTATCCCTCATTTAAACCCTTCCTAAGATTCCCTCTACCCATTTACTCCTCCCTAAGATACCCTTACTCATTAAATATCCCTTTATAAGTATGCGCAGGATAAAAATAACCCACTAGCCGTTACATTCCCATTTTCACCCATTTCTTATCTTATTCTCCTCGCCCTATTATGATCCTAATGTCTCTTGGTAGGCTACTCATGTCAGCGCCAGTGAACCAACCCTACATTATTTAAACACACTCACCCCTCCTCTCTAAGTGCTAGAAAATCTCAAATCTCTTATGTGCTCTGTGATTTTTTCTTCTTGCATCGTCTTTGGAGCTCTTACCATCAGTTAAATCACTTGGTTGTCCTTCCACATACCATTGTTGAAGCTTGGAGTATAGTGAATAATACTTAGATACGTCCTTTGTGTATATTATTATTTGTTTTTAGGATTGCAGAGTCTTGGTATTTCTTCTTAGCCTTTTGGTCGTCCATCATTGATCTCAGACCCATTTATCCACCTTACTCCTTAGCCTATATCTCATTTCTACTCAATTGCCACCGCTTGGCTCTATTCATCGTCAACCCTTATCTCATATCTATTAAATCCACTTTATTTGGCATCCTATCCACCTTGTTTTACATCCCACTCACCCTTCTATATCCCAACCATTTTACCAACATTCTATCTACCCTTTTAGCATTTTCCCTTTTTCTTGACATCTCAAAACTAGTATATGCCCTATTTCTACACATTTTGGGATTAGTCCTGCTCCGGTCACCATCGATCGTATTGTCTACTCTAGGTCGTTTGTCAACCCACTCTGGTTTGGATGTATTTTTGGTATTTCTAGTATCGGTTATCATTTTATTATTTTATCTTATCAAATATACTTCATATTTTGTTATCTGCATATTTCCATTTCATTGTTGATCATCTACTTATGTTATCAAAATGTGGGTCGACACCCCTTCTAGGAATATTTTTTGGAACATAATGATTAAGTGGTCTAGCCAACCCTTAATGTATATGGGTCCATCACTAATATATAGGTTAATATTTAATAATATGAAATATTTATATTTCTATTATTAAATATACTAACCTAGGTATATACTTTAGGTTAAATATTTAATATCATGAAATGATTATATTTCTAATATTAAATATTATAAACCTAGGTGTATGTGTCAACCATTTTAGGTTAAAAAGGTGGGTCGGGAGACATACCCAATCACCTTATATAAAAAGAACTTTAGGTCCTCATTTGATATATTCGAGAAATATATCAAAGGTGTGCAAATCAAGTGATTTAGTTTTACCCTTGGTAAATAGGGTTTCAAAGGAGGAGGTGATCTTACTGGATGTAAAATAAGTTCTCTGAAGTAAAAGGTTATTTTTAAAGTGGTTTTTACCCTATTGGGGTTTTCCACTATAAATATTGTGTCACCTATGTTATTTATTTCCTGTAAGTATTTCTTTATTTACTTATGTTATGATGTAATCTTTATTTAAATATTTATTGTAACATTATGTAATATGTAAGTTGATTAAATCCGTATTTATTATAATCCTCAAATTCTAACATCTTTCGCTTCTCATGATTGAATTTTTCGGGTGACCCACCATATTTATCACTAATAATTTTTTTGTCTAGTCTTCATTACTGTGCAAGTCATCAATTTGTAGCGAGGAATATTTAATTTTGTTGCCCATACCATCTTCATCATCATCCACATCAGGAGGTCCCAAAACCCTCCCATTTTTGAATTTTTCTTGATTTCTAGTTTAGTGTTCACTAATATGAAGTAAGAAGTGCGAAATCTTGAGAAACACTCATGTATAATGATCGAGTTGGGACAAATTCAAGTCGCATTCCTTCACCAATGTGAATGATTTGGTAAAATGATATGAGATTGACAGAGAGATTAGGAACACTCAACACTTGGTTAAATGTTCCACCATCCATCTCTACTAATCCACTACCAAGAAACTTGATACCATAGTGTCATCACCCAACGTGATTTGGGACATGCCACATGGCTTGATGTTGGAGAAATCAACATGCAAATATCCCAAGTGATGTGAGGCACCATAATCAATAATCCATCGTTAACAAAGTATTTGCTTTAGCTACAAGGGAATTTATTTTCTTCTTATCAAATATGGACTCCTTTTCTTTAGAAGACTTTGCCTTCAGATCATTTTGTTTGATAGACTCAAGAACACTTATTTTATTCTTCTTAAGTAAATGTGTTAAGTGATTGATTTTTTTTCTCATACGTTGATGCTCTTCATGGCTAGTATTCTTGCAATATAAACACTTTTCCTTCTTCACTTTTTCCTTCTTCACCTTGGGCTCAGAAGTATAAGCATTCATGTTAGGTTTGGTTTGGGATTGGTTGGTCTTAGTTTCCTTCTTTGGTTGGTCCTTTTCTCTTTATTCTTTTTAATTTTCTTTCCCTTACCATTACTTGCTACAAGGGCATGTGACTTGGATTTGAGATTCCCCATTTGAATGAGTTTGTCTTGTTCTTGAATGAGTTGGGATGAAAAATTATCAAATGAGGGAATTTTCCAAGTACTTCCCAAAGTGGATTTCATGGCATGGAAAGTTGAAACGAAGATGGAGTATTTGGGACCTAACTTAGAAAGAATCGACAAGATCAATTGGGAATCTTTCTTCTCCACTTTACATTCCTTTAAAATCAATCTAGTGTGGAAAAACTTTGAGAAGAAGGCATGTAGGTTTTCAAAGTCACTAGGATTTAATCCTAGTAGTTCATTTTCTAACTCATGCACTCTCATATCATCTTTTTGTCTAAACATACCATCTAAATTTTTATATACTTCATCGTGTGTTTTGGAAGACTCAATGTGGAAGAAAATTTAGGAGAAATGAACATAGAGAAGACCCAATGATTCATCACATCAGTTCAGCCACTTATATTTTTGAGCTCATCATCAGGTTCAATCTCTACTCCCATGGTGATGCGAAATAACCCTTTACCCCTTAGTTTCATTATTATTTTCAATATCCATTTGAAAATTTTGAGCATAGTGAGCAAAGGAATTGAAATAGCATCCATCGCAAAGAGAGAGAAAGAAGGAATGTAGAAGGAAAGAAAAAGAAACACAACCACCCCAAAACAATATTATCACCCCATGTTTGTGAAATTTTATAGTTTAATGTGTTGATTATAATCAAGTGTGAATGTGCATCATGAAATAGTTGGTCACTCACCCTGCAATCAGTGTAATAACATGCAAGTGTGGATACCACAATAAATTTTCATCAACCGAGATAGTTTGACATGTAAACAAGCATAAAACGATGCTAAAAACAAGATATGGGAGAAAAACATAGTTACGTGTGAGAAAAACATCTCACGTCACAAAGCAATATACCCTTGTCGCACAACTATGGTGGACACTCTCATTGGTCTATAAGCAATAAAAGGGGGCAAGGATAAACATGACTCGAAATGAGCCAAAATAACCTCCATGATGTAGGAAAAAGATCTCATAAGGTATAAACAAGATCCAAAAAGTGCTACACACATCAACACAAATTAGTGAAAAAATGCCTAATAACATTGCTTTTCACAAATTTAATTTTCCGATAAATTTAATTTTAAAAAATAAAAAGGTTAAAAATGTGAATTAAACATTAATTAGACTCTAATTAATCACTAATTATTAATTTAATACTCCTATTTTTTTACCTCCTTAATTAAATAACAAGACCACCTTTTAAAACAAATTAAGTCCTAATTAACCTTCCTTTAATAAACCTTTTTAAATTAAAAAAGGCACTTTAGATTTAATAAATCTTTAGTTTACAAACTAAGCTTTAACAAAAGTCTTCAAATATATAAAAAGGTAAGGTTTTTAAAAAATAAAGGTGGGAAGGCAGGGGAGGAGCGGTCAGGTGGTGGTAGGAAGAGTCGGAGGAGCTTCGACACGTGGTCGAGCTAGAGGCTCAAGGGCAGAGCCGTTGAGGTCAACAATAAGCTCGAAGGGTGAGAAAAATAGCCATAGTGAGGGGCAAGGTTTGTAGGGAAATGGTCATGGAAGGATCTAAGTAGTGCGACGGTCAAGTGTAAAGCCAAGGGTACATGAAAATGGATTGAATATGGAGGTAGTCGAGGGGAATGGAGACTAAGAGTAGAGAGAAAGGAAGACATGAGTTGTGAGGTGAGAAAGGATGTCGGGGAGGTGACATGACCTACTAAGGAGAGCTATGGGGAAAGATAAACCATGGGTGAGGTGAGTAGATAATAAGCCAAAACCAAGGGGGAGGAAGATGGATGGGCCGAGAAAATAAAGTTTCCTTCGAGTTTAAACACGTAGTAACCAATACACATCCAAAGACCCGAGCCAAGGAAAAATAAAATCGACTCACCACTATGAATGCAACTCAACCTCACCACTCAAAACCAAGCAAGAAGAACAACAAGCTCGATAGGATGAACCATCTGACTAGGGAACTCATGAACTCTATAGAAGATCGACTAAGTTGAGTAAGAGGAGAGGCAACGGGGGGCAAGAAAACAACAGGGGAAGAAGTAGGGTAGGCCAAACAAAAATTTTCTAGAAAAATAATTTGAACTTTTAATGAAAAATATAATGATAAAACTAGAAATCAACCTACCTCAAAAATACATTTTTATTCCAAAGTTAGTTGCAACTAGCTAAACGGTAGAAGACAAAAAGTGGTGTTAGTTGTAAATGCAAACTAAGAACTAAACCAAACTAGTTCCTAATCTAACACACCTATTATCTACCTCTGATTGAGCAAGATAAAAGGGAGAAAGAGTGTTATACTTAACTTACCTACAAGCTCCAATGCTCTTCCCTTGTTTCTTTGGATGTGCTCAAGATAGTTGTTGTATTGCTTCAGATTTGTGGGATGATTTGGATAACACCTCCCCTTGCTTGCTTGAGATTTTTCTTGATAACTTGATGGATATGAAGGCTTTCTAGAGAGATTTGGAAAACAAATGGTTGCAATTTCATAAGTTGGTTGCCATGGAGGGTGGCACTCCTATTTATAGGTAGAGGAAGGAAGAATGGAGGGTTGAGATCTTCCATGTAGATGGAAGATCAATGGTGGAGAATTGGTGAGAAGGATGGAGAAGATCTAGAATTAGAAAATTCTAGAAATTTAGAAGAAGCCTCCATTGAATTTTAATTCAATGGAGGGAGGAAATATATTTAAATTTTTAAATAAAAGGAGGGAAGTTTGGAGAGGCTTCTAGAAATAGAAGCCTCTATATTTAGAGTAAAGATTTGATTAGGCTTAGGATTAGGTGAGATTAATTGTGATTAGGGAAGTGATTAGATGGAGAAGCTAGGTGTAGATAGGTGTAGAGTAGGTGGGTAGGTGAGTAGGAATTTTTAATTCTTAGAAATTGATAATAGGGATTAGTTAATGGGATAATAAGATATTAATGATGAATTAATATGATTAAGGATGAGATGGGATTATTGGGTGAATAATGAGAATAATTGAGGTATGATAATAGGGATAATAATAATTAATCTCATGATTAATTATTATATGGTTAGTGATGGGGGGATTAATAATGTATAATGAGTATGTTATTTGTTAAATGAGCATGTTGACATTTTACATGTCTACATTTTCCCCTCTTTGAATGGTTATTGTGTAGAAATGATCATTCAAAGAAAGAGAGATGATGAGATAGTAGAGGGTGATGCCCCCTCGAGGGGTTGGGTGAAGAGGAAATGAGTGGGTGACCGCTTCGAAAAAAGATGAAAGGCCCAAGTTAGCGGATGAGTGAAGTTTAGAGGATGAGAAGATTTGAAGGATGTAGAGGATTAGGAGTAGAGAGTAAGAATATTGGAGGATTAAAAGGATTAGAAGATGTGAAGAATTGGATTAGAGGATTAGAGGATTGAGGATTTGGAGGAACAAAATTAGAGGATAAGAGGATTGGAGGATTAAAGGATTAGAAGATTTGAAGAAGTGGATTAGAGGATTAGAAGAGTGAGGAGGAGAGGAATAGGATTAGAGATTAGAAGGATTAGGAGATATTATATTTTGGAGTAGAGGATGCCCTAGTCAATGATGTATGACAAGGGTGAAGATTTAGGATTTTGATTTAGAAGATGCCCCAGTCAGGGGGTTAGGGTTGGATGATTTGGGATTATAGGATGCCCTAATCAAGGGGTGTTAGGATGGATTTGGGATTTAGATTGAGGATGTAGATTTTTCAAGGTTAGAAGAGAGAGATGATTTTGATGGATGATAAGATGGTTGATGAATTTGATGATAGAATGGGAATAATTGATTAATTGATTTTGATTGAAGAGGAGTATTAGAGATGCCCTAGCCAAGGGGTGAGGATTTTTATGGTAGAGGGTATGATTTGGGTTGGATATTGATTAAAGTATTGATGGGATAGGAGGATGAGGATAAGAAGATGATGATGATAGATTAGTGGATGATGATGAATAGGATAGAAAAAGATGATGATAGAAGGGGGTGTGCTTCCATAAAGTACCCATTGTGATCATCATTAAAAGTGATTAATGTGGCATAGAGCAAGGTGCACTATGGTATAAAGACCGTGGTGACTAAATTTCCAAATGCCCTTGTCCTCATATCATTGGAAAAATTAATATTATGATGGTCCTCATATCATTAGACCTAGAAAAAGTGGCCTCGTATCATCGGTCGTGCAAAAGAAAAAGAATCAAAAAGGCCTCATATATCATCGGTAAATGCAAAATAAAAAAAAAAAATTAAAACAAAACATTCATGAGCAATGTAGAAAAACACATATTTTGATTTTTACGATTTTTTAAATTTTTATTTTTGTTTTTTTTTTTGATTTTTTTTTATAATTTTTTGATTTTTTTTTATTTTTTGGATTTTTTAATTTTTTTGATTTTTTGATAATTTTAATTTTTTAATTTTTTGATTTTTTATATTTTTTTGGATTTTTTGGATTTTTTATAGATTTTGGGGATTTTTTTATTTTTTGGATTTTTTTTTTATTTTTTTTTTTTTATTTTTTTTTTTTATAATTTTTTGATAGATGGGGAAATTTGGTAGGGTAGGAAGAAACGAGAGGAAAAACAGACAAATGGGGTGGGAGAACGGGCTCCTGGAATATTTCTAGGGCATCGTGGTGGGTATAAAAGGGCTTTGGGGACCACATGACGAGTCATTTTCACCACACATAGTAGAGAACTAGAGCCCTTGAGAGAGCACGATGGCCTACATGAGGATTGTGGATCACCGAGCGGTAGTGAGGAGTTACCAATGACCGACAACCGATGGACTGGGTAGGTACCTTGTGATTTTATATTTTTTTTTGTGTTTTTAGCATTTTTAGTTTTTAGGGTAATTTTAGGCATAGGGGGTGAAATAGGCACCTATGTGCACAAATTGGCACCTATGCAAAATGGTGCATGTGCACCAATCGTGGTGCCTATGTACATTTGTAGGAGGAAAGTATAGGTTTGGCACCTATGCGCATGGGGGGGTGGTTTTAGTGCGCTATGCATGCAGGGGGGGGTGTGGAGTGGTGCCTTTGCACCAGATTGGATGCCTATGCTTTGCATTGGCCTATGTGGGATGTGTGGCACTTATGTCATGGAAATAGTAGCACATATGTTAAGGGGAAGAGATGAAGCATAATGGCACTTATGCACCAGGGAAAGGAAAAAGAAATGATGCTTATGTTCTAAAATGGCACTTATGTTCAAAAAAAACGTTGTTGTATTGACACCTTTATGATAATAGTGCATATGTCATAAAGTGGTGCCTATGCTTATGAAATGACACCTATGCCATAGTGTTGGGAGTTTGGGGTTTTTGAGGGGTGGATTGTTGAAAATAGGGATTAATAAGATGGGTAATGATGGGTGGGGGCTAATATATGTTGTTTGATGTGTGTGCAGGATGTTTTGTCGTGTGTCAATAGGTTAGGCATCGGCATTCAAGCTGCCTTGAGGTGATTTATTAGGGGTTTTGATGAGGAGGTAGAGGAGGATGAGGCTTCATTGTTGCATGTGTTAGGATTATTACATGTAGCGAGGATGTCATTTATGTGAGTAGATTGAGGTTTATTGATGGCACTTGCGAAGAGTGGTGACACTCAGAGATGAGTACTTTTTGGCTACCTATAGGAGAGATGATGGTGACATTAGAGGATGTCTACCATATATATTGGCTTCCCATGGAGGGAGAGCATGTGGTATGGCATAGGGGGAGGCCTAGAGCATGGTTGAGGTTGTTGATGGATGTAGAGGATGCACCCCACCGAGGGTTGCAGATAGATTTAGGGTTTATTTTAGAGAGGGGTACATGGAGTGGGTTCGATGCTACTATGCTCCTTGATCAATTGTATTTTATTACTAGATGGTGGAGGTCCGGTATTTCAACATTGGGTTTTTGCAGATGTGGTGCATGTGATATGGAAGTATGAGACAATGTTTGCATGGGCTCTGTGTGGTATGGCATGTTTATATATGCGACTTACATAGGGTAGCCTACCGAGGAGGAGTAGTAATGATGGAGGGGTAGGCATCCTTACATATTTGGAGTTATGACCATATAGTGGGTATGTCGATTGACATTCACAGAGTAGTGACAATGACGGGTTGGGGGATCCTTCAATATATGGTGTATATATATGGAGCAAGAGGAACATTTAGGGGAGATGGACTGGTATAGTGCAGGATGATAGATGAGTTGCGAAGGTAGGGATATTACATGGTGGACCATATCTTGGTAGTATGAGGCATGGGAGGGGACCAGTGATAGCTTGAGAAAGATCCGAGACACCATATTATTTGATGGGGGCCAACCATACATGATAGAGCGATATCAACCAGATCACGTTTTGTGATAGTTTGGCATCATTCAGGACATTCTATATAGGTTGTCATGTGTTCACATGATTTCATGGAGTTTGAGGATGGGGTGTCGTGATTCCAGCAGAGATGTGGCTAGGGCCAATTTTGATGATTTATGACAAAGGTTATCCCATGGGCACCTTTACAGATTATGGTAGATTGGGGAATATGGGGATATGTTGAGTGGTGGGGGGATCGGAAAACCAGATTGACATGACCACTAGGCGAGATGAGATTTTTTCATGGGTGTCAACGATAGTATATAGGGGGATGCCACAGGGGCAGCAAGTAGTGGTACATAGACCACAGGGATAGGTAGAGGAGGAGTTATAACGGGCACCACCTATTATTATATTGGGTGGTCCTTCGAATCCATCACAGTGGCTCATTCACCTATATAAGATGCACCTAGTTCCAGAGTATATAGCATGAGGTGGATGTGATGGAGGTGGATGATTCTATGGGGCCATTACAGATAGTTATGCCACCACATGTGGATATAACAGACCATCTGGGAAGGGTGTTATAGGTATAGGGTCTCAGAGGTCATGCAGTGCATCGAGGTTAGCTGATACATAGGTGTCGATTTATAGGCTGGATTGATAGGTTAGGAGAGGCTGCTCATGCATGGGCATGGTGGAGTCAAGAGGTTAGAGTGAGAGGTGATATCTTTGAGAGACATATGAGATTTGATATGAGAAACTAACATGTTGATAGTGTTGATGGGTTGGGAGGTAGGAAGAGGGATGTAGAGAGAGATTGCTCACGAGACATCTTATAGGGGAGACTTTGGAAGGAGTTAGAGGTGTTGAGTTAAGAGAGAGAGATCGAGCCTTACGACATCAAGATAGGTATCACATCAACATGTGACTTTAGAGAGATAGATATGGCCCATTGGATACAACAACGAAGGTGAGTGAGTTACAAGGTGCTTCAGAGGGAGGACTGATGGCACCCCTAGTACTTCTTCGGGAGCATGAGCGGACACACCCCTGGACATAGTGTCATTACATTAGTATCAGGCCATGGTGGAGGAGATGTGGTATTATGAGGTCATTGTGGCCCATCAAAGCTGCCAGAGGCATGATGTTATGAAGAGTACCTAGGCGAGAGAGATATGGCACAGACCAATGGCCTCAGGGAGAGTACCGCTAGTGTATTACAATACGAGACTGGATGGGGTAGGTGATGATATTGGTAGCTCAATGCAATGATGAGCATCATTTTTGTAGGTGTACATATGTGGCTGATGGAGGCTATTATGTTTGTATTATATCATATGTATTTTATTTTATACATTTGATGATGACCAAGGATGGTCACATTTTTGATGTATATGTATTGATGATACATGATGTATTATTTATTTTTTGATGAGGTATTGATGATCATGATGAGTTATGATGATGTAGTATTTTTTTATTTTGTATTGATGATAGTGATGATGACATGATTTGATGATATGATGATATTTATGAGTTTGATGTGATTTTATGATGATTGATGATCATATAGTTTTTAGACATATGTGATGATTTGTGATGAGACATTATGATATATATATATTTTTGATATGATATGTTTATAATTATATATGATGTATATATATATATTATGATGATGATGTGATGATGTGATGTTTATTATTAGATGGGTTTGACATGATGGCATGTTTTTATAATTGTGTGATGATGTTATTTATGATGGGATGATGTTACTTTTTTATTTTGTTTGGATGATTTATGATGGTATATGATGATGGTACATGGTGATGATGTCATGATGATGATGATGATTTACTTTGTTTTTCATTTTATATGATGATGCATGATGATATTATTATTTAGGAATTATATGATGATGTGATGGCATTTGATGTATTTTTTATTGATTGTAAATGATGTATGATGATTTTGATGACTATGATGATGTTGATGGTGATTGTGTATATGATGATAGTTATTTTTATTCATGTTGATGTGTTGGATGATGATTTAGTTTTGATGATGATGTGGTGATGGATTTGATAATGTTAGATAATGATATGATGATCATGGGATATGGATATGATGATGATGATGGTTTTTATATTTTATATATTGTTAGATGATTAGATGTGATAATGTTTATTATGATTATGGTTTGTATGGTGAAGTTTGATGTTTAGATGGATGGATGTCATGGTTTACTATGAGATGTACTATTGTGTATAGTAGTTTTGTGGTATTTTATTTATTTATGTGGATAATGTGATGATTTATTTACATATGGTAAATGTGATGGATTTAGTAAAGAAAAGTTAAAATGGAATTTGAATTGTACAAATATTTACAACACACCATACGTGAAACAAGGTGGAATAACAGAGAGAAAGGGAAAGTAACTATGAAGGGAAATGATTGGTGATAGTAGGTGGATGGGGGTTGGGGAGAGAAATGAAGGCCTTAGGATCTTACAAGGGTTGCATTTCTTTGGAATTTGACTTAGATTTTCTTAATATTACTAGTTCCCAAAATGTGACCATATACAATGACCTTATCTAGGATTAGAATAGTGTTCCTAGTCATGATAGATTTGTTGCTTTGTGGTGAGGATTAGAAGAAGTATGGATTTAGGAGCATAGGATGTGGATAGGGATGAAAATATGAGTAGGAATGAAGGGGTTTTCCCCTAGTGTGTTGATTTTGTTTATAGGGTACTAGTGGACATAGGATCTAGTTTACCATAATGTCGAGAACCGGTTTTCACCATGGTACTTGCCCAAGGCACCACCAAAGTGGTTTTCACCATTGATGGATTATTTTTTTTTTTTTTTTTTATATTTTATTTTTATTTTGATTTTGAGTGTGGGCACTTAGGCATAGAATCGCTTGAGATGCATGATGTTCATGGGCTCATCTAACTCATACCCATCTTGAGTAGCAAAGCTTATAAGAACTTGAGCCAAACTTGGATGATGATGATGTAAGGTCTGAGCCAATTTGGTTCAAACTTTCCTTTCTTTTCACGATCAACATTAGTATTATGTTGGTTTTCCTTGAGGACTAGGTCACCAACTTCAAATTCATGCAGGTTTTGATGCACTTTTTGTAGTTTATGGAGGAAATTTTGATAAGCTTTGAGGTTTTCCAAGGCGTGAAGGTGTTTCTCATCTAGTAGCTCAAGTTCTTGTAGGTGATGCACTCGATAGTCTCATCATTCAATGAGGTGTTAGAGAGAAATGTGGAGGGAAGGGAACTTGATCTCAATAGGAAGGATTGCTTTAAGTGATAAAGATGAGAGAGTATGGAGTGGAGCTAGTGGGGGTATGGATGGATGTGCGATAGGCCCACAAGGTAGGATATATTTTTGTATGCCAATCTCATCTTGCTTGACTGACAATTTTACCAAGGATGTGCTTTAGCATTTTATTAGATGCTTCAGATTGGCCATTTCCTTGTGGGTAATATGGGGTGGAGAATTTGAGCTTGATGTGGAAATGGTCACAAAGCTCATGGAATTCTCGATTTTTAAAGGATTTTCCATTTTCCATGATGTGATGAGAGCATATGGAATACCATAAGCGAAAAATGATGTGATTAAGGATGAACTTGGATATTTTTTTTGGTAACATAGGTAAGTGGGATGGCTTTGACCCATTTAGTGAAGTATTTTATATGTGGCAGTAATGATAAATTTGTGACCATCGATGAAGTGGGATTTAACTTTCCCATGAGATCGAGACCCCAAGTGGAAAAGGGCCATGGAGTAGTAATAGGTTGCAAAGCTTGGGATGGCGCATGGATAAGGTCAACATGTTTCTAGGCATGGGACACATTTGTGGATGTACAAACATGCATATTTCTCCATGGTAGGATAGTAATAACCTGGTTTAGGAGTTTTTTATCAAGTACCACACCACTGGTGTGAGCACCACAAATGCCATTGTGAACTTCCTTAAGTGTTAATTCAACCTCTTGGGAATTAAGGCATCACAACAAAGTTCCATCAAAGATTCTACGATAAGAGGGTGTTGCCAAGGATGGTGATTTGAGAGACACGGGATGAAGGATTTATGATGGTTGCAAGGGGAGTTTAGGTGGAAGGGTGTGGTCACAAAGATAGGTGTAGATGTCATGGTACCATGGGGAGTCAGACCAATAATCTCACATACCATCTCAGATTCGGGGACATCATAGGGTGTCATGAGTTGTTCAACCAAGAACTGTGAATTAGGGGCATCTGAAGGCATGTCAAGTAGAGAACCAATGGTTTCCATTACATCTATTGATTTTTTCTTGCTCGGGGACCTACTCAAATTGAATGTGCTAGAAGTAAACCTTGAAACTATCCACCATTATTTTGTAAGGAACTAGTTTTTTTCATCTTTGGTGGAATATTCATCATTAACTTGTTTAATGATTAGTTATGAGTCACCAAAGACATTGAGAGTTTTGATATTCCATTAGATGGTCATTCTTAATCTAGCTATGAGTGCCTCGTATTTAGCTATATTGTTGGTACAAGGAAAGGCAAGCCGAAAGGCCTTGGGGATCAAATCTCCTTGGGGTGTAATAAAGAGAATGCATGCTCTTAAGTTGTGATGTGTAAAAGATCCATCAAAGTATAATGT
Organism: Taxus wallichiana var. yunnanensis; assembly: GCA_018340775.1. NCBI lineage: Eukaryota > Viridiplantae > Streptophyta > Pinopsida > Cupressales > Taxaceae > Taxus > Taxus wallichiana. The sequence continues at coordinate 762,850,928 of CM031244.1, forward strand.
CCATGTGTTTGATTCTTCAATGGTGAATATAGATTCATCTGGGAACCATGTATTTAATGGCATGGAATTAGAAACTGGAGCTTCTACTAATTGATTTTTCAAGTACTTATCCTTTGATAGCCTTTTGATTAACATATTTGATGTCAAACTCACTCAAGAGCATGATCCATTTTGTCATATACCCTGTTAAAACCATTTTGGATAGTAGGTACTTGAGTTGATCTACCTTGGCTATGAGCTTGACTATATTGTTGAGCATATAATGTCACAACTTTTGAGAGGAAAAAACAATGGCAAGACATGCCTTTTCCATAGGAGTGTAATTGAGCTCATAAGTGACTAGTGTTCAACTTAGGTAGTAGATGGCATGTTATTTTCCATGATCATCATGTTGCACTAGAAGATCTCCTAAGGAATGTTGAGTAGCTGAAATGTAAAGGAGGAGAGGAATTCCTAGAGTAGGAGGCACTAGGACTGGAGGATGCATTAAATATTCCTTGAGTTTTTCAAAAGAGGCTTGACATTCTTCGTTCCAATGGAATATTGTTCCTTTTTTGAGAAAATGATGAAATGGATGGAACTTGTCAGTGAGTTGTGCTATGAATCTTCTGATGGCTTAGATTTTACCTTATAGGATTCTTAGTTTTTTTAGATTTGTAGGTGGAGGAATTTCAACACAGCTTTAACTTTCTCTGGGTCAATTTTGATTCCGTGGCATGAGACAATAAAACCAAGTAGTTTTTAGATGTAACACTAAAAATACATTTCTTGGGATTAAGCCAAACTTTGTATTCACAGAAGTTATTCAAAGATGCGGTGAAGAACCATGGGATGTTCTTCTCTAGTATTAGATTTACCCAAAATTTCATCGAAATAATCTTCAACGATGTTGTGCATCATATCATGGAATATGACAGTCATGACATGACGTTTATAAGTGGCTCCAACATTTTTAATGCCAAAGGGAATGACTTCGTAGAAAAACATGTCCCATGGTGTGGTGAAGCGGTCTTATGTTGATCTTATTCAGCTATTTTCATTTTATTATATCTGGAAAATCCATCCATGAGGGATAAATTTTCATGCTCGGTTATAGAGTTTACAATCATGTCGATATTTGGTAAGGGAAAATCATCTTTTACACATGCCTTTTAATGTCGTGGAAATTTGTACAAATATGGATGCCCTCATTCTTTTTTCCTATTGGGACAATATTAGAGATCCAATCAAAATAGTCAATAGATTGGATGAAACCGGCATCGAGTAGCTTCTTCAATTCTTCTTTGACAAGCAAGGAAACCTTTGGATGCATCTTGCGTAGTTTTTATTTAATTGGATTTGCATCTTTACGCACCACAAGATTATGAACCACTAGAGATGGATCAAGACTAGGCATATCCACATAGGACCATGAAAAATATGTCCAAGAATTCCTTAGGAATGCTATAAAGGTGTCTTATTCTACTTGATAAGGATGCCCCCAGCTTGAGGATCTTGGGGTCTTCTTCAATGCCGATGTTAATGTTGGTAGTTTCCTTAATTAATTACATTGACCCATCCTGTAGCATTTTAGGAGCTAGAATAATTTGATCCATAACTGGATCTTGTTTGGGATTTGGGGGATCTTGGAATAATTATGTAAGGGATCCTCCTCGTTGAGATGATAAGAGGAGTTAGGATGAGGGATATTGGATTGGGATTAAATGGAGAGGGTAGACTCATGTTCACCAAAGTAGGCATCAACATTTAAACATACTTGGAAACCTTTCTTATGATCACCAGCAGGTATATTATCTCAAGTTCCCATGAACTCAAGAATAGCCTCATCATTTTGAAATGTATCAAGAGATATGTTTGTATTTTTGGTCATATTGGATAAGTTTTGGGTAAGTGAGAGTGACATTGATAGTGAAGATAACGGTGTCATGGAAGAGATTAGTGGTGGCAATGAGGTCTTCATATTGGCTATAGATGGAACTTGTTCAATGGTGTCTATGGCCTCCTCAGCTTTTTAGTTGTTTCACTATGGTCATCTGGATACCCTCACCAGGTGGTTGATACCCTAGTCCATGGCCATCAAGGTTGGGGATGATAGTGAGAGGTTTAGGATGCCTTGTTCATTGTGACCTAGTCCTCATCTAGAATAACCCATGTGATTCATCATCCACTTAGGGATTAAATATTTTTGTTTAAGCAACAAGATGGTATAGAGTCATCGATGAGCCATGTGGTTTCGGATGGTTCGAGGTACTCATCAAAGATACCCAAAATGGATAAAGAGGAAGATCCCAATGAATATTTTTGCCTTTTGACTTGACACATGTTAGGCCTACCACGTTGTTTAGGTGATAGTGGTAGTTGTTTAATGCTGAAAGTTTGACATTCTTTGCACCCTATGGATTTTAACTTGAGTGATGGAGTAGGTAAAAGAGGAGTTGATATGAATGGAGTGGGTAATATGGAAGTGGATATGTAGATGGAGTGGGTAAGAGAGGGGCAGATGATGATAAGGTTTTATGATGTGGATGAAAGGTTATCAAGTGAGACGTATGAAGTAGTGGATGATGATGGAGATGGAGATTGTGATGGCACAATTTTGGTGATAGGACAATATGGTTCCCGATAACCTTGTGCTTTGAGTGCTTGGTAATATTGGAAGGGTTAAGGGTCACCATGGATAGTGACCTCTATGCCGACATGTTCAAATTTGAGGATTTGATGTAGTGTAGATGGTATGGCATGCATTTCATGGATCCATGGTCGACCAAGCAATAAATTATATGGGAACTAAATTTCCACGACGTGTACTAGGGTGGGGAGCATGACAAGCCCTACATTGATAGGAAGATATAAAATTCCCATGGATTTTCATTCAGTATTATCATAGGATTTAATAGTAATTATATCTTGTCTTACATCCCATTCATTATACTTTAATCCTTGGATCAAAGATAGGGTAATAAGGTTGACTCCAAATCCATTATCCACTAGTACACATTTAGTGCAAGTATTCTCGATATGCACCTGATGTATAGAGGGAGATTGTGTGTTGATCTATGTGGTGGAAAGTCTTGTTGAGTGAAGGAGAGAGGTAGAGTCGGATGGGGGTAAAGATGAGTGACAAGGGGTTGGAATTGTGTGGGATCAATGTTATTTACAACGTGTTTCTTAAAGGGCATGATAGAGGATATATTTGTGTACAAATAATTTTTGAGAAGATCCATTATGGATATTTATGTGGGGGTCTTCTCAAGTTGTTCAATGATGTTGTACTAAGATTGTGGTGGTGGATTCGAGGAGGATGGAGTAGCTCCTTGGACCACTACATGGATCCTTCGAGTGGTAACTACACACTGAGGGTTTTTGAAGGGCCTTTGACTTTAATAGTGGCTACTTGATGTGGGGAATGGTGGATGTGGCCAACAAGATATTCATACTGGAATGGTACATGGTAAGTAGTTGATGTGGTTAGAATGGTGGGTGGATGACTCGGGGTTTTTTCTAGACTTTTGTTGACCTTGATTTGAAGCATGGGTCTGACCATGATTAGGAAGCGGATTCTGATAGATCCCAAGCTTTTGATTTTGAGAGGAAGAATATGCATTGTACTTGATTTAAATTTCACCTTGGTCGATTAAATATTAGATATAATTTTTAGTTTCATACACCTATTGGTAGCATGACCCTTGATTTTATGAAATTTTCAGTACTCATTTTCCTTCAACCATGAAGGTTTAGGTTGATACTCATCAATTGGTTGAGTTTGAGGGAAAACAACCATATTAACAACTAGTTTGTCAAGGATTGCTTCGATAGACTCACTAAGGGGGTGTATGTCCTTCATTTTGGTTCTTGGGTGGACCAAGGTTGACCTTTGGGGATGGATATTGTAGACATCTAAATTTCACTTTTGTAATTTTATTTCCAAACACACACAAATCACTTTGTCATTCTTATCAATTTCATTATAATTAGTGATTTCGGTAATTAACTAATCTTTCTTACCACTTTGGTCAATTAACAACACTTTTTTGGTTACCAAACCTTTTTGTATTCAAGATGCCACTTTACGATGAATTATAAGTCAAAATCCTCTTCAAAAGATAATTAGTGATTATTAGCTAATTAATCCTATTTTCCCCTTGTTTTGGTCAGTATACCCTACTATTGGCTCAAACCCCTCTTCCAACCACTCAAAATCACCCCACGTCTCTCCATAATGTCTCATTAAGCTTCAAAACCTTAGCCTATGTTAGGAAATAAGTGATAAAATATGTGGAATAATCCCTGCATAAGAAACAAGTAGAGAAACTAATATGCGAAATTATTACAGATCTCAAATAAAATTACATAATAAAATAACACAACACAAAGAGACAATATTTAACGTGGCTCACCCAATTTGGGCTATGTCCACCAAGAATCACTTACTCATATTTTATTACAAGCCACCACTCTCTCAATACAATACCCAGATCCGTTTGGAGCTATGCTCAACAAACTCTACAGAATTCACAGCCAAATTCAAAGCACATCTGCAATGTTTTTCATTATACCCTACCATATGCATAAAACCATATAAGTAGGTAACTCTAAGCGCAGCTTTTACAATACCGTGGGTATCAAAACCATGGGCCAAAACTAGCCCAAAAACCTATGGGTCAAAAATCTCACCCATATGAGAAGAGCACGTTTCTCGATATGTCGGGTGCATTTTTTCAAGGCAAAAAAAAATTATGCCCAACCCCGATGAGGATACATGAAAAGTGTACAATACTCTTAGTGTACAGTCTTCAACACTTTCACACATGAAAACAAGCTCCACAACCTAACAACATAGCCTCCTAGTTGACCCTAAGCAGTTGATTAAAGCTCCACACATCTTAATCACTTGGTAATTCACTAATTGTGATTAGAAAAGCTTAATCATGATTAGAAATTCTAATCTAATTTGGGATTTTAGTCCCACATGCACCAAAATACAAGTTTTCCCCAAATGGAAAACTATAAAAAGGTTCACCTCATACCTTAATACTTTACACCATGCTTTGATTTGCATCTCATATAAGAAATATGATTTATAGCCAAGCTCAATCCTTGCCTAAAACCTTCAACAAGGTTAGTAGATGGATATCTAAAGTGACTTTGTAAGTCATTTGGAGAGGCCATTTCACCTTGTTTGGAGTAGCAACCATACCCATTTGATTTCCCTCTTAGGTCTATTTAGGTCTATGCTAGGCAATTAAACATATTAGTATGCATGATTAGTTAGATTTTGAATTGTATTCATGTTAGTTAAGCATTCCATTAAACTTCTATCTTTAGTGTTACATTCCTAGACTTAGAGCATAAGGACGATGAGTTAAATTAAGGTTCCCGTCTTACCTCTTAGCCTTACAGATCCCCTTGGTAACCTTCGAGAGTGCATTTGTAGCATCCACCTGAGTCTGACCATATGTTTAAACAATTTTTGCCCCATTTGGATAAAAGAATTGGCCAACAAGGTACCAAGTGATCCTAATCTCCCAAGTAGGCCCCACAAGTTGAAAGCAAGGTTACAAGTGGTTTCAAGATCTTGGGAAGCAATTACAAGTGTTTTGGAACATCCATGATGCAATCTAGCCATTTAGGGTCATATCCGGTCATAGTCCCATTATCAGAGTGCAAAATAAATGGCCTCGACCCTCACCAAAAAAATGAGGAAAAATGGCCTATGATGGGAAAATTTAACATTTTGGGGTTCTATGCACTCATTCCCTCTACCTCAGTCCACAAAAAAAAAATTCCAAAAATATCCAAAAGGCTAGTCTACAAGGGAAGAAAACCTCTTTTGGGCCTTAATAGGCCACTAAGCAAAAAGGAAGTTCACCGAGTAGCTTGGTGAGTTAGGAGACTATTTGATATCATCAACGAGCCGAGTTGGATCTTCCATCCTATTACATAGCCAGCTCTACAAGATAGTGTAACTTTCCTCGATTGAACACTAGGCTCCAAACCAATGCAGGCTCGATACGATTTGTTAGGAAATAATGGGATAAAATACTGACGAATAAGCTCCATCACGAGAAACTTGAGAAAGATATACGAGAAATATTCTGTGATCCAAGTACAATTACCTAAATGAATGGAAGTTCTGAAGTGGGAAGAAGGCCAAACTGGACTTGCTCGGTGCAAGAAGGTAGCTCACCCGAAGTGAGTTAGGATAGATGCTGAGGGTTAAGAAAATCCCGAGCTAGGGCTCATTCAAAATCGAATTGCAGCAATGGCTAACTCAACCAATGTCACAAGCAAAAGGGGATGTTAGAGCTCATTGTGGAATTGAGTGGCAAGAAGGAGGAAGGCTAAGCTCCCCAAGCTCAGCCAATGAACACATCATAAGAGGAAATGTCATGGTCTATGGAAGCTTCTGAGATTGAGCTCGTGAAAGGAATGAGTTAGTTTCAAGACCAAGCCGCTCTCATATAAGAAATATGATTTATAGCAAACATTTAAGGGCTTAGGAGGGACAATTTGGGGAAGCGTGACTTAGTTGGCATTGGAAAAATGGAGAAGGGTCGATTGGCCATTGAACCGAGCAAGGAGCGAGGAGGCGAGGTGAATCAGCTCGTGGCAACATGGAGTAGTTTAGAAAGCCGAGCAAGTTGGTAGGAAAATGGAATCCCTAAAAGCCCAAAGTCGTCAGCTCTTAGAGTTTAGAGGTTTGGGAACTCACCTGAAAAAAACACAACAAATCTAACTCGACCCTGAAATTCTAAAAAAAAGCCTAAAAGGGTGGTGACATGGCTCGATGCGCGGGTTTCATAGGTCAAAACTTGGTTTGAGGTCAATGCGAGTTGGACATTTTAAGATTTCAGGTATAAGGATTTGGAGGTGGTTTTTGGGGTTGAGATGGTGAGAATCTCAAGTCGACTGACAGGGAGTCCAGTCAAGTAGCAAGTATTGAAATCCTAAAATGGGCAAGCTACATGGCGAGAGGAGGTGAGTTTGGAGGTTTGGAAGCTTTGGGTTTTGGGGAGTGTGGACTTTGGATTTTGTTTTTTCAAAAGTGTGGAGGAGAATCCCGAAAGGGCCAGTGAGAAAATTTGAAACTGTGGGATCCGAAATCCCAAAATACAATGCAAATCTAACAAGGAAATTCAAAAAGAACCTTACCGAGTTGACATTGAGATCCAGCCGAAGCGCCGTGGTAAGGTGGTAGGTGAACTCCATGGGAAATCAAGCTCACACCGAGTCGGTTAGAGAAGGTAATGTGTAAATGAGATGTTTCATCCAATGAAGGAGCTTGGCATTAAAAATAAACCAACTCGGTTGGTAGCTAGATTGGCTTAGTGGAGTTGTAAAAACCCTAACCAACCCTAAACTTCAAACACCCCTATCTCATGCAATCTTTATCCAAATTTGAAAAACTTATACTTTTTGGAAAGGTAATTCAGAGGGAATTTCAATGGTGGTGTCGAAAAACTATTTCCAGGAAGTTAAATATAGGAAAAATCCTAGTGAAGCATTAGGGAAAAAATGGTGATATCTTCCAATGCACTCACTCATTTCTTCCAAATTTTTAGTCATTGAAAGGTGATTTCAAGATCTAAAACATAAAACATGGGATTTCAGATTTTAGGATCTCTCCACATCCAAAAATAGAGAACATTTTAGTGTTAGGTGAAGCCATTAATGAGGTTGGTGAAAAGAATAGGTAATCATGAAGCTACATGGAGCTAGAAGCTACATTCAGGCTAAATCTCAGCTAGTTTCTTGAAGCACAATGTAACCCCATTAATGAGGTTGGATTTTCAAATCCTCCAACCATTCATGGTAGACTAAAAAATGATTTTTATAGGTTTTGGGGCAAATTCAGGATTCCTTTTCTCTCTCTCTCTCCTAAAATTCTTCTATAAATATGTAAGGGATTTTCACATACAAGTTGTTGATCACCTTTCTTCTCCCATGCACCCCATTTATTCTTGGGGCTTCAAGACTTCCTTAAAATCATGTAATGGCTTCATGCCCCTTCCTGTTATGAATATGTACTATGTAAATACTTAAAAGTAATAAAATGGTGTTTTGATTCAATTGTCAATCCTTTCATTGTTTCCATTACTTATCCTTGCCTCTCATTGTGTCTGCAAGATTTGTCTGTATTTCTTGTCCATTACAGAGTTTGGATGTACTGTGCTCATTTCAAGAATAATGTATTGAATGTAATCTAGTTGTGGTGTAGGACCACCCTTCCTAGTTTTATTCCTTCATTATTGTGTAGGAAGGAGAAGTGATTATCACTCCTTTCTTGGTGTATCACCGCTCGTAGTGTAGGTTTCTTTCATGCATTCTTCTTTCCATGTCCCCTTGGAATATTACTTTAGATTAGTGATTATTTTTTCTAGCACTTGGAGTATTTAGTGGTAGGTAGGTTAGGAGCATAAACCAGCCCTTCTGGAGAGTTTTCTTATTTCGTAAGGTCCCATACTTCACGAAAACTCCATGTTGTGTAATCACGTCGAATGCCCCATCTCAAACCGGGAAATTTGGGAGGGGATGTGGATCCACATCAACAATTTTGGCATGCTTGGTGGGTCATCATAGGAACTATATTTCTCTAATATTACAGAGGTGTCATTATCAAACATAAAATCATAAGCCACCTTTGTGTGACCACATCAACAGTTTTGGCATTTTGGTGGGACAACAAGAAGTTAAGTTTTATTTTTACAAGTTGTTTCGACTAAAGAATCTAAGTCACATTGAAGCCAAAGCTCAAAACAAAGCATTTTTAGAGGTTTTTCTTGGATTTTAGAGTTCAAAAGTTGTAAAATTCATATTTTAGAGGTTTCACAAAGCGAGTTCAAAGTCGAAATCAATTTTGGAGGGCTTAACATGTGCAAAATGAGCTCAAACTTCACCAAATGATAGATCGGGGATGAATTTCAAAAGGGTGTCCTTAGTTTTTAAAATTTTGACTTTCAAAATTTTGGGGTTTTCAAATTTTGGGATTTCAAGATTTAGGATTTAAGAGGTTTTCCATTTTTAGACCTTTCTAAATTTTAGGTTTTGGGATTTTAGATTTCAGAGGTTTTGAAATTTTGGGCTTCGAAGCTGTGGTAATTTCAAACTACCAGACTTTGGAGGTTGCTTGAGCTTCATATTTTGGGGTTTCCTCATTTTGAATTTCGAGACTTCTATGCACTTCAAATTTAAGATTTTCAAACACTTGGACTTGAGAGGTTTTCAAGCATAGTCAAGTTCCAAATTTTGGGATTTCAGAAACCATTTTAACAAACTAGACAAACCCTGCAACAATTTGTGAGCTCTTCAAGGTGTGTAAATAGGTATCCATTTCATTTCATCAAGTTGTTGTGCACTTGGTGTAATTTTAGTCTTTGGAGACACACATGCAAGCACAAATGATGACTCCATTTGGGTCAAACACGTTTTATGAGTAGCAAGACATTCCATCCATTCCATATCTTTCATTTTCTTCCATTTCATGAATTCTTGCAATCATGGCTTCATTCGCCTCTTGGGGTTCACATCTAGAACAAACAAGCAATATCAATGCAACCCTCCTTCAGAGTTACAAAATTCATTTCCAAGGTATTACCAACCATCTCCGAATCCATACTGTAATGGAAATCAAGTTTATTACGCATGCCTAGATGAACAAGAGATAGTTCAGTTTGGTTATCCACCAAACCATCCATATTTTTGAGAGTGGGGGTATGTGGATTTTGAAGGACATTCTTCACCTAGAGATGTTGAGCTACAAATGAAGATCCTAAAAATAATGGCAAGTATGGTGTAGTCTAGGGATTCATCCCAAATGAAGGCATTTAAGATTGGATTCAAGGCCCCTTGTCCATGGGAAGGCCCCTTTCCATATTATCTTATCCCGCAGAGAGAAACTAAGCTTCATAGTTGAAATGCTACCCCAACTAGAAGGATGGATCAAGGACATTGAACGTTATGCAAGTCAACCTTGCAAGTCAACCTTGTCTATTACTCTCTCATAGTTATTTTCCTTCACCCCAATCAGTATCATTTCAACCCAAACCTCAATTTCCAAGTTTCTTGTTTGTTGCACCTATTGTGGATTCCACTTCTCTGTCTTCCACCCTTCCATCCCATCTCAGTTCCTCTGTCCTCTTCCCTTCCAAAAATAGTCCCCTCCATAGGAGAAGATTTGTAAAACCCTCCCACCATCTCCACCACCAACAAAAACACCTATCGAGACTCAACCCAATACTCCTCTCACTTCCCCAAATCCATGTGGGGATGAAACTCAAAAAACCAATAAAGAAGAACAACAACAAAAGGATCCTAATGCAAAAGAAATGCCTCAATTTTTGAAGAATTGGGCTGCTAAACTCAGAATAGAAAAAAATCCCTTTACTAGTTAAGCCTTCGGAGGAGGCTAAAGTAGAGAAGAGCAAGGTGGTGAAGGTTAATTTGGTTACATTCGATTTGCTTTAGAAGAAAGAATGGGTTAAGGATGATCAACAGTCAGAGTGTTCAAAATGCAACATTCACGATGGCACTTTATTTTCACAAAATGTTGATCATACACAAGTTGCAAAATCAGCATGAGGGGAGGAAGGAATAGCTCCAAATCCAAAAGAAGAGGAGCATGCTCCCATGGAGGAGGTTGGAGGTTGACAATGAGGAACAATTATCTACACTTGAGGAGGAATATTATCACATTTTCTCATCCTCCATCATCTACCTTCCAAGCAAAAGAGCCCATTGTTGAGGAGGAGCACATGCAAGAGCAGCCTATCCTTCATAAGAGTCCTCTTGAGCCAAGATTAGAGGAATTGAATCTTCCAAAGAGCATGCTGGACAAGGAGGAGTTCTACATTGCCACGAAGGGAAAAGAGCACAAGGAAATCACTTCTTCCATACCTTTCACTAAGGTGATATATCAGTTATATGTAGATGTGTGAAGAGAAGAAATTTTGAATGCAGAAAATCACCTTTTCTAGGAAAGTCTACTTGAATATTTTGTTATTGAAATTTCAATTAGAGCAATGGGTACATTTGAGATTAGGCCATGCCCCTATTAGGTACTAGCTTCATTAGAGCTTCATTTCCATAAAATAGTCATGTCACATTTCGAACATGAGGTGAAGCCCCATAGTATTGAGGATCAACTACATCAGTTACAATACCTCCAAAGGCCTCATGTGAATCATTCCGAGAAGGTTTTTGTTTGGTTCCTGGTTGATACATTGATGACGTGGGTGGAAAATTGTTGTTATATCAATTTTCACTCATATGTACAACCATGATCAATGTTAAATCATCTGCATGGCTGCCTATTATAAAACGGGAAGCTACTTTGCGCTACAAGTGTCAGGATTTGTTTGAAATCTACTCTACTTCTAGTTAGTGTAGGGTAAGTGTAGTATTTGTTTCCAGCATCACAAGTTTTAGGCACACTCTGCATATCTACTTGGGCATGTATGATTTTCTATTTTGTACTTAGTTTTTGGCTTGTGTTTTCTCAAAGCACAGTACAAAGTGTTTGATAGGCCTCCGCATATGCGAGAAGAAGTTCATACTTGTAGGAAATAATTACAGATCTTAAAAGAAAACAAATGCAAAGCAATTAAAATTAGTTTAAGGACAATTTTACTAAGTTCTCATTTTTTGGGTCCTTTAAGATCAATCATAAGTGAACTTCTAAGTGCCTCCACTAAATCAAAATAGCCTCCAACATCATGTTGAAGAGTGGAACTTTAAGAAGGAGAAAATTCAAATTTAATAGAGTTCCATGATGTACAAACTTTAAAATTGTCTTATTCAAAACTCTGCATCATGTGATAAATTTAAAGCAAACATCAGTTGTGTGTTTCATACTTGGTGGAATTAAGTTTCGAGATAGTACATTTTAGTCTCGTAGAACATGGTTTTGAAGAGGAACAAATGGAAATCTTCAATCAAGGAAATTTTCTACTCTCACAAATCTTAATTTTAAGATTTTCTTATGAAGATTGAAAATTCACAACAAAATCCAGTTCAAAGCTTGAGCGGGTATGTAGGTGGTTTCAAGTTTCAGGTATAACAAATTTAGGATCAATTTGTAAGTGTTGAGTGACTCCTTGCAAAATGGATAAGCCTAGGCTACTTGTTCAGAACATCTAGCAAGAAGATGTCCTCACGAGTCACCAAATTGTTGACAATTTTGCCCCTTTGGGCAAAAAAAAATGGCCAACAGGGTACTAAGTGATCCTAAGCTCCCAAGTGGGCCCCACATGTTGAAATAAAAGTTACAAGTGCTTTCAAGGTCTTGGGAAGAAATTACAAGTGTTTTGGAACATCCAGGATGTAATCGGCCATTCGGGATCATACCAGGTCATAGTCTCATTACAATGAAAAAACAACAATCTCCGGCCCCAAAAATGAGGAAAATGGCCTATGATGGGAAAAATTAACATTTTGGGGTTCTAGGTGCTCATTACCCTCTCCCTCAATAAAAATTCCAAAAAATTCCAAAAGGCTAGGCTCCGAGGGTAGAAAACCTCTTTTGGGCCTTGATAGGGCACTAAGCAAAAAGGGAGCTCGGGAAGTTGGGAGACTGTTTGATATCGGTGAGCCGAGTTGGGAAGTGGGTAGAAGGGCGAGTTGATGTCTTGGTGTGCAAGAAGGTAGTTCACCCGAAAAGAAAGTTGGGATAGATGTCGGGGAAGAAAATCTTGAGCTAGGGCTCATTCGGTCAAACAAGGCCAACTCGGCCAATGTCGCAAGCAAAGGGGATGCTAGAGCTCATTGTGGACTCGAGCGGCAACAAGGAGGAAGGTTGAGATCCTTGAGCTCGGCCCGATGCAACACATCATGAGAGAAAATGTCAAGGTATGGAGCTCAACATTAATCTTGTGAAAGGAATGATTTGGTTACAAGACCAAGCCATTGAGGTCTAGGGATGAGTTGGGAGGCGTGACTCGGTTAGATTTGAAAAAAAAATGGAGAAGGGCCAAATTGGTCGTTGAACCAAGTAAGGATCGGGAGGTGAGGTAAATCAGCTTGGGAACCATGGAGTAGTTTAAAGGTCGAGTAATTCGGTGGGAAAATGGAATCCATGAAAGCCCAAAGTATTCAGACTCTTAGAATTCGTAGGTTCGGGAAATCACTGTGAAAAAACACAACAAAGCCAACTTGACCCCCGAAATTCCAAAATGTGAAGCCTGAAAAGGTGGTGACATGGCTCGACGTGGTGGGTTTCGGAGGTCAAAACTCGATTTGGGGTCAACGCGAGTTGGACATTTTTGGAGTTCGAGGGACATGGTATAAGGATTTGGAGGTGTTTTTGGAACCCAAAAGTCGACTCGACAAGGAGTCCAAAGTAGAAAGTATTGAAAGCCTAAGATGGGTGAGATATGTGGCAAGCAAAGGTGAGTTCAGAGGAGTGGAAGCTTTGGGTTTCGAGGAGTGTGGAGTTCAAAGTTTGTTTTTAGAAAGTGTGGAGGGAGAAGCCAAAAAGGGAAAGTGAGAAAATTATGAAGCTGTAGGATCCAAAATCCCAAAATACAATGCAAATCCCACCAGTGCAATTCAAAAATAACCCTACTAAGTTGACATGGAGAGATTGAAACCGAGGCGTCATGGTAAGGTGGTAGATGAACCTGCATGGGAAATAAAGGTTGTGCCAAGCCGAGTTAGAGAAGGTAACATGTAAATGAGTTATTGCATCTAATGAAGGGAGCTTGGCATTGAAACAAACCAACTTAGTTGATAGCTAGATTGGCTTAGTGGAGTTGAAAATACCCTAACTAGCCCTAAACTTCAAGCACCCCTATCTCATGCAATCTTTATCCAAATTTGAAAAACTTATACTTTTTGGAAAGGTAATTCAAGGGATTTCAATGGTGGTGTCACAAAATTGTGTTTAGGAGGTTAAATATAGGTAAAATCCTAGTGAAGCATCAGGGGAAAATGTTGATATCTTCTAATGCACTCACCCATTTCTTACAAATTTATAGTCATTAGAAAGGTGATTTTAAGATCTACAGCATGACAACATGGGAATTTGGATTTAGGTCTCTACACCTCCAAAAATGGATAACATTTCAATGGTAGGTGAATCCATTAATGAGGTTAGTGAAAAGAATAGGTAATCATGAAGCTACATGGAGCTAGAAGCTACATTCAGGCTAAATCACAGCTAGTTTCTTGAAGCACAAGGCAACCCCATTAATGAGGCTAGATTTTGCAGATCCTCCAACCATTCATGGTAGATTAAACAAGGATTTTTTTATGGGTTTTGGGGAAAATTTAGGATTCCTTTTCTCTCTCTCCTCTCCTAAAAATTCTTCTATAAATATGTAAGGGTTTACACATACAAGTTGTTGATCACCTTTCTTCTTCCATGCACCCCATTTCTTCTTAGGGCTTCAAGCCTTCCTTCAAATCATGTAATGGCTTCATGCCTCTTCCTGCTATAACTATGTACTGTGCAAATACTTTGGAGTAATAAAATGGTGTTTGTGATTCAGTTTTCAATCCTTGCATTGTTTCCATTACTTTTCCTTGCCTCTCATTGTGTTCTACAGGATCTATGTGTATTTCTTGTCCATTACAGGGTTTGGATGTGTTGTGCTCATTTTGGGAATGATGTATTGAATGTAATCTAGTTGTGGTGTAGGACCACCCTTCCTAGTTTCATTCCTTCATTGTTTGTAGGCGTAAGAAAAGTGATTAGCACTCCTTTCTTGGTGCATCACCACTCGTAGTGTAGGTTTCTTTCATGCATTCTTCTTTCCTTATCCCCTTTGAAGCTTTAGTTTAGGATTAGTGAGTAGTTTGGCCTGAAATTAGAGTATTTAGTGGAAGGTAGGTCAAGAGCAAGAACCGGCCTTCTCTGAAGAGTTTTCTAATTCTCAAGGTCACACACTTCACGACAACTCCATGTTGTGAAATAACACCGAATAACCCATCTCAAACCAGAAATTTGGGGGTGTTGTTGTTACAAATATATTGTGATATTATTAATAATGAGTTTATAGAACTCATTATTAATAATATAGTTGTAATAATTAGTATCAATATTTGGGTGAGTTGTGAGAACAACTCACGTAGTTATTTTGGTGTGTCGATAATAAATGGGATGTGTGAGATATTAGAAGATAAGTTTGAGAGATTCATGGAGAGAGATTGCATGGTTTGAAGATGATTGTTGACTCCACCTTTGTAGGAGATCAAACACTATAAATTGTATACTCCATCGATATAAAGACATCTGAATGAATTTAATTTCCATATTTTATTATTCGGTGTTTTTATATTATATTGCAGTTCTTATCAGTGGTATCAGAGCAGGTTTTGAAATCCGCTTATCATAGATTTGGGCCTCACAATAGCATGTTCAGCATCCTCGAAAGCAAACACAATTAGGTGGAAAGAAGATCGTGGTCTACATCATGCGTGGAGAATATCCATTCAAATTTTTAGCATACTTCTGATGCATCTCCATTAAAATCTCCTTTTGATATGTGCCACAAGGAACTCATTTTTCATGTAGTTTGATTTTTATTTAACCTGCATCTTTGAAGTTTGTTTCGCATTCATTTACCTATGCGTCTGCACTATTATGCATTTGATTCTATCATTTTACCCCATTCATTGTATTTTCTACTGTCTAGTTTGTTTGTACGAGGAGGTTCGATTGGATCTGTTGAGATAGAGTTCTATAATGTGGTCACAAATCTATTGAGATAGTCAGTGCATCACATTCCAACCGAAATCACTGCCTCTAACTCAGAAGTCCACACACATATGGATCCACGTTTTGTTTTTTCCAAGATCCATGATTGATCTTCTACCAGACTAGTCAAAACGATAGTTATCTACCAATCGTGAAATCATGAGTTACAAATCTTCTTTTCTGTTTTTTTCCATTTTTGGATTTAGTAAAAAAACACAAGCATAGAAAAAAAAAATCCATTTTTGGAAAGGGGTCCAAAAATATGTTGGATTTAAAATTTGTAGTTGCCATAAATTTTCAGTTGGTAACTCAGATTGAGATGATGTTTTTTTAAAATGTGTATTTTTTTAGCTCTTTACATTGATCATATCAAAAATTGTAAACGAAAAAAATAATTTCTTTACAAATACATTTTCATTGGAATCTGCGTCCAATTTTTTAAATCGACATGGACAAGTTGAATTGAATTGAAAAATTCAAAGGAAAATATTTCCATACATGGCAGGTTAGAACTCAATTGTTGTTGATTAACAAAGATCTATGGGAGATTGTGGAAGGAAAAATCAATAAACCACATGACATAGATGAAGCAGAAAAATGGGAAAGCAAGGATTGAAAAGCAATGGCGATTATTGGCCTAGGTTTATCGATGCCTACCTGCATCACATAGATCTAACAAAGACATCACATTTGATCTGGATGACATTGAGCAAACTATTTGGGTCACAAGTAGAGAGTGCAACAGTGGCACTCAAGAAAAATTTGTTTAGACTCAAAATGGAGGAAGGAGAAAGTATGGTGGAACATATCAGTAAGTTTCATTCTATTTCAAATCAATTAGCTAGAATCAAAGTTGATGTTCTTGATGATGATGAAAAATCAGTATTACTTTATAGCATGCCTCCTACCTAATCTAATATGGTCTTCACTTTGAGTAAAATAAATATGAGTCTAGAGGATTTAATTTCTTCTCTGATAGAAGAAGAAAATAGAACGAAGAAGATTGATCTAGAAGAAAGCGCACCTTTGTATGTTAGAAACAAATCATATGCTAAAGGAAGATTCAAACCTTCTTTTAAACAAAAATCAACCTCCAAAGGTCCACAAAAATTTGTTTGTCGTTATTGTAATTTTCTTGGACATGGTATTATGTATTGTAAGAAAAGAGCACAAGATTTACTTGATGGTAAATTAAAGGATAAAGCCTTCATTTCTGAAAACAGAGACAAAGAAAGTGATTGGGATATGAAGTCTCCCCACTCTAATAATGAGGAAACAAATGCTTAACAAAGTGATGAAGACTTCTTGTATTAAGTAAAGAGTGCATTTCCATTGGAGGAAGGAGGAAATGGAGGTTGGAGGTCAATCAGTGACCTCTCATCAGTCACCAATGATGGGGCCACACGAAGTTGTGGTGGCAGTGTGTGTGTATGTGTGTTTTCTTTTATTTCAGATTTGTAGTATGATTTGAGTTTGTAATCTAGAACTTATAGTTTTCTTAAGATAGAATATAGGATATATATCTTGTTCATTCTTTAGAAATATTTTGTTATCTATTTTGTTGACTAATCCTATTGATTATTTGGGAAAAGATGCAATGTCTTATGTATGCAGGCCATAAAGGAAAGATAATGCTAGTATTGAGAAAAGTGGAATTGATCATGGATGGTATATCTAAACTCAAATATGATTTCATATTCAGATTCCTCTCAAAAAATTATGCAAGTTCAAAAAAAGAATCATCTCAATCGATATCAAAAGATCGTATTAAAAGTTTATATAAGTTAGTTTATAGTTTAGTTAGTTTAGTTTAGGAACTCAGTAGAGTTAGTTCGAACTCTTGAAGTTAGTTTAGTTCAGAGTTAGTTCGTTGAAGTTCTTAGTTTAGTTCTAAGCTAAGATTTTGATAGTTTTGAGGATTGAATGAGGAATTGTGAAAGATCAGAGAATCCAATGGAAAATATGAGAGAGTTTTTTTTTTCATAGAAAATGTGTTTAAAAAAACCTCATTCATATTTTCTACAGGTATTACCAATAAAGAGAGATCTAACTTTTAGTGAGTTGTAGTCTCGAGGAAAAGTGTATCAGATGAGCACTAAAAGTTCCATAAATAGAAATAGAAAATTCAAATGGAAAATATGAGAGAGGTTTTTGTTCATAGAAATGTGTTTAACAAAAACCTCATTCATATTTTCTATAGGTTTTACCAATGAAGAGAGATCTAACTTTTAGTGATCTGCAGTCTATGAGGAAAAGTGTATCAGATGAGCACTAAAAGTTCCATAAATGAAAGAAAAAAAAGTCAAATGGAAAATATGAGAGAGGTTTTTGTTCATATAAATGTGTTTAAAAAAACCTCATTCAGATTTGCAACAGTTTTACCAATGAAGATAAATCTAACTTTTAGTGAACTGTAGTCAAGGAAAAAAGCATATCAGACAAGCGTCAAAAGTTCCACAATAAAAAACAACAAAGTCAAATGGAAAATCGAGAAAGGTATTTGGTCAAAATCATATTTTGAGGAAAAATCCTCCTTCCAATAATGTAGAGGAATAAAATCATTATGATTCTTGTTACCAAAAAGCAAGGAGAAGATTTGGGAGCAAATCTTCCTAAAATAAGTGAGATAAGACTTTGACTCAATAATAATATCTCTCTCCATATTTTGTGGAGATGGAGATCTTAGTTGTTAGGATTGGAATAAAGATAAGATCAGATTGTATTTCCTAAAATAAGGATTTGGTTGGATGCATAAATTATAAATGCAACCTTCCACACTTAGATATGTAATGCTTTTCTCCCAAGAAATAAAGATTTGTTCTTTCCTCTCAAATATTATGTAGTTTTAAGATTAGAAGTATGATTTAAATCCTCTTCCAAGGAATGAGTTGGCCACTCATTCCAAGGAAGATGGATCTTTGTATTATGTTTTATTTTTTATTCATTTTTTTTTAATTCATTTTGTTGTATTGTTTTTATCTTTGTATTGTGAAAATTTCTGTTGTGAACTGCGTAGTGTTTCATTTAATTTGTTTATTTTTAATTCAACAATTTCAATTTATGCAAGTGTGTTTTTATTTGCAAGTGTGATTTCTTTTATGCAAGTGTGATTTTTATTTATGCAAGTGTGATTTCATTTATGCAAGTGTTGCATTAAGTGTGCTTTTTAAATTTTGCATGTGTGATTTATTTTATGCAAGTTTGGTTTGTGTTTAAAGGAGTTGTTTTCCAAGATCTTCTTCTCTTAATGCATACAACCTTTGGACACCAACCCTGGATTGACATTATTAATGGTGAGGATTGATGACCCTCATCATTTTTGTCATTTCTGGGGACATGGTGTTATTAGGAGATTTAGAGTTCTCTAAAAGAATATTCTAGTGACAGTAGAATACCTTTTAGAAAATTTTGTGACAGGAAGTATTTGGTAAGTAGTTTCTTTAGACTTTTATTTCTACAAGTAGATTAAAATTTCATTTCTACAATTAGGAATATTAGATTGTAAATATTTATCTCCCCACAAACTAACTCTGTGTATAAGAAAATGACTGTGATGTTTGATCAAGAAGGTATAATGGTATGAACAAAGAATTCAGATCTGGAAATGGTAGAATATGATATTGAATCTGGAAGTAGATCCAGTTGATGAAATATCATATGCCATTCTTGATAACCACCACCATTTCCCCTTGTATCAACTAACAACTCAGTGATCTTATTACACATAACCTTAGTAAAAAACTGGCTTATCCAGTTTGTAATAATGAAGTGGTAGCATTTCTAGTTAACTCCATCCATATTCAAGGATTTCATTAGAGCCAAAATAAAAACTCACTCATAATAAATCCACCCATCCAAATTAGTTTTCATCCCATAATAAAATTCAATCCCGAACCATATCCATTAGAAAAATTTGTTTTCATGTCTTTCAATTTCTTCATTTTTATATATGCTTGTATAACGTTAAGAAGCAATTATGGTGAATATCAAGGCAAGAATTTTTTGTGTACTAACATCTGAGGACTAGATCTATAGGAATTTCTAGAGTTGTTCTTGATACCAAGCATGCAGATTTTGGAGCACCAACAATATCAACCAAGGAGCATGCAGATTTTGGAGGGACACACGGATACCTTCACTCTCTCTTTTAACAACTATCCATCTCCTGAGATCACTAGTTTGGGCTTTGAAGATTACTATGGTGATTCGATAATGCACAATTCAAGATGGGCTTTGAAGACCTAGAAATTGTCTACACAATTTTTGGAAATCTTCTTGGAGTTACCAAGTATGCAAAAAGGTTTTTATGAGATCTCAGACATTGCTTCCTATTTTACACAAGTTGTACTTTGATGAATATAGTCTGATGATGGATCAAATTTTTCTCTAATCCTTCTCATGCTATCATTTCAGCAAAAAAAAAAAAAAAAAAAATTGATTGGAAAACCAACTTGCCAATCAAAGGCAAAAAAAAAAAAAAAAAAAAAAAAAACTTTGATTGAAAAACCAGCTTGCTGGCCAATCAAAAAAAAAAAAAAAAAAAAAAAACTTTGATTGGAAAACCAACTTGTTGGCCAATCAAAGGCAAAAAAAAAAAAAAAAAACTTTGATTGGAAAACCAACTTGTTGGCCAATTAAAGACAAAAAAAAGGTGGCTCTTCTTCAAAAGCAATCAACTGTTACCTGGTGGCTTTTTTCTCGACACTATTTGACCATGTTAACAATAGGATGACAAGGACAACTAGAGGTATGATCAAGTTATTTTGTTCTACTATTTTATTTTTAAGCTTTATTGTAAGTTTTTTTATTACAACTAGATCCACTTTTAAGATCTCCAAGGAAGGCAAGATAAAATTCATATCTCCCCTACTTATATGAAAAATATGTGCACCTCTTTGCAATCAAAATTTTAGAGTCTAATTTATGGGCAGCCATGAATAAACAACATGCATGAGGACATGCATGAGCTTAAGTGTGGGAGAGAAGGAGAAGCATGAGGTATGCATTTTGATTTTAGATATGAGACACAATGAAGGAGATCCACACAAGAACCTATTGTACAAGAAAGGAAATCAAAAAGTAGAAGGAGATCTCCACACAAGAACCTGTTGTAAAAGAAAGGAAATCAAAAGCAGTGAAGGAGATCCACACAAGAACCTATTGTAAAGAAAGAAATCAAAAACAGAAGAAGGAGATCCACACAAGAACCTATTAAAAGAAAGAAAAAAAAAAAAAGAAGGAGATCCACACAAGAAACATCACACAAGAAAGAAAAAAAAAAAAAAAAGGAGATCCACACAAGAACCTATTGTACAAAAAAAAAATAAAAAAAGAAGGAGATCCACACAAGAAATTACAAGAAAAAAAAAAAAAAACAAGAAGGAGATCCACACAAGAACCTATTGTAAAAAAAAAAAAAAAACAGAAGGAGATCCACACAAGAACCTATTGTACAAGAAAAAAAATAAAAAATAGTAGAAGGAGATCCACACAAGAACTGTTGTACAAGAAAGAAAAAAAAAAAAAAAAGTAGAAGGAGATCCACACAAGAACCTTGCAAAAAAAGAAAGAAATTAAAAACAACAAAAGAGATCCACAAGAACTTGTCTTTGAACTATATATGGAATGCATACATGCATAAGCTCAATGCGGAGAAGACTCTAAGAAGAGGAGATAATAATATAATGCATGAGGACATGCATAAGATTAAGTGTGGGGTAATGATGAGGCCATAAATTGGCCATAAATTACCATTATTTTGTCCTTCCAAGTTACCTTTGAAAGTGGATTTAAATGTAATCTAGGAACTTATAGTTTGCTTAAGATAGAATATAGGATATATATCTTGTTCATTCTTTAGAAATATTTTGTTATCTATTTTGTTGACTAATCCTATTGATTATTTGGGAAAAGATGAAATGTCTTATGTATGTAGGCCATAAAGGAAAGATAATGCTAGTATTGAGAAAAGTGGAATTGATCATGGATGGTATATCTAAACTCAAATCTGATTTCATATTCAGATTCCTCTCAAAAAATTATGCAAGTTCAAAAAAAGAATCATCTCAATCCGAGATCGTATGCAAAAGTTATAGTTGTTTTAAGTTTTAGAAGTTAGTTTAAACTCAGAGTTAGTTAGTTAGTTCGGAACTCATAGAGTTAGTTCTAGAACTCAAAGAGTTAGTTGAGAGAGGAACTCACAGAGTTAGTTCAGAACTCATCAAAGTTTTAGGAACTAAGAAATTTTGAATTTTGAGGAATTGTGAAAGATCAGAGAATCCAATGGAAAATATGAGAGAGGTTTTTGTTCATATAAATGTGTTTAACAAAAACCTCATTCATATTTGCTACAAGTATTACCAATAAAGAGAGATCTAACTTTTAGTGAGCTAGTCAGTCGAGGAAAAGTGTATCAGATGAGCACTAAAAGTTCCATAAATAAAAAAAAAAAATTCAAATGGAAAAATATGAGAGAGGTTTTTGTTCATAGAAATGTGTTTAACAAAAACCTCATTCATATTTTCTACAGGTTTTACCAATGAAGAGAGATCTAACTTTTAGTGAGCTGCAGTTCCGAGGAAAAGTGTATCAGATGAGCACTAAAAGTTCCATAAACAAAAACAAAAAAGTCAAATAGAAAATATGAGAGAGGTTTTTGTTCATAGAAATGTGTTTAACAAAAACCTCATTCAGATTTGCAACAAGTTTTACCAATGAAGATAAATCTAACTTTTAGTGAACTGTATTCAAGGAAAAAAATGTATCAGACAAGCGTCAAAAGTTCCATAATAAAAACAACAAAGTCAAATGGAAAATATGAGAAAGGTATTTGGTCAAAATCATATTTTGAGGAAAATCCTCCTTCCAATAATGTAGAGGAATAAAATCATTATGATTCTTGTTACCGAAAAGCAAGGAGAAGATTTGGGAGCAAATCTTCCTAAAATAAGTGAGATAAGACTTTGACTTCAATAATATATCTCTCTCCATATTTTGTGGAGATGGAGATCTTAGTTGTTAGGATTGGAATAAAGATAAGATCAGATTGTATTTCCTAAAATAAGGAGTTGGTTGGATGCATAAATTATAAATGCAACCTTCCACACTTAGATATGTAATATTTTTCTCCCAAGAAATAAAGATTTGTTCTTTCCTCTCAAATATTATGTAGTTTTAAGATCTTAAAAGTATGATTTAAATCCTCTTCCAAGGAATGAGTTGGCCACTCATTCCAAGGAAGATGGATCTTTGTATTTATGTTTATGTTTATTCATTTGTCTTTTTTTTCATTTGATTGTATTGTTTTTATCTTTGTATTGTGAAAATTCAATTTTGTGAACCTAGGTGTTTCATTTAATTTTGTTTATTTCAATTCAACAATTTCAATTTATGCAAGTGTGTTTTATTTTCTTTATTTCCTTTGCAAGTGTGATTTCCTTTATGCAAGTGTGTTTACATTTCTGCAAGTGTGATTTCCTTTATGCAAGTGTGTTTACATTTCTGCAAGTGTGCATTTAAATTTCTGCATGTGTGCTTTTATTTTATGCAAGTTTGGTTTGTGTTTAAAGGAGTTACTTTCCAAGATCTTCTTCTCTTTGTGAGAACAACTCATATAGCTATTTTGGTGTGTGAGATATTATGGGATAAGTCCGAGAAATTCATGGAGAGAGATTGTAGGGTTTGAATATGAGTATTGACTTCACCTTTGTAGGAGATCAAACACTATAAATTGTATGCTCCATCTATATAAAGACATCCCGAATGAATTTAATTTCCATATTTTATTATTCGGTGTTTTTATATTATATTCATGATTCTTATCAATTATGATTCCGCATCAACATATCCTTGACTAGAGGTGGCAATGGTGTTAACCCTCCTTATTAGTCATGTAAACTTGACCTAACTGGTGATATTGTGTTGTCACTATTTTGTTTCAAACCTATCTAGAAAAATCTTAGGGAGTAAACTATTTGTTGTGACTAAATTTTGAGCATTGTACTTCATTGTATTGTTCTAGAAAATCTCATGTCATATATTACCTTGCTAGGGTAGATTATTCTTTATTCTTTGGTTCATAGGTTCACATTGACCTATTGATATGTGGCTATTTTATAGTCACATTTTTGTGACGACTTAGCATCGTTACGCTGCAAAAATTGACCTAGGTCCCTTTTTAGTAAACCTTAGTGGAAATATTTCATGTTATACCTCTTATTTCAAGTAATGCCTACTACAAGAATGGGGTCCCAAAATTTAGAAGTCGATATATTTGGAGGTGACAACCCTCTTTTAGAGGATAATATCATGGTTAACCATAGTGGTGGAGAGGAGGATTCTCCTTGTATGAATGTAGAGCTTCATTCTACCCATTTTGATGATTATATTTTTCAAAACAAACATGAATTTCTTATGTGTTGTGGAACTAGGGGCTCAATTACCTTCCACAGTTGACCCTTCTCTTATCATTGGCATGGTTCGAGGAGAAGAAGAAGTAGATCGACATCGACTCTTAATGAGATACTAAACCCGGTCATGCTTCTACTTCTTGATGACAGAATAATGAGGAGGTACCTTTTAAAAATGATGGAGATTATCATATACCTACAGTTAGAGTTCACTACAAAGATCATGAAGACCATGTTCATCATGTGCAACCTCCTCCTAACGAATATCGTCACGAAATACCTATTTGAGAAGTAACGTTAGAACAACAAGTGCAATCCCTTACTTTCCAATTGGCAAGTTTGGTCTCACATATACATAAGGAACAACCAAAAGTTTTGAAATAAGCTATACCGAAGGCAAAACCAAAAATTTTTTCACGAGTTCCCAATAAACACTCCTCGATGAGAGACACAAAAAGACCCTTATGAAGAATTTCTTATAGAGAATAGAGGTGGGAATACACCTAGATTTAACCCTTCATATAGGCCTATGCTACCCACACAAGATCCACACTTCAATCAAGATTGGTCCACTATGAAGAACGCCCTTCTAACATTGCAAAAAGGCAAAACTAGTAACAGTAAGAAATACCAGTTTGATGAGTTGTTCCCTTATCCGTTTGATAGGGCCATGTTATAGGTACCTTTCCCACGGAACTTTGCTTTTCCAAAATTTGACAAATATAATGGAAATGGTGACCCTCATGACCATATTAAAGATTTTTATATAGCATGCCAAGAGGTTTTGTTTAGCAACAATTATCTTATACGTCTCTTCCCATGGAGTTTAGGAGGACAGGCATTAGAATGGTTTATACGCATCCCCAAAGGATATATATCCACATGGCTGGAATTAGCTGAACACTTTATACGACACTTTCCTTTTAATATAGAGAGTGATGTTACCATGCTAGATCTTTGTAATGCAAAACAATGAAACAACAAAAACTTTTCTATGTTTTTTACAATGATGGAGAGGATTAGCTAGTTGTTTCCCTTGTTCCATACCTGAAAAATAGTTGATAAGTATATTTTTTCCCAACCTCCACCCAGACATTATGTTCCACTTACAAATGCATTGTGGCAACACGTTCGAAGAGGTAATCAAAAATGGAGTCAAATTGAAAAGGTGTTGTTAGCTAGGGGACTCTAAAACCTTTCTCTCGTGATCATAACGATTCCAAATCTAATGACAAGCCAAATTTTTTTCATAATAAGAACAAAAACGTCGTTAGTGATGGGATAGTAGACTCTAAGTGAGTACAATTCATTCAAAACCACATGCCTTTGAATCTTGCAAAGGGAAATCCACCTACGGAGTATAAACGCCATACTTTCACCCCTCTATCTAAATCCATATTGTCCATACTAAAGTAGTTAGAGGCCATTAACATGGTTAAGTACCCTGAAACACAACCCTATGGGGACGATGCACCTAAACCATCATGGTTTAGGGATAATGATTTTTGGATTTCACCACGTAAAGGGTCACAAAACTGACAAGTGTTTAAGATTAAAACACTATATTCAAGACCTAGTTGACAGGAGATGTAATATAGAAGTAGACTCTAATGCCACTACTAAATATCCAAACGTGAGCTTAGGGATCTTTAAAGATCCTTTTCCCAATCACGAAGAAAAATAATCCGGATCAAGAACAATCAACCTCTAAACATGACTATATTAGTTCTCTACTCCATGAAAGCTATCTATAAGTGAACCTATTAAAGCTCTAGCAATCAATTTTGTGTTTATTGATGTTTCAAAAGCTTAAGAATGGAAGCTCACCATTAATGGCTTCTCCCATTTACCTAAAGCTTTGAAAGGATTAGCAAATAACAAGTAAATAGCTCAAATAAAATATGAAATGACTCTAAAAGACTTAAGCATGACCTAAATCAGAAATGAGAGAGAGAGAGAGAGAGAGAGAGAGTTCTTAGGAAAAGGTGGGAGGGGTATCCCTCTATTTATAGTTTTTGGATTTGAGAAAAGGATGTTTTGGATGCATGTGGGACTAAAAAGGAGTCAAAAAGTTGATTTTTAGAAAAACCTATTTGGAGGTGTGAACAGATTTTAGGAAGCTAAGTGGTTATTTGGAAAGGTAAGATATTTGTTTAGAAAGTCAAATTCTCTTTAGAAAGTCAATAAGAGGGTTAATTAACCTAAACAAGGTTAATTAAAGGAAAACAAGCTTATAGAAGTTGGTTAGAGAGGGATTAACATGGTTTTAGGAGGTTTAGAAGGGGTTAGAAAGGGTATTTTACTAGCGTAGTGTAGTAAATGAACACGAGACTAGGATAGTTAGTATGATCTTAGTAATAAGATCATGTAGACCAAATTATAGGTGTCTACATTTTCCCCTCTTTGAGGTGATGTGTGCGACGTCACTTCAAAGAAAGTAGACAAAGCATAAACAAGTAGAAAATTTTGAAGGGGTAGAAGAAAAATTAGTAGGATGAAGGATGCCCCCTCGAGTGTCGATGGGGTGATGTGAGGAGGAATGATGATGATCAATGAAAAAAAGAAGAAAGAGATAGAAGAAAGGGGAGATAGAAGAGAAAATAACAAGAAAAAGGGATTTTGAGCTATCCACAAGGCATTGCTATATAAACAATTCTTATTCATCATATTGCTAGTAATCTTCATCATCGGTCCTTATTAAAATATGAGCATACAACAACGTAAAATGACATAAAAAAAGCCAAGATAAAAAAAATTTCCATTGCTAAAAATGGCCAACTCCATGCAACATACATGAATGCAATGCAATATGAGAAGCAAACAAACTCACTTAACAGGAAATAAGTACAATCACACACACTCAAACCAACAACGCTTTAAGATAGTTGCACAAATATTTTGTTATCGAGTTGCAATCCCAAATGTTTTGATAAATGACAAGGGTTTAAAATGATGCCCCAAGAAATTTTTATATGTAAGGGAAAGGATGGAGGACACTTAGGTCCGATGAAAAAGTAGTGTGCACAATGAAACAATACCAAGAAACTCATGCCCCAGAGTATCGATGAAGTAAGCAGCGTAGCTTTTGTAAATGGTTTGGAGATTTAGAGGATCCATGAGTCATTGTTTCAAAACATGTGGAAATGCCAACAAGATATGAGATGAATGCCATGTGAGAGACACAAATTTCAATGCCAAATGAGTTGATTACCAATTTTAGTCCATTTTCAAAGTGTTTATGATTTTTTTTTTTGGATTTTTGGATGATTTTATAATTTTTAAATTTTTGATCGGTTAGAAGAATTTAGGAAATGGAAGAGCTCTGAAAAGCACGTGAAAATGCTCCAGAGTGAGGAGAATGGGTGTTGGGTAACAGTAACATGCCCCCGAGAAGACAAATGGGCCAACAATAATTATTTAAAAATAATCATGGTGATAGATAAAAATAGAAGACAAGAAGAAGCCTAGAAATATTTAAAAATGCCCCAAGGTGAAGAGATAAGCTAGGTGGAAAATAGTGCCCGAGGATGGTTTAGATGATATCATATGTTTTGTACATGAGATATTTTGGTAGATGCTAGCATTTGGGATGATATTAGATGATATTGGTGCGGGGGGATAGATTTGTGATCATGCACAACCCCTCTTGCCCCCATTGATGATATGATATGTGATGATTAGCTTAGTATACATGCATGATGTAAAACTTAGCATTTTTGTATATATGATGTATTAGATGATGTTATATGTGATGAATGATAGATGATAGATGTGATAACAAATAGATGTGCAATAAACAAACACACAAGAAAAAGTTAACAAAACTAAACAAATGTACACCTTCAAAACCACACAACAATATGCAACTAGAAATGAACTCATGCAAATTTTAACAACAGATTAAATTGGTATCCAATCTAAGTAAGTAAAATGAATTCTAATAGATGCATACAACAGATGATGAAAACATACCAATATCTTACAAGTATAAAAGCTTTAAAAATGAACTCAATGTAACACCTAATTAAATCAAACAATTCAATTGAAGGTAAGAAAATGAACCATACTTTAAATCATACAACGAAAAGATACTTACAACCAAAACTATACAAACCATCAACTAAAAGCAATCTAATCACTACCTTGTTTTTTGCGGGGACAACATTGATATATTTTCTAATGTTTTTGGGTTATCTTGAAAGATAAGTTTTCAAGGCTATTATTCACATTGTTTTGAGGTTTCCCTAAGACAATGTTGTGAAGTTGGTGTAGCTTCATTCCTAAGGGGATTTTTTGAATGTTTAGATTTTTGTGCATCTTTTTTTGAATGTTTTTGTATTTTCTAAGGTCATGTTTCTAAAAGCAATGTACAAGGACAAAGAAGTGTGGATGCCCCCAGCGTGATGTGGGAATATACAAAAGGAAGAATGCCATGCATATATGTGAAAGTGGAATATGAAGGCCCCCAACATTAGATGGGAATATACAAAGGCAACTCCTTCACACAGATATAAGAACAAATAGCCAGATCACGGCTTGGTACAAGATAGACTTGGTAGGGTTCCTAGACCTAACAAAGGAAACCTAATCCTAGATAGTGGTGAGAGTTACCCATCTAGATGTAAGAGTAGCTTGTGACCAATGAATCCTCCTTGAGCACCGGAAACCGGTTTTCACCCAAAGACCTGCCCAATGCGCCACAATTGTGTGGTTTTCACATGTGGATGACCTATTTTTTTTTTTTTTTTCTTGATTTTTGATGTTTTTCTTTTTTTTTTCTTTTTTTTTCTACTTTTTAGGTATTTTTGATATCTTTGCCATGCTTAAGCATAGAACCACTTGAGATGCATGGCATTCATAGGTTCTAGAAGCTCTTCACCATCTGAGTATGCCAGTTTATAAGCTCTTGATCCATATTTAACAACCACCACATAAGGCCCTAACCAGTTAGCCTCAAATTTACCTTTCTTTTCTCTGTCCTTGACAATGTTCTTTTTGATTTTATTTTAGAACAAGATCTCCTACATCAAATTCATGATGAATGATCCATTTGTTATATCCTCTTGATACTCTATTTTGGTAAACCTTTAGGTGATTAAGTGCTCTCATACGCTTTTCATCCAACAGCTC
The DNA here is from genome assembly GCA_018340775.1 of Taxus wallichiana var. yunnanensis. Classification (NCBI taxonomy): domain Eukaryota; kingdom Viridiplantae; phylum Streptophyta; class Pinopsida; order Cupressales; family Taxaceae; genus Taxus; species Taxus wallichiana. The sequence continues at coordinate 762,880,157 of CM031244.1, forward strand.
TAGCTGCTAGCCGAGAAACTCTATAGTCTTCATCCTTATCAAGATAGTCCAGAGAGATATTCTCAGGGAGGGAAGCTCCACTTCCAAGGGTATGATGGCTTCAATGCCATAGACTAGTGAATATGGGGTCACACCAAGTAGGAGTGTGGATGGAGGTTTGATAGGCCCAAGAGGGCGGGATGTATCTGTAAGTGCCAATTACGCCAGTCTTACTTACCATTTTCTCCATGATCCATACAAGAGTTTTATTGGTAGCCTCGGCTTGCCCATTACCTTGGGGGTAATAGGGGGTAGACCACTTGAGCTGAATATGGAAGTGTTGACATAATGCTTTGACCATTTTATTCTTGAAGGATTTACCATTATCAATGACAATGGCGGAAGGGATACCGTAATGGAAAATGAGGTGATTCATGATGAATTTGGAGATTTGTGCACCAATGACATAAGTGAGAGGTACAACCTCTACCCATTTAGTAAAATATTTCGATGGTGGTAATAATGTGGGTATGGCCATCTGAAGAAGAAGGATGGAGCTTCCTATGAGATCCAAGCCCCATTTAGAAAATGGCCAAGGTGTCGCAATGGGCTTGTAAATCTGTGTTGGCGCATGTATCAAGTTGCCATATTTTTGGCATAGCTCACATTTCTTTACAAAATTACAACAAATTTGCTTCCATGGTGGGCCAATAATAACCCACTCTTAAGAGCTTCTTAGCCAAGACCATGCCACTAGTATGTGCTCCACAAATACCTCCGTGCACTTCCTTAATAGTGGATCGATTCAGTAACATCCAAACAATGTAAAGATTCCCGTCGTAGCCACGACGATAAAGGGTGCCTCCTAGGAGGGTGTAACAGGCTATACGGTGGATAAGGATTTTTTTTCAGAATGGATAATGTCTGGGGGAAATGTGCCATCTTGTAGGTATCTAAATATAGGGTCATACCAAGGGGAGAAGGGACCAACAACTTCACATGCCAAAACACGACTTGGCATATCATATGCGGGTACTCATAAATGCTCTACAAAGAAGGGCATTTTACTTTCCTGAGGTGGAATGCATAATAGTGATCCGATAGTAGCCATGGCATCTGTTGATCTATTGTGTGACCTTGGTTTTTGTTCAAAGATAATGTATAAAATATTCCTTCAAGGTTTCAACCATTTTCTTGTATGGAATAAGCTTTTCATCTTTAACCTTATACTCATCATTAACTTGTTTAATAATAAGTTGGGAGTCCCCAATGACTCGTAGTTGTCTGATATTCCAAGTGATGATAGCCAACTTGAGGCCAGGTGATGAGTGCCTCATATTCTTGTAATGTTATTAGTGCAAGGGAATCCCAAATGGAATGCTCTTGGAATAACCTCACCTATGGGAGTGATGAGCAACCACTCTTGCTCCCGATCCATGGAAGGTGAATGATCCATCAAAATGGACTTTCCACTCCACAAGACTCTTCAACATACATCATGGATGCATCTGGAAGATCCAGACACAAAGGTTCCATCCCTGGTAGTAGAGGGCTTTTGCTAACTGATCAGCCAATACCTGTCCTTTTAATGACTTCTGGTTAACAAACTCAATATCAAATTCACTTAGGAGAATGATCCAATTAGCCATTCATCCCGTAAGGGTGGGTTTGGATAAAAGGTATTTGAGAGGGTCAACTTTGGATATTAGCTTGGTCTTATTGTTAAGGAGATAGTGACGTAGTTTTTGAAAGGAAAAGACAACTGCTAGGAAAGCCTTTTCAATTTGTGGGTAATTTAGTTCATAGGAAATCAAGGTGTGACTAAGGTAATAAAAACCCCCTTTCTCTATGGTCTAGGTCATATTGGGAAAGCAAAGTGCACCAATAGAAAATTAGGTAGCTGAAATGTATAATAGAGAGGTTCACTGGGGTAGGGGCATGGCATGACGGGGTGGGTTGACAAGGTATTGTTTAAGTAGTGTCAAATGCCTTTTGACAATCTGGTCCCCAATTGAATGTAACATTTTTTCAATAGATGTGTAAATGGATGGCACTTATCCGCAAGCTATGAAATAAAATGATGGATTGCCTAAATTTTTCCTTGTAAACTTCTTAGTTGTTTGAGATTTGTAGGTGGAGGCATTTTGTGATAGTTGTAACCTTTTTGCAAGATCCACCTCTATTCCTCTCTGTGAAATGATGAAACCTAGGAGCTTCTTGAAAAATGCCAAAGACACACTTCTTAGGGTTCAAACGTACTTTGTAATCTCAGAGACGTTGAAAAATATGTCTTAGCACTTCAGGGTGCTCTCCTCTACTTTTGGATTTTGCTAAGATATCATCAACATAATCCTCCATGATGTCATTCATCATGTCATGGAAGATGATTCATCATTGCACGTTGATAAGTGGCCCCCATTCTTGAGTCTGAAAGGCATGACCTTGTAACAAAATGTCCCCAAGGGGTGATGAAATTTGTCTTATGTTGATCTTTCTCTGTAATTTGGATTGGTTATAACTTGAAAAACCATCCATTAAGGATAACATTTCATAACCAGTGGTAGAATCGACAATCATATCAATATTAGGCAAGGGGAAGTCATCTTTGGGACATGCTTTATTGATGTCGTGGAAGTCGGTGTAGATCCTTATGCCAACTGGCTTCTTCTAAACTAGGACTATGTTAGATATCCAATCTGAATAGTCAATGGGTTTAATGAAATCAACAACTAATAACTTTTCAAGTTCTTCTTTGACAAGTAGTGCAATTTTGGGGTGCATCTTTCTCAATTTTTGCTTGATGGGTTTGGCATCTGGGTGCACAATGAGGTTGTGCATGACCAAGTATGGGTCCAAACTAGGCATATCTATGTATGACCATGCAAATATATCTGCATATTCTCTCAATAGTTCCACAAAAACTTTTATTCTTCTTGAGTGAGAGTGAAGCTCCCAACTTTATCATTCTAGGTTCCTCTTCTGAGCCAATGTTGACACTGATCATTTCTTCAACAAGCATTTTAGAAGCATCTTCCATCCATGTAGGATCAGGGGGAAGAGTAAGATCAACCTCCTTAGGTGGCTCATCATTATCTTTGAATGGGTATACCATTTCTTCTATAGGTTCTTCATTTTGTTTATCTACTAGTGCCTCAAAAAGTTTTGTCGCTATGAGACTTGCATTTATTCTTTCCACAAGGCTTCTCTAAAGCATTCTTACTCTTTCTTATGACCTTCCTATTCAAGCATCCACACATCTCTGCCTCTTCTCCAAAGTATGCACATGCATCTAGTTTGATAGAAAAACCTTTCTTGTGATCCCCAGTCGGAATAGAATCCCTGAGTCCCATGAATTTGTACAAATGCCTCATCATTCTCAAAGAAATCGATTGGCACGTGAAATTTTTGATCCCAATCTACAAGTTTGGGATATACAAGGGTTACTTGGAAATTGGTTTGAGGATTGGATCCTAGATAAGGTAAAAACAATTGAATTAAGGAATAGGTTAGTGGAGGAAAGATCCTCGTAGAGGCTACATTGGGAAATCATGCTATCTGAATGAGATGAGTCATCCTCACATTTGAAGAAGAGGTGGCATCAATCTCAAAGGGTGGATCATCATGAGGTCTAATTCCAAGACCATGTTTGTTAGATTTGAAATGAGGGATAGGAATGGGTTCTAACCATCCTTGTGCATTGATACCACATCCAAACCCATTGTAACCCATGACATGTACATCATACGGTGGCCTTTGATATATACTATGGAGCTTGATGACATGATGCCATGGTACCTTCAGTACCCTCCTGATGGGATCTTCTAACATATTTTCCTCGGATAGGAGACCACTAGGGATGAACTTCTCCAATGGTTTAGGGCATTTATCCGAGTGCTCTTGAATTGAAAGTAGGGTTTACCACGTGTCCTGGGTGACACTGATAGATCTGATATTAATAAGGCATGTTGAAGAGTGAATTTCTCACTGGGCCATACTTTGCAGATGTTTCCTCCCATGATGTGAAAGGGTTGACCAATGAAGGAAAGTTTTGATTACAAGGAGTGAGTGAATTTGGATCCACACATTCCTTGATAGCTTCTATTTGTAAAGGAACAACAATATATATATAGAAGGACATTCATAAGTTCACATGAGAAAAACTATGCAATGCCCTACAATGTGTGAATGGTTCTGGATCACCCTGAATGGTGACTATCTATCCTTCATGGCACATCTTAATACACTGATGAAATGTTGAAGGAATGGCCTACATGGCATGGATCCATGGGTGCCCTAAGAGCATGTTGTAAGGAAGATCCAAGTCAAGGACATGGAACATCATTGTATCATGACAAGTCGGCCCTACTTCCATCAAAACTACTATAGTACCTACTGACTCTCGCTCCTCATTATCATAAGTTGTGATTGTAATAGTTTTAGCCCCTAGATCCATTTTTGAATGGCCTAGCTACTTAACCAGCTTCAAAGTGCAAATATTTAGACCAGATCCACCATCTACAAGTACTCTCTTGATCTTACGATGGGTAACAACTACTTCTAGGTATAGGGGTAAGTTGTGCTCTAGGTCATTACGTGGGATTACAACGTGATCAAAAGTGATATGATCATTGGAATCAAGGTGTGCAATCATTGCTTGAAGGTGGGATCTACATCTATGGAGACTCCTGAACTCTGCAATGTTTTATACAATATGTTTTTTATGAGCAAGTAGAGATTTTGAGGAGATCTAAAATCGATATCCTAGTGGGTGTCTTCTCTAACTATTCTATTAAATTGTACTGACCTTCCTGAGGGATAGGTAGGGGATCTGGTATGATCAAATGAGTGTGTCACGTCCCTACTACACAAATTTTTTTCTAAGATCCTAATAGTATTAACTGTTCATCATCGATGAATGGATACATCCTATAAGGGAATCAAAGGGACTATCATTAGTTGGATAAACATAAGCAACAATCCTATAGTCATTGGAATTTTTTTCGTGATCGGCTTCATGTTCTTCTTATCTACATGGTTAGGAAAGGGCTCTTTGAAGATACCCATTTTCTCATTGGGACCTTGTCCTGAGTCGAGGGGGAATCTACGATGATTTTTCCCTCTTCGATGAGGTCTTGTATATAATGTCGTAGTCTCAAGCACCTATCTATTTTGTGTCCTTTAACATGATGGAAATCACAGTACTCATGCTCTTTGAACCAACTGGGTTTTGGAGCATCTCTAGATATGGTATTATCATGGTTGGGTACTACACCATGTTTACCACATCTAACTATTTAAGTATGGAAGATAGTGATTCGTTAGTGGCGTAAAAACACATTTTGGTGGGTGCCTTTGGGTGAGGTCCTTGTGAGAGCTTTAAAAGTGGACTAGTCTATATGGTTTGGACTCTTTTGGAGTCTGTAATGCCATCACCAATGACATGTTTTTTTATTGAAGAATTTTGGTTTATCCATAAATTTTGTTTCATGTTTGTCCTTTGATGATGGGTTTGAGTGTCCCTTTTGTAATGAGAGCCTTTTCGATTTGACTACCCTTTTCTATAACTTCTTCAAAGTTAGAGCCACAGTGCATTTGTAAATGAAAGGCTATTCTTCGGGTTTAGGTTAGGGATGAATATGCTTACTAGTTTTTTTCTATAGTAAGGCACAGGGAAATGACTTGCCAATCCATGCCATCATTGTAAGAATCTCGCAAAGGTCTCATTGGGTTTTTTTTTGCATTGCAAAGGTCATTCATCGTGATATCATTCTCCATATTGAAGGAATAATGTCACACAAATTTTTTCAGCTAGTGCGGGCCATGTTGTAATGGATCCCTTGGGTATACTAAAGAACCATTCTAATGTTAGTGCTCCTAGGCTATGAGGGAATAGTCGTATTAAGAAATTATCATTGTACGTGACCTCTTGACAAGCCATGTAAAATTCCTTGATGTGATCATGAGGATCACCTTTGCTTTTTATATTTATCAAACTTAGGAATGGAAAAATGTTTTGGAAATGGTTTTTTCACAACATGTCCTTATCAAAGGGGTAAGGACATAGTTCTTCATATAAGTACTTCCTATTGTGTCCTATATTTCCTTCTTGTAGCGTAGTAAGTGTGTTCTTCATTGATTGTAACTCTCTGTTGAATGAGTTTGCTCTTTTGTAGGTGATATTGGTCTATTTACCTTAGCAACTTTAAAATTTGTGTCATCATATGGATCAAAGTGAAACTCACTAGATTTTGTTTTGAGTTTGTCTTTATGCACATTCCTATTCGAAGAGCCTAAGTTTGCTAATTTTTGACTTAGTTTCAATATTTTTTTTGAAGGATCTCTTCTTCAACTAAGGGATCATCTTCCTCATCAAATTTAGGAGGTGGTGAGCCTTTGTGCTCATGCTCAATTTTTACTTTACGTGAAGCCTTATAATAAGGTCTTGTGAATCACCAATTGGTTTTGATGGGTCTTCTTCAACATTTTTGTGATGTTTCTGGAAGTAGAAGCATACCCTATGTCAAAGGGGTTATCCATGTCTAAGAGGGATGGTCACTCTTCCATTTTATGATTAATGATCTTAGTCTCCACTTCGTTCTTGTGGAAGCTTAGCCCCTAACTCTAGGACTCTTGTGAGTACTTGATCTCTTGTTATAATAAAGGAGCTCATCAAATCGAACTAGGTCTAACTTATGTTGTTCCTCAGAAGAATCAAATTCTTCTCCGCTATGATCAACCAATGGTTTTGTGTCTTTGACCTATGAAAAGAGAGGTGCTAAGTTATTACCACTAAATGGGAAGGATGCAAAAGGATTTTCTTCTAAGTCACGCTCATTTGGTTTAGATGCCATTTTCGTGATTCTGGCATTACTAGTCAAAGTTATACTAGGTTTTGTCTAAATACCTTCAAAGTTGTATGAAACCTAGGTGTATGTTATGTAAGTCATTTGATGGTGACCAAAATATCCAGTGTGTTCTAGATGTAATGTTATAAGTCATTTATCATTCAAAGAACAATCATATGAACATTAAATCAAACAATCACTCAAACTTGTCGTTTAGCAAGACTATACCCTAAACTATGATTCAATGAAGGGCTCAAAGTAGATAGTGACAATACCCTATTAATACATAGGTTGAGTTAGAGTACCAACAAGGCCTAAATATCAAAGTGATATTGACGTGATCTCTCCATGAGATATACTAAGACTAGTTTAAATGCCGATGAAACCTAAGTTTTTTGAAAATGGAAGTTGTGAATGTGGATAGTGTAACAACACTATCTTGACACGTTAACCTAGCAAAGCAAGGTGTTAGTATCAAGATGATGTTATCGGTATACACAAGGCAATATCGACACTCTCAAAAGACTAGATGATGTTGGAATTGAAACTAAGTATAAGTATAACAAGAAGTTCTTTAGTTGTGTGAGAAGACATAACCATACAATAAAGGGACTTATACCAAGTTCTCACAAAATTGAAAAACATGATGTAAGTACCAAAATTGTATGGCTAGAATGAGAAAAAAATAACAACTTAAGGAGAAATAATGATGAACTGAAATCGTAGTAATGAAGATGATCTTGAAATCAAGATCAAAGGACTATCAAAGACATGAAAATGTACTTGCACACTTTAGACATTTAACAACCCAACCGCAAACATGGATGGGCGTAAATGGACAAAAAAGTGGTGAAATATTGTCCTTGATAAGACTCGTGGGGTATGCTTCCTTCTCACCCCAAATGGGTGGTGAGAATGCAAGGGTATAGATCAAAAGATGAAAATAAACTAAGTGCCACTTGGGCAGAGTTTCACCTCATCCGAAGGTGAGAAAGAAACCAAGCTAAGTGATACGTCATTTAATTTGTGATGAAAGACACTTAGATCTAACTCAAGTGGACTCTTTTCCTTGTTTGAAAAACAAGGTTTAGACTCCAAGTAAGTCGTCACTTGTGATGGCTCGACAAGATGTGACAATGGACTAGTAAAGTGGGCTCCAAGACAAAATGGCTTTCCTAATAAGATCACTCAACTAGGTGTCAAAAGTTTGTCTAAATGTGAGCTCGATTTACCCAAAGAGTCACACTGACTAATTTGGGAGTATCTTGGCTTTACTTTACCCCCTTCTGATACAATGAGAAACTAGTGCATTTAGTTGTATCATCATTGGGGTCGCGATATAGAAAACTTTGACTCTAACTTACAATGTAAAATCTAGTCAAGTGGGTAAGCGGAGTGCTTCCTGTTTCATCCACGAGGTTACTCAGTGGTGGATTACTTTAGGGTTCCTAGAACCACCCCCATTGTTTATAGCTTAAGGTGTTATGCCAAAGGGGTTATGTTCTAGTTGAGTGGATAGGACGTACCCTTTTCAAAACCTATAATATAGTGTGATGAAAGTGGTGTGTTTTTTTATCTTGCTTAGATTTAATGAAGTTTTGCACACCTTTGGCAACCTGCATGAAAACTGTATTAGTAGTTTTGTTTTGTCTTGACTCCTTTTTCTTTGACAAATTTTTGGTTCTATACATAATGAGATTAGTAATTTTCCATATGCATAATAAAGAAAAAGAGTTTTGTGTTTTTTGATTCTCAAGATCATCCTAAGATGCAAGAGAAGAGCATACACGACAAAAATCCAATTAAGAAACCAAAAAATGGAAAATACTTAATTCAAATTTAAAATACATAATCTTTGAAAACCCAATTTGGAATTCTAAATTAAGTTTTTCAAAGCAATAAAAGAGATAAAAATCATTTTTGATTCCCAAGATCACCTAAAAGATATGATGAGGGAAGAGCATACATGACCTTACTCTTATGATAAAAGCATGAAAGGTTTATCAAGTTTATTACAATTTTAAAATAAACATGTAAACATGTTAAACCAAAAAAAAAAAAAAAAAAAATTAAAATCGATTAAACATGCAATGATGTTAGTATTTAATGACACAAAGCCTTTGTAAAAAAATTGATATGCAAGTCTTTGGGAGAATTTAGAATGAGGAAATCCTAATGTAAATTGGTTTATGTAGGTTTGTGTGTGTGTGTGCATGTATGTGTTATTAACCTCATGCTCCTAAGTGTAAACTGGTGGCTCCTGCAGAGTGTTTGACACTACTGAGAGATGTTGTGCACATATAGCATAGTGTGCATAGGAAATGCTAGATAGTGCAGAATCCACAACATGCATGTCCTCAAGAAAACAAAAAGTAAAAGGTAAAAAAAGCATATGACACATCTCTGTGTGTGTGCACATAGGAGAGCCATGCTTTGCTAAAAAGAAAAGGGTGCATGTGCCACTAAATACACATGCATATGTGCAAGTAGAAATGTGTATGCACTATTTGGGTGTATGTGCATGCTAGTAAAGTGTGTGTGCATGCTAAAAAAATGACATAGTTAGTCCAACTAGTGTGCACACACTAAAGCTGAGATGGGTGTGTGCACCTATTTGGGCATGTGTGCCTACTTCATATATATATATGCACTTGTTTGGGTTGCTGCGTGCCTCTCTGCTAAAAAAAATGAGTCAAAAAAAGCTCCTTTGCAGCTAGTAGAAGGTGTATGCGCGCCTGCCTAAAAACCACCAAACAACATGGAAAATGAAATTCTAAAAGTGTCAACAGTTAGAATTTAGCCATTAAATGTAATTTCTAACATAAACCTAACAAAGTGGCATGAAAATGAAGGTTAACTACATAAAACCTAGCTAAAAAGCCCAAGGAAAAATATTTAACCCTACAAAAACATGTAAAAGTTAGAAACTGAAATAAAAGCTTCAAAATGACTCCATTAATGGAGGATGGACTAAGAGTCCCACCGGGCATGCCAAATGTGTGCAATGAAAAGTTTGTTAAAGCTATGAAGATGGGGTAAGAATCTCTAAAGAAACCCCAAAAGCTTTGGAACAAACAACTCAAATGACCATCAGATTAGAGATAAGCAAGAGCTACCTATTTGCATGCATATATAAAGCTTGAAACAAACAATCAACCTCTAAACATGACTATATTAGTTCTCTACTCCATGAAAGCTATCTATAAGTGAACCTATTAAAGCTCTAGCAATCAAGTTTTGTGTTTATTGATGTTTCAAAAGCTTAAGAATGGAAGCTCACCATTAATGGCTTCTCCCATTTACCTAAAGCTTTGAAAGGATTAGCAAATAACAAGTAAATAGCTCAAATAAACTATGAAATGACTCTAAAAGACTTAAGCATGACCTAAATCAGAAAGAGAGAGAGAGAGAGAGAGAGAGAGAGAGTTCTTAGAAAAGGTGGGAGGGGTATCCCTCTATTTATAGTTTTTGGATTTGAGAAAAGGATGTTTTGGATGCATGTGGGACTAAAAAGGAGTCAAAAAGTTGATTTTTAGAAAAACCTATTTGGAGGTGTGAACATAGATTTGGAAGCTAAGTGGCTATTTGGAAAGGTAAGATATTTGTTTAGAAAGTCAAATTCTCTTTAGAAAGTCAATAAGAGGGTTAATTAACCTAAACAAGGTTAATTAAAGGGAAACAAGCTTATAGAAGCTGGTTAGAGAGGGATTAGCATGGTTTAGGAGGTTTAGAAGGGGTTAGAAAGGGTATTTTACTAGCGTAGTGTAGTAAATGAACACGAGACTAGGATAGTTAGTATGATCTTAGTCGTATCATCGTTGTCTAAAGTTGCAGCATGAAGGAAAACACACATACTATACAAGGGGATCCCCAACCATTTTCTCATTACAAAGCATTGACGGGTTATTTTCCCACTATCTACAAGTGTCCCTCTATAGAGATTGCTATTCTTTTCTATTCCCACTCCCTCGCTTCACGAGTGGATATAGACACCCTAAATCTCAAAGTGACAATCGCATCTACATCAAAATATCCTTTTGCTATATGGGATATGAAATTCGTAGGCAGCGGTTGTGGAGAGTATAATCTTTAGTAGGCCCTTATGGTTAAAAACATTCCTCTATCATCCCAAGCACGTGGTAGACCATGCTATAAATTCCAAAGATCAAGAGAGAACTTGCCCTTTCAATAATTTCACTTCAGGTGGCTTGCTAGAAGATGAAAGAATCCTCAACGATATTATATTTCATCCTCAAGATGATGAAATGGATTTGTGTTACAAGTCATCTAGGTATGTTATTCCTAACAGAATCATGTTTACTATGAGATATCAAGGACATGGTTGCGGCCACCAAGAACAAGGTCCGTTAGAATCTCTTTCAATACCTCATCACATACTGGGTAAATCAAGTATTGGCATCCATTTGTATGAGTCTCACCCTTCAGATAATGAGTATGCTTCTTCTGAGAGTGAGGATAGTTTGTCTAAAAATGAAAGTGAAATAGATTCCCGGTGTAGTCTTTACAAATACCTCGCCTCTATGAACCTATTCTCTAACATGGCTATCCTTACCATAACCCTTGTTACACTTATTGTATCCCCTATAACTCAAACATTAAACCTCATCTACCCATCACTCGTGAATTGGGATTAAAAATAGCATGTACCTATTGACATTTTTCAAAATGATGAGGCTATTGGTGTATCCTTGGGCCTCAGAGATAGCATTCCAAGAAACGATCACAAGAAAGGATTCTCCATTCAACTCAACGCATGTGCGTACTTTAGAGAGGAGGTAGAATTATGTGGAAACCTAAGTAAAAAAGTGAGCAAGGGCAAGAGTCCTACAGAAAATCCTTGCAGAAAGAAAAAGGGGAAGTCCTATAGCAAAAACCTCTTTGAGGTGCTTGTGGACAAACAAGTAGAACAACCTATGGAAAAGATAGTGTACCCATATAAAGATGAGGATCTCCCTAAACCACCTTTGGTAGAGGAGGATCTCAATCTCCCTCCCGATCCTACGTGCATGGAGGATGAGTCAAAGCTACTAGTGGAAGATACAATAGATGTTAACATTGGCATAGAGGAGCTTCCTAGAATAGTTAAGTTGGGAGCTTCACTCTCAGCTCAAGAGAAAAAAACATTTACAGGACTTTTGAGAGAGTATGCAAATATCTTTTCTTGGTCTTACATAGACATGCCAGGACTTGATCTGACATTAGTGGTGCACAATATTGTTGTGCACCCGAACACCAAGCCCATCAAACAAAAGCTCTAAAAGATGCATCCTCGCGTCACCTTGTTGGTAAAGGTAGAGCTAGAAAGGTTATTAGAAGTAGGCTTCATCAGGCCTATTGACTACTCAAAGTGGATTTCTAATGTGGTACTAATTCAAAAAATCTAGTTGGTATCAAAGTGTGTACTAATTTTAAATATATTAACAAATCTTGTCCCAAGGATGACTTTCCTCTCCCTAACATTGACATGATCATTGATTCTACTACTAGTTATGAGATTTTATCACTCATGGATGGCTTCTCAAGTTATAATCAGATAAAGATTGTGGAGGAATATCAACACAAGACAAATTTCACAACCCCATGGGGGACATTCTACTACCAATTCATGCCCTTCAGCCTTAAGAATGTAGGCACTACATATCAACGGGCGATGATTGTAATCTTTCACGACATGATAAATGACATCATGGAAGATTACATAGATGATATACTAGCTAAATCTAGAACTCAAGAGGAGCACCCAGAGATTTTGTGGCATATCTTTCAATGCCTAAGGATTACAAATTTTTCCTTAACCCGAAGAAATGTGTCTTTGGTGTGTTATCTAGGAAATTACTAGGATTCATTGTGTCAAGGAGAGGAATAGAAGTGGACCCCGCAAAGGTCACGACTATCACATAAATGTCTCCTCCTAAAAATATTAACCAACTGCGTAGCTTATAAGGAAAGATTCAGGCCATCAAAAGGTTCATTTCATAGCTAGAGGAAAAAAATGTCATACATTCACACATCTTCTTAAGAAAGATGTTAATTTCCACTGGGGGCCAAAACAACAAAAGTATTTGCTTTGCTAAAATAATACTTGGCTAAACCCCTTGTTCTCATGCCGCCCACAATAGGAGAACCCTTGTTGCTTTACATTTCTGCTACACATTTTGCAATTGGGGCATTGTTGGCCCAGTATGATGATAAAGAGAGAGAAAAATTTGTATACTACTTGAGAAGAACATTGATAGCATATGAGCTCAATTATCCGCAAATTGAAAAGGCTTTCCTAGCCATAGTGTTTGCTTTCTAGAAGCTACACCACTATTTTCTCAACAATAAATTCAATCTTATTTCAAAGGTGGATCCACTAAAATACTTATTGTCAAAACCCACACTCACAGGAAAGATGGCTAATTGGATCATCTTGTTAAGTGAGTTTGACATTGAGTATGTACATCAAAATTAGTGAAAGGACAAGTCTTAGTAGATCAGCTAGCAGAAGCTCCACTACTGTACCAAACCTTTAATTCTGGAACTACCAAATGCCTCCATCATGTACCTTGAGGAATATATCATTTGGAAACTATACTTTGATGGCTCCTTTACCTTTCATGGTTTAGGTGTTAGAGTTTTGTTAATCACTTCTATGGGAGACTTTATTCCCAAGCGTTCTAGCTCAAGGTTCCCATGCATGAATAATATAGCGGAGTATGAAGCTCTCATCGTAGGGATGAAGCTAGCCATCAAATGGGATATCAGATGAGTCAATTGCATTGGTGATTCAATGCTCATTATAAAACAAGTCACAGATGAATACAAGGTAAAAGATGAGAAACTTCTTCCATACAAAAGGATGGTTGATTCTTTGAAGGAGTACTTTGAGTAGATAACATTTGAGAAAATACCAAGAGCACATAATAGAGCAGCTGATGTTATGGCTACAGTGGGGATCCATGTTGAGTATTCCACTAGGGAACAATGATATGCCATTCTTCATTGAAAATCTAAGAATGCCAGCATATGACATACCACAGTCTGTTTGGTGAGTGAAGTTGGTCCCTTTTCCCCGTGGTACGCTGAAATATTTAATTACCTCCATGATGGAACATTTCCCACTAACATTTCCCGTGTTGAACGTACCCTCATCCAGCGTATATCCCACTATACCCTACTTGGGGGAACCCTCTTCTATCGAGGCTACGATGGGAATCTGTTGTGATGTTTAAGTTTGGATGAATCTATCCAAGTAATTAAAGAGGTGCACACGAAGGCATCTGTGGGGCTCATACTAATGGGATCATCCTTACGAAGAAAATACTCAGAGTAGGCTATTATTGGCCTACCATGGAGCATGACTATTATAACCATGTGAAGAAATGTGGATTGTCAAAAGTATGGAAACTTGATACATGCGTTGGCATAATCCTTACATCCTGTCACAACACCTTGGCCGTTCTCAAAGTGGGGTCTCGATCTAATAGGAAAACTTAACCTTGTCTCTTTAGATGGTCATAAATTCATCATTACTATGAATTGATTACTTTACAAAATGGGTAGAGTTTGTTCCTCTCACCTATGTTGAAGGTGCCCAAATCTCTAAATTTATCATGAACCATATCATTTGTCAATACGATATCCCTTCTACTATTATCACTAATAATGGTAAGCCATTTAAAAATAAAACTGTGAAAGCACTCTGCAAACACTTTCAAATCTCCCTCAAGTTCTCGACCCCCTATTACCCTCAAGGTAATGGGAAAGCCGAGGCTTCCAATAAAACCCTCATTTGCATTATGGAGAAGATGGTGAGAAAGACAGTCATGATTGGCATCTACAAATTCACCCTACCCTTTGGGCATTCAGAACATCTATCCACAACCCACAAGTGTCACTCCATACTCCTTAGTATTCGAAACAAAATTTGTACTACCTTTAGAGATCGAGATCCCTTCTTTACACATTGAGCTAAAGGACTACTTGAATGAAGAGGAGGATTATAGAGTAGCTCGACTAGCAGAGTTAGAGTTATTAGATGAGAAATGACTTCACGCTCTCAATCACCTTAAAGTGTATCAGGATCGAGTGCAGGTGAAGCTACAATAAAAGAGTCATACCTCATCAATTTGAGGTAGGGGATTTGGTGTTAAAAGAGAATTAGAAGAACACCAATAAGGATTGTGAAAAGAAAGGGAAATTTGAACCCAATTGGTTAGGACCATATGTTGTGGTTACCAAGTTTGGTTTAGGTGCCTATAAGCTATCCCATTCAAATGGCCAAGAGCTTTGAGAACCCATGAACGCAATGCATCTTAAGTGCTTCTATGCTTAAGTATGGGGTCTCTAAAATATAAAAAAAAAAAATGATAAAAACAAAAAAAGATAAAGATAAATAAACATAGGCGTCCAATAGTGAAAACCACACAATGGTGGCACTTTGGACAAGTCCTTTGGTGAAAACCAATTTTCGGTGCCAAGGAGGGTTCATTGTTCACAAGCATTTCAAGTTTAGGAGTATGACAACTTTGTCCTAAGTTGGTCTTTGCCTTCATCTGGGTCCCTTGTGATCCTATCCCTCTTTTCCTGATCGGATAATCCAAACTTTTAAATACAAATAATTTAACTTTGAATGATCCCATCTCATGTTGGGGAAACTTCATAGTGTCACTTTGGCACATAACACGTGGCATTCTACCCTTGTATATCCCATCTAACACTGGGGGCATCCATGTTTCTTCATTTCCTTGCACGTTCACTTTAGAAAACTATTTAGAAAACATCAAAAACATTTGTATAACTTTTGAAAACCCCAAAACATATAGATATGTTCCTTGGAAAAATCAAAACATTCAAATACATTTTGTAGAAAACTCCAAAATAATAGAAAATTGTCTTAGAGGTAATACCCAAAAATAGTGAAAAACGTCCCAAAATTGTCCCACAAAAACAAAGTAGTAGTTTGCTTACTTTTAGTTGTTGGTTTGTATGGTTTTTAGTTGCATTGCTTTTTCATATTGTGTACTTTAAGTTGGATTCACTTACTTACTTAGATTGAATGTTATTTTAATCTGTGGTGCATTGCATTGAGTTCATTTTATCTTGCATACTTGTAGATAAATGTGTTGCTTTGATTAGGTTTGTTTAACTTGTGCTTGTTATTTTTACTTGTACATTTTGTTATCATTTCATCATCATATCAAATAAACCATCACATCTATACATCATATATCAATAAATGTTAAGTCTACATCATACATGTATGCTAAAGCTAATCATCAAGTACTATATCATCAATGGGGCAAGAGGGGTTGCGCATGATCACAAATCTATCCCCCACACCAATATCAAAAATATAAACATGTTTTACTCAAATTATCTCATCAACATGTAATATGACATCAGCTAAGGCTATCTCATAATCTAACAAACATGTGATACAAACATAAAACATACAAATTAAACATGATATCTCATAAACAAAATGTGATACATCGGTAATCCATCAAATCATCATACATCATCAAAAATATAAATGTCCGTGTACAAAATAGTGTGTCTCAAAAGTACACCTATATAATGAGCCATCATGGGCATCTATACAAAAAATTGCCTTCATCATGAGGCATAATCAAAAAAATAGTACATATACATCCATACAAAAGTATGCCTTCATATCAAGGCGATACACCAAAAATACATCTAGTACATCAATAAGAGAGTCAACCATGACTCTCACCCTCATCGGGACTACCTGATTCAAGTCCATTGCTAGGTGGGGGCATCTGAGGTGTTAGACATGTAGAAGGGGCTACACCATGCTATGTTGACCCATGCTGCTCTGAATCCCTCGCCGACCTAAAGGACCCTGTATAAATCGTGTTGATCGTGATGGCCTATGGGATCTAGATCATGATAGGCTACCATTTATCTAACTATACTCAAGAACTCTTTACTCAATTAGAAGGGCCACGTAGTACTACATCCTATAATATGTGGCCTCACCTACTATAGTAGCATTGTGCCCAATCATTAATTGTACTCTCGAGGTAATGCCTACCTGTTTTAGCACATCATGCTCTACTCTCGTACTAGCTAGCTCTATCTATCGGTAATCGGGTCCTATCTACTACAATATGATCCTCTCTATTATAGTATGATCCCTCTCTACCTCGTAATTATAGACCATATGTGATCACCCGATCTTGCTCTATCATGGTCTGTAATCTCTCCATCCTATATAATCTCTCTTTATCACAAGATGATCCCCATTTATGATAGTCTCTCTAAGTATATCTGTCTCTCTAAGTAATATCTTGGTCCCTCTCAGGCTTCCTAGAGTTGTAAGGCCATCACCATCTGTAACTTATGTCAGTAAGGTCATCACCGCCAGCATGTATATCTTGAATATCCTCCTCCATCTCCTCACCACCTCCACCATCTCCTCCACCTCCTGGTGGACTATGCCATGGACTCGCATGAGGGGGTGATGGAGGTGCCCATAATAGAACCTAAAGGTGCATCTGTCGTGTCAACACTTGTGGCTCCACCACTACCTATTTTTATGCTAAAACATGTTGTTGTACTAGCATCTGCTGCACTAGTACCCTTATATGTGGTCCTCCCCGTGGATTTACCTATACATGAGCATGTGTGTGTGCCCTAGGAGATATGCCCTACCCCCTGTGTTGTTGCATCTAATACCTCTCTGTGGTATAGTCAATCTATGTGGCATCATTGTCACATACCACTTTTTATAATCTGGGGTTATCCCTAGATCCACTATCTATGCCCGATGTACCCAAGGTTGTGGAACTACCTGTAAAAATCTAGTGTGTACTTAGCCCAACCTGATCGAGGCCCAATGTGGAAGACCTCTCTAAATATGTGTGCATACCACATCTCATCACCAGGAATCCCTGGATGAGACCAAACTACCATTAGACCTTGTCCACTCCAAGATGTAGTTCCTTCTCCCAAGAATAAAATGATCCATGGCAACAATGCTCAACTCAACAGCATCTTGAGGCCACTGGTACAACCTGTAGGGCCATCATGTGATCATATGCGGTTGTACCTCATCAAACTCTCACATGTAGTAATTTGTGTGTCTCTCATGTGGCCTGAAATAGTGTCCCTATTTGGGAACCTAGCTCATGACAGATGGCTCTCCAAGAACCCAAACTCTCAATGCTCCTAAAAGACGTCCAATCGCAATGTGATCCCAAGCCCAGATATGTAATAAAGTGGCAGGACCCATTGACCTCTATCCATGGTAGGCTATCAAGTGCAAATTAGAGTATAAATGAGCCAGTATACACTGACCCTAATAGTACACCTCTCCCTAAAGTAGGTCGTGAATCACTCCAATGAGACCTAGAGGGAATTGAGCACCAATCTTGTCAGCAATAATATGTCGCTGACAAGAGCTAAGAGGAATACAGTACCCATCCCGGCCATTGATCGGCCATGCACCTCCTAATAAATATTGTCATACCCCGATGGGGTATGTTTGCCACTCCAAACAAGCTCGGTTATCCATCGTTGAATACGGTCCTGGTGACCATCATAGGTGATCAGGCAAGCTTGGATACGAACTCGTAGGATCCATCATACATCCTCAAATGTAATACTCATCTCACTAGTAGGCGGTCAAATTTTTGGCTCTCGCTCGCCACCCTCTCATCTAAGGCCATGAGCAAGCCGTGATCTAAGGTGATCCATGACATGTGGGTCACGTGGGATAAACCGGTCACCTCAAGGTGATCTCTAAGAAAACCTGGGTCACGTCGGCCTGAACATCACCTCATAGGCCTAGAGTTGCCCCTGCCACTCTCATGACTCTAACACATCCAAATTTTACCTAAGAAACTAATCAAAGTCGATTATTATGATCTTATTCTACTATTTTATCATCTAATTTTCTATTTTATCATCAAATTCTTCTATTTTTCTTATAATTCATCTATTTTTCCCATTCGGGGTTTCTAAAAACCTCTTTTTTTCTCCTAAAGGAAATTTTAAAATGAATTTTGTGCATAGGCAAACCCCTAAGTGCACCAAAGACACCCCTTAATGCACAGTGCACCCATTGCACTAGCACACTCTTTATTGCACCAACACACTCCTTAGTGTGTAGGCGCATTCTCCTTTCTCCTCAAAACCCTCAGTGTGTAGGCACACACAATTTTGCATAAGCACATATACTTGTGCACTAGGACATGCATACTCACGCTCTATTGGAAAAACCCAAAAAGGAAAAAAAAAAAAACACTTGCATAGGCACACCCCTTTGTGCACCAACACAAACGTGCCCACGCAAAACTTGTCAAGGGTGCATAGCACACCCTATGTGCATTAGCACATACACGCCCCACAAAACTAAAAAATTAAAAAATAAAGGAAAAAATGAATTACATATGCACTCTCATCTTTGTACCAACACATATGCACCCACGCAACTACTAGCGTAGTAGGCACACCCCCCATTTTTACCCTAAAAATAAATTTTAACCAAAAATTAAATGCTTTAAAAGATCAGGGTAAAAAGAGGAGCTTTGTGTACCTGTGGTCCATCTGCTAGGAGCTCATGTAGTCTCTCACGCGATCCACACATGATGTCTCCGGTTCTGCACCCTCATCATTTCCTCCCATAGGTCAGAGCTCAAATCAGCAGTAAAATGGTAAGTGAATGTGGTAAATGAATTGGCCACGATGGCTTATATACCCATTTTTACCTCTCGTGACGTGTTTCTCACCCCGAGGCACCCTAGAGCCATCATGGTTCTTCTACATTCTTCTACAACTCATCGTGATGATTATTTTAAATAAATAATTATTTTCACTCTGCGTTTTTGCTATGTTGGGGCATGTTTTGCTTCGTAGCCTTTTCTACTACCTAGGGCATATTTTTGCCTTACGGTGACTTTTAGCATTGTCTCACGACTTCGTTATTTCTTCTACAATATCTTCTTCCTAAAAATTCAAAAATTTAAAACAATATAAAAAAATTTTTAAAATCAAAAAAAATTGGTAAAATCATTAAAAATCCAAAAAAATGTAAAAAAAATTTTGTAAAAGTAAACAACATACACGTAGTTGAATCTTGTGTCAAATACATTGTCCTCAAACATCAAAATTTTTCCTACAAAAACATATTTCTAAGGTTCTTGCTTGTTCTGGTCTCAAACGACTTGCAGATCATCGTGATCTACCTCCATTAACAAAAGTTAGGTTGCATGCTATGTCGGTACTCCCATGTAACAGTGAGTTGTTAGAGATTGTTTCATAGTGCACAAAATCTTTTCCATGGGACTACTTGTGTCCTTTGTTATTCCCATCACATATATCCTTGCTTGGGGCACAATTTTTAACCCTTGTTGTTACAACACGAATATTTGAGAACTCGTAGCTTAATAACAAAAACATCGGGTACAACTATTATGAACATTGTTTGTTTGAGTATGTGTGATTGTACTAGTTTCCCTATTAGGTTATCTAGTTTACTTTCTCGTATTATACCGCACAATAATAAAACACCAAATAATAATAATAATATAGAAAATTCAATTCATCGTAGGATGATTTATTCATTGATAGAGAGTTACATAGATAGATCAATTAACCCCTACAATGGTGGAGTCAAACATGATCTTCAATCCCTAATATCTCTCTCCATGAATCTCTCAGTCTTATCCCCTAATATCTCACACACCAAAATAGCTACGTGAGTTGTTCTCACAACTCACCAATAATTAAACTATTACAACTATATTATTAATATGACTTCTATAAACTCATTATTAATAATATTAGAAATAAATTTAATAATGTTACACAATATTTTAGTAACATATGTTGCATGGAATTACATTGTAATGAAAAATGTTAGTAATTTAGTCTTTTTCATGTTGTCTTACGCTTTTTTTATTTCAATAAAGGCCGATGATGTAAATCTAGGGGGAAATGATACAATAAAGTTGCTTATTGAAAGATTGGATGCAAAGATTGGGCTTGTCTATGTTTTCCATTATCATTTATTATCACTACTAATTTTTCCTCCAAATCACCTCCGGGAAATAAATAACCATGTTTATCCTTATCCTTATTCCTTCTAAATACCCATAGGTTCCGTGCCCATTTTATCCTTATCAAAGCTTAATCATGATTAGAAACTCTAATATAATTTGTGTTTTTAGTCTCACATGCACCAAAATAAAAATTTCCCCAAATGGAAAACTATAAAAAGGGTTCACCCCATACCTTAATACTTTACACCATGCTTTGATTTGCATCTCATATAAGAAATATGATTTATAGCCAAGCTCAATCCTTGCCTAAAACCTTCAACAAGGTTAATAGATGGATATCTAAAGTGACTTTGTAATTCATTTAGAGAGGTCATTTCACCTTGTTTGGAGTAGCAACCATACCCATTTTATTGCCCTCTTAGGTCTATTTAGGTCTATGTTAGGCAATTAAACATATTAGTAGGCATGATTAGTTAGATTTTGAATTGTATTCATGTTAGTTAAGCATTCCATTAAGCTTCTATCTTTAGTGTTACATTCCTAGACTTAGAGCCTTGACTAGAGGTGGAAATGGTGTTAGCCCTCCTTAGTTAGTCATGTAATTTACTTTGTAAAGTTTAGGGTGCTTTCAAATATAGCAGTGGATTTGTGGACATGTTGGACATGTTTGGTTTTCATCACTCCATCACCAATGAAATTTTTATTCTTATTAAAGTATTTGGGCTTCTCGGATGTGGAAGGTTGACTAGATTGATTGTAATTATCATGGGAATATAACTTAATAAGGCCTTTAACAACAAGGGCTATTTCAATTTGCATTCCCTTCTCTCTGATGTCATTAAAGGAATTAGCGTAATGGACCTAGAGATGGAAAGCTAACTCTTGATGGGGATTGGTGACAAAAATGGTGACCATTTATTTTTTGGGGATAGGCCACTGAATGCGAGTGGTAAGGGCTAGCCATCATTTTAGTAAGGATGAGAAGATTTCACCATTGATTTTTTTTGGTTTTACATAATTCAATCATAGTGACATCGTGTTCCACATTATAGGAGAAGTGTTTGACAAACTTTTCAGACAATTCGGTGAATGTAGTGATGAAACCTTTAGGAAAGTGAAGGAACCATTCAAGTGTAGGACCACCTAGACTTCTTGAGAAGATTCTTAATAGGTAGGAGTCATCATAGGCTACTTCTTGGCATAACATATAAAACTCCTTGACATGTTCATGGGGATCACCTTTTCCCTTGTATTTTTCAAATTTAGGTGGTTTAAGTATGGTGGAAAAGGAACCCGTAGGATGTCACGGTCAAATGGATAGGAAAAGTTCCTCAAACTTGTATTGTCATCCCTATTTGCCAGAGTTGCAACCCTTGAAGTGTTTCCTTCATAGACTTTATTTCTTGCTCCAAGGTAGGTTCTTGAGGACCAATGGGTGGTGGATTGAAGTTGGGTTGCTAGGAATGTTGTGATATATGGTCATTTGATGGATGTGGGCCAAGTTGTGAGGCTAATTGAGCAATCTGGTTACTCTTTTTTTGTAGTTGAGATAATATGATTCCTTTGATACATGAATATTATTGGTGTTCTCTTTTTTGTCCCATCCATAAGCAACATTACGGTTATTTGGATTATGATGATGTGGGGATAGTGGTATTTTTCCAATGTAATCACTTTCATCATGGAGGAGACTATGAAGTTGGTCGTGAGTATAATCAAGAGGAATTTTACTCCCATATGATATAATTGGAGTAAGAGAGAATATTTATTTTTATCAACAAAGTGATTAAGCATCTCTCATCTTCTTCCTCCCGTGAAATATGTACTTGAATCATCATCACTACTGGTGTTGACCATTGTTTCCTTGTCTTCTCCTCGAGTGTGGTTTTTTCTGCATTGGCATCATAATAGTTGTGATTAAATATGTCATGTCCTATTTCTTGGCAATTGTTTTCATCATCATTTCTTGATTGGGATCGAGTAGCTATTCTCCTAGGTTCCATTAGACCCTAGTAGTGTTGAGATGTGTGGATGAGATGAGGGTGTGTTAAATTGATGAGAAATGTGTAGATGAGGAAAAGTTAAGATTTCTTATTTGATGATGTATAATATTAATAATCAAACCCTATTTATAGGAAGAAATAATTTGAGGAGGTATTAAGGAGATAGAAGAAGGATTTTCCTTAATAGTAGAGGGCTTAGGATGTGCTTGATGTAAGGGATTAGAGGAATAGGATAAGTGGTAAGGATGTTTTTTTGTAGACAAGGTGTTGATTAGCAAGATTAGATTATTGGTCAATAGGAAATCGTAGATGGGTTGTTTAGATCTGAAAACTTATGTAGAGATTTGAGTGAAGATGTAAGGATGTGATGAGCATTATGATTAAAAGAGATACGTGATATGATAGGTTTTTAGGGTCTTATAAGCCTAGGTTGGTTTTGAGATACTAACAGAAATTTTAAACTATAAAAGGGAGGTTTGGTGATGATGAGAGGGTTGATCATTTAGATTAGGTAAGGTGGTATGGGAAATAACTTATGTGGATTAAGATGGGAGATGTGTAGGAGGTTGTCCAAATTTATTTTTGAAATGGGAGGGATGTTTATAAATGTCCTTTTGTAGCTTTAAATTTTATTGATGGGGTGGAAAGGTTTATTAGTTATTTGAATTTTATTAATATGGTGATGTAAAAGGGGGATGAATGGAAATAGGTAAATGAAGGATAGATAGTGTGTGGTCAAAGTTTTTATTATTATAAAGTTTATTAATTAGGTGGATAAATTTTATTGATTATTGGGATTTGTATTTATAGGATGACGTGAAAGGTGTGAGTGATGGTAGGTGGGTGATGGATAAAAATATGGTCAAAAGTATATCAAAAATTATGTGTGGTCAAAATAAAGGTCAAATTTCATAGTCAAAGTGAATGGATAATGGTTGTATGGTTTAATTAAAAGGATTGGTGTGAGGTTTCTATCATTGGTTTTGAAAAATACTCAAACAAGTACAAACATGAAATCACAATCCTAGTTTAGTCAAGTGGTATTAGCAACCGAACTATAGCTCACTTTCAATACCATACACCGATGATGGTGCCACAATTAGATCTCCACATGTGCATTAATGTGGGGTCATCTAGTGAGTGATTTTGGGAAGTGTGGCCTCCTTGCACTATAGTTCAATATGCAACCAATAGGTTACGTATATTCTAGGTTAGACGAGCTCACTAGGGGAGTCCCTGATATACCTTGCAGTACGTGGGGCCCAATTCATGTGTTGCATGATGTTGTCTAAGGCCTAGGTATTGGTACATGGAAGCCCCTCACTTCACACCACTCTTAAAATAAGCAAGTGCTTAGCCAATAATGACAGTTATCAATAATTAGATACCCCACCGAAACATGGGGTGTGTCTACATGCGTGGAGGTGAAGCCCACGGTCACGAGACCCCTAGGACTATGGTAAGTGTGTGGATGTCACTTCCACATCATGTTACCCCTAAAAACTAAAAAATGGAAGGAATACTAGCCACTTTTGATCCTCAAGATCGTCCTAGGATGCAAGAGGAGAGCATACACGATGTTGTCTTTGGGATAAAAACAAACAACAATACGTAACTCAAAAAGATGATAAATGCAAGATGACAATAGAAATTAATAATAAAATTTATACAATGGGACCCTTCAAAAGAGGTCCTGTAAAACAAAGGATTAGTAGTTTGTTGTTTATACCCTAATATTCTTGGACCGCTCGAGCTGCAAAAAAGGATGGTTAGTAGTTTTTAATTAATCAAGATCCTGCAACCACAAACATTAGGAAAAAAAAAAATGAGTATTAAAATGGGTGGAGTTCCCCTTATCCTGTAATATTTCTAAAAAAATGTGAAACCTTGTAAAACACCACCAAAACACCAAAAAATGTGATTAGATTGATTAGTACCAACGTAAAATTGTAATACAACAAAGGCGTTAATTGTCGAGCAAAGGCACTACTTAAGGTCAAAGGTGTCAAAGTACAAAAAGGTGCTACTATAAAGAAAAGGTGCTAAACTATCAACAAACATGCCAAAAAGAAAAATACGATGTTAACAAATTTTAGTTTCAAATACTAAACATAGGTGTTAAATACAAACAAAGGTGCCAAAAGATAGATAAAGGCATTGATCCTACACAAAACAAGGTTAGAAAACAAAGGCGTTAAATTATTTCACAAAGGCACCACGAGGTTTGAAAAAGGCACCAAAGTATAACCATATAACCACAAAATTCAATATATTGTGCAAAAGCATTGTTTTAGGTCAAAGGCATGCCACTTCTTTAGCATAGGCATTGAATGACAGGGCATAGGCGCCAATACGGAAAACTATCACGAAAATTCAAATTTTTAAGGTGTAAACTGAAACGAATTTTTTTCAAATTTGAGTAGTTTGTTCTAAATATGAAATGTTATTAAAAACAAAAAATATTTTGGGGGTAAGCCCCATGGTGGGCACCAAAATGTAGACAAAAAGTGGTGTTAGTTGTAAATGCAAAGCAAAGAACTAAACCAAACTAGTTCCTAATCTCACACACCTATTATCTACCTCGATTAAGTAGGATAAAAGGGAGAAAGAGTGTTATACTGTGCACTTACCTATAAGGTCCAATGCTCTACCCTTGATTCTTTGGATGTGCTCAAGATAGTTGTTGTATTGCTTGATTTGTGGGATGATTGGATAGCACCTCCCTTGTTTGCTTGAGATTTTACTTGATAGCTTTGATAGATACGAAAGGCTTTGTAGAGATATTTGGGTAGCATATAGTTGTAATTTCATAAGTTTTTTCACCATGGAGGGTGGTACTCCTATTTATAGGTAGAGTAAGGAAGAATGAAGGGTGGAGATTGATCCATGTAGGATGTGGATCAATGGTGGAGAATTGGTGAGAAGGATGGAGAATTCTAGAATTAGATAATTCTAGAAATTTAGAGAAGCCTCCATTGAATTTTTAATTCAATGGAGGGGAAAATATATTAAATTTTTGAATAAAAGGAGGGAAGTTTGGAGAGGCTTCTAGAAATAGAAGCCTCTAGATTTAGAGGTGGAGCATTTGATTAGGCTAGGATTAGGTGAAATTAATTATGATTAGGGAGTGATTTGATGGATACTCTAGGTGTAGGATAGATGTGGAGTAGGTGGGTAGGTGAGTAACAATTTTTAATTCTTAGAAATTGATATTAGGGATTAGTTAATGGGTTAATGGGATAATAAGATATTAATGATGAATTAATATGATTAAGGATGAGATGGGATTATTGGGTGAACAATGAGAATAATTGAGGTATGATAATAGGGATAATAATAATTAATCTTATGATTAATTATTATATGGTTAGTGATAGGGGATCAATAATGTATAATGAGTATGTTATTTCTAAATGAACATGTCACCATTTTTCATGTGTACTCTCATAGATCAAAAAGAGGGTACATATGGGAGTGTTGTGTAACTCCCGTACCTGGACAATCATTCCCTCCATGAGGGAAAGAGGAATTATGATTCCAAAATGGAATGTAACTTATATCTCTCTATCTAGCTAGAACTTGCTATATCTATCCATCTGGGGAAGGATTTGAGGGGAGCGATTAGTGCCCCTCCCGTAGAGAGTCATGGGCACCCACTCGATAGAGATCGAGAGGCTTGATAACAAAGAACTAAGATCAAATATATCTATAGTGTCTACATCGAAGCCCTATATATATATATATATATATATATATATATATCCTAACTAGACCCGAGCTATGACTTCACTAACACTTATGACAAAGATATATTCTATGAAGGAATATTCCATGTGTCATATAACTCCTATGACCTATGATCTCACCTAAGTAAGATGACTCACCATGTGAGGTTGACAACACGTCAAGTGATGATGAGGCAAGTCACACCCACAACATATATATATGTGTGTGTGTGTGTGTGTGTGTGTGTGTGTGTGTGTGTGTGTGTGTGTGTGTGTGTGTGTGTGTGTTTGTGTGTGTGTGTATCAACCAATGTTCATCATTAATTTAGTCATTCGTAAATATTTACTACAATAGAACCATCAACTATTGTGAAGTGTGACAGGTTGTAGTCTAGATTAAATTATAAAATATACAAGAAAGTTTCATTTGTGTAATAGAATATATGCTAAGGTTTAAGAAAATATAACTATTTTAATAAGAAACCCATAAGGAAAAATAGGATGAAATAGAGCCATGTCAAAACACATACGGGAAAAATAACCAATACTAAATTACTTTATGTTATCCCTTATGTTAATTTTTGGGTCACATCGATATTGACCCACGTGACATTTTATATAAGCTAGTTCACGACTACCTCTCCCTTTCAATCCTACCTCCATATCTCACTCGTAATGGAGGACGATCCTTCCTAAAAAGTGTCTCTCATTATGGCATTATGGGGGTCTTCTCTATAAACATACATTTGATAATATCCTCTATGGTACCTCACCAGTTCTAAAATCCCTTACACCATCAAAGAAATTCACGATAGGATTTATAGGAGACATTTTAGTGGCCTCGCAGTTGCAAAACATATCCTTTGACTATGTTATAACTAGCCAAACCTTAAACAAGATTGTTGTGACTACATCAAACTTTGTGTGAAGTTTGATGAACATGCTAACCATCATCATACTCCTAGTCATGCCTTACAAGTCAAGAGTGAATTTTGGCCCTTTTCTCAGTGGGGTTTGGATCTCATTAGGGAGCTTAACCCTAATTCCTAGCAACGTCATCACTAGATCATCATTGTAACTGAATATTACACTAAATGGGTGGAATTTATCCCTCTCATTTCTACCAAATCTAAAATGATAACTGAGTTTATCAACCACCATATCATTTGTCACTTTGGTGTTCTCATCACCTCATCACTGACAACGGAAAATAATTCAAAAACAAAACCCTATGCAACATTGTGGTGAAATATTTTCTACCATCTTTCACCATTTTGCCACTATTTGACTCTACTATCTAATCTTTCTCATGTTTCCATAATGTCAATAACTTATAAATTAAACCAACCAAACCATACATCCTAACCATGCCCGCATATCTCATTTTCATAATATCAATAACTTTGAAATTAAACCTCTTAACCATGCCTACACATATAAGTTTCCATCATATCAATACATTGGAAATTTAAACAAACCATAACATCAACTATGCCTACACCTAGTTTCCATAATAACAATACAATGGAAATGAAACAACACACAAATACTATCAATGTCATCATCTAAATACAACACCCAATATGTCATATTCCTCAAATCTTTGCTCAACAATGTCATTTTTCTTCCAACCACAACCTTACCACATGCCTATTAGCTCACCTACCAGCCTAGTCACCTCCCTAATTATACTTAGGGCACATTTTTTCCTACACCTCATCCTTACCCATGGCCTTACCTATACACCCACACTAACCTCACCCATTTGACACTTGAATTCACTTACTCGTTGTACCTTGCGATGATGCTACTTGTATTGTTTAGCCTACCGACCTTGCCTTGCTTTATGTCGTGATGTTTATCTTGACAGGACAAAATTTGGGGTGCTTTGAAACACACATATGCCTATTCCTTCACCTAGCCTTGTTATGTTTCTAGGATCACTTCCTATACTTTGGATACCTAGACCATATCAACCTTGTTTGGATAAACTATCAACCTTTGACGATGTAGAGTTTGTGAGTTCTTTAGCCTAGTGCATTGTCGCATTCTAGACATGTGTGTGCATTTGAATTCCCAAACCTATTACCCACATTGATATCACCATTTCCTATACATGCACCTTACCTCATTTTTCATCACCTACCAAATTATCATATCCATCAATGATTTTTCTTGCTCCTCAATCAGTTCAAGGTTTGAGGGGATCACCTCTACCCATACCGGGGCAACCATCTCTATTTTTTTCATGTCGCTTTTCAATACAAGATTTTTGACAAAAGGGGGAAATGTAGACACCCAAAATTGGGTTTAGAACCCTCTAAGCCCCTTTAATTAATTAATTCGACATATCCCCGATCATGACCCCTCTACACATTGTTATTAATTTAACCACCCATATTAAGTTAATAATTCCCTCACCTTGGACCAATTCCAAGCCTATTTATTAACCTACACTAAGTCACCACTCTCCTTAACTAACTAAGACTCATTCTAACGCTAACGTTAATTACCTATTATCCTCCTATTGATTTCCCACTTCATTTAGCACCAACCCAGACTCCTAGTCCATAACAAATCTTGACCAACGCCAAAAATGGAGAGAAAATACTATTTTGGAAAAATAGGACCTTTTCTCCCTAACCGACACCATTTATTCCTCAACAACAAGGCGCAAGTCACTAACACCATCATTTACTTTAAGTAAGGAATTTTAATCCTTTTCCTGGGTTCTTCCATCTTGGCTTTGGAGTTCTAGCATTTTGAGCTCTCACATCCAGCATCCAAGCGACCTCACGATGAACTAGAGATCATTCCAAGCATTCACAACCTCCACCAAGAATCAATAGTGTGTTCTAGAGCATTGGATCACTCATAGGGAAGTCCAAAACCTTCTTTTGTTGCTGCATGGGATCGGGACTCGTCTCTCTTGAACTACAACTATTCTTTCTACAACCAGCCTTCCAATCTACAAGTAGTCCTTCCTAGCCAAAAAGGAGCTCTTCACGATCAGCCTGGTCTTCTCGGGTGCACAACCTTCTTCAAATTCATATATTCCTTCTCACCTCACCTTTACCTTATTTTTTTTATACACAACATTGTGGTGAAACATTTTGGCACACCCAGTGGGACCCTTATTTGTGGGTTCCTTTCTATTCATATAGGTTGCATCTTGTGTGTTTCCTTTCTAAATCATTATTCACTAAATCTTCTTCTCTAGTAATTTGATCCTTCTTTCTAATTTCTCTAAATGAAACATTTATTTTGGTGCATTTAAAAGAATCCTTCTTCTTTTCTTCCAAGTTTTCATTAGTGAAATTCATCCTTCTTCCTATTCACTCTTATTTACATCAAATATCATATTTCGATTTGGGGCTTAAAACACTTGCATTTCATCCATGTATGTCTACATATTTATCTCACATAGTTAAGTAGAAATCATACGACGGAGGTCATGACCATTTTTTATTGATTAATAAAGTGTAGTTCACATTTTTCACACAATCCTTATCCAAATCACTTAACACAATTTACAAACTTCTTAAACATTCCCTTCCAGAAGAAGCCATCAAGGATTTAAAAACTTGTTGACGGTGGGCCTCACTTGATGTTTTGGTAGGTTTTTCATATCGAATCTGAAACTCATGTATAACAAGGTATATCGAGGGCTCCTTCACCAAAACAAAACCTGAAACCATCCATAGATTGCTTTAGGTACCTTCATTATACTGAACATTCTATATCACTCACAGGTCATTCTCAAGGCATAAGCCAACTAAACATGAAAAAATTGATCCTAGGATAACGTGTTTATTTAGTTTTTATTTGTTTGATTGTCACCTTTATTTCTTTTCTTTTGCAGTTTGAGTTATGAGGACGTATTCACCACTTTTTCTTCTTTTTTCCACACTCAACCATCACAACTAGTTAATTCTGGTTTTTCCTGAGTGTGTTACTTCAGATTTGTTATACACAGCCTCTTTCAGAGCTTATTGTGACTAAATCTTTACCCAAAAATCTTAATTTCTTCACTTCCCTAGTTTTTATCAGTCATTGGCATCGGTCTAGTGACGGCATTGGTCTTTCTACCTAATCAAAGACCGATTTTCGATGGTATTAGTCCCCGTGTTTTTATTTTTATCAGAAACAACAACCTATTTCTATCCTCTAGACTTCACCAAACATCTGTTTCTAAGTTTTGTCAGTTTTGTAGAGCCTAGAATACCTATCTTCTAGCTTTCTTATGGTTTAGACTCGCCAATAGGTGTAAGCTTTTTCCTTTCACGCTAGTTGTATACCGTTACCTACTTCACCTTCTCCATCATCTATTTATTCACTAATGGACCCCAATGTTCCTACAACTATACCTACAAGTAACGAGGAATTCGCTAAATTCCTTGATCATAATGTCATAGCATTATAGTATTACCTCACCCACTCTTCTACCCATGACTCATCGGGCCAATTGTTGTTTAGTATGCCTACCTCCATGCCCCTACCATATCCGTGAATGCTACTTTAGCATTACCTACTCCCATGTCAATGCCACCTACTGCACCCTTGACATCCATCACACCTTTGGCATCTGCTTTGCACCTTCGACACGTTTGTCATTCCCCCAAACTCTACCAGTGCCTCAACATCTTCCATATCCTCATCCACATCTCCTAGTATAGGGATCCCCACATCATCAATACTTATTACTTCACAACCACCAATTACATCGACATCTTATACATCTTATCAGAATTTGGTGGTCTCAATTCCTCCTACTTTTCCACATGTTACCACGAGGATCTTCCCACAAGCTCCTCCCACCTACACCCCGCCTCAGTCACAACCTATAGTGTCCACCTCGTATTCAGGGTACATGCCCTCATCATCTATTCCTACCTACATACCCACTTCTCATTTCACATATTTGACACCACCATACACTGGTATGTCATCTATGACCTATTCATCTCATCCACCCCCTTATACCGTAGGGGTGCTCCTCAATCTAATCCTACCATGGATCTTATCAAGATGATGATGGATAAGATGAAAACACTCAAGGCCTCCATTTCTAGATCTCGTAATGTCCTCACTTATGATGAAATTTGTAACGAGCCCATCCACCCATCCATACCTATCCACCCTTATCCCATGTAATGGGAGTTACCCAAGTTCAACCGTTTTAATAGCAAGGAAGACCCTCAACAACATTTATGATCATTCAAACACGTGTGTTATTTGATAGGCCACGATGATGCCTTGCTCCTTCAAATGTTTCCCATATCGCTATCGGGAAAGCCCTAGATTGGTATAGTGTTTTACCTAGGCACTTGGTCTTATCCTTCAACCAATTGACCCAAACCTTCCTTGATCACTTCTTAATCAATATCTCTAAGAAGGTATCTATGACAGACTTATACTCTATTCACCAATACGAGGATGAATCTATCAGATTTCATTGCATGTTGGTGAGGCCTCATCAATCAACTCACCTTCCAATTACCACAAGCAAAGCTCATAGAGTTGTTCACAATGGCATGTGCTAGACACATTTTCCTAAATCTCTAGGTTCACACATATCGTGTGTTTCACGAAGCCTTCACTATGGCCCGAAAATTGGAGATACGTGCCCTTGAAGAATAGAAACTTAAGTTATGTAACAAGAATGCTAACTTCAAATCGAATGACTCTTTTTATAAACTATCAAACAACCATTCTAATAACCATTCCAAGGCCAAAGGATCCGCCAATGTGGTGATTCTGAAAGCCATCCCCTCTCATCCGTCTAATCAACCAAAACCACCTACAAACCTCTCTCCTGTTCAAAACTTCCAATACAAGTATGAACAAAGGGCTTACACTCCTATCAAAGAACCATATTCTTATGTGTTGGAAAATATTTTAAAATTTGGAGCCATCACCCTTCCACCTATCAAACCAAACATTGGTTTTGATCCTTCTCATCCTACACCATCATGGTACAAAGAAAACGACTTCTGTAACTATCACCGAGTTAGGGGACATAGCGATGGAAATTGTAAAACCTTCAAGAACATTATCCAAGGAATGCTAGATAGTGGTGATCTCATCTGGACAACCCTAATGCACCTGCCAATGCCAATATGGGTGTGTTTAAGAAACCTTTTCCTAATCATACCCCTTCATCAAACTAGGCTTTGGAGACCTCTACTAGTGACACCAATGTGCATGAGGTTCATGTCATTTTCAACATAGTACATGTTCCATCTAGCTAGTTTCCTCCCATAACATCTATCGAGGAAATTATTGCATGAACTCCTCTACCCACGGAGGAGCCTATCACACCTACTCCTCTATCCACAGAGGAGCCTATCACACCTACTGCTCTACCCATTAAGGAGCCTACCCCACCTATTTCTCTACCTACTACAAAGCCTATCTTGTGTGTTCCTCTACCCAAGTAGAAACCTATCTCACCATTCCTCCACCCAAAGAGGAGCTAACTCTATCCACCTTTATACCCATAGAGGAGTGTTGTCATGCAAATGTGCAACAAGGAAATTAATAATTTCGAGCATGACAACTATACCCCCGTGTCAATTTTTTCAATTCCTATCCTTCCAAGACACGGCTCTGTCCCAAGTGACCTCCCGATTAATCCTAAGTGACCTCCGTGATTAACATTATCTAATCCCCTAGGTGATTTTACAAGTTCATTAAAAGTCGTAAGCTACAACAGTCGTGGGAAGGGCTATCATGGCCTTCTATGGTGGGAGCAACCCCATGGAGCAGAGTAAAAGATAAAATAGACATGGAGGGGATTAAAAGGTCTTGGGAATCATGGAAGTGATTTAGGAAGATTCTTAAAGGGCTCGGAGAAGTTGGGGCGCTTTTACAAAATTAGGGTTCACAAGCCTAGTTAGTACATTGAGCCAAAATAACCGCGTTGACCTTCGAAGGTGATTCTGGGAGCTCGGATGGAGTTAGGAGAAAATAGAAAACATCCCTAGAAATATAATTCAAAGCCCTAAAGATGGTGAAATCAGTTTTTTCACAACACCTTGGTGCATCAAGTTTGTTTTTCTCATGCACAATTGGAGTATCAAATCAAAAATTGACATTTTTAGGTATTAAATGGAAGAATAAATACATGAGACCCCCACAATTGGATTCAAAATGCCATTTTCATTCAAGATCATATAACATTTTTCAAAAATTTCCATTGGGAGCCCAAGTTATCATCGTCTTAATTTGTCCTCTTGGAGCAAGTTCGGGAGTTAGCCAAATTTTGGGAGGACACGTGTTAGCTCCAAGATCCTGTGGATTTTTGTCCTTGACATCCCTCAAGGTCAGTGACATCAAACTTGGAAAAAAATTTCCAGCCCCAATGTGACCTATGGAAGCCCATACGTCCTTCGAGGATCGTCGATTCAACCCCGGGTGCAATTTGGAGCTCAAATTCCCTGCCATCGGATCTCCGCCACGTGTCAACTCCAAGATCACCATGGAATTTGATGTCCCTCACATTTTAGGGATATAAAACCTTGAAAATTTCACCCAACCACCTAGGATAGACTTTTTGTCACCCATGTGACCCACTTCCAGCCCCTTAATGCTGATTTTCTAGCTCACTCCTGTTATTGGATCATTGCCACGTGTCGTTTTATTGCTCACCATGGAAATTAATGTCCCTCAAATACTTTTGAAGTGAGGGATGTCGGGGAAAAAATGTGCCAAGCCCTCTCAGGCATAATTTTCAAAATTTAAAAATTCCTCCTGCTTCTAACTTTTAACATCTAACTCCTCCAGTGCACAACTTCTTTATGTAACTTTCTCTGCAAATTCTCACCACCACTCCACCATTGCCAAAGCATAATGAATATTCACCACATAAATTAAATCTCTAACCCATGGTGATACATAGGTCTCATAAGAATATTTCATCAAAAAAAATAAGAAGAAACGAAGAACAGAGAAGAAGAATAGTGGAAATCCCCATTGCCATGAAATTGAAATTTGAAGAAATCTTCCAAACTAGTGCACGCATTGAAAAACCATTTGTTGCTGAGTTATTCTCTCTTGCAGGCCATTAAAAATCATATTAAAACTTCCCATTTTCAGCAAGGAATGCTCATAGTGAAGAAATTTCACTTCCAACTCCACGAAGAACAAAGTTCAATTTCTGTCAAACCGCAACCGGATTGAAGAGAAATTTCACTAGTGAGACAAGAAGCAAAACCTATCGCAATGGAGTTGATTTCATCATGAATGGAGAAAAAAACTAGACCTGAAAATTTCAAGCTCCATTAATGGCCACCATGACATAGTAGTGGAAAAAATCAGCAAGCTACCTCTCCATTTCTCAGGGTTCTAGTGGGCGAAATCACACAAAAATTGGAGGGAATGATCGTTGAAAAATCTAGTTTTGCATGAACTAGTTTTTGTGCCATGAAGTCCCTATTTTTAGGGATATGGAAGGTTGTGTTTTTATCTACATTCTTCCCTCTTAGAATAAATTTTTAAATTCCCGAAGATCCGGAAGGAAATATCATCCAAAAATCGGAGGGAAGGGACTCCAAAAAATCTAGTTTCTCTCAAACTAGTTTTTACACAATGAAGTGACCAGTTTCTTGAGATATGAAGGACTGATTTTTTATCAGTATTCTGCCCTAGTAGCTCCATACCGTAAGCTCTTATCGGACATCATTTTTCATTTTTCATTTCGAGCTTTCTGGAAAGCGAATCATGATGAAAATTAGAGCATGAGTTCGTGACGAAGAGCCGAATCCAAAAAAGTTGTTCCCATCACAAACAGAGGTCATTTTCACTACTTACTAAAAATAACATATGTTATACTTCCTTGCATGCTATAAATGATGAGTCCCACTAAATTACAAGTTCGATCACTCAGGACAATCAGAAAAGGGGTAAAATAGAAAGTAAGACAGAAAATGACTTCTTCCTAAAATAACAGGTCCCCAAATAACAACCTGCTAAAAATAGCAATATCTCGGGAACAGAGGAGGTTGGAATATGATAGATGGTTCAAAAGGTGAAACATGAGCAAGACAGTGATATGCCCTAATAGCAAAGCACAGTCTCATATTCTAAAAATAGAAAGTTTTCATTTCAGAGTGGAAAATTACATATGACTTTGTTTTCACTCACCTTACTACTTTTTAGACTCCCTTTTGGATAATGAGATGGTTTCATGAGTTGAAAAGGAGGAATGAGAACTTCATGGAGGTCCTGGAAGCATCATCTTGAGTGCAATGGTTTACAAAAGCAAAGCAAGGCATCGCAAGGCACATCATGTGAATTCATCTTCATCACTTAAGGAACCGAGTGATCCAAAGTGAATTAGTCGAATGATTTCAATGAGTCAAAGGGTTCATCAACCAAGTTTCAAGGAGGGTCATTGTGGGCATTGTATGTGTTCATCTCAAGCTTGCAGTGGTAAATATCATAACAATGTTTCTAAACACTCATTCTATGGTCCAAGATGTTCATGCATCATAGAGTTTGTGGTCATCACTAGATTGGGAAAATTATTCAAAGTTATTCAAGGGAGCAATCTTCATTAGTGTAGAAGATCACTAGTGGTAGAAATATTTGCTCAAAGTTCATGGTTGCATCAAGGCATTCAAAGCATTTTTCACGAGGAGTGTTTTCCCCTCCATCCCTTCCCTCTTCCTCTCTTTCCCTCTCTTCTTTCTCTCCCCATTCTAATTCTTCATTATGTGTCATCATTATATTTCATCCTATTCACTTAAGTGACCTATTTTAAATTTGTAAAAAGTATTTTCTCAAAATTATAAGAGAAATACTTAATTCATGGAAAATGAAAGGTCACGAGTGGAATATGGAAATGAAGATTCATGTGAGGAGGTGAAAGGAAAATTCAAAGTTGTTATAAATTGTAATGAGCTCTTCATTCCAAGAGGTTCTAATTCTGAAATTCATCTAAATGGTTTTATTCTTGTAAGTTCAAGAGAGAACTTTTGCTTGCTTTTGAGTGAAAAGAGTTGGCCATTTTTCCCTTATTCTCAATGTCTTCCATTCTCATACTATGTATAATTTCTGCTTGAGCATCAATACAAGAGGAGTTTGAGCCTTTTTAACTAAGGGGTTTACTGATACTTTGTGTTCATTAAATTCTAATTGGTCTTGTTGTTATTTGTAGTATTGTTTCTTCCTAATTTTAGTGCATGTGATGAAATTTATAACTAGTGTGTGCAGGAATCTAATTTTCTACCTACAACATTAGTTCTCCTACCTCTTTTCTCACTCCCCTTTCCCACTCTTCAGACAAAGTCTTCCCTAGCAAGAGATTTCTAGCTTTGCCACAGGGTCAATGGAGTGCCCTTATTGGATCCCCGACCACAAGGCCACCAGGAAAATCCACCTTTACTCGTGCATGCATATTCGACATTGCATTACAGCGAGTTAAGTAGAGGGACTTAGATTCCTAGAGAATTGGTAAGAAATCCACAAGTTTTTCCACCCAAAAATTTTCTCACCAACAAGGATCCACTCTTATCTCCTCTTCTTATATGCGATGTTTCTCTAAGGGTCTTCCAAGATCCTTTCACCCTTCTTACATCACTCCTTGCCTACTAAATCAAAGGCAAAACCTTCCCTATATCACAGGACTCAAATTTCGAATGGGTTTCACCACTGGTTCATCGTCTTCTAAACCAAAACCATTCTCATGTTTGGTGGACCAATTAGAGTATGTTGATTACTCCACACTCGCAGGCGGTTTTGACTCGAATATCCTCCCAAATGCATATGTTGTCCCCGGATACCTCAATTATTTATCCTAAGGTATTGAGTTAATTAAAACCATGTTACCTAAGCCGATCATATCAGCCCCTTCTTCTTTAGCCTCGCCTTCACCCAAACCTCTATCTACACCTAAACCTACCACTTCCTTAGGGTTCCTACCAACACCTAGCCTACTGCATCCTATAGTGAAACTAGACTTGTCTACTCAACCACCACCCATCACAAAACCGATTCCCACACCTAAGAGGAAGACCCAACCTCCTAGGCCTCGCACCTGGTCTCTCCCATGCCTTCTCTTTCACCTTTGCCTCTACCTTTGATTTTAGGCCCACACCCTTCCACCTTGGTCAAGTTACCTCTTCACCAAGGAAAATCTAAGGCACGAAAAACCCACACCCGCACCTTTACCTTCTCTTTTTCCCACACCTTCACCTTCATCACCTCTTCTACCTACATCTTCTCCATTACCTACAACCACACTATTTCCAACACCACCACTCTCACCTTGGATTTCTAAGGTACCCCCGCCTTCTACATCTCCTTCTACCTCGTGCACCCCCCTGCACCATTACCCAAGAAGGTGTAACTTAAACCAAAACCAAAACCTTCACTACCTTCCAAAAATGTATTGACACCTACACCACCTCTAACAACACCGCTCCCACAAAAATCATCTGCACCTTCATCCAAGCTAACTCTAACTTCTCAATATGATCCATTGACATGATCGTATTCTAACATCCTCACTAGGTTGTTAGAAACCTCTGTTATCTCACTACTACCTATTAATCCTTATGACCCACTCAAACCCAAACCAGTAGGGTTTGATGACACCAAAATCTATGCATATCATCACTCACTAGGGCATGATGTTGAAGGTTATAAGGCCCTCAAAAACATTCTCCTTCAACTTTGTACTTCGGATGGTCTCTTCAAAAATATGACCTGTTGGAGGATAATTCCATTCCCCTTCACCCACCACCACATAGTCTAGCCCTATATCTATTCAGTGGTCTTTACCGCATCTCCACAACCCTCTTTTCCTCCTCCGATATTTGAAATAAATATAGTCCGAGTAACCACTCGATCATAAAAATATAAAGGAAAAGAGAAAAATTTAGCCCATCCAGTGCACCTTCACTCACCATTCCACCTACACCTTCCCCCAAGGTAACCATCCATGGGTCATCTTATCCTATTTCTGATGGAGTCGCACATCACTCTATGATTAAACAAATTCATCAATCTCCTTTGAAGATGTCCTTATATGACCTAATTCAAACCTTTGAGTCTCATCGTCAAACCCTCATTGAGGTTCTACAATCTATCAAGCTTCCACCAAATGATCCTTCACCTATATTTACCCCTCATCATGTGGCCACCTCACCATTCTACCTCAAAATTCTGCCCCCATTACCTCTCCTCAATTTTCCATTATCAGTTTCTCTAAATTAGAGATTTCCCCTCTACAATCAAATGATCTTGATCGTGTCCTCTTAATCTCTTCCTACATCAATAATACTCGTGTTTGTGTTATGATTAATGGAGGTGCTAGCATTAATATCATTTCTTCCCATGTGTATGAACAATTACGCATACCCACCAACTGCATGCATAATAACCCTGTTATGTTGTGTTCTTTCAATGATGTCATGACTTCTACCCTTGGCACCATCATCCTCCACATCCACATGGGTCCCGCACTAGTCTCGAACTATTCTATGTTCTTGAGGGGGAATTTAAATATAACATATTGTTTGGTCAACCCGGATTCACGTCATGGGGTGTGTACCTTCAACCCTTCACTGTTGCCTAAAATTTGAATATGAAGGGCACCCTACACCATTAAGGTGGATCCTTCACCTTTTAAAACTTGTAACATATTTTATCAAAAATGATGTCCTTGTTCTAGTAAAGGTATCTACCACCCCTACCACTTCATCTTCTTCTACTACCTCATCTACCACTTCCACCACTACACCTTCCACAGCCGGCCTATTTATCCCTCTCGCTACCGTAGCTTCCATAACTAGCCCATCTACTAACCCGCATATTTCACAAGCAACTAATGCCCCACCTTCTCAAGCTTTAAGTAGCTCATCCATCCCCGCTACCCAAGTACTAACCTCAAACCCCTTGGTAGGTGTTTTTCAATGCCTTTCCTGGGGAGTATCGCCTATACAACATAGACACTTTCCTTACTCCTCAAGAGTACATAAGCCTTCACCAACACCCACGTTATGACTATCGTGTAGGATATATTTTTCTATATGGTCCTCCCCACCTTCGCACCAACCTAACATATGGGGGACTCGACACTTCTTCTTATTCTCTGAACCACCTACCCAAACCCGACCTTTCTCATCTAACTTCCAATACCTCACCAACCTGTCACTTCTCCCACACTTTTCTTCATTGATGTGTCTGGAAGGGCTTTGGCTTTGGTCTTTATGAAAGATCATCACATAGTCATACCTTACACCACTCGAAAACATAAAGACCATTATGGTATCATATTTTCCATGCCACCTATTCCTAAGAAGGCTAGAATTGACCTCATAGAGGAAGATAAGCCTTCCCCACCTAACTCACCTACCACACCACCTTCACCCATGGAGTCCATGGATCCAGAATCCATCCCTCCTAACTTTTTTTTCATGAACACCATTTCTTTGGGACCTCTAACCTATCATCGTGATGGCGAGGTGCCATCTTCCCTTCCTCTTCTTTATCCTAACATGTTGGATGATGACACACCTTCTATCAATGTCGTTCAATGTCAAGATGATGATTCTATTCTCACCTATTTAGGTGCATACAATTCTTACATTCACCGGTCATTACCTTCTAAGACACAAACCATGCAGAATGAATCAACCATATAGATTAACATTCACACTCAAGATGTCCCTCAAATTATAAAAATAGGCCAATATTTAGATTTTGTCGAATAGAAGCCTTCACCTCTTTCCTTTGACATCATAGCAACACTTTTGCTTGGTCTTATGCCGATATGCCCAATATTGACCCTAATATTGTGGTCCACAATATAGTGATTATCCAACGACACCAAACCTATGAAAAGAAGGTTGAGAAAAATGCATCCACACATTTCCCTTCTTATGAAAGAAGAAATTTAGTGCCTCCTTTTTGTTTCTTTCATTCTACCCATTGACTATCCACAATGGATTTCTAACATTGTTCCTGTCACCAAAGTGACAGGGGGACTCCACATCTGCATGGAATTCCATGACCTTAACCTTGCCTTCCCTAAGGATGACTTTCCTCTTCCCAAAGATCGACCAACTCGTTGATCTTACATCCGGCCATGAGATGTTATCTCTTATGGATAGATTCTTTAGGTTAAAATAAAATATTACTCACTCCGAATATCAACACAAAACCACCTTTATCACCCCTTAGGGGGCCTTTTGTTATCGCGGCATGCCCTTTGGCTTGAAAAATGCTAGTGCCACCTATCAACACACCATGACCTATATCTTCCATGATATTATGCATGACATATTGGAAGATTATGTTGACAACCTTCTCGGTAAGTCTAAAAGTCATGTCGAACACCTCGCAGTTCTTAAAGTTATATTTGATCACCTCATCAATACTACATTTGCATTCAACCAAATAATTCCATCTTTTTCATTCTCTCCGAAAAACTCCTTGGTTTCATCATCTCTTTGTGGGGCATCAAATTCAATCCCGCCAAAATCAAGGTTATTCTCAAGATGCCTCCACCTACTAACCTTCGACAAATTCATAGTTTGCAAGGAAAATTGCAATCCATTCAAGCTTTATTTCGAAAATTTTATCGATGTCACCCTTTTCATCATCTCCTTAAAAAGGATGTCTCCTTCAATTCAAACGATGAGTGCCACAAAGCCTTTGAAGCATTGAATAAATACCTTCTTCAACAACTGTCCTCATCCCACCTAAAGATGACAAACTTTTTACCTCTACATTTCTGCCACTGACCATTCCTTGGGTGTAATGCTCATTCATCACGACAAGAAACACAGGGATCAAGTGGTTTATTAAATAATATGTACCCTTTTATACTATGAGACTAGGTATACTCACATTGAAAAGCTTTGCCTAGCCTTGGTATTCATGGCCACTAAACTTCGCCACTACCTATTTAACCACAAAACCTTCATCGTCACCAACATCGACCCTCTGCATTACATGTATGCTAAACCTTACCAACACCAACGCACCACGCATTGGCTCATGCTCCTTATAGACCTAGACCTATAA
Organism: Taxus wallichiana var. yunnanensis; assembly: GCA_018340775.1. Taxonomy (NCBI): domain Eukaryota; kingdom Viridiplantae; phylum Streptophyta; class Pinopsida; order Cupressales; family Taxaceae; genus Taxus; species Taxus wallichiana. Next base: position 762,921,775 of record CM031244.1, read on the forward strand.
TTCATTCATCAAAAAGTTTTTCAAGGGAAAAACTATCGCGGATCAACTTATAGACGCTCCTCTTCCTGAAATCAATCTTCTAACTTTGAATTTCATGGCAAATCCATTGTCACTCTTTCATTGGATGACATCGTTTACCAAATGAAATTATTCTTTGACGGTTCCAAATGTCAACATGGGGGAGGTGCAGGGGTCATCCTTATTCCTCTTGATGGTGATCTTATGCCACTATCCTTTAAGTTAGACTTTGACTGCACTAATAACATGGCCAAGTACGAATCACTTGTATTAGGTCTTCAAACTTCCATTTCCTTAGATGTTAAATCCATTAATATATTTGGTGACTCTCAACTGGTTGTGAACTAAATCAATGATTTGTATCAGTTTCATAATGATGAGCTTAAAAAGTATAGACATCATGTCCACCTACTTTTGGCCATGTTTGATCACTACCTCATTCAAACCACTCCACAATCCACTAACAAATTTGTAGATAACATGGCTTTCCTTGCTTCTCAAATACGAGTCTCACCTTCGACTCAAAAACCGTTGTTACCATACAACGGTTGTAGTCACCCTTGTATATTATCCACGACATTAATTTTTTTTGGGTCACATTGATACCGACCCACATGACATTTGGTATAAGTAGTTTGTTGACTAGCCTTCCTCAAAAAAGTGCCTTCTCTCTCATTACGTCATCATGGGGATCTTCTCTATAAACATGTATTTGATAGTATCCTCCTACATTGCCTCACCGATTCTGGAAATCCCTTACACCATCAAAGAAATTCACAATGGGATTTGTGGGGGAAATTTTAGTAGCCTGCATCATAAAAACATATCCTTCAACTAGGATATTCTTGGCCAACCCTTAACTAAGACTGTTGTGACTACATCAAACATTGTGTGAAGTGGCGAGTAGTATGCTAACCTTCATCATACTCCTAGTCATGCCTTACAAGTCACTAGTGACTTTTGGCCCTTTTCTCGATGGGGTTTAGATCTCATTGGGGAGATTAACCCTATTTCCTCACAACGTAGTCACCTGGATCATCACGATGACTAAATATTACAGTAAATGGGTGAAGCCTACCCTCTCATTTCTACCAAAGTTGGAAAGATAATTGATTTTATCAACCACCATATCATTTTTGCTTTGTGTTCCTCATCGCCTCATCACCGACAACAAAAAACAATTCAAAACAAAACCCTACGCAACATTGGGGTAAAACATTTTCTACCATCTTTTACCATTTTTCCACTATTTGACTCAACTATCTAATTGTTCTCATGTTTCCATAATGTCAATAACTTATAAATTAAACCAACCAAACCATACATCATAACCATACCTATGTATCTTGTTTCCATAATATCAATAACTTTGAAATTAAACCTCTTAACCATGCCTATACATCTAAGTTTCCTTCATATCAATACATTGGAAATTAAAACAAACCATAACATCAACTATGCCTACAACTAATTTCCATAATAACAATACAATGGAAATGAAACAAAGACACAACAATAGCTATCAATGTCATCATCTAAATACAACACCCAATATGTCATATTCCTCAAATCTTTGCTCAACAATACCATTTTTCTTCACTCACATCCTTGCCACATGCCTATTAGCTCACCTACCATCCTAGTCACCTCCTAATTATACTTAGGGGCACATTTTTCCTACACCTCGGCCTTACCTATACACCCACTGACCTTGACCTTGCCCATTTGACACTCGAATTCACTTACTCGTTGTACCTTATGATGACGCTACTTGTGTTTTTTACCCTACCGACCTTGTCTTGCCTTATGTCATGTTGTTTATCTCGACCAGACCAAACCTTTTGGTGCTTGAACACACCTATGCCTGTTCTTGCACCTAGCCTCGTTATGTTTCTAGGAGCACTTCATATACCTTGGATACCTGGACCATATCAACCTTGTTTGGATAAACTATCAACCTTTGATGATGTAGAGTTTGTGAGCTCTTCAGCCTAGTGCCTTGTTGCATTCTAGACATGTGCATGCATTTGAATGCCCCCACCTATTACCCACATTGATATCACCATTTCCTATACCCGCACCTTACCTCATTTTTCATCACCTACCACTTTATCAAACCCATCACCAATTTTTCCTACTCCTCAATCAGTTCATGGTTTGAGGGGGATCACCTCTACCCATACCTAGGGCAACCACCTCCTATTTTTGTCATTGTCACTTATCAATACAAGCTACGTGATAAAAAGGGGCAAATGTAGACACCCAAAATTGGGTTGTAACCCTCTAAGCCCCTTTAATTAATTAATTAATTCGACACATCCCCGATCATGACCCCTCCACACATTATTATTAATTTAATTACCCATATTAAGTTAATAATTCCATCATCTTGGACCAATTCCAAGCCTATTTATTAACCTAGACTAAGTCACCACTCCCCTTAACTAAGACTCATTCTAACCCTAACATTCATTACCTATTATCCCTCCTACCAATTTCCCACTTCATTTAGTGCCAACCCAGACTCCTAGCCCATAACAAATCTTTGTGATTTAACGCAAAAATGGAGAAAAAGGCTATTTTTTGGAAAAATATGACCTTTTCTCCCTAACCGACACCGGTTATTCCTTAATCGGGCTAGTCAACTAACCACCATCGGTTCCCTTAAGTAAGGAATTTCAATCCTTTACCCATGTTCTTCCATCTTGGCTTTGGAGTTTGACATTTTGAGCTCTCGCATCTAGGCATCCAAGTGACCTCACGATGAACCAAAGATCATTCCAAGAATTCACAACCTCCACCAAGCATCAACAGTGTGTTCCAGAGCATTGGATCACTCACAGGAATTCCAAAACCTTCTATTGTTGTTGCATAGGATCGGGACATGTCTCTCCTTAAACCACGACTATTCCTTCTACAACTAGCTTCCAATCTGCAAGTAGTCCTTAGCCAAAAAGGAGATCTCCATGATCAACCTAGTCTTCTCAGTGGTGCGCAACCTTCTTCTACTTCATAGGTATTCCTCCTCACCTCACCTTTACCTTATTTGTTTTATACGCAACATTGTGGTGAAACACATACAACCTCATATTACACTATGTTTTACCTAGTTTATCTTTTTGTTGGGCCATATGTAGTACATCTACTCCAATATTTGGTTATAATGTGTGTAATCCCTCAATACATGTTTGTAATGGAAACCGATCCAAATCTACTTTAATTATGTTGATTGTAGGCGGGTTGTTGTAGCATGTGCACTTGTTTGAGAAATTTGGGGAGTACACTACAAACATGGGACAAAGGGAGAATGATCTTACATTTTCATGTTAGTGAAATTGATTTTGCTTCCTATCTCGAAGTTTTTCATATATCCTTGTTCCACTTCTTTTGATTTAGATGATGTTGTGCTAGATGTACCAACCTCGGTTTGCTCTTGCAACTTTTTTCATTCGATGCTCTCTTTTCCTCCTCTTGTTGTCTTCTTTATTTCTATTTTTGTTATAGACATTGGCTACACTCTATGTTGCAAGTTTCATTATGGATCATGCCAACACAAACACATTTGGATGAAAAAAACTGAGCGAAGACAAAGTTTTCCTACATACTCAGGTATGATTTTCCTTTAAGCATGTAATTTTTATTTCAAACTTAAAGGAGGGGAAAATGTAGACACTCAAATTTGGAAATTTATCACTCTGATACTAATAGTTGTGACCATCCTTCTTGTCTAAGACAAACATGTACATCCCATCCCCACTCATTACATCATTTTATCTCTCTCCTAACTTTCTTGTTCAAGTACACATTGATGTGCTGAGATTTTATGAATATAAATCCATAAAATCAATGTGTAACCTATGTTTATCATGATGCAACTTATCAACAAACAACCAATTGAGTAACAAAATGTTAAGTTCATTAAACACATAGAACCCATTTCTTAACAATTGAATGTTTGGTATAAGTAATACATAGATAAACACCACACACCACACACCTTCTAGGCTAGTGATTAGGTGTGGCTTTGCCTTCAAAAGGAACAAATGAGTAGACCTTACTATCAACTTCATCCTCTTTGATACGGGTCTTATACCATCACTAAATAGGTAGGAGATAATGATTTTTTCTTAATCTTCCTTCTTACATTGGGTTACATAAATTCTTCAATGTGGAACTTTTTGCCACTACTTTCCACCTATGTTGGACACTTAAGACATTACAAAAATTTAACAATCAAAATTCAAAATTGAGTACAACATGCCAACAAAAATGGATTAATTCATTAATGTTATGATCAAATGGAAAAGAAAATAAGAGATACCTTTCTTCAAGATCATTAAAAAAGTTAAGCACGATCTCAAGAAAATGGTTTAATAAGCTCAAGTTTTTAATGACTTTGTACATCTTCTCCCATGATTGCACTAAATGGGGATCATTTCCCTTCAAAAGGGTGGCTAATCTAAGAGGATATAATAACTAAAATAACTCATGACACCATGACATTACTCCACTTGAATATCATGACATCATACTACACATGTGTGCATAGTATGAGCTCTTTACTCCTTTTCTATGATATTATCGCATGATTCTTGTAGTGTCAATGTTATATTGTGCTTCTCAACAGTAACATTAGTTTAAGATGATGGATTAGTTATCAATTATGAAGTGGTCATCACTAACCGATGTAATAGTCTAGCTAATGTGTCATCTTCCTCCTTTATATATTAAGGAAACTTTTATTCTTTGTGGTCAAGTACATTAATAACTAGAGAATAAGGAGTATATTAAAATCATAAATTTGACCTCTTGAATTTTGTGCGAGACTTGCATAATATAACTTTGCATTACAATTGTACATCTCATGACAATTGTCTTTTTCATTTCTTCTCTATTTCTCAAGCACTCTAATAAGTCTTTGTCCTTTATCATTCATAATATGTTTTGTATATAACACATTTAAATCCTTATTTAGATTATTGTCCACCTAGTATCCTCCTAGGCCCCAAATAACTTGATTGGTAAAACTTACTTTCATTATTGAACAAGTGTAGTAATTAGTTAGATCGAGACCCAATTGGAAAAAAAGAGCCCTAGTTGAGAAAAATTGAGCCCCAATTGTATTGTATGGTTGTAATTAGGCTCTTGGGGCTTGATTGGACAAATTATATCCCTTATTATATGAATCAAGTAATTTGTTCCAATAAGGACTCGATTGGGGAACATTAAGCCCCAAATCACATTATGCAACCAAAAATTGGTTTATGGGCTCAATTTCCTAACTTGCATCTCTCATTGAGTCAAATGAGTAATATAATCAATCACATATTCAATTGGGAAAAATTAAGTCCCAAATCACATCATGTGATTGCAAGTAGTTTCAAAGGGCTTGAATTCCCCTAATTTATCCTATTTACACATTTGATTGACTTTAATTGATTACAATTAACACTCGATAGTACAAGAATGGTCGATTTGTAGGTAATTACACCTTTTATTGAACTTAATTAGTTGTAATTGGTAAAAATCAACATATGTTAGTATAAAATTGGTTGATTTATAGATAAACATGTATAATAATTAACCATAATTGGTTGTAATTAAAAATAAAACAATAGATCCAAAATCCCCAAAAACTAAAAACTAGGCAAGAAAGTTATACCCTAAGAAGCCATAGTTTTAATCTTGAAATCCTAAAAATAGCTAAGTATCTTCTAGATTGGATTTTAAAAAACCATCTCCTAAATGATAACTCCTACAACTCAAAAAAAAATCATAAGATACATAGTGGTTCTACTTAATTATATTCAGTTATAATAAATTTGAAATATAAGAATATAAAACATAATATAAAGTAAATGTAAAATTATACTAAATATGCATAAATATAAAAGACATTTTTAAAGGCAACAGGAAGGGCATGCAAAATTTGCATCCAATAGGGTGTACACCCTATGCACTAAAAAGGGTGTATACGTACCTATACATTTCATAGGGCACACATCATTTGATAAGAGTGTGTGCCCTTTACATTGCTTTAATTTGAACTACTAAATTTTACTTCAAATGAACACTACAAAGGGCACATACCCTATGCACTACAAAGAGTGTACACCATTTTTTAAATTCAATCTAAGGTTGACTTGTTTCCTTTCAAAAAAATCATGGTTTTGGCTTGGAAAATATGAACCTAAGCCTCAAACCTACACTAGACCAACCAACATGAATTTTGCTAACCGTGTCTTTGTGGACATATTTAATTTGTCGACATATTTAATTTGTCAACTTTATTAATTTTTAAAAATTATGGGTTTGTAGAGATGAGAACATCATTTTAAAATAAATACTTTTTTAAAACATAAATTATTATTTTTAATTATTACTTAATTTCTACATAGCATACCTCTTTATGGTTCATACATATAGTGATGGAAACACTCTAATAAATTTTAGGCGAGTTAATATATTTTTATAAAAACTTGTATCTCACCAATATACATATCGGTGCTATGGTTTTTTTAATTTTTGTATAAAGTTAAGGTAAAAAATTGTGTTTGTATGCTTGTGGTTTCATTTTACCAACTTCTTAACTTATATAATTAATTTGAAAAAATATTCTCAACAATCTTCAACATTTTTCTATCCTTCTATGATATTTCATACAAAAATTCATTTGTTTTCTTGTATACATGTATTTTTGTTATGTTTTCACAAAATAAATGCTCATGGCATTATCGAAATGCACCAAATTTATATACTTTTCTCATCTTGGTATTGAATAAATTATATATTAGAAACTAGATTTGAATTTCCAAAATTCATATTTTTACATTATCATAAAATTCTTTGTCTAAGTGTCTATGAAAGTCTCTCGAAGTTAATGTGATGTTGTTTTCATAAGAAAAAGTGACCACTTAAGACCCCTCTTGTATCCTGTCATGCCCACAAATTACGCACCCGGATACAAACAATAAAATACCAGAATATTATTTTTTTCTTACATTACTTGATACATGACACCACATGGGATCACTTAGGATAACTCACAACACATGATACATTTACACAAACATGAACCCACATATATACATGATGAGGAAAGGATAAGCACCACAAATAGAGATGAAACACATTGTCAAGCCTACCTAAGAGGCTTACTAATGGGGAGAGGTCATCATTGTAACTACCCCTTATCACTCAAGAAGGAATCCTAGCTAGCCTTTGGTTCCTCCAAAGCACACACAACACATCAACATTGGCAAGCCCATTATCCCTCCACTATAACACGTGTTTATCCCTCCACTAAGACTAGCCACAAATTCTTTTGGTTCCTCCAAAACAAAACACACACTTCCCCTTATTCCTCCCTTCACTAGCTACACCTTATTCCTCCAATAATCAATGATGAAACCTCACCCCAACAAGAAGGAAACATATCCACATGAAAACACATGATGCACATCAAAACCACATCTTCCTAAATGAAAAGGTACAAAACAATGACCCAACTACAATATAAATACACATATAGGCACTTTCCACGACACAACATTTTCATGGTTACATATTTATTACAATCATATTTCATTATTTGACCTTAATTATTTGAAGAGCACTTAACATGTAAACCTTCATTCTTCTTTAAACTAGACTACATTTTCTTTATTTCATTTAACATTTTACCTATAATGGTTCCATTTGATTTTTCTCATTTCTCTTATCACAATTAATTTATATAACTTGATTGTTAATGGGAACATTTAAACACACATGAGTCTATTAGTACTTGTCCTAAGGATTCGTCACTAAGGAGCATGTTTACTTGGTTTTGTAATTTACCTTCATTGCAACAAGGGAGATTCACATGAAATAAAAGGAAGTCTATTAGGTCAAGAGTGGATAGATTTTGTGTTCTTTTCATAGTAGCATTTAAACACTAAGGATACACTCTTTTCATTTTCAAGTTATTACAACTAACTATATGTATTCTAGCTACTTAACTTTCTTTGTTCGTGATACGTATAAGAGGGTTGTATTGAGTTTAAGTAACAAATCTCACATTTCACTTTACTTCTAATCCATCATCTTAAGAATTCATTGTCGATAGTTATGAGTGAAATATAGGTTTCAGCCACAATTAAACTTCTTAAGTAGTTCTAGGTTTGATTTATCTCCATTTATGCCTAAGGGTTCTACTCACTACTACAAAACCAAACTAGGGTGTGCAAAAACTTTAACTCACAAGACCTTCGTAAAAGCCCAAGGTATTCCATTACTACCTACTAAGGGAACATTTTTTTAACCTTAAGGATTAGGATTTCCAATACAGGGTTCTTTCGCGATGTGAGTTTGGCTCCATTAACAAGTCTCTAGTTCAATACTTGTGAAAGCGACAATTTGGCCCATGAGGGAAGAGAAGGAGCATTCTCATGGACCATGCACTAAGGATGGACAAGGTACAATGTTTACCTACCCCAAGATGGTCATGAAGGCATGGGCGGGAACCATTTTCTTGGCATACGATAGAATCCAAATATCGATATGGAAATGGAATGACGTGATTAAAAATTGACCAAGTTCAATTACACTATGGAGATAAGGCACGAGGTAAACTTAAGAGGACCATTCCTTACGGCAGGGTTATTATTTCATGCCATAAGTTTGATTTACTACTTTCTCCCAAATGAAAGGCACCCAACTACGCAAGTTGTTATTTCTCTTGAAGGCCAATTGGTTTTTGAGGACCGCACATCACTAGCAAGTATAAAAGATACAACATTCTCAAATTATTATTATCCAATTTACTAGTACAATCAACATCCAAAATTACCATGGTACAATCATCTTTAAATAACAAGATTTCAAAATTCACCCTCCTCTAATGATTCACATACTATCAATAGGTTCCCTTTTACATCAATTTCCATAGCAACAAGGTATAAACAACTTAATTTACCTAACCGACATATAAAAGTACGACCAAGTAGGAATTTAGTCAACATATAAAGAGCCACTAAGTACAAAATTAACACACTTTTCTAATAGGCTAACAATGTCGTATTCATCACGAGAAAAATAAAGAACGACAATTCTATTCATAGCAATAGTGTTGATATATCATATACAAATACAATGTTTTCAAAATCACATGTTATTATGCAAACACCAACAACACTTCACTTTGTCCTTATCCTGGTACTTGTAACCAACACATGGTCAACACAAACTGCTGACATGACATCTACCCAAAATCTAGCATAATTCATGTTTATCATAGTTTTCCATTCACATGATTATAATAATTAGCACATAATAAGAGAGAGTTAGAGATACATTCATTTCATTTCCTAACTATAGGGAGAGAGAGAGTGTGTGTGAGAGAAGAGAGAGAGAAAGAGAATTTTCTTGAAAATCAAATTTCTCAAAAATGCCACAAAAGAGAGTTCCATACAGTCATATATATGTTTCTACGAGTTTACTCATCAATTAATTGACTTGAAGATGGTCCTACTACACTCTTTCACATTTTCCTACTAGTTCGCGAAAACGTCCAATTTTAACTCGGGGGCTAAGAAATCGCATTCAAAAACTAATTTTAATGGGTGAACACACCATAAGGAAATTCCTATACACTCCCTATATAAAGTGAATTCATAAGAATTAATGAGAACTTAGAATTGTTAAACAAGGTACAAATGGCAACTACTTTTCGGAGCCATCGGTTGTAATTGGGCTAGTTTGACCTAGTCAACCAACATCAAAGACCTACAAAACCCCCTTGCAAAACTAACTAACGAGATGTTTTTCTCTCAGAACTAAGGGTTGTAAGAAATTTTTATGGATAAATACTAGAGGTTTATGAAGGTCGATATCCATTTCTTCAATCAAGGCCAAAACAACAAGCCAAAACCAAACCCAACTTTTAATTTTCAGCAACTTCCCAAAGCCACAAAAAGGGTTAACATGACTCCTAGAGAGGTGATAAAAAGTACAAAAATGGTCATTAGAGGGCATTCTATGGTTTGATACAACACCCCATATGACACGAAACACACAATGCAAAACATGACTTTCCCATTTTGGGGTTTGAAGAGGTGGTTTACAAGTCACCAAAAATCACGTTTTATTAACTTTGCAAGGTAAACAAAAGGGTTGTTTAGTTGATGACTCAACTCAATCTCACCAATTTAAATGACCATGAGTATCCAATTGTGATACCTTGGTTTAAAAAAGTAATATTCATGGTTCGCGATTATGGTTGATGGTCAAAACACTCAATTATGTTGCATAGAAAAAAGCCCCTTTTTTATCATTTGAAACTATGATTATTTAATCAAACTATAAACTCATCCTTAGTTTTATCGTAGAAAATATGATTCCATGGAAAATGGGAAACTATCAATATAGAAATTATGCAAGTCAAGGGTGAGAAAACCATGCATGTGATGGAAAATTAAAGCAGGTACGCAAGACACCAAGTCAGTGAAACACGCACAAGCCACGAGTCCACCACAATGCATTTGATTAACCTTCACATACAAAGTGTTTATTTCCTCATCAACATACACATCTATTTGGGGAAATACAACTTCAATAACCAACCAAAATCCTCTTCATCTCTTCCTTCAGTGGATTTCCATACTCCACTCCAATATTCATATTTTCCAAAACTGGGTTTATGTTGGAGAAGGTATTTCTATAAAACTCCTTGAAGACTAATCAAGAACACAAATTACCTTGAATCAACACATTCTATGAGACCACATTTCTCCAACAAGTTTTGTTAAATAGTTCATGTACCTTTTGTATGCACCCACATTTTGCATACATGTCAACTAGAGCACTTCAAACTATAATTTCTGAAATCCCCTTTCCACTACGCTTTGATGGAAGACCACACCTGTTCCAAAGCTCTTATCTTGACACGTTTGGGAGGATGTTGGCAATGGGAGTTGTTTTAAACATGGCAATGGCATTTGCTTGAATTTTTAAGGTATTTTCAACAAGTCCAATTTGTGCATAGCCTGTTGTAATTGTTGTCCACATGACCACATGTTTTAGAGGTATTTTTCAAACAATAGACGTGCCTTGTCTAAACTCCCACATTTTCATACATGTCTGCCCAAACGGTCTATGCGCCCTTTGTTTGCATCCACATTTTACAACCTATTTACTAGGTAACTGCCACAACATATCTGATAAAAATCTCCATTCTTGTGTGCTTGAGGGTGCCCATGCCTATCTCAAAACTCCTATTTAGGCACAACTTGGGAGGTGTTAACAACGGTTGTGTGAATTGGCTTAACACCTGGAAATTGCTTGCTTGGACTTCCCTTATTGCATTCTAAGCTCCCAGTTTGGCATAGGAAGGATTATGTCGGCAAGTGTTGTGGACTTTGTCTTTACGCCTAAAACTGTATTTGTTGGACTGTATTTAAATCCTTTTCAACAAAATGCATTTTGATAAGGGCCCTGCAGCCAAGGCGTCTACCAGCTAGAGAAGGATGGTCCAGATCATTTGGCATGGACTGGGGAAAGATGGATATAATAGAATAAAAGAAATAATAGCTTGATAAAGTTGGATTGAAGGAAAAACGTTGTGTGCCAGTTGGAGGAGGTGTTATAATTCTATTTACTGCCTGTCAGGATCCTCTAACATGCCTCCTCTCTACATCCTCAACCAGTGTCTTTACTTCCTCACCGACCAACCTGCCACTGTCCGAGAGCTCCATAACATTCCTCCACTAACACACTTACCTCAATAAAAAATATATTTATTTTAAAATCTAGTTATAATTTTCAATACTTCTTTTTATTTACTTATCTATTTTGTTTAATTTATTAGTTATTTTAACTTTTAAATTCCAATCATTTATCTTGTTGCGTGTGTGTGTATATATATATATGATGGTAATAATATCACTATTATTATATATTTTAATAAGAATGATAACAATTACGATGTCATATTACAATTGCTAGTGTACTCGAGAGGTGTGGTTTAGGATCACTTATGGCTGTAATGATTCAAACGGCCGACTTGCTCAAAACACTTGTGAGAACTTGTTAACCAAAGTGAAAATTTTAGAACTAGCTTATCAACTAAGTACATGACAAGGTGTTACTTCTATGAGACAAAACAATTTCGATCAACATTTAACGTCAACCTTGATTACTTTACGATCGCTACTCGCAAATGTTCACATAATGAGACACACTACTCATTTGAAGTAAAATGTGACACATCGTTCCATGAAATGGGGCCCACAAACTCACCCACTAGGTGCGATAAAGTGGGGCATTACATCCCTCATTACCATGTATCCACCCCTTATTCTATTTAATCCAATGTTAATTCATCTCCATGCTTCTAATTCATCATAATTGTGTATTTATGTGTAGATTTTGGACATAATTTCAGTAAGAGATTCTTATTTAACATACACCAATGTTAATTACATAAAAATTCTAATTCATCATTAGAAACAAAATAAAAACCTAATCAAACAACCATAAGCATACATATGAAGTAGAAATCTAGAATTTGTTACTCTTTATTTCCATTCTTTTGTATTTTTCTTTAGTGTTATCGCCAATGAAAATTGTCACCCATCAAACAAAAATTAAGAAATCATGAGGAATGATTCAAATTATAAAATAAAATTTGCTAGAAATATTGGTTGTGCCTTTTAAATTTGAAGTAACAAAAATTGAACTTGGGATTTTTAAAGGAAGGACAAAAAAAATGCTCTGTAACTCTGGCACAAAACTAGAGTCGGCTTTTCTAGGGTTTCTCTTTTCTAACCATCATATCGCAGCCTTTTCAAGCTCTATAGGAATTTATTGCTATAGTCTCTCCTAGGGTTTCTCACCCTCTGGGCATCCCCTATATAATGTCCTTGCCATCTTCAAACCCGATTGTTTCAACCGCGGTAGGAGATAAGCGGAGTGAACAATGGCACCGCCGGTGAAGCAACCCAGGAAATTCATCCCGAAGGTCTTTCACGAGGTAATATTTCTCCTCGATGTAGTTTTTGCCATTCCTGAATTTAATGTTGCTTGTAATGGCTATAGGAGTTTTTCCTTATTGGGTATTTTGTGGGTCGAATCCCCTCTAAAAGCATGCTCAAATCCTGGGTTAACATAATCTGGATTACTCATGGAGTTTGCTTGGATAGCATTCAAAACATGACCAAGGGTTTCTTTCTTTTTCGTTTCTTTGACCTGTTAATGCGCCCAATATTCTAGCTAAGCAAGCCACTTGGTATGTCCGCAACTCGTTGCTTGTGTTAACACCCTAGCACAAGGACTTTGTGGTATCTAAATATACCACCCTTAAAGTTCCTGTTTGGATTGAATTTCTTGGTCTTCCTCTACCATGCATGTCTTTTTTTGTAGCAAATTTCCACCTCGCTTGGGCGGGTAGTTTGCTTGGAAGCCGATAAGTTTTACCATGCTCATCCATAGAAGCGAGTATGCGTTGAGATTGATCTCTTGCAGGATCTAAAATAATTTTGGATATTCAAATGGGTGATAAACAACGGGTGATAAACATTATTCCCAACGGGTCATGTATATCAATCTACCCAACACTTGCTTCGTTGCCAGGTGTCGATCACAAGATCAAGGATTGTCCACTTTATGTACCTCGTAACCGCCCTGTGGCCAAAACAACTCCTGAGCCAGTCAAACCCCAACAGGAGGAAGGTTGAAAATTTTCGAGGGCCAACAAAACAAGAACAAAGCCTATTAATCAAAAGCCTCTGGCTCCCATGGCCATCAGGAACCAGCTATTAAGGAACAATCTCTCAAGTATCCTTGTTAAGGAGCCTACAACTACTACTAAAGAACTAGTTATTGCTACCATCTCGGCTACTCCATTGCCAAAGTATTCTAGAATGCCCCTTGTAGCGTCGGTTCTCATGGACGAGATAAATTCTATTTCTCACGTCCTCATCCCACATTCGGTTCCACTATTGATGTCAAGCAACTCACAAGAGTCATCCAAATGACCCCAAAGTCCTTCATGCATCTCTCGGGACCATATCCCAACACGCAGTGTGGATTCCACCAAAGCGGACTACAACATTAAGTATGCCAACAAGAAAAAAGTTGATCTGCAGGATTTTTTGTAGCACAATATTGCTCGTTTCTTGCACAATCAATATGATGCCCTTGATGGCTTAGAGGATGGGGATATGGCTCTGAGACCAACATTTCCCATGAATTTTTTATCTTGGAATGTTAGGGGTCTTACAGACTCTTGTCATAAATATGTGGTGCGTGAAACTTGACAACGATGTGCAAATCTAGACATTTTGTTTTTGTAGGAAGTAAAAATTACAGGTTTTCAGTTACAGATGGTATGCAAATCCATCTGGCCTAACAACTTGGCTTTCTATAGCAATCATGAAGCAGAGTGTGGGGATTAATTTCAATTTTTTCTCCCAAATGGCGGCTCTTATTAATTGACCATAGAATCAACCCCACCAACCGTGTCATATGGGTCCTCTTTAATATTGATGGCCGCCCTTTTGGGCTCATAAATATTTACACCTCGAATGATGCGACCGAAAGGGTCGATCAATGGTGGTGGATAGCCAACTCCATTCTCGATGCCTACTAGGTAATAAGTGGATATTTTAATATGGTTGAATCCTATAATGATAAATGTGTCCACTTGCCTATGAGGTGGACACTGGTGAAAGGGAAGCATGGTACTTCATGCAAAATAAATTCAGATTTTTTTATCCTAGCACATTTACTTCCCCACCTCTCTGACTTGGTACACGTGGACCAAAGATTGTGTTCTTAAACGGCTTAACAGGGCCATCTTATCAGCTCAAAATTTCTTTGAGTTCGATAACATTTATTCTATGCCAGTGGAGGTCATGCCTGAATTTTTCCTTTCGGACCACTCTCCTATATGATTTCATATCTGTTGGCATGATGCGCACCCATTTTTTCATAAAGGCCAATTCTTTCTTAATATTGCCTTGATGCAACATGGCCCCACTATCAATCATATCAAATGGGTTTGGAATTTAACTCCACAACCCAGTCACTGTCAGTGGTTTCATCCACCTATGCAAGCCAGCTGGATACAATGGTGGGAAGATGCACTGACTCAGACTACCAGATTTCTTAGAATCTAAGGCGATAGCTAGCAAAAATTTAACACCGCTCATACACTACTAACACCTCAGCTCTCAGCCGAGCGATGGTGGTGCTTCAAGGTGATCCCTTCTCTAACGCTTTGTAAATGCAAGTTGCAACACTCTGGCATCAAATCCAAATTGTGCGTAGTTATAATGCCAGAGGCACTCAGATCCAAGCTCGGATGCATTGGCTCAAGATTGGAGATCGGGTTTGAAAGAATTATTTCTTTCTCTCCAAGCTAGAAAGCCTTCTCAACAGATCCAAGCTATCATGGAAAATGGATCTCAAATTACTGACCCGTAACTTATGTTGCAAGCCTTTGTGTGCCATTACAACCTTGTCTTTCAAGCTCAGCCACCCTCTGCAGCTTGTCGAGCCGCTCTTGACAACTGTTTAGGTGTTGTGTCGTGCAAGCTTTTAGAGGCTCAAAAGGTGATCTGCGTGAAAGAATGCTCACCATTGAAGACCTCCATGAAGCCACTCTGTAAATGGCTAATGATAAAGTGTCAGGTTGCGATGGATTCCCTTATGAATTTTTAAAGCTCTTTGGGATTCTGTCGGGTAAGACCTTTTTCAGGTCTATCTTGAAGGATTTCAAAACCAATCCCTAGGGCCATGCATTAATAAGGGAAACATAAAATTTATCCCTAAGCAAGGATATCCCAAGAAAATCACTTGTTAGCAGCCGATTACGTTGTTGAATGTCTCCTACAAAATCATTTCCAAAGCATTAGCTCTACGAGTACGTAATTTTCTACCTATTATTATTCAGCCAGAGCAAATAGGCTTCAATACAGGACATTTCATCCTGGATTACATCATTGTGATGTGGGAAGGCATGGAATGGGCTTACAAATCTCATCAATTCACCATGTTTATAAAGATTGACTTTGAGAAGGCTTATGATCGGATTGAATGGCCATTCATTCTCGCTATGGTTCAGGCCCTTGGCTTTGGACCCATTTTTATTCAATCCGTCAATATGATTTTTACAGATGCCTCTGCTCAAATTTCTATTAATGGCCTCAACTCAGAGCCTTTTGGGATTTTCCAATCTATCAAACAAGGTTGTCCTCTTGCCCCTACACTATATGTGTTTATGGCCGAAGGCTTTGGTTATCTCTTAGCTCATGTCAAAGCGCAAGGTCTTATTCATGGAATCTCACTACCTGATGAGCCCAATTCATAGCTTCTCAATGGGAATTTTGCGGATGATTCCTTCCTTACGCTTATTGAGGATGAGACCAACATTTGCAATGCTATGAAATGTTTGGATACTTTCTGCCTAGCTTCTAGCTCATCCATTCAATGGCGAAAAACCCAATGTTATCGCAATCTTTCCTCCCACACCTGACTAGCTTTCCACCTTTCATTGGAAAATTCTACAACATGGTGAGATTTTCAAATTTCTAGGTATTCCTTTTGCTTTTCAAGCCCCCTGGCTGAACTATGGCGTTATGTCATTCAACAAGTAACGAAAAAACTAGAATATTGGATCACTGTGCCTTTATCCCTAGTTGGAAAATTCCAAATATGCTCTAAAGTTCTTGTTGCCACCCATGTTTATTAAGTGTCTTTTGGGTTCCTTCTAAATCCTACATTCAGAAGCTGGAAAAATTACTCAAAGATTTCTTATGGGCTAATGCTTCTACGGCAAAGGTTTTCATCGGGTAGCCTAGGATATATGTTGTCTGCCTCACAATTCTGGAGGCCTCGGGCTTATTCACATTCAACGTCAAGGGCAAGATCTTTGTGCTAAGTGGATTATCAGAAGCATTACTTGGCCAAGAAGCTTAGAAAGTTCTCATACGGAATGGCATTGTGGAAGGTTCTCCTTATGGCTGCCCTACATGGAAAGGCTTAGGTTTTTCAATTTTCTCATCACTCATGTGCCTGTCAAAATTGTTGGCACCTTTGTGCTTAAGAGTATTTGGAAAGCATGGGAATGTGTCAAACCCTGGCTTTTATGGAAGGGGGATGGCTTTCGTAATGGGATTTCTCTCAATCAGCAATCTCTCTAGTGGTCGCTGATTTTTCAATCCCAAGATAAATGCTTAACAGAGGTCCCGGGAATCTCCACACTCAAATTCTTCAAGCGCAGAATTCTCATTATTGAGGAATTTTTCTACAAGAACACTCAATCCTGGTTCTCTTGGCTAGATTTTAAAGCTCTTTTTTATTTCTAACCAAGATTAGGATACTTTCACTACTGTGATCAATTTGGTTCCTGATCACATGTTGCATAAGATTGTTGTGCATTCCTCTCACCCATGGTGGATAGACTAGAAGTGGTATGTTGATACTCCTTTCTATAACTACAAAGCCAACAAAGGCTATCATTGGCTCTCGCCCATTTTCCCATGGTGGAAAAACTTAATACTCATTGGGGAATTCATGCCACTCTATCTACTACTGGGGTAGACGATTTGAGACTGTTTGGACTATATGTGTAGAGCCCAAAATTTCTCATTTTCTTTGGTGTATTCTACACCGAGGCCTTCTTATCGGGGATCATCTTGTTCAAATTGGGATCCCGAATCCCAACTACCCCTTCTGTGGACATCTAGAAACACTTTTTCATGTCTTTTGGTTCTGTCCCAAAGCTCAAATTACCCAGGCTGGATCCATTCATTTTTTTTTCCTTCACGACCCCACTATTTCACTTGGCAGCATATCTTCTTGGGAGATAATCCCAAACTTATACCTATGTTCACCTAGATTTGGCATGTTTTCAGAGGGGAGATTCTATTTTGGATATGGAAAGAAAGAAATGTTTTTTTCTTTGTTAATTTTATAGTTGATCAATCTTTCTCGATTTATAATAAATCTATGGTGATCTCCAATGTGATTTTGTAGATTCAAGTTTAGGAAAACAAGGTTACGCCACTGGGGGAAGCCCCGTGCAACGTTGCTCAAGTGCCTCCATCTCCCATCAAGTGCTCCTCACCTTCAGTCCATGGTGGTTGGCAAATCGATCTCGAGCATCATGCTTTCGAGTTGCACTGCCGCTCTCGGGGCCATTATAGCGATGTAGTCACTCGTCGGCTCGCCGTTGTGGACAGGGGCTCTCCACCACATTTTTGGCTCACCAACAAGGCTGGTGGGACTCGCCACCTCTCTAGCATGGTTGGGGCTCTCCTTCGCCACTGCTTCCCAACATGACATTTGACACCCATCGCCACCTCTCGCCACCATCAGAAAATTCCCTTCCATTCCTATGCATGGGGAAGTGAACCTAACAAAAGAAATTACTACTGGCTTGGAGCTTCGGGTGTTGGCAAGGGCATGCCTGGTTCAAGGTGGCCGGATGATCGGGATCCGCCACCTGCCTCGGGCATGTCTTTTGTTGTTGCTTGATAGTGCCTTTAAAGTGTTTTTCGACAATGCCTTTTTTGTTGTACTCTCCTGGGCTCGGCCTAGTTTGACTCTTGTTGTTCGAGGCTGAGCCTAGATTTGTTCGTGGTTTTGAGAATGCTCTCATACCGCCCATTTTTTTGTTGAAATATCTCTTGTATCTTATTACATTAATATAATATAAGATCCCTTTTCATCAAAAAAATTTGAAGTAGCAAATTTAAAAAAATTGTTAAAAGAATCGAGTTGTGAAGTTGCTATTTTCTTTGAAGGTAAACAAAACATAACAATCACGTTGATATAATTTTTGCCTAATAAATGAACATTTTAAAGGGTTGGATTGAAAGAGTTCCAATTTTTTTAAATAAGAAAATGCATGGAAGAATTACATTTAATATAAGCTTATCATATAAAATGGGCCATCATTATTCTCAAGAAGAGGAGCATTCCAATATTCGAGGCATGAAAGATGATTATTATTTTCCTAAGACCCAACTCATCAATTATCAAAGAAATATTTTTGAAGATGGAAACAAAGGGAGCCTAACCTTATTGTCATTTCTTCTTGGTGAAGATTTTGCGTAAATCTATGGAACTAAAATAACATAAAACCAAAAAAATATGCCTTCAAATTAAATAAAAAAATAACTCACTATTTTAGTAAGGTTATAATTGACCTTAGCTACAATTTATGATCTATGGTCTTTATAATTTTCTCTAGATACGACACAACTAAAACAAATATTATAAGCTGTCTTTCTGTAGTATTCAATGATGCAATTGTAACCAAAAAAGATATTGAATATGATGACCAATCTATAAATTAGGCACAACAAGGACCATTCTTGATGTTGATGTTAGCGAAAGGCAACATGGATGATTGTGGCACACTTTGATAACTTCCCAATAAGGCCTATTCTCATGTTGTAAATATTTTTCCCTCTTTTCTTAATTGTGAGAAGCACTAACATGTTTCATTTCCTATTTTTTTTCTAACCATGAGGCATGTGTAGAATGATGGATGCCTAATGTTCCCACCCAATTAAAACCGAAAAGCACAATACGTGGCTTGGCCCAATAATGACAAAGAGAACTTGACCTTAAATACGATTATTTGAGCTAATAGTGTTGTGTTAACTTGTATTCTATCTATTGTTAGTGTGGATCACATGATAGTGCAACCAAGAAAAGATGTAAGATAATGTAATCAATTAGTGGGGCGGTCTTGTTTGGGCATGTGCATGTTTAATATCCTCTCGTGATGATGAAGAAGTTACTACCTTCATAAGAGAATTGGTGGATTGACCATGATCATTTTTTTCAACTTTACGTTCCAATAAAGATATAAATAACGCTAATCTCAACTAAAATACACACTAAATATCAAAATTTTGGTGGAAAAGTGTCCAATCTCTTAATCATCCTTTAAAACATCTATTTATTTACACTTTGAGATAAAACCTTCTCTATGGCTATTGTCAGGTGCCCAAAAGTGGGACAAATACATTATTTATTTTGGCACCATATAAGGGTGCCTTCGTAATTGACTACATATATCTTCCCCAATATCACTTGAGAGGAAAATCATATTAGAATCGACAACCCCATTTTTAAATGAATCTACTATAATATATATATTTATAAATATATAATATATATATATATATATATATATATATATATATATATATATCTTCCCAATATCACTTGAGATCCAAATCGTATTAAAATCGCATGACCAACCCCATTTTTTAAATAGAATTTAATATTTCTTCTCGACAAATTAAAGTAATCACCATTATGAAAATAAGGCCAAATTTTGGCAAATAATGCCAAAGGTGATGTTTTGTGGGTAGAGGGGAGGAAAATCACATAGGAAAAATGTAATGTCCCCTTTCGTAATGTCCCCTTTTCCTACGCCAAATGGCCAAAGGGCCGAGTCGAGTCCAAACTATGGTTAGATCCGAGGGGCATCGCCACTGGAAGTTTTGGAAAGGGGTCTCGTGGTTTTAATATCCCATTTTTGCATTTATGGGTCACTTTTAGACATGACGACTCAAAAAAGGAGAAAACTAACTATAATTACTCCTATTTTATTGGCCCCTCCATGGAATGAAATGTGCTTAGGGTTATGGGGCTCATTTTCCGAGGTGAAGTATAAAAGGAGCCGGGGAGGAAGAAAGGGCACTTTTGTCATATACATTTTAGCTTCTTTCATGTGCGAGTTTTTGTTGCGCTTCTACAACTTGTGGAGTCAAATCCCATAGGGACCCTAGCTTCGGTGGTGAGAGACCCATCTCTAGCTAGTAGGGCATTCTTCAATAGTGAGAGATCTACCCTAGCTTGTCATTTTGGATTTGTTCCCTAGGTTGTGTTATAGAGATCTTATCTGAGGTTTCAAAGGAAGGATCTTGAGGGTTTTCAAGGCATTTGAGGGAATTTGAGGAAAATAATTAGTGGGCTTCTGGATCAGATTCACAATGCCAGACCATTTGGGCAAGGAATGACAGCTCATTACAAGCACCTCCATCATTTTCCGGCCCCTCTTCCAAGTGTGGCGACTTGCAGCCTTTATTTGGGGGTTTTCCAGTCGGCCATTGTCAGATCTGAAGGTGGAAATATTATTTATTATATCTATTAATGTATTTCCAAATACCCTTAATTTATGCTTGTGTATTTGGTGATTTACGGATTTTAGAAGTTTTCTAGCCGCTCAAGGCAACTGTAATTCTCTAGTAGCAATATAAAATTCCAAAAATGTTGTTCTAGTGTTTATTACTATTATTACAAGCTTCCCACAAAATTTCATGCACTTTGGGAAAGTATTTTTGAGATATCAATTAAATACCATTTGTTGTCTTAGCTGGTCATTTTTGGTAAAATCAATGTTTTACTTTCTTTGCATTTTTCATATATTTTGTGCATTTTTAAGTGGTATCCCATTAGGGATATTTCAGTGGTATCAGAGCAATTATTTCTCCATCCTGTTGGGATTGAAAGATGGGGGACAAAGACAGTGAGGATATAGGGGTAGATCTGATGAAACAATTGTTCACCAACATGGTAAAGTAGCAAGAGACTACCAATCTCTATTTGAGCCAGCTCACTGAGAGATTAGCACAGATGAGTTTGATACTCATGTGGAAAGAGGAGAAAATAGCAATAGGGGACAATATGGTCAAAGAGGTGAGGGTGGACATTCAGGACAGCGGTCCCCCCATTCTTCTACCAAGCCTCTGGGGTCTCACAAACCTTCTTTCTTGAAGGATCTGGAAGTTTCATAGGTATGAAAGCCATGGGATATTGTAGATGAGGATTCTTGTTGGGAAAGGTACCAAACCTTAAGTGATGGCTTTCATGACAACATGTCATTCTAGGAATATTGCAAAATGAAGATTGGTAGTAGGCCTAGGAGAGATTACCAGGCACAGTACCAGAGATGCAAAGGAGGTTGGGACATATTTATGTTCCACATTTTGACAGTTCTAAGAAGTGTATTGCATAGTCTTGGGTGTAGAAGTTGAAGACATACTTGACTTGAATCCTATGCGTGAGGAAGATGCAATTAAGTTTGCAATCTTACATCTAGAGGGAGATGCTCATGATTGGTGGCATCATGGGTTGATTACACAAGGACACATATACATCACGACTTATGTAGAGTTCACAAAGAGGCTAGTGAGCATATTTGATAAGAGGGACCCCGACAAGTATTTTAGAGAGTTGACTCATCTGAGGTAGACCGGTTCCATGGATCAGTATATCACCGATTTTCAAAGACTATCGGTCATGGTACCTGATGTTATAGAGATGAGGTTGATTTCCCTATTCACAGTAGGTTTGACAGATGCTCTCGCTGGATTTGTGAGGGCATTTGAGCCTTCTTCATTGCATGAGGCTATTAGGAGAGCTTGTGACCTAGATTTATCCACTCCTAAGTCAAGGTTTCCACCTCGAGTGCAACCTAAGGGTTTCCCTTCAAGAACTGGGGGTTCACAGCCGAAGGTACCTCCACCTAGGAAAGATACAGCCTAGAGACCATTCGGAGCTAGTGAGGACAGGGAGGAATTGAGGTGAAAGAAACTATGTTTCGAGGACATGGAGGAATTGAGGTGAAAGAAACTATGTTTCGATTGTTGCGCACCTTGGGTCCTAGGACACAATTGCAAGGGTAGAGGGAGGGCCCAATACATAGAGGTCTTCGAGGAGAGTGATGGTGATGAGGAGTTGGACACACAACCATTAGAGGATGATGATGATGAGGCATTAGATAGTGTGGGTGTGGAGTAGGATAGTGAGAATTTCCCCCAGGAGACTATCACCACCTTGTCTAGTACCCCAGGTACAAGGCATTCAGAGTTAGGGGTGTTTTGCAAGGACATCGAGTGGTGGTACTCATTGATAGTGGGGAAACCCACAACTTTATTGATGCCTCATTGGTTGAGAGGTGGGGGTTATAGACGATAGAGGAATTTGAGGGCTTCAACGTGGTTGTAGCCAATGGAGATTCTATGAGATGAACACGACGGGTTCCCCAATTAAGCATCATGATGGGTAACTATACAGTTACCAATGATTTCTATATTGTTGGTATTAGAGAGACCAACACAGTGCTTGGGGTATAGTGGCTCCATTCCCTTGGTGAGTTTTAGACTAACTTCCAGACGATGGAGCTGAAGTTTAAGTCTGAAGGGAGGAATGTGATCTTGAGGGGCTTATCTTCAGGGGCACCCCAAGTTGTTATGGCCAAGAGTATCAAGAGGATCTATAGGCACAACAAGGTGGATTGGGTAGTACACTGATTGGTTTTGACCAAGAAATCAAAGGATGGACAACAAGCAGTACCATGTGGATATACAGGGCCTATTGGATGCATTGACAGAATGTCGTGTTTGGTGACATACCTCCAGATAGGGGATTTGAGCATGTGATTGAGCTCAAGGATGCTAGACCGGTGGTCACTTCTCCTTACCGTCACCCCAAAGGTTTTAAGGATGAGATCGAGAAGACTATACAGGAGCTCATGGATATGGGGCATATTAGACCGAGTTCTAGCCCTTTTGCTTCTTTGGTGGTTTTGGTGAAGAAGAAGGATGGGACCCTGCGGATGTGTATGGACTACAGGGCCTTGAATAAAAATACAATAAAGAACAAGTATCTCGTAGCACGCATTGATGAGTTGTTGGACAAGCTACATGGTGCAATCTATTTTTTGAAAATAGATTTGTGTTCTAGATATCATCAAATCAAAGTCAGGGAGCAGGATGTGCATAAGACAAAGCATTCAGATGCCATTACGGTCACTTTGAATTCTTGGTGATGCCTTTCGATTATCTAATGCTCCAGCTACATTCCATTCTTGCATGAATCATGTGTTCAACCGCCACTTGTGGAAGTTTGTGTTGGTTTTATTTGATGATATTTTAGTCTACAAAGCAGACTTGGGAGGACCATATTAGGCACCTGGGTGAGATATTGGGGATATTAGAAGGTAATTCGTTATATGTGAAAGCCTCTAAGTGTGAGTTCCGCATGATCGAACTTCTATACTTAGGATATGTAATTGCGGGAAGTACAGTGAAGGTGGACAGAGAAAAGATACGAGTAATCTGGATTGGCCGCCACCTAGGACATTGACACAATTGAGGGAATCATGGGGTTGTGCACATAAGTACCGGAGGTTTGTGAATAATTTCTCTCGATTGATGCTCCATTGACCTATTTGACCAAGAAGGGGCTTTTGCTTGGTCGGGACGCTTCACAACAGGTTTTGACCACCTCAAGAAGGTAATGAGTTCGTGTCCCATCCTCGCATTACCAGACTTCTCCCGCCCATTCATTCTAGAGTGTGATGCATCAGGAGAGGGTGTTGGGGCAGTTCTCATGTAGGATAGGCATCCCATCACCTATGAGAGTCAGAAATTGAAACCCGTGGAGAGAGGGTATTCAATCTATGACAAGGAGATGTTGGCCATTATGCATGCCTTGGCCAAATTCAGACAGTACCTTGTGGGTAGAAAATTCATGGTTCATATGGATCACAACAGTTTGAGGTTCTTCTTGGGACAGAAAGAGCTCAATGATCACTAGCAAAGATGGGTGAACAAGGTGCAAACCTATGACTTTGACATAGAGTACACTAGAGGTAAGAATAATATTGTTGTTGACGCTTTATCTAGGAGGCCTTACCTCACTGTTATGCTTAGTTCTATGTCTGAGATTTCAGCAGATTGGAAGGCTCATATACTTGTTGAGTACTCCAAAAACTAGTTTGCATGTGAGATCATGGATGGTATTATACAGGATGACCGATACAGAGTAGTGGATGATCTCATTTTCTACAAGGATAGGATTTTCCTTGTACCAGGATCCAAAATGAAGGAGAAGATCCTTCGTGCAGTACATGATACACCACTAGCTAGACATCCTGGGTATTTCAAAACATACAGGTTCATCAGGAAATATTTTCATGGAAGGGAATGAAGGATGATGTCCTTAATCATGTCAGAGAGTGTATGGTTTTCCAAAGCAAACCAAATATGAACGTTCTTTCCCAGAAGATCACTTTCAAAGACATCTCCCATTCCCGAACAGAAATGGGAAAGCATATCTATGGACTTTATCACTGGGCTTCCCTTGGTGCATGGGCATAGCTACATTTATGTTGTAGTTGATCGGTTAACTAAGTATGCTCATTTATTTTCCCTGCCCAAGGGGCATGAGGTAATGGATGTGGCCCGGATCTTCTATACCGGTATTTTTAGGCTACATGGGTTGCCTAAAAACATTGTCAGTGACAAGGAAAGATCTTCATGAGCACCTTTTGGTAGGAGATCTTTAGACTAGTAGGTATAGAGTTGACTCCTAGCACTAGCTACCACCCACAGATAGATGGGCAGACAGAGATAGTCAATAAGTGGATAGAAGGCTACTTGTGGAGTTATGTAATAGGACACCAGTGGGCATGGATTAAATGGTTACACATGGGCGAGTACTGCTACAATACCACCTACCAGATGAGCATAGGTATGACCCCTTTTTGAGCTTTGTATGGGTACAAGCCAGGACATTTGTAGATTTGGTATTACCAGATAGCCGAGCTCCCAAAGCTTGAGATTGGTTATAGGAGAACCAGGATATTTTGAAGGCTCTCAGAGAGAATCTTCAGAAGGCACATAATCAACAGAAGGTATATGTAGATCAACACAGGACAAAGAGGTCTTTTGAGGTTGGGGATCTAGTGTTCCTACATTTACAACCATATAGGTAGTCCACACTGAAGTAGAAGGGTGCAAAGAAATTGAAACCATGATTTTATGGTCTGTATCGAGTAGTTCGTTGAGTTGGGGCAGTGGCATATGAGCTAGAGCTACCGAAGCACAATAAGATACATAATGTCTTCCATGTTTCATGCCTTAAGAAGGTGCTCGGACCACATATTGTACCATCTACAGAGCTACCACCACTAGATGAGGAAGGGAAGTTGGTGCTAGAACTAGAATCCATTATTGAAACGAGATAGAGGGGGCTCAGGAGTAGAGTAATCACCGAGTATTTGGTGTGATGGAAGGGACTGCCACTTGAGGATGCTACTTGGGAGGGGAGAAGATTTTGCAGCATCCAAATTTGCATTTGCTTGAGGACAAGCAAAATTTGGGAAGGGAGGACTGTAATGTCCCCTTTTCCTATGCCAAATGGCCCAAGGGCCGAGTTGAGTCCAAACCGTGGTCAGACCTAGGGGTGTAGATGCTAGAAGTTTTTGGGAAGGGGCCCCATGGTTTTAATATCCCAGTTTTACATTCGGGGATCACTTTCAAACATGACGATTCAAAAAGGAGAAAGGTAACTATAGTTACTCTTATTTTATTGGCCCCTCCATGGAATGAAATGCACTTAGGGTTATGGGGCTCATTTTCTGAGGTGAAGTATAAAAGGAGACTGGGGAGGAAGAAAGGGAACTTTTTTCATATACATTTTAGCCTCTTTCATGTGCATTGTTGTTGCACTTCTACAAACTTGTGAGTCAAATCCCACAGGACCCTAGCTTTGGTGGTGAGAGACTCGTCCCTAGCTAGCAGAGGGCATTCTTTGGTAGTGAACGATCTACCCTAGCTTCTCATTTTGGAGTCGTTCTCTAGGTTTTGTTACAGAGATCTTATATGAGGTTTTAGAGAAGGATCTTGAGGGTTTTTGGGGCATTTGAGGAAAATAATAAGTGGGCTTCTGGATTAGATTCACGGCAGCCATTTGGGCAGGGCATGGCAGCTCGTTCACGTGCACCTCCATCATTTTTTGACCCCTCTTCCAAGCATGGAAACTTACAACCTTTATTTGGGGGTTTTCCAATCAGTCGTGGTCGATCTAAAGGTGGAAATATTATGTCTTGTATTTGTTAATGTATTTCCAAAGACCCTTAATTTATGCTACTTTCTTGTATTTGGTGATTTATGGATTTTAGAAGTTTTCCATCCACCAGGGCACTTTGTAATTCTCTAGCAGCAATATAAAATTCCAAAAATGTTTTTCTAGTGTTTATTATTATTATCTGCAAACTTCCCTCAAAATTTCATGCACTTTGGGCAAGTATTTTGTGAGATATCAATTAAATACCATTCGTTGTCTTATTTGGTCATTTTTGTGGTAAAATTAGTGTTTTACTCTGCTGCATTTTTTCATATATTTTGTGTATTTTTAAGTGGTATCCCATTAGGGATATTTCAAAAAAATTAAAGCAAATACAAAAGCAATTAAGCTTTATAAGAGTTTTCACTTGTGAAACGAGTCCAGTCCTTTGTCTTGCAATTAGTTTTAATGTGCGAGAAAACATGATTATAGAAAAGTTATATAAGTGTATTCAAAGCAATATAAAAATAAATGGATATTTCTATTAAATAAATAAATTTTAGATTAAAATTGTAGTTTAATAATCTATTTTTAATAAATAGAATCATAAAAATATTTATTTGAGAAGAAACACATCAAAACAAGAGCCACGTAGCGGGTATAAATTGTTTTGTAGTTATGTTCTTTTGTACATGTACAAAGATAAGAATGGTATTGTTAATTATGTGGGTGTCATTGATAGTTTTTATTAATATATAGATAAGATGTTGCACATCATGGAGACATCAACCCATTGTTGTCGAATATGTTGTTGGGTAGAGTAATTACTTATAATTGATTGTAAATTGTTATAACTTGTTGTGAATAATGTACATTGTTAATTTAGTTTCTATTGTTAATTGAGATTAAGTTGAAGCGATTCACATGAAATACAATTGTGTGTGAAAAATATTTGTTAAAATTATGTAAAGATACCGAATCAAATTGGATTCAATAAAGGATGACTTGTTTCACTTGGCAATTTAAAGTTGTCATAAATAAATGAAATTTCATGTAACTTGTATAGCACTTAATAAGGCTTTGTTTATTTCAACACTACCATTTGACACTTCTAGTCCTAGACATAACAAAAGAAAAATTGGTTTACTAAAGCTAAATTTGAGCTGCTTCGATTTATTGCTAGTAGAATAACGATTGTCCACGTCTATTTGGTACTTTCACAAATTCGACACCAATGAACGATGTGGCACTTGCACAAATGCAACATATATTAAACAAAAAATTGGTAGACCTTGTTGAAATCTATAAAGAAAATTTTCAAAGCAATCCATGGTTTTGAACTCTTTACATCTAAGTCGCACAAAACTAGGTAATGTAGTGTGTGACTTAAACTAATTTAAAAGAATTATTTTAAAAATATATAGATAAATTATATAAAGATAAATGAAACAAATGACAAGTTCGAAAAAAATCATTCATTTATCAAAATCCCTTGTAGAATTATAATGCACAATGTGAATAATTAAATGGATACAAGGCAAGAACACGCCTGATATTTATATGGATACCAATGAAACCTCAAATGGAAAACAGGGCACAACCACGCTAGAAAACCTAAGAGACAAAGCACACATACTGACTATGAAATAAGAGGAGTACATGGGTAAGTACTATTGATATGCTTATTTAAGAAGTGGTTGATTTTGAAAATGAAATTTGAAAGCACAACAACATAAAAATCAATAATATTGATCTAATGTTTTCACAATCTATTAGACGATTTAAGAGAACTTCTAGAAACAACTATTTAAGAGTTATCATTTTTCCCTATCAAATATCTCTTACACGGTTGTTTTAAGATAGTTGATGTCCTCTAGCAAAATGAAACCCAATCTCTTTGCTCTCTAACAATTAACTATGTATTTTTCAACACAACTTCTGATATTAAATGACGAGAGGAAACACAATCAAATGGCATGAAAATGAACGATTTTAGACTCATTCCCTCTTAAAATATGTAAATTTTAAAGTAGGTACATCAATTCTTGGATCTATCCGTTCATTTTTATTTCAGTTACACCTTCAAATCCCGATTAGGAAAAATCCACTAGATTTGCACCGCCCTTGGTTTGCAATAAATGTGCCTACAAAATTAACCAAATAAAGAATAATAGCATGGTCCCATGATGGGGGATATTGCCCCTATTTATTTGGAAAATATGGTCCCATGCAAAAAAAAATTATTACTGCTGTTAAAACCCAACAAAGTTCCTGAAATTTCTTAGCAGATATACTGTAGGGAGAGGATTTCCAGCTCCATAAAGCAGCTAATGCAAAAACCATGTCAGAAACTTCCCACAAAAATAATGGATAAAGTTCAAGTTCATGATCATAGTTCTTACTCAGAGATGTGGGCTTTTCCCTTCTCAACTGAAAAAAGTCTTGAAAATAAGTACAACCTTGTTGAGAATAACATCCGCCCACATCACTAGAGAGGCCGTTCTATTTTTGAGAGATTCTGGATTCGCTGAAACCCAACTCAAGAATGTCATTGTGAAAAACCCATTTATTCTAGAGTTCAAAATGGATAGACAACTAAATCTCGAGATGGAATTTATGAAAAATAATAGGTTTAATTCACCAAGATCTTGCAAAACTCATGACCCAACAATCCATAATGCTTACCTTCGGTATTGAAAAATTTGTCCACTTTAAATTCTTTAACTTGAACACTTTTTTTTTGGTTCAAAGGTCAATCTATGTAAAGCTCTTAGAGTGGAACCCGAACTTCGATTGTTGAAAAGAAAATGAAGCATATGGCAGCTCTTGGTTTAACAAAGGAGGAAGTTCACCATTCTTTAAAAATCCAAAGCACCTAACAAACCTCAAAATCCAAGATTTACATACCAACAAAAATATGTGCATAATAGAAGTTGCAAAATAATATCAAACATCCACAATAATCGATGACCCATAGGTAGCTCCCTTGTGAAAGAGAAGCACCACTAACATATTAATATACACATGCTCTTGAATTCCTCAAGGTTGGATCTGCATACCTAGTGATTCAATTTAATATGATTATTTTATGAAAATCTAAATGTACCGAGCTGCTACAAATGATATATAATAGAATATAAATGCTAAAATATTTATTTGAATGTAGATATGAAAGGAAATAAGAGGAGTAAGGTACTTATCGAATTTTTCTTACCTTACGGTGAGTCTGGGTTGAACAATGTGATGGAACAGAAGCACAAGTTGTTGTAACGACCCACAAAAAAATGTAGCGAAGGAGCAAAACAGCCAGACTGGGATGCCCTGAAGTAGGACAAGGGTACTGCAGTGACCTAGGCCTATTTATAAGCACTGGGTTTGCAGAAAATCTCGGACCTCGGTTCTAATATGGTCATTAAGGCTTTGCACTTGCTCATCTTTGATCTCCTTTATGTGACACTTGAATTGCTCAAGTCCCCGTAAACCTACGGTGAAGTATAGACCTACAAAACCCTCAAATAGACATCAAATCCTAAAAAATATGCAAAATGAGGGGGGTCGACTGTCTCGGCTGCCACAATGATGGACTTACAATGATCATTGCACTACATCTCAAACCCAATGTAGTTATGTGTGCTTGTGTGTGCAATAGTGCTCCTAGGTCACCCTCGCGCCAATAATGCCAAGATAGCCGACAATAGCTAGATAAAAATGCAAATGTGTGGATGGAATAGAATGAACTCCCCTTCCTATGTAATGTGTATGCAGAGTAATGTGCCCATATGCAATCCCTTTCTCTATGTAGATAGCTAGCCCTTGATAATAATTATCCACCCATAAGGGATCTCTTGTTCGAATTTCAACACTAATGACCCGACATGCTGACTAGTACCTCGGGAGATGGGATGAAAAAACCGAAAAGACACACCTCAAATGTCAAAAATAAGATCAAACACAGAGGACACGGGTGCCTAGGAACACCTAGCACTAGTGTCCATTCTTGGGCACTAATGTCCAGAGACAAGTGACGATAGATGAGTGAGAAGCGATATACGAGACCCGACTAGAAATGTGTGTATAGATGACAAGTGTGAAAGATAAAAAAATAAAGACCAAAAAGACAAGCAGATGGACTATGGAGTGGGTCATTAGTGAATACTTTTCTTACGCAAGATCCATATATAAAACAACATACTTGGCGGTATAATAATAGTAGTAAGTGTGTGATTTTGTGTCTACATTTTCCCCCACTTTATGTTGGTGAGTGAAATCTTGGTAACATAAAGTAGATAGAGATGCATACCTGAAAATTCTAAAGAATTCCATGTTGTTGAAGTATGTGAAGAGTATAGTAGAAGTGTGTGCCGAATGAGAAAATATAGCATGGCAAACCATGGATCAACGTGTTGGTCCATCTTTGAGTAACGAGATGTGGGACCATTATGAGGAGTGCTAAGTGAGATTGATGATTGTGATGTTGAATGATTGAAGATTTTAATTTATTGTTGATGAAGATGTGATGGGGAAGGGAGTGATCAATTCCCTAACCTAATGTACGTACATGTGAAAAATGGAGGATTTGGGTGTCCTGCCACCAGAGCAAGATTGTAGGGAGAGAGGTTTAGTTTTACTCTCCAACTTTAACTACAACCTCAAAAGATCTAGCCGTTGTAGATGGAAAAAGATCAAATTTTGATGATTTTGCATCCAATTTTGATTAAACATAATAACCCATATAGGATCAAGTATAAGAAAGAAAATGATGTATCATTGCCCCCACTCCCACGAAAGTGTTACCGAAATGTTTATGTGTTGGCTTCTATGTTAGTCATCTAGAAGCGGTCATTAAATGTAGAATAACTCCCATGTTAGGTCATCTAGGAAAGTAGTAATATAACTCCCAAGTTAGGTCATCGGGAGAATAAATATTTTATGTTCATGTTGATTGATTAATATGTTTTATCTTGTTGATATTTGAACATATGTGATTGAATGATTAATTACTCATGGAGATATTTTATGCTTATTACCCCAAGTTAGATCATTAGGGGAATCGATAGAAAAAGATGTGAAATGTCACATGGTGTATGAGCAAATGTTTGATAATTATGGGTTAGAAATGTAGATTGATTGCGTAATGGTGTCGGGGAATTATAAGATGACCCCGATTGTATGCCCCCTTTTGGTAAAAGGGGGAGTGGTGATGAAAATGAGCACCGAGCCAAAAGTAAGTGTGCTGATAATGTAATGGAGAAAGTACGATAGATATTGAAAAAGTAGGTGTATATCGAATGGGAATGATGTCAAGCGTAGAAAAATTGTGTGTGAAATGTGTATGATATAGTAGTAAGTGAAATTTTAAAGAGAATGGCATGAACGGGAGAGAAATCGGAGTAAGTATGCTTATGATATGATCAAAATCATGTAGTGCGTATTAGTTGAGAGAATGATCCCAGAAGTAGTGACTATAATAAAGTAAGAATGGAGAGTTACTATAAATAAAAATGTGAAAAAGTGAATAGGAAATTCATTTGATTATTGTGCGAGTGTGTTTGTGAGCTCTGGGTGTGTAAAGATGCATCAAGTGAGAGCACCACGATTGAGTTGTCTTGAGACTTGTGGTGGCGGGTGTGGTGTCACATATGACAACAAAGCTAGTAAGTGTGATGTTTTTGAAAAATGTGTTGATATTAGTCATTTTTGATGAATTTTTGGAAAAAAATTGTTTTTGAATTTCTTGGTGTTTTAGACCTAGAAAAAAGTGGTGAAGGTGCTTAATGACCCTCGGGACACTAGTGCCCAAGCATGGTCTTAGTGACTTGACTGCTCCCGGGTGCTCGATCCCCGCTTCTAGGCGCTAGCGTCCCAGAAGCATGGTTTGAGCATGGAGTGTTGTAAATGTGAAAATGGATGTTTGTTGATGTTGTTGGTGGTTGAATTTGCATATAACACTACGTTTGTTGTTGTGTTGTAGTGTCCAGGAGGGATATTCACTCGAGAGAGTTTCAAGATGGCCATTAGTTGAGTACATTACAAGGATTGGGGTTGTCAGATGATGAGTGGGATGTTATAAATCGTGTCGGTCACCCTGCAACACATAGCGAGGATGGGGATGTGCCCCATAATATGTCTATGCTCACAACTTTGTGTGAGAGGTGGTGTGTAAATACTTGCACCTTTTGGTTACCTACATGGGAGATGACAGTTACACTAGAGGACGTGTATCACATACTGCGATTACCTATCATCGGTGAGAGGGTTCGGAGTTATGGTCGTGGATGATGTGTAAAGGTAAATGAGGTTCGCTAAGTGGTATTTTTTACAAGGACCTAAGTTCATACATAGGTCTATATTAGCTCATGATTAACTAAAAATGTGGAATAAAGGTTATAGTTAATATAATCTAGAATGACATGTAAATATGTGAATGAATGCAATAAACAAGTATGGAAAATGACCCAAACAACTAATCTAATGAAAGTAGAAACCCTAATATGCAAGAAGAACAAGGAAAAGACTTAGTTGATTTGGAGGAAAATTTGAACCTGTGTCGTAGAAATGACCTGGAAGAACGGGAAAGTAAGAACGATTGTGTAGAGGTCCTAAAAAGGATGGATCTAGGTTAATTCTCTGGAATGGAGAACATGGAAAGGGACTGGGGCACCCACGGGTGCTTTGGTATGCAAAATAGGTTCCCTGGTCTATGTAACAGGTTCAGAACTAAGCTTCATAGGTTCAAGCAGTGGTCTAAAACCATCGTTGTGTATCGCATCAGATTCGTTGCACTACGCGGTGTCGTTGATAATCCTAGATGTATAGAAGACCTGTAAAAGACCAAAAAGAAGTATCAAAACCCTAAAAAGGAAGAATGTAAATGAATGGGTCAAACTAACCTCAACTGTCACAATAGTGGGCTTACTAATTGAGCGTTGCACTACATTTCAGACCCAAATGTAGTTCTAGTGTGTGTGTGCATCATGTGCCCTAGGTGCTCTTGTGCAGTAAAACTTTGTGAACTAGTAAGCAATAACTAGATGTAGAAATTGTAATAGAATGTATGTATGGAATATAATAGAATCCCTCCCCTATGCTTGTGTGATGCAGATGAACCAACCTTGTCCTTATGATGGAGCTAATGGATGCAAATGATCTCCAAATGGATGCAACTCTAGATGGATGATAGTAGTGACTAGTGCTTGGTCCCTCATTATGGTCTCATAACTTTATATTTATAGGGTTTTTAAAATCTAATTTTGTAATTAACCCTGAAATGGTCGACCACCAAAAAGATGAGAAGCTAAAATGGCTAGAAAGTGCCCAAAAAGTGGTAGGAAAGTTTAAAAAGGATCGGGCGCCCCAGTGCGACTAGGGCATCCATGGGCACCCCATTACTAGCACAGGTGCCCTAGTCGAGGCTAAAATAATATAAAGTGATGTAAGATGACTGGGCATGTGGGTGTAATAGGTTAGGAATGACAAAATAAAATAAAACAATATGGCCAAAAGAACATGGTTAATTAGTAATTTTTCACTCAAGAACCTTCAAAATAGTAGTATGATGTCGGAATTAAATAAAATCTAAAGTGCATGATTTTTTGACTACATTTTCAACCACTTTATATTAGTGAGTGGAAAGTTTAGTAACATAAATTAGATAGAAATGTGCACTTGATGTCATGAAGATTGTAGTAGAAAACGCGTTGATGGACTAAACAAAGTGTGGAATGGCAAAGATATGGTGGAGCTGGAAACTAAAGATGAAAAGCGGATATAATAAATTATAAAACTGGGGAATAAGAGAGATGGCGTTAGGGTTTCGGGAGGAGATGTAGAAAATATTTAGGGGGAGGATGGTAAGAGAAGGAGGGGTCGGGTTCCGAGTGTTTCTGTTGATAAAGCATCGTGTATGGTGTTTCTCGGAAAAGAGGATAACATTTTAGCCCAAATTGATCTACATGAAAAAGAGTGGTGGTAGCTAAGTTTTCTAGTTAGAGACTCTCTACGGATGGTATTCTTGGTTGGTGTGAAAAGAAATTGGGGAGTGGGATTCGGGTCGTATCTAGCTAAAGGGTTCTTCCTGGTCCTCTTCATAAGTGTGGCTCAGAAAGAAGAAACCCTTCTTCGGCGAGAGTGGTTATTCGTTGATGATGGGTTACTTATTTGGGAGTGGACATTGAACTTCGATCCAAATGAGGTGGAAAAGGAAGAGCAGTAGATTTTGGTTCGACTCTATGCTTACCCTATCGAGTATTGGAACCCCTGCATTCTCGCTAAAATTTTGGAACCCTAGGGAAGATTGTTAGGATCAATTTATAGACTCTAAAAGGTGATCTCACCACATATGCTAGGGTTTGTGTATCGTTGAATTGTGTGAACCCTCTTCCAAAATCAATCTTCATTAACACTCAAGAAGGAACTTGGGTACAACAGGTGGAGTATGAAAAGATTTTCTTTAGATGCTTCAAATGCCAAAGCAATTAGGGAATTTGAGATGGGATTGTAGAACCCCGGTCTATGTCCACAAAGTGATAGGTAGGAAGGTTCCTACAAAGCCTCTAGTGATCAATGGTGAGTCTAAAGGGAAGAAATAATCCCTTTCCCTCCTACTTAAGGTGGTTTGGATCGAGCAAAGGTAAAGAGTAGGAGCTCCTAAGTCACTCTTGTTAGAAACTATTGGGGTTGTTGATGAATCTAATCATATGCACTCGTTAATAAAGAATGGTATCGAAGCATGGCATGGTGGTTCGGTGGAGGTTTTGGATCATTGGTGCACCAATAGAGACTAGGCATGGGAGGTTCTATTGCAATGGGAGGTGGAGGAAGCGGAGGAGGAGATTCTCTTAATGCACAGTAAGTTGTTGAAGGTCCCTGTTCTATTGTTGAGACACCAATCTTAGGTCCCTCAAACTGTGGAAAGGAGTCGAGGCTAGGAAGGTTGAGCAATGAGCATAAAACCCACCG
This sequence comes from Taxus wallichiana var. yunnanensis, assembly GCA_018340775.1. Classification (NCBI taxonomy): domain Eukaryota; kingdom Viridiplantae; phylum Streptophyta; class Pinopsida; order Cupressales; family Taxaceae; genus Taxus; species Taxus wallichiana. The sequence goes on from CM031244.1 coordinate 762,957,607, forward strand.
GGAGGTGTCATGCAGTAGACAGAAGGCCATCATTTTTTTATAAACTTTTAAGTAGGGAGGGAAAGTCCCCCGAAGAAAACATGAAGATTGTATCGTGGAATATCAAGGGCATGAACGCCCCTGATAAACAATGCCTAGTTAGGTGCTTATCTATTGAACAAAGTGTGGATATTTGTTGCTTTCAAGAAACTAAAATGTTGGGATCTTAGTGGTTAAGAAATGGAAGGGATGGAAAGGATCTTTTTTTGATGTTAATGGGGCCTCGGGTTGTCTAGGGATTTTTTGGCTTTCTAGTAGGGTGGAGGTAACGGCCTTGGGTTCTACAGCTAATAGTCAATGGTGTCAAGTGGTGGTCAAGAACTTTGATAAGAGCTTCCTCCTATGTAATATCTATGGGCCTTCAAGTATTTCACAAAAAATATCTCTTTGGGCTATGTTGTCTTAAATATGGTCTCCTTCGGGGATGAGCAGTGGTCCTCACTTGGAGATTGAATGCTACTCTTTTAGATATGGAATATGGTGGGGATCCAAAATTAATCCACAATCTCAATGTGACTTCTCCTCTTTTGTGGAGGATGCCAAACTTTTGGACATCCTCCCAAAGAGTGGATGGTTGACATGGTCGAATAGACAATTTGGTTTGGGTCGTATCTCGGTCAAATTAGACATATTTTTGGCTAATCCTGTTTGGCTGCAACGAATGTTCTTATGGAGAGCAAAGTGCTTCCTTGGTCAGGGTCTGATCATCTACATATTCTTCTTAGTATTGCTATTGATTTGTCTCCTAGAAATTCACCCTTCAAATTCAAAGCTATGTGGATGAAAGATCCTTATTTTAAGGAGTTGGTAGAGAAGTGGTGGTTGTCCTTCATTGTGAAAGATAAAAGAATGTTCATTCTAGATAAGAAGTTGGCTTTGTTGAAAAAAGAAATTTCAGCCTGGAATAAATCCACTTTCAAGAATATTTTCCAAGAAAAAGTGAGAGTGGAGGCGACTCTTAAGGTTTTGAATGAAAAGGTGTTTAGAGTAGGTATGGATCAGGAGGCCTACCTGCTTGAAAAAGATCTCTTATCATAACTGAACGATCTACTCTAGAAGGAAGAGATTTTCTAGAGGTAAAAATCTAGAGAGGTTTGGCTGAAAGAAGGAGATAAAAACTCCAATTTTTTTCATGCTTTGGTCAAACAAAGGTGCAAACTTCAACTATATTTCAAAAATTCAAGACGGTCAGGGTAATTGGCTAACTTGGTAGAAAGAAATAAGGGAAGAGGTTGTCAATTTCTTCACTTCCTTGCTTGTAGGAGAAGAATAATCCGCCTTCCTCCAACAACAGGCACTTCTGGAACAAATTCTAAGGGTGGTCAGGGATGAAGATATGGGAAGGATAATGGCCCCCTTTTCAGCAAAATAAGTGTGCAATGTAGTGTTTTCTATGGAAAGAGACAAAGCTCTTGGGCGGATGGTTTTTCGGAACCCTTTTTCAAGATTTCTAGGATGTCATTGGAGAAGAAGTTTGGTTAGATGTTGAAGAATTAATGGCCACGAGTAAGATTATTCGCAAGATGAATCATACTTTCATTTTTCTTTTTCCCAAGAAGCTTCCCACCAAATCAATGGATGCGTTCAGACCTGTATCCCTGTGTAATACCTCATATAACATTATTTCTAAAGCAATCGTGAGGAGTTTAAAACCAATATTAGATAAAATCATCTCTAGCGAGAGCAAACGAGCTTCCTTCCTAGTTGTTCCATCATGGAAGGGATTGTTCTTTCTCATGAACTGATGCATTTGCTATCAGAAATAAGGTTCCAGGTATGCTTATTAAGCTCAATTTTACCAAGGCTTATGATAGAATTAACTGGCATTTTTTGATGAAATCTCTCCAGTCTCTGGGTTTCAGTGGGAATTTCTGCGATTGGGTCTTTAGTTGCATTGTTACTCCTAGTTTTTGGTTCTGGTGAATGGTTCAAAGAAAAGGTTTCTTTTGGAACAATAGAGGCATTCTCCAAGGCAACCCTTTATTGTTGTTTCTATTTATTTTGGTTGCAGAAGCTCTAAGTAGGGCTTTGAAAGTGGCTCGTGTAGCTGGTCAAATCAGAGGACTCAAAATCACGTCCGAAATGGATCCTATCACCCATCAACAGTTCACTAATGATACATTCCTCTTTGGGAGATCATCTATGGAGGAGGCCAAAAATTTAATGTGGTTCGGATGTGTATTCGACTGACTGGCAAGGTAGTTGATTAGCTTCGCTAAATCCCCGATTTTCTTTTTAATACTCTAGTAGGCTTCAAAGGAGGATTTTGAACATTTTGGGTTTTAAGCTAGGCTCCCTACCTCAGAAGTATCTTGGAATTCCCCTCTTTTTGGGGGTAGGGATATCCTCTTTGTGGAATGATTTGATCAAGTCGATTCAGAACCGTATCCAAAGTTGGAAAGGGAAATGACCGACGTTAGCAGGTATGATTTGCTCATTAATTCGGTGTTAAATTCCATTCTAACCTTTATGCTAACGGTGATGCACCTTCCCTCCATGGTGCTATCTAAAATCAAAAATCTCCTCAAGAAATTCTTGTGGAATGGAAGTAATGATGAGAAGAGAATCCATTTAGTGAAATGGGATCAAATGTCATTGCCTAAAGATCTTAAGTGGGTTGGTATTTTGAATCTTAAGTGGCAAAATTTGGTGTTAGGTGCTAAAAATATTTTGGGGCTTCTTTCCAACCCCGAGGGTGTTATTAATTCCATTTTAAGGAAGAAATATTTAGGGGCGGGCCAAAGTTTTTCCTTTCTAGCCAAGAAGTACCCCAAGGTTCTCATATGTGGAATTTATTTGCTTCTCGTAGGTAAATTTTCTCTCATCTTTCCTCTTGCAGATTAGGAATGTGATTAACTAAAATTAGGATAAACTAATGTATGCTAAAATATTTAATCTAATATTAGGAGGACTAAAACGCTGAAAAATACGAACTAACAAACAATATGGAATAATTATAATTAATTATACTAAGTAAAATAAAAACCCTAAATGTGTAGGTGAAGAAAGAGAAGTGACTTAGCATTTGATTCAAAGAGATCTGTCACAAAGTTGTCTCATGTATGATAATAAAATCTAGGAGTAAGAACAACCACTCGAAGTCTGCAAAGGTCGACCTAGAAGATCCGAATTGGATCGGGGTGCACAGGAAGGTACTGGGCACCCAAGGTGCCTAGTCTACTGATTAGGTGCCCTAATCTCCTCGTAAAAGATCTAAATCTAAATTTCACAGGTTGTGAGTTATCTTGAAAATGTTTCTTTTCTATCACACTAGATTTGTTGGGCTACTGTTTGAATATGTTGAATAATGCAATGACGACCTGCAAGGAAGAAAGAAGTATCAAACCCTAGGAAAAATAAAAGATGCAGAATGAATGGGTTGGATTGACCTCAGCCACTAAACTAGTGGTCTTATCATTGAGCATTGCACTACATTTCAGACCCGGATGTAGTTCTTGTGTGTGTGTGCATGTCATGCCCTAGGTGCTCTTATGTCAGTCACACTTTGTGAAGTAGTGAGCAATAATAACTATAGAAAATGTAATAGCATGTGTGCATGGAATAGAATAGAATCCCTCCCCCTATGTTGTGTGTGTTGATGCAAATCTCCTAGCCTTGATGCATGACACTATGTGGATGCAAGTGATGTAATGGATGCAACTCTAGATGGATTGATAGTAGTATGTGACGCTAGGACCCTTATTATGGTCTCATAACTTTATATTTATAAAGTTCTCTTGCTCTAATTTCGTAAGTATCCCCAATATGGCCAACTAAGAAAAATATAAGGATGAAAAATGGCTAGAAAGACCCCAAAAAGAAGCGGGAAAGTGGAACATGGATCGGGGTGCCCCAAGTGGGACAAGGGTGCCCAGGATGCTCCAGATAGGCCCGAGTGCCCGGTTTAGGCTAAAATGTTGGGACAGTTGTGAAATAAGTGGATATATATAGGAAAATATGCAGGAATGATGAAATAAAATATAAAAATAAGATGGCAAAAAGGTGGGATTAATTAGTACTTTATTCACTTGAGAACCCTCTAAATAGTAGTACAAGATCGGGCTAAATAATGCCTAAAGTGCATGATTTTGTGTCTACGAATAAAGCCTCGGCTAACTCGGGATGATTCATGGAATGGATGCCTTGCCCTTTTTAGAATTAAAATCTACATGAAGCTTTGGCTGCCTCGAAGATCTATTAGGGTGTTAAGGTTGTGGATTATGGTTGCTTTGAAAAGGATAGTTCTCTGTTCTTTCTTGGAGAGATCCCGAGGTTCTAGATATATCCGACTTCTCTAAAGAATGCTTCCTTCGGGCCCTCAAGGATTAGAAGGTCATGTGTGTTCAAAAATGACTCCTTGTGTTTCTTGGGCTCTCGTTATGGTGCTTATAAGGTTAAGGAGGGCTATAATTAGTGGGCATTCAAAGAAGGGGTAGGTGCTCATAGTTGGTATGGGTGTTGGGATGTTGGCAACCTTCCCAAAGCAGGGGTGTTCAACTAGTTGGTCTTTAGAGGAAAAATCATTACACATGAGAGAAGAATACCTAGATCACCTCATGTTATTATGCTCTTTCTCTTATCATTGTTAGAACTGGCTTTGTAGTCCCCTTGGTTTAGCCTAGGGTTCAGGGAAGGTCCATCAAAGATTCACTGGTTTCATGGCCAAAATTAGGGAAACGAGGTTCGCTCAGCTCCATTTGGATTTGTGCTCTGATCCTCCTTCTCTAGCATAATTGGTGGGAGCGTAATCTATGAATATTTCAAGGAGTCTCCTCTGAGATTTCAATTGTTCTTATAAGGTTAGAAATTTCTATTTCAGAAAATGTAAGTGCAAAATGCAAGGATGTGCCTCGAATTTCTTCTATGGATGCTCGATTGAGGTTACAGCCTGGCCTCTTATTAAGTTGTTAGATCAGGATGGATTCTCAAAAAAGGTAGAATTTGGGTAGAAAAGGATCTACTCATGAGAGAAGTGAGATGGATTCCACCCCCCGATTTTCACAAATTGAATTTGGGCGGGGCTACAAAAGGCAACCTAGGAATATCAAGGGTGGGTGTTTAATTAGAGATGTGGATGGTGGCATATTGATAACAAGATCATTTCCATTAAAATATGGGTCTTGTAATGAAGTTGAGGCTCTAGATTTGCTTGAGGGGGTCAAATTGGCAGTGAATGTTGGTTGCGATGCACTTGTCATTGAAGGAGACTCCCAAGTGGTGATTAACGATGTGAGGAGAGGAAAAGCTATGTCATGGAACCTAGAGTTCTACATCAAGAACATTTTATTTTGGCTGAATATACTATCCTCATAGAGCATAGGTCATATCTTTAGGGAGGCCAATGCACGCCGCTGATTACTTGGAAAATCATGGTATTATTATGAGAGAAGGCCCAGTCATTTCTATGTGGGCCAACATGTGGGAAGAGCTCCCAACCATTATTTCCAAGGAAGATGGGGCAAACAGAGTTTAATACTTCGCGTGGTGTCCTTCCTTTTAATCTACCTCTTTACAAGTTAGAGTGGAGGGAGAAAATGGTCACTTGTTTTCATTAGATCCATGGATTATATGTCATTTCCATGTCCTGCTCCTTTCAAGGGGTCAAAAGGGAGATTATCATTTTTGGTGAAATCACAAGGGCCCGTATTCAAATCATTTTCTAGGCCGAATCCTGGTCGGTTTGTGAAGCTATTGAAAGGATTATTGGGGAGGAGTATCTAGAGGATTCTAATAGGACTCGAGTGAACTTGAAGGTTGGGTCTTGGTTCTTTTAGCTTCGTTGGTTCGAGGAAAAAATAGGGGTTCAAAGAAATCATTTTGTATTTCATCAAGTCCTAGCACTAATTCTTGTTAGATGAAGTGTTGAAGAAGGTCAATTTCATTCCATCGATTGGTCGCTAGCAATGAGGGCCTATCTCTAGAGGAGGTTCGACGAGTGATAGCACCTCTATCCTCTAGGAATGTAAAGCTCTTGCATTTTTGGTTGAGGTACACAGAGCATGTTCAACAAGGATGGAAGGAGGGAACAAGTTCAAGAATTTAGATGTCCCTAGGTTTTTACGCCCGTTATGGTGGAAACAAAGGTGGTGGAGAGGCTCGGGAAGAAGGTGGGCTTCACTTATAATTTTTCTTGTGTACGGCAAGAGCTAGTATGACTACAGGTGGTAATAGGGGGTGTGGTAAATGGGGTCAAGTTGTCATTGAACATGTTATCCAAGTGGATGGATGAAGTTTTTTCAGCATGGGTTTTCTTTTGATATCACTTCTCTTGTTTGACATTTCCTGCTTCTCTGTATGCTTTGTTTTTTTTTAATTTTTGGTAGGTGTTAGTTCATAGTTCGATGCTCTTCTAGTTATAATGGGTGGGATCCCATCAATCTCCCGGTTCTAAGCTCTAGTCAAAAGAATTTAAATATAAAAAAATAAAGATGAAAAAGTTCAAAACAAAAGTGATGAGAGTAAGCCTAGGTTGGAAACGTGTGTGTAGCTACTAATGCATGTGATGTACCTCCATGGTTAGTATAGTGTGTCTTTGTCACAAAGTGTTGTTGTTGACATTGTTATTGTTGCACCCACTTGACTACTTATTTCTCATACACAAAGACCTGCAAGGAGAAAATGATCAAGTAGTCAAATATGTATGTATGTGTAAAAACGCAATGTAAAAGACGCAAGTATGTAAATTTAAAAATCATGTGAATGTAAAATATGCAAATGAAATAGTGTAAATGGAACATGTGCACTTGATTCATGTCGAGAAAGAGAGTGTAGAAGGATATCCTGTACTGCTATTTTTTTGGTCAATCTCACGCCACCTTAGCCGAAGAAGTGTAGGGAGAAAGATGCATTATTCTCCTTCATGTAACTGCTTCCCTGAATGTGTGAAGAGATCTCTATATGTCCTAGTTTTTTGGGTGATCCAACACCATTGGCTGAAGTAGTGTAGGAATTTTCTTGTATCATCTAACTGTATCTACTCCCTAGAATGTTAAGGACAACCATGTCCTATAAAATCTGTTGTGTACGGGGTTCGTAGACTGATCTGAACCCACTCGCTGTATGTAACCCAAAATTCCAAGGGTGAAAAGTGTAATGAACTGAACTAGTGTAAATGCACTATTTTAGTATGTAAAACCCCAAATTATGCCCCCCTCTTTAGGGGCACATGCGACGCCATTGATAGGAGAATGTGGCCCCAAAAGAGGACAACCGCGTGAACTAAGTAACTTTTCTCTACATGGGAAGGGAATGCGCTTGGTAGAAAGCAAGGTGTGCACAAACAAAATGGCTAGCCAAAAATGAGTGTTAGTATAAAAATTATGCATATAGAAAACAATGTAGAAACTACACAAATAATGTATAAGCTACCAAGCAAAGTAGTAATGTAAACACGAAAGAAGACAAAGTAAGCCACATAAATTGGGCTAAAAACATAGGAAATCACTCATGATGTCACAAGACATGCAAAGGACATCATGATCAGTATACAAACAAACATAGGGCAAGGCCCGCAAACAAAAACAAGCAATAGCAAACAATGTAACAAACAAGTATGGAAGTAAATATCCTTGCATAACAAATGTTGCACATAAAGCACCCATTAGCATGTTAGAAATATAACTAGTATGTCAAAAATGTGTATAATCAAGTAATGTAAAGTGTTAAGTACAAAATGAAACAATAGCACCTGGAAGAGACGAATGTGGATGCCCCTAGTGACCAGTGTAGGAAGGGTAGAAGGCAAACATCCATGTTGCGTGTAAGAGACTTGTATCTATGATCACAACTAGAAAAAGACATGAACGCACATGTATGGATGATATAGATAAATTGCATACAAGTAATCTAACTAGCATGTGTAATAAAGTGACCATGAACAAGCAAAAGTAAACAAGAGTAAAAGAAACCATAATATGCAGTATGTTGTGGATGGATGGAATGGAATGCAAAATGGAGTGATAGGATCCACATGCCCCAGTGGATGGAAATGTATGCAATGAGGTTCATTTAGTTTTCCCCCTCAACAATAAAAAATGAACCATAAATGAGAGTGTGTCATCAGGAAATGATCGAAGTGTGTTGTGCCTAACGCTACTGTGATGATTATGTATGTATTGGTGAAATGTGACTTAGTAACAATGTGTACATGAAACTTATAATCAGAGTGTATATCACGACCAAATGAATGTATGAGTGATGGTCTAGCCCTAAGCGTATATCTCTACTAGTTGGATAGAGAAATTGACGATGTGGTCGATAACATGTGTCACTACAAGATGAATAGTAAGGAGTGGTGATGTAGCCTAAAGCATATACCACTACAAGATGAAAGAGTAAGTGATGATTTAGCCTATAGCATGTGTCACTATCCTAGAAATGTCACATGATGAAAAGGATTGAATGATAAACGCGTGATGAATGTAAGGTCCATTTTATTTATAAACCCTCGTAATCGAGTATGGACCGAGGAACTAAAGTGCGTCATAGGGTAGTGAGTGTAGCACATAGAATATGATGTAGTATATGTAATGAAGATGATAAATAACCATGTGATGTGTATGTAATATATAGTGTTGAATGTAATGTGTGTATTGTGCCTAAGAGCGTATAATATATAGGATGCAATGCTAGAGGAGTATAATGAAGACTAGTGTGATGTGCATGTGTGACATGCAAATGTACAAATAATAAAAATGATGTATTCTAAATGCAATATGTATGACGTAAGATCTATAGGTGCATGAAGGTTGAAATTATTTAGAGTAAATATAGTACATATAATGCAAGATGCATAAATAGACGCAGTGAGTAATACCTATAGTGCGGTGTGTGGGGTTCATGTGTACTAAGCCCTCAACAGTCGAGTGTGAACTGAAGCACAAGAGTGTGTCATCGAGTAATGACAACAATAAAATGTGTGATGATTATGTCTATGTGAGGAGATTAATGTATGTTAATGCAAAGATGAGAGATGCATTGATGCTAATATGAGGGGGTGAATGTTATGCCCCCAAGTATGTAAGCGATGGAAGTCTAGTCAAAAGACACTAAGTGGATCAATGTAAGGAGTAATTGCCTTAACAAAAGTGATGGGACATGGAGGAGATAAAGGAGTGTGACCATCCAATGGTTCATCATCATAGTAAGCTTCATTTGGGTCCCAATCATCAACATATATAGGGTCTATAGCGAATGTTGGAATTACAAGTTTAACTTTAGGTAGTGATTGTTGCATATGACTTAGCGATGTGGCTAGATACGTTTAATGGAGGATTAGTGAGATCGTCCTTAAGAGGAGGTTGCTTAGTTTGAATTGGTAATACAACAGATGACTTAGTAAGAGGACGTGATTTAGAGAAAACCGTGAGAAGTGATGGCTTTTTTGATTTGGTAATGTCATGGAAGATAGAGTAGGTGGAGGTGGTGAACTAATTTGGAGAGGTTGTTGCTTATGTTGATTTGGTGATGTCGTAGGTGGTTGCTTAGGTGACTTTTGACCAACCCAAGAATGCGCATGAGAAGTGGTATGGTGATGCTCAATAGATGTAGAAGGAACAAACTTAGTATCCCATTAATATGTAACATGACATTGGGCAATGAATGAGATAAACCCTTGACACTCAAGATGTTTGACTCTATGTTTATTAGATGATAATTACAATATGGATGACCATGATACTTTGTTAGCTGATAAGGAGGATAGTAATGAGTAGGTAGAAAAGTGATCAATTGACAACTAAGGATCATAGTAAGAATGACATGTTTCTTAGTATTACACTCAATAATGATAGGATTAGGTAATGGCATGACTCGATGTTCAACTATATGACATGTAGTGGACATAGATTGAAAAGGATATGTAGAGGGAGAACAAACATGAGCATGAGAAGAGTTTCTAAGCTTTTGGATTTACGATTTGAGAGACGTGATCATGGATTCTATTAGCATATGGATTTTCATGCATGCAAATGACATACTAATAATGGTGTGGGAACAAAGTCCCTCCTCATTCAAAATTGATGGTGAGGTTTCCTTTATTGAAAACCAAAACTATATTTACACTGTACATTCAAAATTGTATGCGGGGAGGTGTTTTAGAACATCAATGGAAAGAAAAGTGAAAGAGGGAGATGGAATGAAATGAAGGAATGAAATGGAAAAGAATGAATGGAAGAAACATGCAAGAGTTAGGTAAAAGCAGAGCCTAATATTACATGGATAAGAACAATAAATAACTAACACAAATAAAATGAAGTTTGCATCGGTTTAAAGGAGAATGAGTAAAGGGAACACACATGAGTAAGTAAATAGCAGAGCTTGATCATTGTGAACAAGAACAACAACTTAATAATGTTGACAATAAGATCAAAGACAATATTTGCATGTAAGATTTAAACATCTAACATCTAATGAACATAATAACAACAAATGTTACAAGAGACAATGAATGAGACACAAAGTTTGTATTTCATTAACTCCAAAATGTCTTCACAAAAAGAACACAAAGTTTCTTCCTGAAACAAAGCTTGCACACAAAAGTATTTTCTTCTCCTCTCTCAAAGTCACACTTTAAAAATGAGCCCCTGACTTCCTTTTATAACCCAAAAGTTGGTTACGAAGTAATTAGGATTTTTACATGAACATTAAATAGGACACTTAAGTGACTTTGAATTTTTCAACCAACTTTTTAAAAAATGACTAGAAATAGAAACCACTTAAGTTAAAAAGTCATAAAATAAATGGGTACATGTGGACCCCACTTATATGACATGGACGCACACATAGACATCCTAGTCAATAATGTGCCACCTATATCAAAACACCTATGATCATTGCCTTATCCATTGGGCCAAGAGTCGCCTATCCATGATCGTGACAAGAGTGAACTCATTAATCATGCTCCGCAATCCTCTAGATGATAAGAGTGTCAAGCTTGAAACTTGAGCAATTCATCCACCCCTCCATTTGAGCAACATCCTGGTGTGAGAAATTTTGTCTTCATTCATATTCACATTCACAATTACACACAATTCTCCACACATGCTCCAAATACTTTTCCATGGTGAATTATTCATATGTCACGAGACCGTAGTCGTTACGCCACCTTGGTTTGTCGAATCAGCTTCTGGTCTTTCACCATTGAGAAGATCTCCAAAATCAAAATTGCAATTCACCTCCTGGAGTTATGTATTTTGTCTTTGTCACCATTCTGAAGTGTTTCCATTCTAATCTACTCATGATCATCCAATTTGAGAATGCTCCAACTTTAAGATTGGTCGATGAAGTATCGCGCCCGCTGCTAACTAAGAGCTGACAAGGACACACTTGAATGATGTGGCCTTGCTTGATGATCCGCACAACTACACTTGTCATTGGTTTTTTTTTCGATGAATAGATTCTTACAATGATTAAGTGAAGACAATTGATGTAGACAAGATTCTCCCATTATCGATCTCTATCGATAACCATGGCTTTTGACTCAAGAGACCTCTACCAATAGCTATGACCTATACCACATAATGAGGAAGGTAGAGGTTGTTTCCGCTTTGGATCCATTGGAGTTGAATTGCCACACTATGCAGGTTTCTGGTGCATCCATGCAAGTGATGACCAATTTAGAACAAGCATCAGGAAAATTGTGACTCGCCTTTGGTTAATATGCGATCGCATAATCGACCTACGTCGACGTGTCACAAGTTGGTATCAATGAAGTTATCATACTCTGAATGGAGCGTCGAGGTGAGTAGACATCATTTTGTTTGAAGATGACATGATTGTGAAAGAAGCATTATTTTAGGCTATTACTTCCTTCTTACAAAACTGCACAAATCACCTCTAAAACTGCCTTGGGAAAAATAGCAAATCTTGTTCTAAGAAACTCTCACTGGATGAGAAAGTATATTAAGGTACCACAAATTTATGTGTATGAGGTTTTTCTTCCAATCAAATTATTCATTCAAATATTCAAGGTCAAAGTTGACACTTCTGAAACTACTAGGAAAATGCAAGTGTAAAACTATGAAAATCTCATTTAGTTTTAGCCTGAGAAAATACCAAACGTCACCCTGGGCATCTAAAACTTGGCAAGGGAGAATATGAATGTGGGAAAAATTAAACGAAACAATTATTTTCTCTTAACGATAACCTAAGTTTAAAAATGGATTCTCAAAATGAGTCACCTTGACAGTGAAAACCGTGCGCGTAGCGAAATCATGCAAACCACATTTTATTTGACTCCATGAGAAATATCAAACGAAGTGTTGTACATTTTAATTTTTACAAATAAGTACATGAAAATGGGAATAATTCAACAAAGCAAATTGTTTCGTTGACGATCATCTGGGATTGAGATATGGATTCTCAAAGTAGGTCTTCCCCAAGTGAAACACGCGCGCGTGAAAACAAGCAAATTGAGTTTTTCTCGGGTTAATGAAAAATATCAAATGAGGTGTTCATGCATTTGAAATTTGGAAAAGGAGTACATAAAGTTAGATATAATTCAACGAACTAAACCTTTCTTCCCAATGATCATCCGACTTCGAGATATCAAGCTCCAAAGTTGATTACTTCAACAGATAGAACCCGCGCACGTCCTTCCGCATCTATCATTTTTTTATTAAATTCATTTTTCTTTGTGTCGATATACATCGGTAATGAGGTTTGAAAGTGTGATATTTTTGTTTGAATATTTCTCACCAATGCATGATGAAAATGATTTTTAGTTTAAATTAAATTCACCCGATTTTAATGACTTCACGGATCAATTTAATTTATTTATTTTATTATTCGCTGAACAATTTTTTTCCTTGCATGTCCGAACCATAATTTCTCTTTGCATGGGAGTTTTTTGAATGAAATGAATGCGTTGAAACCTAGACTATTCTTACATGTTCATTTCTCTCTCCTTCCACGTGGCCTCTGCTTATTTTTTGTGAGGATCCGGTCTTCCCCAGTGGTTGCGTGAATACTTGCCTGTTGAAATTGTTCTTACTTCTCTAAAATCTGCGTGGAAACTCAACCTTTTTATGAAAAATGTGTTGAAACTAATTCTCTATCTGATGCTCAGTGTGGGAATTTCTTTTGGTTGCTCATGTGTTGGAAAACTCCTTTGTTGTTCACGTGAAAAGTTGTCTCGAAGACTTCTGAAATATTTTTGGATTTATACTTTCCTAAACTGCCTTCTTTTTCAATGTGGCCTTTCTTTTTCTTTGTTGTTGGTTGTATATCTTTGAAAAACTTTTTGTTGTTATTTTATGCATGTGTGGCCTACTTTCTTCTCCCAATGCGTGGAAGATACTCTTTTTATTTGATGTTTTGACTTCCCTTTTCAACGTGGCTCTTTGTTAAGGCATTTAACTTATTATTCCCCCCTGGGCTGTGTGTGGAAGGAGTTCTTTGTTCTTTGTTTGAATTTCCTTGTTATTTGCATGAAACTTGTCTTATGCTTAGGTGTTGAAATATGCTTTTCTCCTTTCATTGCATGGATTCTTTAGATTGTTTTGCATTGAAATATTTTTGATGAATGCGTGGAGCTTGCAAATGAAACCAAAACCAAAAACCTTCAGATCACTACATAGAAATTCTTTCTCATTTTGAACTACTTTTTGGCTGCGTGGGAGGAATGTTTTTTTGTATGCTTGTGTAGAATGATTCTTGGGCTTTGTGTGGTCTTTTCTCCCTGATGAATGCGTGGAAATTGTTCTTCATCCCTTCTTTGGTTTTGAGTAGCTCTGTGTGATGATTTTGGAGGGATGTGATAAAATATTATTTCGAGACATTCCTTCGTAAGAAATAAGGAAAAAAATGGAAAACTTTCGCATACGACTTCTTCCAACGAGTTTGACAAAAAAGGATTTTATGAGGATTTAGGAAGCTTCCTCTAGAATCGTTTCTTATTCATCATGTTAAAACAACTTCCTCTTTCCCTAGTAGTGAAATTAATTGCAAGGTGAAGTGGGGAAATAAACAGCCATTTGCCAGTGGAAATGGCAAGACGGTCAGCATTCCCCTTTTTATTTCCCCATGTGGGAAATCGGGAGATTTTTTACCCGTTTTCCAATTCATTGATTTGGAAATCAATGGAAGAAATCCCACAAGCGGGGAATTAAAATAAATTTTCAGGAAAGGGAAAATCAGGTCCGAGAAGCCAATTTGGCATCCCGCAATGGGAAGGAAGCTTATTTTTCCCCGACAATTAAAATAAATCTTGTCGAATGAATTTTAATTAATATTTATTTAATTAAAAACCCCAAAGTTATTAAAAATTGATTTTATCAAACAAAGAGTAATTAATTAATTAATATTTAATGTAGTTTAAGACCTAGCGGGAGGAGTTCTCACCGAAATGGATGAAACGAAGACCGAAATGATCACAAAAATGAGACGATCGCGATGAGAGCGATAGATCACACAAAGTAACACTTTTGAAAAATTTCAAAATTTCCATTTTATTAATTTTGTGAAGTCAAAATTGGCTAATAATAGTTGGCTCTAATTGGGGACAAGGACTTCATGGACACAACAATGGACCCAGACCAAAATATTAATGAACATGATCCCAAAAACGATGGGGCATAAAAATGGGATGATACAAGAGAGGAGACCGAAAGACGAGGAAAAGAAACAAACCAAAATCCTAATTACCTATGTACATACGGGGGACAACCCATTTTCAATTTTGATAATGTTTGAGATATTGCCCATTGTAGGGCAAAGGAAAATGAGTTCCTTCAGGATACGCCAAGTAATAGGTGTTATCCCCACAGAAATGTCTGATCTTGAAAGGACCTAGCCACAACGAATCAAACTTCCCATGTTTTCCTTTCGGTTCGCATCTCTTATCCCAGAGAAGAACTAAGTCATTGATTTGGAATTGCCTCTCCTTAGTTTTCCTGTCAAACAACCTCTTCACTTTGGACTGATGTTCCTTGATCTTGTTTGCCACTTGACTTCTTTGTTCTTCAAGCTTGCTTAGGAACATGATCCTTTTATCTAATGCATTGGTGAAGCATTCATCATCAACTACTTGAGCTAATCGTAATGTTGGTAACTCCAATGTGATGGGAATTTGAGCATTAGTTCCATACAAAAGTTGAAATGGAGACATCTTGATTGCTCTTTTGGGAGTTATGCGGTCAGCCCACAATGCATCATATAACTTTTTGTGCCAAGTTCTTTTATTTTCTTCTACTAACTTATGCACGATAGTAATGATGTTTTTATTCATTGGATTTTCCTAACCATTTCCCTGTGAGTAATAATCTAACGAATGAGACAAAGATATCCCATACCCATAACAAAACCTATCATCTCTACAAAAGAAAAATTGGAAGCATTGTCTGTCACGATCTTGTGTGGAATTCCGTAACGAACCAATATATTCTCTTTGATGAAGTCATAGATTACAATGGTAGATGTTTGTTTCACCGGAATAGCTTCTACCCACTTCATAAAGTAGTTAATTGCAGTGATCACGTGAGTATGACCAGCATTGGAGTTTGGATTCAGAACTCCGATGAAATCTAAACCCCATTGTTGAAAGGGTTCTTCAATGACAACTGGCTTCAAAGGAAAAGCTACCAATTTTGGTCTTCCAACAAATTGTTGACAAGCTTCACATTTTGTTACCCATTTCTAAGCATCGAAAAACATAGTGGGCCAATAATAATGTGCTCGCAAAATTTTATGAGTTGTCACTGGGCCAGAGAAATGACCACCGCAAGCATGATTGTGAAAGGCTTCCAACAACCTAGGTTGTTGTTCTTTATCAACACATCTGAGGAACATGTCGTCAATTCCTTTCTTGAACAAAGTGTTGTCCCAAATGACATACCTGATAGCTCTTAGTTTGATAGCTCATTTTTCCTTAGCTGTCAGATTCTTTGGACACTCACCATATGTGAGAAAGTAGGCTATATCAGAATACCATTCATCTGTACGTACATCGAAAAACCACCAAAGTGGTAAATTTTCCTCAATCGATTCTTCTCGAGTCATCTCGTGGTTCATTCTCTGTGATGAGTTGGTAGAGTCCTCTTCCTTAAACCAACTTGGTAGGCTTGATATCCAAATCATATTCCTAGATCTTGGAGACCCAATTACCTCTTTTAGATCTTGGTTCTTGTTGTGTCAACATCAATTTAATTGTGGTGTTTGGTACTAAGACTTTAGTGTGAGAATTCAATACATAGTACCTAAAATGTTTCAAATCTCTCACCACTGTGTATGCATGCCTCTCAAGGGGAGTATAATTGAGTTCATGTTTCTTGAATCCGAACTCATGAATGCAATAGGAGATTTGATTCCCTCTTGATTATGTTGAGTCAAGATGGCAAAGATCGTGTGTGGTGAAGCATAGCAATAGATTATAAAATCCTTTTTAAAATTGGGGCACACTAATGTAGGAGCTTTCACAATAGCACCCTTGATTTTCTCAAATGCTTCTCTACCTTCCTTGACCATTTGAAGGATTCTTTTCCTTTCATCATATCAGCAATTTCTTTGGTTAGCTCGGAAAAATCTGGCACGAACCTTCTCAAAAAGTTCACCTTTCCAAAGAATGAGTGGACTCCAGGCTTACTTGTAGGTAAGGAAAGATTCTTGATAGCTTGAATGCACTCAGGATCGATTTTAGTTCCTTCTTTAGAAACAATATGACCAGAGTTTCCTTCCATTACTCCGAATACGAACTTTTTGGATACGAGAGAGATCTTATGAAGTCTACATCTTTGCAATATTTTCTCCAAATCTCTTAGATGATCTTCTCGCTTCTTTGAGAACATTATCAAGTCATCTAGGTATATCACGATGATCTTGTCTTTATAATTTATGAATGCCATATCCATGGCCATTTGAAAATTTGTGTCGGCATTGATCAAACCAAAAGGCATTCTTCTATACATGAACATACCCCAAGGGGTGGTGAACACGGTTTTATGTTGGTCTTCTCTAGCCACTTCAATCTGATTATAACCAGAGAAACCATCTAGCATAGATAACATTTCTGATCCGATTCTTGCTGTAGAATATGGTCCATGACCAAGGAAGTGGATAGTTATCCTTCAAGGAATCTTGATTAAGATTACAGAAATCCACGCAAATCCTAATTTCTCCATTTTTCTTACGAACCGGTACAATATTAGTTATCCAAGTCGAATGTCAAATAGGAAACACTATTCACACGTCTAACATCTTTTGAACCTCATGGAATATTTTCCCTACAATCTTGGGATTATATTGTCTTTGCTTCTACCTGAATGGAACTACAATAGGTTTCAAGGGTATGGCATGCTCCATTTCCCTAGCTTGGAAAGACTTCAAGTCTTCATATGAGTAATCCAAGACGTCAGAATATTTGGTAAGGAAGCTTATGAACTTCTTGCACTCCTCAGGTGAGCAACACTTACCAATGTTGACCAGGTGAGGTTTATCCTTGGTACCAATGTTAACTTGCTCATAGTTAGCAAAATTCACAGATCCTTCCTGTTGTCACCCTCAAATTTCCCTTTAATTTCTAAGTCTAAAATTGCAAAATTTTGAGTTGGTGCCCTTAAAGTATACTTGAAAAGAGGTATTTTTGAATTTGGAACTTTCCAAGGACTTTTAGACTCATGAAAATCATTGCATCATATGGGAAATTTCTTCCCCTTTCCAAAAAGGTAAAGAAGTCCTCCTAACTCCTTGTACTTTTTAAGTTATGGCTCGGCGGGCCTAAGTTGGAAAATTTTCCCTTTGGCGGACTGGCGGAGATGCAGAGGTATTTGTGCACTTTGATATTTTTTTGCAAAAAGCTAAGTTGGCAAGATTTGGCCCGTGAGCCCGCGGGAGAATTGAAACAAAAAGCCCCTAAGGACCACAACCATTCAAAGGCGCCACGTGTCCAAAGGGAGGATCGGACCTGCGGGGCGATGGAGAAATTCAAGGTTTTGAGCCTTTTGCCAAAAGGTTAAAAAGTGTTAAGGTAAGCCATTTTCCCCATAACCCGCAACGAATCTAAGGGTGCCACATGTCCAAAGAGCCAAAGCGGAGCAGCGGCCCAGGATAAAACAAGTTTTTGTGCCTTTTTTCCAAAAAGGTGAAAATGATGCAACGAGAGCTGCGCACCCATTTCCAATCAACTCATGCCATGTGTCCATGCTAAATCAGAGTTGTGGGCCAGCGGAGGTAAATGATATTTTGAGTTTTTTTGCAAAATAGGTCAAAATATTCAGAATTACACCGCGACCCCATTTCCAATCACAACTTGCCACGTGTCCAAGTCAAAAAAGCAGAGCGGGGCTACGGGGAAATTTGTTCCAAAGTGCCAAAACACAAAAAAATCACAAAAATGAAAGGGGCTTCCCCCATGCCCGCTCCAATCTTCTCCTTCCACGTGGACGGCCCGATTTGAATGTTTTCACAGCAAATCAATGGTTCATATCAAAACTGGAAAATAAAATGAAATGTCTGTGTATTCACGTAAATTGGTTTTCCGCCATGGTTTTTCTTCGCGAATGGATGATTTTGAAAGAGCACGAAGGATGGAATTCATTTGTAAACCATTTTTCCTTCTTGGAGGAAGTTGTAACCACTTTTTGCGAGTTATTTGATGGGCTTTTGGAAGCCATTGTGTGGGGAATTTCGATATGTTGAGACTATAATTTTGAACCGAAAAATCAATACAAGAGCTTCTTTTTCTTTTTCCTCTGCTTCCCTCTCTCCCTCTACTCTGTTTTGTGAATCATTTGATCAAATAGAAGCTAAGAAACTTTGTGTTCTTCAAAATGCAATTCTAAGAACTTTGTGTCTGTGTGATTGCACCTGGTAAAAACGTGAATGATTCTTCTATGTAATTCATTTATCCAATGCAATTAGGGGTTCTCTCAATCTCTTTTCCCGAAATTATTGCCTTCTTCTACCTTCTTTTTCCCCTTCATTCTTCCATTCTCTTGTGCTGGTGTTTTTCCTTGGAGAAAACACATTTTCATATGTCAGAAGACCACATTTGATGAAAGTTGTAGATTTGTAAATAATCTTGTTTCTAGCTTTCAATAAGGGAACCTCTCCCATCAAAGAGGAGGGACTTGTTTGTCCCCTGACTGTGGTTTCATCCCCACGTGAAAATTTGAAACCCAACAGTTTTTGGTGACTCTGTTGGGAATGCTTTCAATAGATTCCTTTTAAGAAGAACAACAATTTGATCATTCCATTGATCTGGCGACTCTGAGATACACACGTGGTAGAAGAGCTCTTGGAGTTGAAGATTCTCAATTTCAACTTCTGGATCAGCAAGGTTTTCCTCTTCCTTCAATAGGGAGAAATAGAAGAGCTCGTTCTACAAGCACACCCCATGTTGAAGACAGAACCCTTAGGAGTGGAATCCCTCAAGAGCAACTCACCCTAATCTCCATGCTTTGATTCTTGTTGGTGTTTAGTTCCTCTTCAAGCAGTTTTTCCAA
This sequence comes from Taxus wallichiana var. yunnanensis, assembly GCA_018340775.1. Taxonomy (NCBI): domain Eukaryota; kingdom Viridiplantae; phylum Streptophyta; class Pinopsida; order Cupressales; family Taxaceae; genus Taxus; species Taxus wallichiana. Next base: position 762,977,082 of record CM031244.1, read on the forward strand.
GGATGGAAATTCCATTACCTTGGGGCCACCGAGTTGGTCCCTTGGCTCTTCCACAACCTTTGCATGAGTTACCTAGGGGTAACAGAAAGAATTTTCCCAAATTCAGGGGTGATGGGAAAGTGCACCCTGATGAACACATTGCAGCCTTCATTGTTGCATGTGGAGTCCTCGGTGTGGAACATGAAGATGTCTCTATTAGGCTGTTTGTGGAAACCTTGCAAGACAATGTAGCAGATTGGTTTTACCATCTCCCTGCTGGAGCAATCACAAATTGGACAACCATGAGAACTGAGTTTGAGAACCATTTCAAGCCTATTGAAGATGTACATGCCTTGCTTGCTCAAATTTCTCAAATCAAGAAAGAACCACAAGAGCCCATGAGGGAATTTGTAGCTAAATTCAATAAACTGATCAATAAAATTCCACAAAATACTAGACCCATTGATCAGATCCAAAAATGTTTCTTTTTGAATGCACAACTACCTGAAGTAAGCTATGCTCTGAGGAGAGCCAATCTAGCAACTTTGGATGATGATCAGAGGCTGGTAGTCAGTGTGGAAGATGACTTGATCATGTCAAGCAAACTAAAAAGAGAATCCCATAAATCCAAGACATCATCTTCTTCCTCTTCTCCTGGAGGTAATTTGGATCAATTGGTACAAAAGTTGGCCAATGACCTCATTGCAATCAAAAAACAATTGGCTTAGCATGCTCCATACCAAGATGTTCCAAGGAAGAATTTTCAGCCTAGGAACAGACTACCTTCTTCTCAAACCAGGTTGGTAATTGAAGTTCCACCTCTCAAAGTGTCTGTCAACGCAACATGTGAAGTCCTTGAACCTGATGATGAAGAAGAGAATGAATTATATGATGATCAAGAAGAAGATGTTGATGAAGAGTTGGAGCAGCCTGGCGGTTCTAGAGTCAACTTCCTCACCACTGAAGGTGTTGATGATGAGGATGATTATAATGATATAGTGGCTGACATGAATAGTGAGTCATATGTTGTCATGACTCGAGAATAGACTAGAAAAAAGGAGAAAGTTGTGCAGCCTATAAAGAAATCAAAGGAGTCTTCCAATACCATTCCAGTGCTTGCAAAGAGAGGTTCTCCTATCCCCTCCACCTCCACACAAAAGGTAAGCTCTATTGGTTTTTCTCCCTCAAATTTTGCTTCTAAAGCTTCTGTTGTGTCAAATGATAAAGCTAATAGGTCTAAGGTCTCTTCCATTCCTTGTAATGATACCCCATCCACATCTGGATCCTTTGATATTATTGATCACATAAAGAGAACTAAGGTTTAGATTTCTAAGGCTGAGTTTTATTAAACCCATCCCAAAGCCTTTACCAAAATGGTTGATTTTGTCAACTCCAAATCTAAAATCCCATCCCATGTTTCCAAAGGTATTTTTCCAACTCCTTCTTCCCCTTCCCAACCAAATCTTGTAGCTATTGTCACATCACCCAATGAGAAAATCTAGACCTTTCTATGTGACTCTCCTTATAGCAGAGCCACAAGCTTAGTAATTGTGTTATTGATTCTGGAGCATCTGACAATGTAATGCCTGCTAAAGTAGCTCATGCCTTGGGCCTCACTCTTACCCACACATATGGTTCTTGTTATTCTATGGAGAGTAGGGAAGTGCCTTTAGTTGGGAGAATCAAGGATGCACAAGTAGCTTTCATTGCTTGGCCAGAGAAAAAGGTTTTGGCAACCATCTTAGTTGTTGACATTCCTCCTTCCTACGGCATGCTATTGAGTAGGAACTTTTACAAGGATGTTGGAGGGGAAATCAAAATGGATTGGTCACATGCCATTATTCCAGTTAATGGCAAGATGAAGAAGTTGATGCCTGAGAAGCAAGCTGAGTATATTGTGCACAAACAGTGATCTAAAAGCACATATTTTGTATGAAGACATTCGGTATGGGAACTATATGATTTTGTCACCGGATGAAGCAAGTCCATCAAAAGGAGTATTGTTTGATCCTAATGATGTATGTACATTCGAGTTTGATGGCAAATGTTCCCCAGCCAGCTCTGGAGCTGGTATAGTGTTGATCTCTCCTGAGGGTAAGATTCATCCTTTCGCCTTCAAGTTTCTAGTTTGAGAATACCAATAATACTGTTGAATATGAGGCCCTCATTCTTGGGTTGAATATGGCAAAGGAGATAGGAGTGAAGAACCTTTTTTCTCACGGAGATGCTGAGCTAATTGTAAAGTAGGTCCGAGACCTTTATCAAGTAAAAACAAAAGATTGAAGCACTATAGGAATCTGGTCTGGGATTCTATTGAATTCCTCGATGCTTTCTCCATTGCAGCAATACCAAGAGGAGAAAATACTAGGGCTGATTCCCTGGCAGTCTCAGGATCTCTGTTAATTCCTCATCCTAACTTCTCTCAAAATAAGTTCTCCATCAAAATCATTCACAGGCCTAGCATTCTGACAATTCCAACCATTGGCAGGTCTTCAATGATGACCAAAGCATCTACTCTCTTTCTTGGAGTTGAGAGATAACTTTGATCAGTTGTATTTTGAAGGAAGTGATAACTTGCCTCAGAGAATGTGTGTCTTCAAATGAAGAAAGTGTCAAAGAAGAAATGGATCATGATGGATGTATCAGACTGAAAGGCAACAAAATTCCCAAAGGTTTGGTGAGTTTAGAGGATCTTTTTGATAAACATGATAGGTATGTCAAATCTAAAGTTTCCCAAGGAAATCAGCAATCTGCTGAAACTGAAAAAATAAATATAGGAAGTATAGATGAACCTAAAATGGTGAACATCGGGAAATGTTGCACTCAAGAAGAAAGAGAGAAGGTGGTAAATCTTTTGAAAAGGTATGTTGATGTGCTTGCTTATTCCTATGAAGATCTCAAAGCTTTCAAACCAAAAGAAATGCAACATTCCATACCTCTTAAGCTCATGGCATTAAGCCTTTCAAACAAAAGCAAAGGTAGTATAATCCAAAGATTGCTGACACTATCTTTCAAGAAATACAAAATATTTTAAAGGCTCGGATCATCTTTCCCATTCATCATTCCACTTGGATTGCTAACATAGTGCCTGTTAGAAAGAAAAATGGGGAGATTAGAATCTGTGTTGACTTTAGAAATCTAAATCAGGCTTCCTTGAAGGATAATTATCCTCTTCCCATGATGGACCAGGTGTTACAAGTTGTCACAAGCTCAGATATGTTATCCATGTTGGATGGATTCTCAGGATACAACCAAGTAGAGGTGAACACTGCAGATCAGCATAAGACTACCTTTACCACTCCTTGGGGCACTTTTGCCTACAAGAGAATGCCTTTTGGAATCATCAACATTGGTGCTACTTTCCAGAGGGCTATGGATCTGGCTTTGGTAGTTTGAAAGGGAAATGCATCATGGTATACCTGGATGATTTGACTGTCTTTTCAAAAATCAGAGCAGATCATGTTCAACACCTTGAAAAAGTCCTACAAAAATGTAGAGAGCACAGAGTTTCTTTGAATCCTAAGAAGTCCATGTTTTGTGTAACCGAAGGTAAGTTGTTGGGACACATTGTCTCAAAATATGGAATCAAAATTGATCTGGAAAGAATTCAAGCCATACAATAGATTCCTCTTCCCATGAGTAAGAAAGGTGTTCATTCCTTCTTTGGTAAGATTAATTTCTTGAGGAGATTCATACCTGATTTTGCTGAACTTACTATGAGCATTGCTCACATGATGAAAGGGAAGCAGACTTTTGGCTGGTCCTCTAAAGGAAAGCTTGCTTTTGAAGATATCAAAAAAGCCATTGCAAATACTCCCACTTTGGCATGCCAGGACAGAGATTTTATTATATATTGTTATGCCACTGAAAACACTTTGGCCGTTGTTTTAACTCAAAAGAATGCTAAAGATCACAAATTTCCCATAGCATTCATGAGCTACGTTTTGAAATCCCATGAACTAAAATACGCCATGATGGAGAAACATGCTTTTGTTGTTGTAAAATTTGTTAAACAATTCATATTTTATATTCTAAATTCTCACGTTGTTGTGTTTGTGCTTGATACAAGTGTCAAATCAATTCTCACACAACAAGAATTTAGAACTAAGAGAGGTAATTAGGTGGAAAAAGTGCAAGAATACGATTTGGATATCAAGCCAACCAAGCTAGTTCATGGTAAGGGCCTATGTGAGCTCATTGCTGAAGGTGTTGATGAAACGTTGTCCAAAGATGAAGCGGATCTGCCTATGGTTTTGTTTCTCACTATTGACATGATGTATGGAAATCATCGACACTAAAATTTTCCTCCATAATTTCTATTTCATTAATGTATGTATTAGAATAGAATGTTGTTAAGTGTAATTAGTAGTAGTGTCCGATAGAAGATAATTTGCCAAAGACAACGCCGCAAATAATGTGAGAGTACGGTAATAGTCAAAGTACAATAGGAATGTTGTAAAAAGTAAATATTTGTAAGTAAGTGGTCCTAGGTAATGTTAAAATGTCAAAGTTTGGGTAATTAGAGAAGTAGGGTCTACATGATTAGGAATTAGAATATTATATTAGTAATAAGGACAAGGAGTGAGGTCATAAATATTTTGTGTATTTTATTTGTAAAAATTCTAAAAATGTGGAACCCATGTAAAATGATAAGGTTTATCTTATCTTAAGAGATAAGCTTACATGTACAGATAAGAGTTAAGGTATGGAATATGATTCGTCAGAGTGGATTTCTTATCCTATCTTAGAGATAAGATGGATAAGCCTGTAAGTTCTATAAATAGAGAGGCTACCCCCCTCATTTAGCATAGAAAGAAGTAGTGAGAAATATTGTAGGAAGTGTACGAAGGAAGCCATCAGTTAAAGGTGTGTTGAAGAAGCCATCAAGAGGCGTAATTGTAAAGTTTCTCCCATAGTCTTGTTGAAGTACCTCATGGGTGAGATTGTAACAATTTCATGTTAATATTATTATTTCCTTTGATATTTCTGATTTGTCATCATTCTGTCTTATCATAGTCGATGGTATTCTTGTGTTATGTTGTTGTTTTGTTTCAGTTACATCCACCAAACTAAAGGTGTGCATTAGTAAATAATCATAGCACGAGGAGTTCGGTGAAGAATTATCATAGTCGGATTGGTGATGACATTTTGGTTCGTTCTTGGGACCATTCCTCGTTGGTGGATTTTCTGGAGAGATATTCCCAATTAGTCAAAAATCAATTAGAGGGTAACCTTGTTTTTACTGTGCATAGTAGTTACCATGGTAAACTCATTTTACCGTGAATAGTAGTTACCATGACAAAGTCATTTTTGCTGGAATAGTATTTATCACAGTAAAGTCACTTTTTACCGTGAATAATATTTACCGCAGTAACTTCACTTTTTACCGTGAATAGTATTTACCGCAGTAATTTCACTTTTTACCGTGAATAGTGTTTACCACATGAAAAGTCGACTTTTTTACATGATAAGTCAAGTTTTACCATAGTTACCATGGTCATTTCTATTTTACTGTAGAAAGGTGTAAAGTCACTTTCTAGTATAGTGATTCCAATTATTTGTGCACATAAGTCTTGTTGATTGTACTTGTGAGTTGGTATTTCACGGTGGTTACTTTTGAAAATGGGAAAGATTGCTTTTTTTTTCAGCTCAATCTAATGAAGATGCTTCTTCTTTCATTCAAGAGTTTAAGCGATCTTGTATTTGTAATGGCCTTATAAGAAGGAACAATGGACTGAATTTTTCCTACCTTTTGGATGGTTCAAGCACTTAGGTGGTTTGAAACACTAGGTGATAATGTGAAAAATTCATGGGATTTATTAACTGAAAGTTTTCTTGAAGAATTTGGTGAACAACGAGATATGGCAGATCTCATGATCGATATCACAAAGCTAACCCAAGGAGAGAAGGAGAAGATAAGGGATTATCATGCTCGTGTTCTAGAGCTAAGGAGGAAGCTCGATGCCCAGATCCGGAAGGAAGGATTAGCGGATGGGTTGATGAATGGCGTGGATAATCTCCTATGTAAGCACTTCATTCTTGGGATGAAGCCAGAGATCAGACAACGAGTGAAGTATGACCGCCCAGCTACCATTGAACAAGCAAAGGAGATTGCAAGAAGGCAAGAAGAAAGCATGGAAGAGGAGCCCAAAGAAATTGTTGCTAAAGTAGAGCCTACACAGCACCTTTGGTCCAGAATCCACAACCACTCTCGGTGAGCACAAATATTTCTCCTAGTACATCTACTGAGTATGAAGATCTACTCAAAAAGATGGGTCAGTTAACTATTAATCTTCTTCGAGGAAAGGAATTTAGTTCTCAGGGAGGAGATAGAGGTCAAAAGAAATATTTCTAAAGTAGTTTGTTATGGTTGTTATAAAAGGGTCATTATAAGTATAATTGTCAGATAGAGCTTCTACATGCAGTACAAAAAGATAATGATAAAGGAAAAGCACACTGTGAATTCTTTTGATGTAGTAGATAAGAGCGAAATAATGAAGTAGATGTGTTTGTAACAAAAAGAAAGAAAGAAAAAGATAATCAAGATGGAACTGATCCTAAGAAGATGAAAGGAGAAACTAGTAAGAAACATAGGAGAAGAAAGTTGGGTGTGCGGGATTTTACGATTTCACGAGGCAAGGACCATACTCCATCTTGGAAGATCTGTCAAAAGGCCTGCAAATATTACATATGGTCAACTCTTGGCTATGTCTTCGAGAAGAGGCGGGAGTTGCGAGGTGGACTCAATGCTCGAAGAAAGAAGGAGGTTGAGGTCCCTGTTTTGGAGGCGAGGCGGATCCCTATGCTCCACAAGTGAGGTATTATGTAATGGTATTTGATTCATGATGTCTTAGTTGATGGAGTGCTTTGCGATTAATGTAATGGCCAAGTCGGTAATGAATATGTTGGGTTTAAAAATTGATCGCCCTTGACACTTATGTTAAGGTCATTAAATAAGGAAAAACTAAACCGAGAAGGTGTAGTTTCAAATGTGGCAATATCTGTTATGGGTGTTGTATGTGTGGTAGACTTTCGGGTGATGAAAAATGGTGCTTTGTTGCATACCCAATCTTTCTGGGAAGACCATGGCTAAGGAGAGTTCATGCAAGAAACTACTTTGGAATGAAGGTTTCATGACACTTGGACGTGGTAGAGAGAGGGTGAAAATAAATGTGATCCCTCGGCATCATAAAAGAGAACACTGTGGATTCAAGTGATGAAACCGATGATTGGACATCCTCGATTACTCTAGTACCGGTGAAGTGGACACCGAAGATGAAGAAAGCGAGGTGGATGTTTGATCATGGATATCCTTCGATCACACCAACTCATGACCCCATAAAATTCTACGAAGAAGAAGTTGATGATCGTCTCCAACAAATAAAGATTGGTGATCTTTGTGATGGAGAGTGAGAAGGAATCCTACCTCCACTCTCTTTGAGAAGGTACATACACCTATTCACTTTTGATTACAAGGAACTCGTCAAGTAAGTTGGGTAGAACATTGTATTGAGAGTGGTAGATGGTGCTAAGCCCATAAAGCAAATGCCATATAGAATGAATCCTAATTTTTCCAAGGCTGTAAAAGAAGAAATAGATAAGTTCTTGATGCGGGATTCATATTTCTTTGTGGAGAATTTAGAATGGGTTTCTCCCATTGTGATCTCAATAAAAAGAATGGGAAGCTACGCATTTGTGTTGATTACGGGAAGCTCAATAAGGCAACAAAGAAGGATCATTACCCTCTTCCATTTTCAGATCAGATCTTGGATGAAGTAGGTGGCCGGGAATGCTATAGTTTCTTTGATGGATATAGCGGCTCTACAACCAAGTTCGTATAGCGAGAGAAAGATCGTTGAAGACCACGTTCACCACTCCTTGGGGAGCGTTTGCTTATAGAGTTATGCCTTTTGGGTTGTGTAATGCTCAGCAACATTCAGCGTTTGATGAATAGGGTGTTCGAACCCTACATTGGGACCTTCATCGAGTATTTCGGATGATTTTTGCATCTATGGGAGCAAGTTGGACCACTGCACTGAGATGGAGACAGCATTTCAAAGGTTAGATGAAGCACAAGCCTCACTAAACCCTACAAAGTGTGTCTTTGGATGTTCTAAAGGCGTCTTGTTAGGGCATGTTGTATCCAGAGATGGTATTAGTGCGATCACGATAAAGTTTCAAAAATCAAAGATTTACCATTTCTATGAATAGAAGTAAGTTGAGATCATTTTTAGGCCATGTGGGTTACTTATAGAAGGTTCATCAAGAATTTCTCAAAGATTGCATGACCACTAACTTGATTCTTGAAGAAGGATGTTACTTATGAACCGGGAAATAAGGCACATGAAGCTTTTGAACAAGCTGAAGGAAGCCCGGTGTCTTCACCTGTTTTGAAGAATCCAATGGAGCAAGCCATTCATTGTGTACACTGATGCCTCGGATGCAGCACTAGGAAGTACTTTGAGCAAAAGGATGAAAATGGGAATGAACATCCAATTTACTTTGGGAGCAGAACAAATGAGCGATCTTGAGGTAAACTATCATGAATCGAAAAAGAGGCTCTGGCTATCATTTTCTTTGTAAAGAAGTTTAGAAATTACTTGCTAGGGCAGAAATTTATAGTTGTGTGAGATCATCGAGGCTCAAATATATTGTCAATAAGCCTAACCCATCGGGGAGGATAGCAAGATGGATAATTTTGCTACAAGAATTTGAATTTGATATTATAGATAGGCGGGAAAGAAGCATGTCAATGCAGATGCACTCTCTCGAGCCTATGATGGTTTAGGATCATCTTGTGATGATGATGATTTCCCGATGCAGCATTGTTCTCCTTGACACAATCCCTAGTGAATACATAGATATTTGGAATTATCGAATGAATTCAAGTTTCTGATGGTGCCCAATGCAAAGACTAAGAGAAAGATTACTCAAGCCGGTCGTCCATATTCTATTCTGCATGGAGCATTATTTGAATAGGACCGAAGTACAAGAGGCGGTTGGACGTGATCAAGGAAAGGAGCTGCTAGAAGAATTCCATAATGGTACATGTGGAGGGCACTTCTCACGGACAACTTACAGCAAGAAGGATCTTGGATGCGAGTTATCACCGCCCCTCTTTTTAAAGATTGTTATAATTATTGTAAGACATGTGATATTTGTCAAACACATGGTAACCGTAAGACTTCATCGGCTCCATTATGTCCTATTCTTCCACTTGGTCCCTTTGAAAAGTGGGAATAGACATTGTAGGTCCACTTCCAACTACATCACGTCAAAATAAGTATATTGTAGTTGCCCACATTATTTAACCAAGTGGGTTTCAAGCTAGGCCATTGAAAACAAACTTCCATGGATGAAGTGGCAAGGTTCATATATGAACGCATTGTCACCAGATTTGGTTGTCCATTAGAAATTGTAACAGATCAAGGAAGCCACTTCATTAATGAGGTGGTAGAAGCCCTAGTCAATAAGTTTTCTATTAAGCATAGGAAGGCAACAACATACAAACCAAGCACAAATGGACAGGTGGAACGAACAAATTTTGTGTTGTGTCAAATTCTAGCAAAAGATGCAGCCTTGCAGGTACATAAATGGGATAAGAGGATTCATGCAGCATTGTGGGCATATAGGGCAACATCAAAGTCAGCAACAGGATACTCTCCATTTCAGTTGGCCTATGGCATTGATCCGATTCTTCCTATTGAGTTTGATATTTACCCTTTGTGAGAGTTATGAAAAATGAAAGGATGGATGAAAGTGATTCAGTAAAAGAAAGGTTGGTACATCTTCATTTGCTAGAGGAAATGAGGGAAATAGCAAAGGATACAAGCCATAAGAAGAAAATGAAGCAGAAGGAATACTTTGATCAAAAGATCCTTTGGTCTCCATTTCAGGTGAATGACTTGGTTCTAGTATATGATTCCAGATACAAAAAAAGAAGACAGAGGAAATTTCTTCCAAAATGGATGGGGCCCTACTGAAATAGTAGAAATTTTGTGCATGAAAATGGTACATCTGACCGGAGGAATTGGATGGCACTCCCATTACGAAATGGGTCAACCACGACAAGTTGAAGATTTCCACGCTTTGCTTAAGAGTCTACTCAGAGGACGGAGTAGAAGCTAGGAAGGGGAAGATGTCGACACTAAAATTTTCCTCCATAATTTCTATTTCATTAATGTATGTATTAGGAATAGAATGTTGTTAAGTGTAATTAGTAGTAGCGTCCGATAGAAGATAACGGCGCTTAAGACGACGCCATGCAAATAATGTGGAGTACTGAATACTTGATCAAAGTACAATAGGAATGTTGTAAAAGTAAATATTTGTCGTAAGTGGTCCGGTAATGTTAAAATGTCAAAGTTTGGGTAATTAGAGAAGTAGGGTCTACATGATTAGGAATTAGAATATTATATTAGTAATAAGGACAAGGAGTGAGGTCATAAATATTTTGTGTATTTTATTTGTAAAAATTCTAAAAATGTGGAACCCATGTAAAATGATAAGGTTTATCTTATCTTAAGAGATAAGCTTACATGTACGAGATAAGAGTTAAGGTATGGAATATGATTCGTCAGAGTGGATTTCTTATCCTATCTTAGAGATAAGATGGATAAGCCTGTAAGTTCTATAAATAGAGAGGCTACCCCCTCATTTAGCATAGAAAGAAGTAGTGAGAAATATTGTAGGAAGTGTACGAAGGAAGCCATCAGTTAAAGGTGTGTTGAAGAAGCCATCAAGAGGCGTAATTGTAAAGTTTCTCCCATAGTCTTGTTGAAGTACCTCATGGGTGAGATTGTAACAATTTCATGTTAATATTATTATTTCCTTTGATATTTCTGATTTGTCATCATTCGTCTTATCATAGTCGATGGTATTCTTGTGTTATGTTGTTGTTCTGTTTCCAGATTACATCCACCAAACTAAAGGCTGTGCATTAGTAAATAATCATAGCACGAGGAGTTCCCGGTGAAGAATTATCATAGTGCCGGATTCGGGTGATGACAAAGATGCTGATATTGCTCATTTTCTGACCTATGGTGAATGCCCATCTCACTTGATTGCAAAAGAAAAAAGCCATCAAACTTAGATCTGCACAGTATGTTCTTTGGGAAAATGCTCTTTTCAAATGAGGTGTAGATGGAAGGTTTTTAAAATGTGTAGATAAAGAGCAAAGCAAAATAAATTATTTTCTACTTTTCATGATCAAGCTTGTGGGGGGCATTTCTCTCTCTCTGTGAAATGACTCACAAAATCCTTCGTGCTAGCTATTATTGGCCCACTCTATTCCAAGATGCATCAAAGTGGGTGAGTAAATGTGAAGCATGCCAAACATTTGTTGGAAGACCAAGATTGGTTGTTTTGCCTCTCAAGCCAGTGGTGATCGAGGAGCCCTTTCAACAATGGGGTTTGGATTTCATCGGAACTCTCAATCCATCTTCAAGTGTTGGACATACTCACATGCTGACTGCCATGGATTATTTCACCAAGTGGGTGGAATCCATCCCAGTCAAGAGTACTACTTCTGAAGTAGTATGCAACTTCATAAAGGAAAACATATTGATAAGATTTGGAATTCCAAACAAAGTGGTGACTGATAATGCTTCTAACTTTTCCTCTACTGAGATAATGGATTTTTTTTATGGATATGGAATATCTCTTGCTCACTCTTCTAATTATTATCCTCAAGGGAATGGACAAGTTGAATCAACGAATAAGAATTTGGTGACCATTGTCAGGAAACTTGTGAATGATTCTCAAATAAATTGGCATAAGAAATTATATGATGCACTTTGGGTTGATAGGATTACACCTAAGAGAGCCATTGGAATGTCTCCTTTCCAAGTAGTGTATGGTGTGGAAGCTCAACTACCGGTGATGGTGGAATTTCCAGCTCTTGCATTTGATGAGAACTATTGAAGATTTGAGTTTCAGCAGTGCTTTAGACAAGAGAATCATGTATCTCCAAAAGTTGAATGAAGATAGATTGCAAGTGGTTGATAGAATAGTAGCCCATCAGTTGAAAGTGAAGGCTTTGTTTGACAAGAAAGCCAAATCCGAGTTTTCCAGGTGGGGGACACAATGTTGCTATGGGATAAGAGACATGAGCCTCGAGGAAGCCATGGTAAGTTTGACTCACTTTGGCTTGGCCCCTTTAGAATTAGACATTTTGTTGGTGAGAACTCTTTTTATTTGAGTTACATGGATGGATCTTCTCTCCCACTCCCTTATAGTGGGCAGTACTTAAATTTTTTTAGGTCCTAGGTGATTAGGGAGTCCCTTTGTACATTGTGTATTTTCTTTGTTTTTGGCTTGTTTGTTTCCTTTTTCTTCCTTGTTGTGTGGGGTGTTTGTTTTGGGCCCTCCTTTTTGGTTTGTTTCCTTTCCTGCCTTGTGTGTGTTGTCTTGTATTGGTTTTTGCCTTTGACTCCTTCACCCAATGGATAAGGCACTAGTCTTCATTTCCCAGAGTTGGTTTGTTGTTCTTGATCTTGCCTTGTGCCTTTGTTTCAAGCCAAGTCATCCCCAGAAAGAGCTAGTTGTTGTCACCCTCAAATTTCCCTTTAATTTCTAAGTCTAAAATTGCAAAATTTTGAGTTGGTTCCCTTAAAGTATACTTGAAAAGAGGTATTTTTGAATTTGAAACTTTCCAAGGACTTTTAGACTCATGAAAATCATTGCATCAGATGGGAAATTTCTTCCCCTTTCCAAAAAGGTAAAGAATTCCTCCTAACTCCTTGTACTTTTTAAGTTATGGCTCGATGGGCCTAAGTTGGAAAATTTTCCCTTTGGCGGACTGGCGGAGATGCAGAGGTATTTGTGCACTTTGATCTTTTTTTGCAAAAAGCTAAGTTGGTGAGATTTGGCTCATGAGCCGTGGGAGAATTGAAACAAAAATCCCCTAAGGACTGCAACCATTCAAAGGCCGCCACGTGTCCAAAGGGAGGATCGGACCTACGGGGCAATGGAGAAATTCAAGGTTTTGAGCCTTTTGCCAAAAGGTTAAAAAGTGTTAAGGTAAGCCATTTTCCCCATAACCCGAAAAATCTAAGGGCGTCATGTGTCCAAAGAGCCAAAGTGGAGGAGCGGGCCAGCGGGATAAAACAAGTTTTTGTGCCTTTTTCCAAAAAGGTGAAAATGATACAATGAGAGCCACGCACCCATTTCCAATCAGCTCGTGCCACGTGTCCACGCTAAATCGGAGCTGGGCTGGTGGAGGTAAATGAGATTTTGCATTTTTTGCAAAATAGGTCAAAATGTTAGAATTGCACCGTGACCCCATTTCTAATCACACTCACAACGTGTCCAAGTTAAAAAGCAGAGCGGGGTTCGGGAAATTTGTTCCAAAGAGCCAAAACACAAAAAATCACAAAAATGAAAGGGGCTTCCCCCACACCCACTCCAATCTTCTCCTTCCACGTGGACTTTGATTTGAATGTTTTCACAAAGAAATCAATGGTTCATATCAAAATTGGAAAATAAAATGAAATGTCTGTGTATTCGCGTAAATTGGTTTTCCGCCATGGTTTTTCTTCATGAATGGATGATTTTGAAAGAGCACGAAGGATGGAATTCATTTGTAAACCATTTTTCCTTCTTGGAGGAAGTTGTAACCACTTTTGGTGCAAGCTATTTGATGGGCTTTTGGAAGCCATTGTGTGGGGAATTTTGATATGTCGAGACTATAATTTTGAACCGAAAAATCAATACAAGAGCTTTTTTTCTTTTCCTCTGCTTCCCTCTCTCCCTCTGCTCTATTTTGTGAATCATTTGATCAAATAGAAGCTAAGAAACTTTGTGTTCTTCAAAATGTAATTCTAAGAACTTTGTGTTTGTGTGATTACACCTAGTAAAAATGTGAATGATTCTTCTCTGTAATTCATTTATCCAATGCAATTAGGGGTTCTCTCTACAATCTCTTTTCCCAAAAGTATTATCTTCTTTTGCCTTATTTTTCCCCTTCATTCTTCCATTCTCTTATGCTGGTGTTTTTCCTTGGAGAAAACACATTTTCATATGTCAGAAGACCACATTTGATTAAAGTTGTAGATTTGAATAATCTTGTTTCGCGGCCTTCAATAAGGGAACCTCTCCCATCAAAGAGGAGGGACTTGTTTGTCCCCTGAATGTGGTTTCATCCCAAGTGCAAATTTGAAACCCAATTTTTTGTGACTCTGCTAGGGAATGCTTTCAATAGATTCCTTTCTAAGAAGAACAACAATTTGATCATTCCATTGATCTAGCGACTCTGAGATACACACGTGGTAGAAGAGCTCTTGGAGTTGAAGATTCTCAATTTCAACTCTTGGATCAACAAGGTTTTCCTCTTCCTTCAACAGGAGAAATAGAAGAGCTCATTCTACAAGCACACCCCCTGTTAAAGACAGAACCCTTGGGAGTGGAATCCCTCAAGAGCAACTCAGCCCTAATCTTCGTGCTTTGATTCTTGTTGGTGTTTTAGTTCCTCTTCAAGTAGTTTTTCCAAGGATGGCAATTCCATTACCTTGGGGCCACCAAGTTGGTCCCTTGGCTCTTCCACAACCTTTGCATGAGTTACCTAGGGGTAACAAAAAGAATTTTCCCAAATTCAGGGGTGATGGGAAAGTGCACCCTGATGAACACATTGCAGCCTTCATTGTTGCATGTGGAGTCCTCGGTGTGGAACATGAAGATGTCTCTGTTAGGATGTTTGTGGAAACCTTGCAAGACAATGCAGCAGATTGGTTTTACCATCACCCTTACTGGAGCTATCACAAATTGGACAACCATGAGAACTGAGTTTGAGAACCGTTTCAAGCCTTGAAGATGTACATGCCTTGCTTGCTCAAATTTCTCAAATCAAGAAATAATCACAAGAGCCCATGAGGGAATTTGTAGCTAAATTCAATAAACTGATCAATAAAATTCCATAAAATACTAGACCCGTTGATCATATCCAAAAATGTTTCTTTTTGAATGCACAACTACCTAAAGTGAGCTATGCTCTGAGGAGATCCAATCTAGCAACTTTGAATGATGATCAGAGGCTAGCAGTCAGTGTGGAAGATGACTTGATCATGTCAGGCAAACTAAAAAGAGAATCCCATAAATCCAAGACATCATCTTCTTCCTCTTCTCCTGGAGGTAATTCGGATCAATTAGTACAAAAGTTGGCCAATGACCTCATTTTAATAAAAAAAATTGGCTCAACATGCTCCATACCAGGATGTTCCAAGGAAGAATTTTCAGCCTAGGAACAGACTACCTTCTTCTCAAACCAGGTTGGCAATTGAAGGTCCACCTCTCAAAGTTCCTATCAATGCAACATGTGAAGTCCTTGAACCTGATGATGAAGAAGAGAATGAATTATATGATGATCAAGAAGAAGATGTTGATGAAGATTTGGAGCAGCCTAGCGGTTCTAGAGTCAACTTCCTCACCACTGAAGGTGTTGATGATGAGGATGATTATAATGATATAGTGGCTGACATGAACAATGAGTCATATGTTGTCATGACTCGAGAACAGACCAGCAAAAAGGAGAAAGTTGTGCAGCCTACAAAGAAATCAAAGGAGTCTTCCAATACCATTCCAGTGCTTGCAAAGAGAGGTTCTCCTATCCCCACCACCTCCACACAAAAGGTAAGCTTTGCTGGTTTTTCTCCCTCCAATTCTACTTCTAAAGCTTCTATTGTGTCAAATGATAAATCTGATAGGTCTAAGGTCTCTTCCATTCCTTGTAATGATACCCCATCCACATCTGGATCCTTTGATATTATTGATCACATAAAGAGAACTAAGGTTCAGATTTCTGAGGCTGAGTTTTATCAAACCCATCCCAAAGCCTTTGCCAAAATGGTTGATTTTGTCAACTCCAAATCTAAAATCCCATCCCATGTTTCCAAAGGTATTTTTCCAACTCCTTCTTCCCCTTCCCAACCAAATCTTGTAGCTGCTGTCACATCACCCAATGAGAAAATCATACCTTTCTATGTGACTCTCCTTATAGTAGGCCACAAGCTTAGTAATTGTGTTATTGATTCTGGAGCATCTGACAATGTAATGCCTACTAAAGTAGCTCATGCCTTGGGCCTCACTCTTACCTACACATATGGTTCTTGTTATTCTATGGAGAGTAGGGAAGTGCCTTTAGTTGGGAGAATCAAGGATGCACAAGTAGCTTTCGTTGTTTGGCCAGAGAAAAAGGTTTTGGAAACCATCTTAGTTGCTGACATTCCTCCTTCCTACGGCATGCTATTGAGTAGGAACTTTTACAAGGATGTTGGAGGGGAAATCAAAATGGATTGGTCACATGCCATTATTCTAGTTAATGGCAAGATGAAGAATCTTATGCCTGAGAAGCAAGCTGAGTATATTGTTCAAAAATAGATGATCCAAAATCACAGATTTTGTATGAAGACATTGGGCATGGGAACTATATGATTATGTCACCAGATGAAGCAAGTCCATCAAAAGGAGTATTGTTTGATCCTAATGATGTCTGGACATTGGAGTTTGATGGCAGTTGTTCCTCCTTGCCACTCTAGAGCTGGTATAGTTTTGATCTCTTTAAGATATTTTTGACCTTGGAAACATTAGTCACCTTGGACTCTTTAGGAGTCTCATTTGTCTTGGATTCTTTGGAATTTTCCTTAGTCTTAGATTCTTTTGGAACTTCCTTGGAGCTCTCTTTATCTTCTACCTTAGTGGTACTCTGCTCCTTTTTCTAAGAGCGTGTGAAGACAATGAAGGATTGACTATTCATATCTTCTATAATTTCTTCATATTCGTCTTCTTCTTCTGAATGGTACTCGAAGAAATGATTATTACTTTCTCCCTCAGGATCTTCAACTTCAGGTTCAGATGTTCCAGAATCTGGCTCTTCTTCATCAACCTCAACAACTTCAACTTCATCATCACTTTCTTCAATGACATCACACTTTGAGTTAGTTGCGGGAGCTACTTCGATAGCAAGCCTCGTGAAGCACCTGTAATCCTAGCTTTGTTGGGAACATAGCCTTTTCTTGGGATGTCTTTGTAAGGAACAAGTTTACTACTTTGAGCAACTTGATTTTTCAAAGCTAGCACATCATTAGCCAACTTAGTGAGTATAGATTCTGAAGCATTGGGGGTTTCTTAACTCTTTCCCTTGAGGGAAGTTTTCTTGAACTTTCCCGCCATGATTAAGTCATCCTCAATTTCTATGGCCAAGGATTGAGCAAGTTCCAAAGTAGCTACTCTAGCCCTTCTCAGCTGATAGCATACTTCTGGTTGTTGTGCATTAATAAAGAAACATTTTTGTCCGTTAGGGTTTGGACGAATCCCGACAGGAACTTTATTCACCATTTTGTTGAACTTAGCCACAAAATTCCTCATGGGTTCTATTGGCTCTTTCTTCACCTGAGATAGTTGGGCAAGAAGAGAATGTTCATCTTATGTCATCTTGAATCGATCTTCAAACTTAGTTTTCATATCATTCCAATTTTAATGCATCCATTTGGAAGATTATGAAACCAATCTGCTACAACATCATGCAATGTTTCAATGAAGAGGCAAATAGCAACATCCTCATATTCTATGACAAAACGCACATACGCAAAGCAAAAAAAGTAGAAAAGTGGTCATCTGGTGATGTCTTCCCATCTCCGTTGAACTTGGTAAGAATCTTTCTCGATCCTCATGGGAGGTCATGTCGAGCTAGTAAGGCCAATGGGCCTATAGCATTTTCATGTGGTATGTTAATTGCCATCTTGGGAAAGGTAGTATGCGAAGGCAAAATGATGTGAGTAAGGACAAGTGCTTGACTTCAGTAGTGATTCCTTGCTTGCTTTCTCTTTAGGACTTGATGACAGACTTATAGATCTACAAGGCGTGTTCTTCTTTGGAGGAGATAACTTAAAACCAAACTTTCCTTGGAAATCAAAATTAGATTATATCAACCTTTATCTTTTTCTCCCCGCGTAAACCTCTTTCGTCCCCGCATAAACCTCTTTCTGCCGGTTTGAAATCTTTATTGTGAAGGGATCACTAGCATGTTATAATCGGTCTAGCATTTTCTCTTCACTCTCTTTCTTGATCTATTTGCACCTAAATAACTCTAGTAACTCTTGTGGCTTGATCTTCTTCATTATCTAGTACTGATACGGTGAGATGAAAATGATAGTTGCTCGTGTGCTTTTCCCAAATAGCTTGCCTTAGATCTAATGATATATCTTCTTGAGTATCTGCAAAAAGAAGATTTGGTTATAAGATAGGTGGGTTACCTATAATAGTCATACAAATTATTACCTTGGTGGAAGAGGGCCATGTCGGTGAACAACAATCAACACATGTCCAGGAGTTCTTCTGGCCACAAGTGTGGGTGCTCTTCTTCTAAGGTCTTTAATGTAGATTTCTTTCTTAATTGCTCTATCAACAACCAAAAATTGCTGCAAGATTTCATGGTTTTCCCAAGCTATCGTTTGAAGGTTGGCAACAATGCCTCCTTGAAAATCTTCGTCGTGCACAAATTTCGGTTGAAGAACTAGATCTTTTGCTGGAGGGGATAGTCATAAAGATTTAACCAAGCACTGGTTAACGATTCATGAATCCCTAGTAGAGTCACCAAAAATTGTTAGCATATGGATTTGCACGCATGCAAATGACATGTAACAATGTGGGAATGAAATCCTTGCTCAATGAAGGTGAAATTTTCCTTTATTGAAAACCAAAAGCGTATTTATACTGTATATTCAAAATTGTATGTGGGGTGTTTTGGAACGACAATGGAAAGAAAAGTGAATGAGGGAGATGGAATGAAATGAAGGAATGAAATGGAAAAGAATGAATGGAAGAAACATGCAAGAGTTAGGTAAAAATAGAGCCTATGAGGAGATGGAATGAAATGAAGGAGCGAAATGGAAAAGAATGAATGGAAGAAACATGCAAGAGTTAGGTAAAAATAGAGCCTAATATTACATGGAGAAGAACAATAAATAACTAACACAAATAAAACGAAGTTTGCATCAGTTTAAACGAGAATGAGTAAAGGGAACACACATGAGCAAGTAAATAGCAGAGCTTGATCACTGTGAACAAGAACAACAACTTAATAATGTTGACAATAAGATCAAAGACAATATTTGCATGCAAGATTTAAACATCTAACATCTAATGAAAATAAGAACATCAAACATTACAAGAGACAATGAATGCGACACAAATTTCGTATTTCATTAACTCCAAAATGTCTTCACAAAAGAACACAAAGTTTCTTCCTGAAACAAAGCTTGCACACAAAAGTATTGTCTTCTCCTCTCTCAAAGTCTGACTTTACAAATGAGCCCCTGACTTCCTTTTATAACCCAAAAGTTGGTTATGAAGTAGTTAAGGTTTTTACATAAACATTAAATAGAGCACTTAAGTGACTTTCACTTTTTCAAACAACTTTTAAAAAACAACTAGAAATAGAAACCACTTAAGTTAAAAAAAGTCATAAAAGAAATGGGTACATGTGGACCCCACTTATATGACGTGGGACGTACGCATAAACATCCTAGTCAACAATGTGTCACCTATATCAAAACACCTATGATCAGTGCCTTATCCATTGGGCCAAGAGTCCACCTATCCCGATCATACATGAATGAACTCATTGATCGTGCTCCGCAATCCTCCAGATGACAAGAGTGTCGAGCTTGAAACTTGAGCAATTCATCCACCCCTCTGTTTGAGGAATATCTTGGTGTGAGAAAGTTTGTCTTCATTTGTATTCACATTCACAATTACACACAATTCTCCACATGCTCCAAATACCTTTCCATGGTGAATTATTCATTTGTCGCGAGACCGTAGTCGTTACGCCACCTTCGTTTTTTAGAATCCAGCTTCTGGTCTTTCACCATTGTTAAGATCTCCAAGAGCCAAAATTGTAATTCACCTCCTAGAGTTATGTCTTTTGTCTTTGTCACCATCCCAAAGTGTTTCCATTCTGATCTTCTCATGATCATCCAATTTGAGAACGCTCCAAATTTAAGATTGGTCGATGAAGTATCGTGCCCGCTGCTAATTAAGAGCCGACAAGGACACACTTGAATGATGTGGTCTTCTTGATGATCCACACAATTGCGCACTTGTCATTGGTTTTATTTTTTGATGAATAGATTCTTACAATGATTAAGTGAAGATAATTTATGTATACAAGATTCTCCCATTATCGATCTCTGCCGATAACCATGGTTTTTGACTCAAGAGACCTCTACCAATAGCTACGACCTATACCACATAATGAGGAAGGCAGAGGTTGTTTTTGCTTGAAGCCATTGGAGTTGAATCACCGCATTGTGCAGGTTTCGTGGTGCATCCATGCAAGTGATGACTAATTTAGAACAAGCATCAGAAAAATTGTGACTTGCCTTCGATTAATATGCGATCACATAATCGACCTACGTTGACGAGTCCCAAGTTGGTATCAATGATGTTCTCATACTCTAAATGGAGCGTCGAGGTGTGTAGACATCGTTTTGTTTGAATATGACATGATTGTGAAAGAAGCATTATTTTAGGCTATTACTTCTTTATTACAAAACTACACAAATTACCTCGAAACCGCCCTAGGAAAAATAGCAAATCTTGTTCTAAGAAACTCTCCTTTGGATGAGGAAGCATATTAAGGTACCACAAATTTGTGTGTCAAAGGGTTTTTTCCCAATCAAATTATTCATTCAAATATTAAAGGTCAAAGTTGACTCTTTTAAAACTGCTAGGAAAATGCAAGTGTAAAACTATGAAAATCTTGTTTAGTTTTAGCCTGAGAAAAATACCAAACGTCACCATGGGCATCTAAAACTAGGAAAAGGATAATATGAATGTGGGAAAAATTGAACGAAATAATTATTTTCTCTTGATGGTAACCTAAGTTCAAAATATGGATTCTCAAAATGAGTCACCTTGACATGAAGTTGAAAAACCGTGCGCACGTAAATAAATCATGCAAACTGCATTTTATTTGACTCCGTGAAAAATATCAAACAAAGTGTTGTACATTTTAATTTTTGTAAATAAGTACATGAATGTGGGAAGAATTTAATGAACCAAACCGTTTCTCTTGATGATCATCTGGGCTCGAGATATGGATTCTCAAAGTAGGTCTTCTGCCAAGCTGAAACTGCGCGTGTGGCGAAAACAAACAAACTGAGTTTTTCTCGGGTTCATGAAAAATATCAAATGAGGTGTTGCACATTTGAAATTTGGAAAAGAGTACATGAAGTTGGATATAATTCAACGAACCAAACCTTTCTTCCCGATGATCATCCAACTTCGAGATATCGAGCTCCAAAGTTGATTACTTCAACAGATACAACCGCAGCACGTCCTTTCCGCATCTATCATTTTTTTTTAAATTCATTTTTCTTTGTGTCGATATACATCGGTAATGATAATGACGTTTGAATGCGTGATATTTTTGTTTGAATATTTCTCACCAATGCATGATGAAAATGATTTATATTTTAAATTAAATTCACCCGATTTTAATGACTTTAGCGGATCAATTTAATTTATTTTTTTTATTATTCACTGAACAAATTTTTCCTTGCATGTGTGAACCGTAATTTCTCTTTCGCGTGGGAGTTTTCTGAATGAAAT
This sequence comes from Taxus wallichiana var. yunnanensis, assembly GCA_018340775.1. Classification (NCBI taxonomy): domain Eukaryota; kingdom Viridiplantae; phylum Streptophyta; class Pinopsida; order Cupressales; family Taxaceae; genus Taxus; species Taxus wallichiana. Next base: position 762,998,667 of record CM031244.1, read on the forward strand.
GAACGCGTTGAAACCAAACTATTCTTACATGTTGATTTCTCTCTCCTTCCACATGGCCTCTGCTTTTTTTTTTGGCAGGATTTGGTCTTCCCAGTGGCTGTGTGAATACTTGCTTGTTGAAATTGTTCTTACTTCTCTAAAATCTGCGTGGAAACTCAACCTTTTTATGAAAAATGTGTTGAAACTAATGCTCTACCTGATGCTCAGCGTGGGAATTTCTTTTGGCTGCTCATGCATTGGAAAACTCCTTTGTTGTTCAAGTGAAAAGTTGTCTCCGAAGACTTCTGAAATATTTTTGGATTTATACTTTCCTAAATTGCCTTCTTTTTCAATGTTTCCTTTTTTTTTTTCTTTGTTGTTGGTTGTATATCTTTGAAAAACTTTGGACTATTATTTTATGCATGTGTGGCCTGCTTTCTTCTCCCAATGCGTGGAAGATACTCTTTTTATTTGATGTTTTGACTTCCCTTTTCAACGTGGCTCTTTGTTAAGGCATTTAACTTATTATTCCCCCCTCTGACTGTGCGTGGAAGGAGTTCTTTGTTGCTTTGTTTGAATTTCCTTGTTATTTGCATGAAACTTGTCTTATGCTTAGGCGTTGAAATCTACTTTTCTCCTTTCCTTGCGTGGATTCCTTAGACTATTTCGCATTGAAATATTTTTGATGAATGTGTGGAGCGTGCAAATGAAACCAAAACCAAAAACCTTCCAGTCAGCTACGTAGAAATTATTTCTTGTTTTGAACTGCTCTTTGACTGCGTGGGAGGAATGTTTTTTTGTATGCTTGTGTAGAATGATTCTTAGGCTTTGCTTGGTCTTTTCTTCCTGATGAATGCGTGGAAATTGTTCTTCCTCTCTTCTCTTGTTGTGAGTAGCTCCTGTGTGATGATTTGTTGAGGGATGTGATAAAATATTATTTTGAGACGTTCCTTCAGAAGAAATAAGGAAAACAAATCGGAAAAATTTCACACGACTTCTTCCAACGAGTTTGATGAAAGGATTTTATGAGGATTTAGGAAGCTTCCTTGCAACCGTTTCTCATTCATCCCGTTAAAACAACTTCCCTCTTTCCCAGTAGTGGCATTAATTTGCCAAGGGAAGTGGGGAAATAAACAACCATTTGCCAGCTAAAATGGCAAGGTGGGCTAGCAATCCCCATTTTATTTCCCCATGTGGGAAATCGGGAGATTTTTCACCCGTTTGCCAATTCATTGATTTGGCAATCGGTGGAAGAAATCCCACAAACGGGAATTAAAATAAATTTGCCAGGAAAGGGGAAATCCGGGTCCGAGAAGCCAATTTGGCATCCCTGGCAATGGGAAGCGGAAGATTTTTTCCCCGCAATTAAAATAAATCTTGTCGAATGAATTTTAATTAATATTTATTTAATTAAAAACCCCAAAGTTATTAAAAATTGATTTTATCAATCAAAGAGTAATTAATTAATTAAATATTAATTAATTAATATTTAATGTAGTTTAAGACCTAGCAGGAGGATTTCTCACCTGAAATGGACAAAACGAAGACCAGAACGATCACAAAAATGAGACGATCGCAATGAGAGCAATACATCATGCAAAGTAACACTTTTGAAAATTTTCAAAATTTCCATTTTTATTAATTTTGCGCATTCAAAATTGGTGATAACATATTCCATAGCCATAAATTACTCTTAACATAAAGCATGTAGAGCTTGAATTGAATCCAATAGGATTTGATTACATGGAGAATCATTAGGGTCATTAAATAGATAAGCAAACATAGGACTTAGTTCATATAGCGGCATATTGTTAGGAAGATATACGATATCTAGGGATTTTTGCAAAACATCCCTGCAATTTGGATGTATCTTAAGTAAGTCATATAAAGAAACTTGAGTAACTTTAGAAGTCATGATAGAGGAAAAATAAGGATAATAAGTGTGAAAGAATTCGGGTTCACCAATATTATTAACTAAAAATGTGGAATAAGGGTATAGTTAATCTAATCTAGAACGACATATAAATACAGTGAATGAATGCAATAAAGAAGTATAAAAATGACCCAAACAACTAATCTAGTGAAAGTAGAAACCCTAATATGCATAAGAACAAGGAAAATACTTAGTTGATTGAAGAAGATATAAACTATGTCATAGAAATGACCTGGAGGAATGGGAAAGCAAGAACGAATGTGCAGAGGTTTCGAAAAGGATGGATCTGGGTTGATTCTCCGACTAGAGCGCCCGGAAAGGGATTGGGGTGCATGCAGGCACTCTGGTCTACAAAATGAGTGCCTGGTTTATGCAACAAGCCCAGAATTGAGCTTCATAGGTTTGGTAGGTTTTCCAAACCCCTCACTGTGTATTACATCAAATTCGTTGCACTGTGTTAGGTGTCACTGATAATCCTAGATGTATAGAAGACCTGCAAAAGACCAAAAAGAAGTATCAAAACCCTAAAAAAATGAATGTAAATGAATGAATCAAACTAACCTTAGCTGCCACAATAGTGGGCTTACTAATTAAGCGTTACACTACATTTTCGTAACCAAATGTAGTTCTAGTGTGTTTGTGTGCACATCATGTGCCCTAGGTGCTCTTGTGTCAGTTGCACTTTGTGAAGTAGCGAAAAATAACTAGATGTAGAAAATGTAATAGAATGTGTGCATGGAATAGAATAGAATCCCTCCCCATATGCTTGTGTGATGTAGATCAACCATCCTTGTCCTTATGATGGAGCTAATAGATGCAATCGATCTCCAAATGGATGTAACTCTAGATGGATGATAGTAGTGACTAGTGCTTGGTCCCTCATTATGGTCTCATAACTTTATATTTATAGGGTTATCTTGATCTAATTTCATAATTAACCCCGAAATGGCCGACCACCAAAAAGATAAGAAGTTGAAACAACTAGAAAGTGCCCAAAAAGTGGCAAAATTTTCAAAAGGGATCGGGGAGCCCTGGTGGAACCAGACGCCTTGGCACCCCTTAAGGCTAAAATAACGTAAAGTGACAAAATTTGATTGGGCATGTGAGTATAAGAGGTCGGGAGTGATGAAATAAAATAAAACAAGATGGCCAAAAGATGGGGGTTGATTAGTACTTTTTCACTCAAAAACCTTCTAAATAGTAGTATGAGATTGGGATTAAATATTATCTAAAGTGCGTGATTTTGTGACTATAGCCTGGATGTTATTATGAGATCAAGGGTTCTGCAATTGTGGAAGTTTATTGATGTGGTGATTACAATGGATGGTGGTCGTGTAGGCATCTTGTATAAGATGCATGACACATGTCCTCGATAGAGGAGGAGAGTACGAGGTATGCCTAGGCACGATGTGTATTGGCCCACCTATATAAGGATCTATACAGATTTACACATGAGGAATAAGGGGGTGGTATTGGTGTGACCACATTGTTATATGTATGAGCATGTGAGCATATTGTAGTACTAAAGAAAGTAGGTGGACCACGAGGAGAGTGGGCTAGGTAAATATATTTGCAGGAGATGGGTAGGTGTTTATGGGAGGAAGATGGATATAGACACCTATAGAGCTATGTTAGATCAGA